>CM033469.1:259053830-260273632 GCA_019447015.1 Hymenochirus boettgeri | reverse complement strand
GTTCTGGTGGCCGGAACAGGGCTTTTCACCCTGGGAACTCTGTTCTGATGGCCGGAACAGGGGTCTGTACCCTGGGAACTCTGTTCTGGTGGCCGGAACAGGGGTCTGCATTCTGGGAATTCTGTTCTGGTGGCCTGAACAGGGTTCTGCATCCTGGGAACTCTGTTCTGGTGGCCGGAACAGGGGTCTGCATCCTGGGAACAGGGCTTTTTACCCTGGGAGCTGAGTTCTGGTGGCCGAAATGGGGGTTTTCACCCTGGGAACTCTGTTCTGGTGGCCAACAGGTTCCCCCCAGGATGCAGAACCCGTTCAGGCCACCAGAACAGAATTCCCAGAATGCAGACCCCTGTTCCGGCCACCAGAACAGAGTTCCCAGGGTACAGACCCCTGTTCCGGCCATCAGAACAGAGTTCCCAGGGTGAAAAGCCTGTTCGCGGCCACCAGAACAGAGCTCCCAGGCTGCAGATCCCGTTCCGCCACCAGAACAGCGTTCCCAGGGTGAAAAGCCCTGTTCTGGCCACCAGAAACACAGTTCCCAGGGTGCAACCCCCGTTCGGGCCACCAGAACAGAGTTCTCAGAATGCAGACCCCTTTTCCGGCGACCAGAACGAGTTCCCAGGGTGCAGACCCCTGTTCCGGCCACCAGAATAGAGTTCCCATGGTAAAAAGCCCTGTTCCCAGGATGCAGACCCTGTTCCGGCCACCAGAACAGAGTTCCCAGGATGCAGAACCCTGTTCAGGCCACCAGAACAGAATTCCCAGAATGCAGACCCCTGTTCCGGCCACCAGAACAGAGTTCCCAGGTACAGACCCCTGTTCCGGCCATCAGAACAGAGTTCCCAGGGTGAAAAGCCCTGTTCCGGCCACCAGAACAGAGCTCCCAGGCTGCAGATCCCGTTCCGGCCACCAGAACAGCGTTCCCAGGGTGAAAAGCCCTGTTCTGGCCACCAGAACACAGTTCCCAGGGTGCAGACCCCTTTTCCGGCGACCAGAAAGAGTTCCCAGGGTGCGCAACCTGTTCCGGCCACCAGAACAAGTTCCCATGGTGAAAAGCCCTGTTCCAGCCACCAGAACAGAGTTCCTAGGCTGCAGATCCCTGTTCTGGCCACCAGAATTCCCAGGGTGAAAAGCCCTGGTCTGGCCATTAGAACACAGTTCCCAGGTGAAAAGCCCTGTTCCAGCCACCAGAACAGAGTTCCCAGGGTGAACCCCCCCTCCGGCCACCCAGAACAGAGTTCCCAGGTGCAGACCTTTTTTCCGTCCACTAGAACAGAGTTCCCAGGATGCAGACCCCTGTTCCGGCCACCAGAACACAGCTCCCAGGGTGAACAACCCTGTTCCGCCGCACCAAAACAGAGTTCCCAGGATGCAGCCCCTGTTCCACCACCAGAACAGAGATCCCAGGCTGCAGACCCCTGTTCCAGCCACCAGAACAGAGTTCCAAGGATGCAGAACCCTGTTTCGGCCACCAGAACAGAGTTCCCAGAATGCAGACCCCTTTTCCGGCTACCAGAACAGAGTTCCCAGGGTACAGACCCTGTTCCGGCCACCAGAACAGAGTTCCCAGGGGTGAAACCCTGTTCCGGCACCAGAACAGAGCTCCCAGACTGCAGATCCCTTTCTGGCCACCAGACAGAGTTCCCAGATCCAGACCCCTTTTCCGCCACCAGAACAAAGTTCCCAGGGTGCAGACCCCTGTTCCGGCCTCCAGAACAGAGTTCCCATGGTGAAAAGCCTTGTTCCACCACCAGCAAACAGAGTTCCCAGCTGCAGATCCCTGTTTCGGCCACCAGAACACGCGTGTCCCATGATGAAAAGCCCATTAGAACACAGTTCCCAGGGTAAAAAGCCCTGTTCGGCACCCAGAACAGAGTTCCCAGCTGCAGACCCCTGTTCTGCCACCAGAACAGATTCCAGGGTGCAGACCTTTTTTGTCTCGTCCACTAGAACGAGTTCCCAGGGTGTAGACCCCTTTTCTGGCCACCAGAACAGAGTTCCCAGGATGCAGACCCCTGTTCCGGCCACCGGAACAGAGTTCCCAGAGTTAAAACCCCCGTTCTGGCCACCAGAACGAAATTCCCAGGATGCAGACCCCGTTCCGGCCACCAAACAGAGGTCCCAGTGTGCAGACCCCTGTTCCAGCCACCAGAAAAGCATTCACAGGGTGAAAAGCCCTTTTCTGGCCACCAGACAGAGTTCCCGGCTGCAGACCCCTGTTTCAGCCACCAAAAACAGAGTTCCCAGAGTGAAAAGCCCTGTTCCAGCCACCAGAACAGAGTTCCCAGGATGCAGACCCCCGTTCCGGCCACCAGAACAGAGTTCCCAAGGTGCAGACCTTTTTCCCTTCCCCAGAACAGAGTTCCCAGGGTAAAACCCTTGTTCCGGCCACCAGAACAGAGTTCCCAGGCTGCAGACCCCTGTTCCAGCCACCTACAAAGTTCCCATGGTGAAAAGCCCTGTTCCGGCCACCAGAACAGAGTTCCCATGGTGAAAAGCCCTGTTCCGGCCCCACAAGAGAGTTCCCAGGCTGCAGAATCCCTGTTTCGGCCACCAGAACAGCGTTCCCAGGGTGAAAAGCCCTGTTCTGGCATTAGAACACAGATCCCAGGGTAACAAGCCCTGTCCCGGCCACCAGAACAGAATTCCCAGGGTGAAAACCCCCTTTCCGGCCACCAGAACAAAGTTTCCAGGGAGAAAAGCCCATTTCTGGCACACCAGAACAGAGTTCCCAGGGTGAAACCCCCCATCCGGGCCACCAGAACAGAGTTTCCAAGGTGCAGACCTTTTTTCCCATCCCCAGAACAGAGTTCCCAGGGTGAACCCCCCCATTCAGCCCACCAGAACAGAGTTTCCAGGGTCAGAACTTTTTTTCATCCACCGAATAGAGTTCCCGGAGTGGTGAAAAACCCGTTGTCCGCGCCCCAGAACGTATTCCCATGGTGAAAACTGTGTTCTGGCCACCAGAACACAGTTCGCAGGTGAAAAGCCCTGTTACGGCCACCAGACAGAGTTCCCAGGCTGCAGACCCCTGTTTCGGCCACCAAAAACAGAGTTCCCAGGGTAAAAAACCTTGTTCCGGCCACCAGAACGAGTTCCCAGGGTGAAAACCCTGTTCCAGCCATCAGAACAGAGTTCCCAGGCTGCAGACCCCTTTTCTGGCCACCAGAACAGAGTTCCTAGGCTGCGACCCTGTTCCAGCCACCAGACAGCGTTCCCAGGGTGAAAGCCTGTTCTGGCCCCAGAACACGTTCACAGGGTGAAAAAAGCCCTGTTAGGCACAGAACAGAGTTCCCAGGCTGCAGACCCTTTTCCGGCCACCAAAACTGGTGGCCGGAACAGGGGTCTGCATCCTGGGAACAGGGCTTTTTACCCTGGGAGCTGAGTTCTGGTGGCCGAAATGGGGGTTTTCACCCTGGGAACTCTGTTCTGGTGGCCAGAACGGGGGATTTCTCCCTGGGAACTTTATTCTGGTGTCCGGAACGGGGGGGGGGGTTTCACCCTGGGAACTCTGTTCTGGTGGCCGGAACAGTCATAGGATTATACTTTCTTTTTTATTATTAGTAAACAATAAAAAACTAACATTTTATAGGGGTTTATGATTTTTTGATTTTTTATATCTTTGTCCCTAAATTCCTGGCAATGTCAATGGAGTTTCCTGTAGTCTTGCGGGTGTTCATGAGACCACCCCAGAACTCGGGAAACTCCCAGAGATGATGGCAGGGGTAGATACATTACTGTATCCACACTATATTCACAGTAGAGTTCAAGATTCTGAATATTTGCACTAGGAGTTAACTGTTGCTAGCAAATGTAACAACAAATGTGTTTAAATTATTATAAAAGATTTTGGTAAGTTGTTCAAAGTATATTCAACAAACTTGTAGATGGTAGATATGATATTGTAGATTGGTATGAGGTAAACATCAGTGATTGAGGTCGTAGGAGACAGGCACTGGAGCCTGGCATAACATCCCACCCAAACAACATTATCATGTTTGAATGTTTCAAGGCTTGCTCAAAATTATCTGAGAGTTTCAAGGTTTCCTAAAAGGTCAATGTGTATGTGATTAGTAGTGTATAAAATCTCTATCAAAATATATTGTTTCAATGTTGATTTTTCCACTACAGCAGTAATGTGCTGCAAGCTGTTTATTGTATGGTCAAGTCAGAAGTGTCAGCTTCTGATATTGTATTTCTAGTGAACTAGAGAGTTTGAGGGAATCAGATGACATATTTCTGCCCCTCCCTGACACAAAGCAGAGACTTCAATGCAGTTTTGTGTAACAATATTAAATGCCCCTGTCCCTAACAATGATATATTCCTTTGCTTCCAGATAAAAAAGTGAGGATTTAAATCCATGACTTCGCTGGCTGTGTGTTTCTAAATCCTGTGTTAAGACTGGTGAGCCACCATTAGATATGCAAACAATATAGGCACATTTAGAAGCTTCATCTTTTGCTAGGAACAGAAAAAAAAAGTGTGTAAAATCAGCTGACTATGTTGTATTGCCCCAGGATGGTGCATGTATTCAACAGGCTGGTAAATAAACTGCAGGCTAACCAGTGTCCCATTCACCCAAGAAAAAAGAGAAAACTGCTAATAATAGTAATCATAATGTACAAGTCATTAGGAGTAATCTAGATATGAAAATGAGCAATGTTAAGTGGCCCCACAAACTAGTCCTGGTGGGCCCTGGTCTTATTTCCTGGTGGGCCCAACAGTCCCCCATGAAGGTAGCAAACAGCTTTCAAGGGACTTCCAATTAGTGTGGAGAGATCTGTATAGAAAATAATTGTGCATAGTGAATAATGGGGTCAGGGGGCATGGCCAATAAGGGTATGTACATGCTCAGACTACATGGGATATGAGTAGTACTAGCAACAATATGGAAGCCTTTTTAGTTAAGGAATATATTTCTGAAATGTAGTAAATTCAACTTACTAGAGAAGAATCTTACAATGTAATAAAAAAAGTTTAGTTTTACTACAGGAAAACAAGAAATCAAATCTAATATACCGAGATTTCTGTTTCCCAGTCACTATCATGGCAGCAGTCACCAAACAATCCCCTCCCATTGGAACAGGAAGAACACACCCTAAGTCTTAAATAGCCTCCTCCTCCTTTCACCAGTGTTCAAAGCTGCAAATAAACTGTAAATAAGGGCTTGGGTGACTGCTGCCATGATAGTGATTGGGAAACAGAAATCTTGGTAAGTTATATTTTGATTATTTTGCATTATACGAAGCAAAAAGCAACAGGACAGGTTTTCTGCTAAACAAAACAATTTATTAAATTAAATCTGATACAACAGAGTGTAAAAGCTTTCTGCCAAATATTGCGTCCTCATTAAGAGATTAAATGTGGCTGATGTCATTTGCTGTTTTGCAAATCTCCGCCAGTGCTTGCTTGAGCTGCCCAGGAACAAGTGCGCCCTAAGACTGTGTAGGGTCTCTAAGCCCCTCATCTGCAAAAATACAGTTTTAGATAGCAGGCCTAGTATAAATTCAAAAATATAAGTACTTTATGTTAACCCTTTCCAAAGAGTGGAAATTCTAGGGGAGGTGCTAGATACGGGATTAATTACGAACTAGATACATATAAGAAACAACAGAATCCCTTTTAAAATGACCTGCATAAAAATCCTTTATTCAAAATTAATGGACACATGGAGCCCAAATCCCTCCTATTAAAAACATTTAAAATATATACAAAGCAATCATGGTGCCTAATTCCTCTATTAACAGGTAAATAAAACAAAGGGAAATTCAATAAAAGTTCTTATCGTTTAAAATGGTGCTAATTTTGCCCCAACAATCAGAACTTATGTAACATTTGAAAGCTAACATCTGATTGGTTGGGGCAACACAGTCTGGAAATCTATGTGTTATAGTTAGTGCAGTATTTGCTACCAGTCCTAAAGTCCGGACAGGCTTGGTCAGTCTCAGTTGCTGAGGTAACATAGCTGAAGAATGGAGGAAGATATCCATCGCTAATTCCAGGTATAGGCACACATATGGGGAACATCGTACTCGCTCGCCTTCAGAATGCGGCAAGCAGGTCTTCATTTGACCTTGCCATCAAAAAACTGGATGTACGGTTCCTTCATAGACAAGAAATTGTGATTAAGAAGACTACCTTGAGTGTTAGAAACCATATTGATGCTTCTCTCTAGGGGCTTGAAAGGAAGCTGAGTTAGGGCATAAAGGACCAGAGGTAAATTCCATACTGAAGCTCTTTCAGTAATTTTTGTTTTCAGGCAGCAAAAAATCTCTTACTATAGGATCTGTTGCCAGTTTTCTTTCCAATATTGAGGATAGGGCAGAAATTTGATCCCTTAATGTTCTTTCACTAATCTTGCAACCTGAAAAGAGAAAATTCACTGCTAAAGATGACTTGAAGCAGTTAAACTCATGTTTTTTCATATTGTGTGAACAGCTCCTACAATTTTGGAATATTTGTTTGATGTTACTTGCCTCCTAGATTTAAGCAAGAACTGAATGACTTCATCATGAAACTTCGGCTCTCTCAACCTCTGCCTTTCAACCTCCATGCTGTGCCAAATCCTGTAGAAGCCCTTGAGTAGCCAATTGGGGCTGAATTATCAGAGGAGGTTCTACTGCCAGAGACAACAGTAGTGTAAACCATGGTCTGCATGGTCAGGCTGGTATTATGGCTATCATGTTGGCCTGATCCTCGATGATCTTGTTTAACACCTTCCAGATCATCAGGAAGGGGGGAATATGTGCAGCAAGCCTTAGCTCCAGTCTTGTTGCATAGCATCCACCACCTCTGCTCCTATTAAAGGACATTATAGTCCAAAATGTAAAACTTGTTTCTGTAGTTTTATACATTTTCCCCTGTCCCCAACCTACCCCTGCCTTTATTTTGTAAAAAAAAAGGAATTTCCCCCAGCAATCTTACTTCAAAAGCAGGCTTCATGGAGCTCCGTCTCACAGAGGAAGAACGTCATAAAAATAACGTAGGTATGCATAGCATTGTACCGCTCCTCCCATGACCCCCCTGTCGTAAATTACAAATGCACGTGCTGAAACTTAGTTAGTGGGAGCCGGCGCACAAGAGATCAGAGAAGGAGAAAAGGGGGGAGGATCTGTAAACAGCATAGCAAGCGAGGAGGAATCTTTGAACACTGCATTGGAGGTGCAGAGATGATCAATTAATCTACCAGCCGAAGTTCAGCTATCGCACAAAATTCAATGCTTAAGATAAGGAAGAGGGGGGGAGTGAGGTCAAGGTAGGCGGTGCCCTGATGATTTCTCTTAGCAAATGAAAAGACAGTATGTTAATTACGTCACTGACAGTAAGGTTGGGGTGGATATGCTCTGTAATGAACGGGAGAAGAGAGAAGGTGAATTCTAATTGTACAGACCTTGGATTTCTATGATGTTAAGTGTTTTGGTAAGATCATGTTAGATGGATATTTCCATTGTATGTTACTTTTTTCAGTATAATTGTCCTTTAAGGGAAAATGAGTCAGAACCTTTCGCACCTTCTGACGGCTTAGGAAGTCCGCTTGCAGGTTTTTTTTCCTGTTATAAAGACTGCTGTTATGTTTCACCAATTGTCTTTGCGTCCATTTGAAGACTGGCTTTACTTCCTGAAGTAGTCAACAGCTCTTGTTCCAGCTTCTATCAATATATTGTTGCTTTTGACTGTGACAGGTCTCTATATTGAATGCTGCAGTGCTAGGTTGTGCTCTTAGCTCGAAGATATT
The DNA here is from genome assembly GCA_019447015.1 of Hymenochirus boettgeri. Classification (NCBI taxonomy): domain Eukaryota; kingdom Metazoa; phylum Chordata; class Amphibia; order Anura; family Pipidae; genus Hymenochirus; species Hymenochirus boettgeri. The sequence continues at coordinate 260,265,899 of CM033469.1, read as the reverse complement.
GGATGTAACTTCCTTTCCATCCCAGAAACCTGTGCTAACCTGTCTTAGAAAAGGGTAGCACCCCATCCCGTACTGGATGCCTCGGTGGCAAGTATCAGTGCTGGCTGATAATTCAACTGGAACCCAGGATTTTGTTGTCTAGCTACAGGTTAGATCTTACTTCAACCAAGCTGGCAGATGAAGTTTTCTGTCGGTGGGGAACTCTGTCTTTTGCAAATAATGCTGCATAAATCACATATGCCATCTTGACCACTGGATTAACTAAATCAGCCCCAGCACCTTGAGAATAACCCTGAAGGTCATAGTTGGTCTTACTATCAGGTCTTGAACTTCATTTCTTAACTTTAACTGCTTTTAATGTTTACTAAATTTTGTTTTTTCCGCATTGTCCACGCCGCAGAATGGTCCTCTGGCTACTGCTGCATCCACCTTTGGAGTTGCCTCCCAGAACTGGCATAATGACTCCTCCATCAGATTTTTTTAAAGGTATTTCCTGGATAAGACAGACTTTTGTCAGTTTTTTCCATTCTGTAATAATTATTTCTTGGATTGTGTTATGAAGAGGAAATGGTGTGAGATTCTCTTTGATGGACGGAAATAACTTATCTGCTGCGATTTCTGGGTCTGTAGTCGTCAGTAATAGGGTATTTCTACTGCCTTAACTAGTGGTTCAATAGAATCTGGATAAAGTTGGTTTCCACTTTAATATCCTCCTCTTCGCTGTATAATGTGCCAAAGGATTTTCAGAGTATTTTACATCTGAGTCATCAGAATCCATAGCTGGCCCTCTATAAGCATACACTTTCTCCTTTTTCATTGCTGACTGCTGCATACAGTATTTTCTTAACAGCATTTTTTATAAGTTGCATTAGAGAATCCAGAGACTGTCCTTGAACAGGATTATCAGAAGCCCCATGTTCCTCTTTATCTTTCAGTTCCACAATCTGTAGATTTGCTTGTCTTATCACTATTGAGAAGCTGTAGGGAAATAGAATAAAAAACTGTCAGAACCAGACAACCTGAAACACTGCTCTCTTTCCATACTCACCTCTGCTTACCTAGATCCCTTAGAGTGACATTTACTAGCGATACCAGACTCCATGCTTCAAAAACTAAATGGAAGCATAAGCTAACCAGCCAGGCTAACAAACACTGTTGAGAAAGTTGAAAAAAAACCTTACATTTAGGGCACAGCACAAAGCTTGAGCACAATGCCAGAGCCAAAAAATGCTATCCAATGGTCTTAGATGCCCCAGGAGCAGGCTGGGAAGATGGAAAACATCAGCCATGAACAGGGCGGATTATAGACAAGGCAACAGGTAGTATCCGGATGCCAGGGGAACCCGTTGGGAGCCGTCCATGGGCCCCAGTATGTATGGCACAAATTTCCATCATTTACCTTTAAATGACTAGGAACTCCAGAGGGGGCCCGGCCCGGTCTTCCAATCAGCAGTCAGCAAAGAATCATTGCCAGTTACTGCTCTGCTCAAGTGTCGGCTGCTGCGCATGCATATGTGGTCACAAAGGGCTGCATATTGCGTTGCGTTCTTAAGTTTTTCCCGCTGCTGGATCCGGTGTTGAGGTGCCTGTGCAGGAGTCGAGTTGGAGAGAATATCTTCGGACTGAAATGCGGGAGTAACATTCCAAACCTGCTTGACAGCAACAGAGTCCCTCTACCTCCTACACACACAGGTACCCACACTATCCAATAAAAAGTTAAAGAGTTGAATACAGAGGGGGGGGGGTTTCGTTATGCTGCAGTATGGTGCCAGGGGAGGGGGATGTGCTGGTGGTGCACATCCCCCTCCCCCTGGCACCACACATGTTTATGCCCACTGCAGCATAACAAACCCACAGTCCCCACCACCACCCCAGCACACCCTGGAACCACCAGCACACCCCCCTGGCACCCCCAGCACACACCCCTGGTACCACCAGAGCCGTGTGTGTGCTGGTGGTGCCAGAGGGAATGTGCTGGGGGTGGGGTGGGGACTGGGGGGTTGTTATGTTGCAGTGTGCATAAACAAAAATGGTGCCAGGGGGAGGGGTGGTGCTGGTGGTGCCAGGGGGAGATGTGCTAGTAGTGCCAGAGGGGATGTGTGGTGGTGCCAGAGGGGATGTTCTGGTGGTCCCAGTAGGAGTGCTGGTGGTGCCAGGGGGTTTGCTGGTTGTACCAGGGGGTTTGCTGGTTGTGCCAGGGGGTGTGCTGATGGTGCCAGGGGGTGTGCTGATGGTGCCAGGGGGATGTACTGGTGGTGCCAGATGGGATGTGCTGGTGGTGCCAGAAGGTATGTGCTGGCGGTGCCAGAGGGGATGTGCTGGTGGTGCCAGGGGGTGTGATGGTGGTTCCAGGGGATGTGATGGTGGTGTCAGGGGGGTGTGCTGATGGTGCCAGGGGGGTGTGCTGGTGGTGCCAGATGGGATGTGCTGGTGGTGCCAGAAGGGATGTGCTGGCAGTGCCAGAGGGGATGTGCTGGCGGTGCCAGGGGGGTGTGATGGTGGTGCCAGGGGATGTGATGGTGGTGCCAGAGGGGATGTGCTGGTGGTGCCAGAGGGGATGTGCTGGTGGTGCCAGGGGGTGTGTGCTGGTGGTGCCAGCAAATATATTTTATCGTTAATGAAACGTTAGGGGGGGCAAACTGTAGATGACATTATGTTGCCCCAACCTAATAGCGCTCATCCACTAATTACACTTTGTGAACGTTTAATCCATTATTAACTGTTTTCTCAAAGAGAGATCTTATTTTGAAGATAAAGATATTTATATGTCATTGTTTTTCTTCTTATTTGCTTAAAATAAATAGCCAAATCTCTAGCACACTCATGGTTAAACACTACCCAAATCCTACTGCCAAAAGGTTTGTACACAAGTGCAGACGAAATCTGAATGGCCGGTTCCAACAACTATCGCTTGTGAATGGATGCTTGGTTGGGCAGTTGTTGATGATCCAACATAGAAAACACTTAGCAGCCTGTCTGTACAATGCCTACACAGCCATAATTAACTGTGCTGGTATTTTGTCAGATCACCCAAATTTAAGTCACCTTGGTTGGTCAAGCTGAAATATCAGGTATACATAGCCAGTAAGTTTCTTACACACTTGAAATAAAGTTTAAAGAGATTGTGTCAGATCAATGCTGGAGAAATTGTTGCAGATCATACCCTCTAACTTTGCCCTTTAAATAGGTTCATTGCACAGAGCTAGGCTACTATTCTCTTAAACTTTCTTTAACTGGTTATTACTATATAACTGTTAAATGTTATAAATATTTTTCTAGGCCAATCGTGGACTCTCAGAGACTACATGTAGTAGAGACCTGCTACCCAAGAAAACACATATATTTACTTGTAGTAATAACAAACAGGCTTTGTTTAAGATTCTTTATTGAAGATTACACAATAAAACAAAAAGAAATCAAGGTAAACAAATGGGGCATTAGGAGTACCCTTTTCAAAACCCATGTGAAGGATGCTCTAAACATATATAACCATGAGACTATTGACTCTATGCGTCTGTGAACATATTAGTGCCATTAGAAATAGGGATGAAGCTAGTCAAATAGCTTGGCACGTTATAGAATGCAACAGGGCTGATTTAGGTAACGTGAGCATCCAAGGGGATGGGAGCCATTAACCATTGTTATAATGAGAAGTAAAATGAGTCAATAAAAAAAGCAATAGCTTTATTACTAATTTCCTTGCTCCACATTTATTTTGTATTTTGCCAAAAAGTATTTTATGGCTTCATACCATGTAAAGATTTACAGTACATATGTCTGCTATTACTAAATAGTTTCTTGATAATGGTAAACCTTAGATCTTTTACATCCCCTCCTTGTGACTCTTAAGCTTGCAATACCCTGGTGTATAAATGTGCAGTATATAATGACTCTGTCTGCTATTACTAAAATATTTTCTTCTGATAATGATAAACCTTTGATTCTGCAACACCTCAATCGTGGCTCTCAAAGGTACCCTGCCCTGAACCCCCATGCATAGTAAGATACTAATCAAGTAATTTACATACATGTAAGAAGGAAAGCTTCCATGTTGTGCCAGACCATGTCCAGTTCATGTAGTCTTCAAACAGCCTTGTAATTCATCAGCCCATGTAGTATTCAAAAAGCCATGTGGAGAATGTGCAACCTGGACACACACTCTGACCCCAATATTACCTGTAATCAGATTACTTACACCAATCCCTGATAGAATTCTGAAAGCTGCTGTTACCCTGCAGTTTGTTTTCCAGCCAGGATGAGTGGCACAAAGAACCTAAATAGCCTAAATACTAAATAGTCAGCTTCTTTACTGCTCCCCCCCCCCTTTCATTCTGCCCTAGAGAACATTTATAAATGTACTTATTCTCTATGTGATAGCTCTGGTGTGTTAGTGGATTATTGCTCTTCTTTTAGGACGGCAGAATCCATGAGGGAAAAGGTTAAATCCACAGTCTTACTTTAAACCCTAAATATGAATTCTATGCCTGTATTACAAGTTTGTCCTCAGAATCTCAAAGCAAGGCAGATTGATAGTCAACCGAATTAAAGGGAAACTGAGCAATTACAGATGCACCAAGTCCTGCACAGGTACTATACCATTACAAAGAGACAGAATTAAACTTTTAGGATCAGTAAGTATGTAAAAACTTGTGCGTCTGTCAGTAAATCGTTTTCCACTGAATAGCACTAAATGGGGGTATTTCTTTCAAGATTATAACCAACAAAAAAAATGCACCCCTTTAATGGGAGGTCCTATGCCTTAATATAAAGCACTTGATGGACGACCTCTTACCTCATTTTAAAAAGTCAAAGGGAGGGGGGGAAGTGAGAAAGCCTGCTACATTGATCCAGTGTGCAAGTATGAGAAATACAAAAGTTTGCTAATGTATTGAAGTAAAGAAATTTGAAAAGGTTAGACGTTAGGACCTCCAGACTGGGGTTACTTGACGTGGTTGGAAGGTTTTCATTCATGGGATCACAGTAAGATACTACACCCCTTTGTTTATAAGTATGCCAGTGTGCAGATATATGATAGTATGGGGCCTAGGAATGTGCATTGATTATCTTTTCTGTGTTTGTATAAATGTTGACTAAATGTTTTGCAAAAGAGTAGTTATAATTTAGCCTAAGCAGGGCTTCCACAGTCCTTCTATTGTATGCAACAAAAAAATTGTTTCTGATATCTTGTAAACCAATACTGAAATCTTTAACAAGGATTGTTTTTTGTTTTTTTTTAAAGAATGACATTATTATCCAATTGTTTTTGGGGTTTTTTTGCTATAAAACGATATGATGCTCTGATATTACATTACTATTAGGGGCTTTAAAAGCTAAAGATGGACTGTTTTTTAGTGAATTGAAATTCGTGTACGTTTCATTTTGGAGCTTGGCATCAGGGTATTCGTATCCTCTCCTTAGGTGCATGCAGCTTCAAAGGTGTAAAAGCCATTAAATTCAAATCTTGCCAATTATCCTATGGTTCTTTTTCTGCTTGGTTTTCACTTTTAGTTTTCAACCAATTGGTCCCTTCTCCTTTATATGTCTACTAGTCTTATTGTCCTCGCCCATTATAGCATTTGGTTGCCTTATAACTCATATTTGTGTTCTTAACTTTCTATTTCCATTCCATTCTTTCCATACCAACTTTTGCTTCCTCTTTGACAGTGATTCTCTGCTGCCTGTTCTGATCGTCTGTCTGTGACCTCTGCCTTATTTTCAAATAAGTCTCTTCTTTATCCCTGGTAATGATGACCATTGTCTCTGTTCTTGGCTTCATTTCTGTCTTACCATTTTGTGTTCTGATTATCTCTGTTACCAGAGAGTTACTCTGTTGTGCCCACTAGTGCTCTAAGTCCTGAGGGCAACCATGCCTGGTGAGGTATGTTAAGCACCCCAGCAAACGGAGGCTTAGCTATAGGTGAAGATAGCTGTGGAAAAAGGGATTTGTTTTACAGTAGGTAAAGCTATAAAAATTAGATAAAATTTGGTTATCTAGTAATACACACGTACGATCAAGGAGCCGAACGTTGGTTGCAACATTGGATACAAAATGGACGTTTCATCAAGTAGCAGTAAGTCTATGGGCATTTGGTTGGGCTCGTTGATGATCCACGACCGAGCGTCCTTTGTGCTACCGATGGCCCATACATGATAGTCATCCGAATCAGCTGCAAAAGATTCTATGTTCCAAAAATAAAGGCCCTATGTTAAGGTTATTTTAAAGGTAAAGGGTTTTTTAGCCTGAAGTTTGCCCTTGAGCAGAACCCCAAATTTATAGTACATTTGTTCCTTTGAGTTTGTTTGCTAGCAGTGTTTCTGTGTGGTGTTGATGGGGTACAGTTTTATTCAGGACATGTGGGAGATCAATAGTTAGAGAGCTTTTTTTTTGTACTGGAGGTTTGGTTTTCTAAGTTTCTTTGACACTTTTTAAAGACAAACTGCTAAAATATTTGAGAAGAACTGTATCTGTAATTCTGCATTTTTTAATGGAAGCACTATGCAGCTAGGTGTGTATTTTCAAAAAATGTACTTTTCAAAAAAGTTTGTTGGGGTTGGGCAATGTAAAGTGGTGTTAGCCCCCAAATTATGCAACTGTGCCATTAAAACAAGCCCTAAAGACAAGTTATGCCTGGGCCCATTAAGGGTTATTTTTTTTACATTAAAGTGGGTTTAGTTCTGTGGAGAACCGCGTATGGAATTCTACAATTTTATTGATGAAAGCATGGCACCATAGCTGAAGGTGTAAAGATTTAAAAAAATTTGTTTTGTGGAGATTCCAATGGGCATGATTCCAAAACTATGGGCTATGCCACAGTAGCCAGAAGAATGCATTGCCTTAAAAATGAAAGGCAGAGTACAGTATAAGCTGGGGGACAAAACCATTTGACTGTTCTGCACTTCCCGACCAGTTGGCCAGGGTGAAGGACTGTCAGCTGTGGCAAAAGAAGCAGTGGTTTTCCTACGCGTCCGTTCACTCATTCGTCTGATTCGGGGATGCTGGCCATGGAAATTTCTTTTTCAGGGATGGTCAAACTATGTCCCTCCAATGGTTTTTTTAAACTGCAAACTCCCAGCATTCCCTAGCTTTCCTCTGTAGTAAGAATTAAAATGGAAACTTATATAGACAAAATGGCCCACAAACGCCCTCCAGGATCCCATTGACAGGACCAACAAGATCTGACAGCGTGCATAACAAAGGCTTATTAAAAAGAGTTTAAAAATGTTCCAACTCCCGATGATACAGCAAGATATGCAAATTTTTCTCGCACTGGTGTGTTTCACGCAGATAATTCCCTAATTTCCCAGGAAAGATTCGACAAAAGTGCAGAATGTCAAGTCATAGAGTAGGTTCCTGCCCCCAAAGTTGCACTATTTGGACCAATCAGAAAAGCCATGTCCGATTGACCGAAACCGAAAGTGTGTGACCATCTTAGACAGGCCTCATGGACCAATCAAGGCACAAATAACCATACCAGAACAACTACTGTTATGCTATATACTAAAAGACTAGTATAATTCATATGGATTAAGGACACATTCGCACGAGTAACGTGTCATCAATCTCCTCCCTGTCCATGCACCGTTGAAAGCCAGCACACTCCACAGTGGGAGGAGGTATGATGCACCCGCACGGACCCGGAGAGAGCAAGAGAAGGCCTTAATGGTAAGTGCAGGAGAGGTATGCCGTGTGTGGGTGTTTGGGTGGAAAGAGAGACGCGGGGGGGTTGGGGGAGGAGAAGAGACGTGGGGTATATGTGTAGAGAGGAGAGTAGGGTTGACAGATTCTTTGCTGCATGTCTGAGGAAGGTGTGTGTTAGGCACCAAAATATCATGTTACTAAACACAGCATTTTGTTTAAGACTGGTGTGCACTCTGAACTTTATATTTTGATTCTTAAAAAGAATCGGGGGTTGTGGTATAAGAATAGAGAAAGTCCAACACCTCTTCTTCATCGTGCATCATAGGTCTTTACTAAAGAGCATGCTCAAAAATGTTAGTAAGGGGTAGGCCACACTAGCATTGGTTTTCATTGCTTACGATTGCACTTGCCAATCGTGTAGCACATAAGAATCTTAACGCAGTTCATGTCAATATGGATGGGCACTTTGCATGTGCTGTGCTCTATTTTCGTAGTGCAGGTGTTCAGCATTTGTTTGCAAACGATGTAGGATATTCTTTGGTTTGTACATCAGTTTTCATTAAAGGGCAACTGTGGTCTCTAAACAAGTTAGGATTAAATGAAAGCCTGCAGTATTTCCTTATAATGAGTCGACAATCACATCTCTGGCTTCACTGTGAGAAATGATATTGGGGTGAATGTTCAAACTTCTGCTTCCAGTAGCTTTAGTGACATCACCTTACCTCGCGCCCCCTCTGCCCCAGGGGAGAAGCATGCTCAGTAAAGACTTAATGCTGGGGAAATCAGGAAGTATCTGGGGGGAAAAAAATTGACAGTTGAGAAGAGGAGCCTATTAATGCAGGCAGAGGCTGGTCACATGGCTGAAAACAGGAAGTGTTCAAGCAGGAATTAATATTGCTGAACCTTCAAGCAATAACTTTTCATAAATTTATCTAGATATGTGATTTAGGTTTTATTTGAAGGTAAGATGGGAGGCTTTTTATATAACCCTTACTAGTTTGGAAAAATTGGAGACCACAGAAGTCTCTAAGACTTCGTCCATGGCGATACCCAATCTAAAGTTATAGACTATTAATAAAAACTGATTTACAAGTCAAAGAATATCCTACATGGCTATATTCAAAAACCTAGATGTTCAAATGCTCAAAACGCAAGTCTTGAAATATATAATGTTGGTGATACATTCACTAATCCCCTCAGGACAAGTGGATCCACAGACACATTATCCGTTGTGCCATTACCATGCGGTGTACATTTTTGTGTGTCCCTGTGGGTATATAATAGGAAAATACTATATAGGAAAACTTATTTGAGCCTTAGGCTGAGAAATGATGGTCATCGGTCCGAAATAAAAACGCATATGCTATCGTGTTAGAAAAGTGTCAAACAGTGGAAAAACATTTTTTTAAAAAAATTATACGTGTAGATTTTAAATACATTGGGTATTGACCTGTACCTCAACTAAAAAGAGGTGACCACTCCCAAAGCTACTACAATGTGAAGCCAGATGGATTCGATATTTTAACACTATATACCCCTTAGGTTTAAACGAAAAGTATCTCTTAGATGATTCCTTATTGAAAGATGAATAAGAAAGACTAGTAAAATAATTTATTCTATTTAATTCATGGTACAGACAGAGAGAATAAAAAATATTATTTTTTGCTTAGTAATTTATGTCCAGTCAAGCTGTTATTATATACTTTTGTAACAATAATTTTAGACATGAGTACTTTTAACTACATAGTTCACCATGATAGTATTTAGCACTTATACTGCTGATTTATATGTCGAAATTAGCAAATTTAAAAATGACACTAATTATGCACTTTAAAGGGCATGTCCACCTCCAAAACTATAATCCCCCACTATTGGCCCCACTGTGTAGTGATAAAAATCCTTACCTTACATCCAGCTCCAAATGGTTCTTGGAATCCCCCACCAAGTCCAAAAACTGCCCACCAGGAGGATAGAAGAGTTCTTTGTTTCTCCCTCTAGTTGCAGAGACAATCTTACTATTTCCCTCTAGTGGTGAATCCATAGGAACTGCAGAGACAATCTATAATCTCCCCCTTGTGGTGAGTCCATAGGAACTGCAGGGACACACATACACAGACTCACAAAACAGAAGCAGCAGTTAGGATTTGATTTTTTTTTTTCTTTTTTAGTAGAGTACATTATTGTTATAATCCACCCTTTCCCTTCATTTGAATGTATTTATGGAAAGGCAATGTCATCCCTTTTCCAGTCCTCCTGCAGTTTATGAACCAATTTCCACAGTCCTCTCTCCCGCTCTCACTTTATTTTCTACAACTGTTTTGTGAATGTCCGGAGAACAGCCATGATGGGACGAGGAAAGTGTATTAAATAATTTATATAACATGCAATATTATTAATAAAGGTCTTAGATCCAGATTGGCATTAAGAATACTTACAGGAATGAAGAACTGTGATTGTGCTCTGACCTTTAAAGGCTAAACAACACTTTTTATAGAAATGTTCACCCCTCCACCCAGGTTTGCATTATTCATACATTACCAAGATGCCCCTTAAGTGTCTTACCTAACCCTGTCCCTGCCTCTTTTTTTCTGTCCTGTGGCTGACAGCTCTACTTCCTGGTCGTGGTGTCAGTTAAGGTACCACATGACGTCACAACCCAATACCTATCAGCCATGACCAGGAAGTAGAGGGACTGTCAGCACAGAGCCGTTATTGCCTATTTTTGTAGAAACATAGCTTGGCGGTGAGGGGAAAGTCACATTAGGGGCATCTTTAGAATGTAGGTTATTGCGAAAACCGTGTTTGGGATTGAGGGTCGTGGTAATATCTCTATGAAAAGTTCTTTCAGGCTGAACACGCCTTTATTATAATCTTACATAATTGTATATAAATGTTACGAAATTGTTTTCCTCAACAATTTACGAAATGCACATTTTCCAAGCTATCATGGCATCACACACTTTGCAAAGTATATATAACCCTCTTACTACATGTGGACATTTGAGCAGCTATGCACCTGCGCGCAATTCAGTTCCACCGCGGTGGCGGGAAAAGTTGTTGTGCGCATGCGTAGTCGGTTTCCTTTCTGCAACACACGGGGGAGGAATACCAATAGTTGGATCCATATTTGGCAGGAAGGCAGGGCCTTCAATCGGACAGTATTTGTTACATCGTAAATACATTAAACGCTACAAATGTGACAGGCGGTGTGAAGTGGGAGGGGAGAAAGGAAAGTGGAGAGTCCATAAGCGGTCGGAGAGGGTTGGCTTAGAAAGTTTAGGAGGAGGGAGACAGACTGAGGCGGGAGAGAGACTGTAACAGACACTAAATATCCTCACCAGAAACAAAGCATGTGGGGAGAGCGGGCGTAAATAGCGTTGCCAGTTCTTCCTAAACGTAAAGAAGGGTTTTTTGTGGGGGAAGCTACATGTGCGCACTGTTCCTTGGTAAGCAGCGCCTCTGGTAGGGATAGCATGTTCCATTCCATGTATGTATTAAAGGATTCCATCCCAATAATCAATGAGGGGGTTTCTACATAGCGATAGTGAACAAGCCTCCAACCATCGTCTTCCTCTGTGACTGGGAAGTTCTTCCCCCTTCTGCGCTCTGGCGCCACCTCGCGGTTCCCTTCTCCTCCCTCGTGTGAGCCGCTTGACGTTCATGATGTTTTTAAGTGTGTGAAGTAAGAACTCCTTTCCATTGTTCTAGTCCGTATCTGCCGCTATAGTTCTGACATTGGCCACAGTGACACCCAGAAGGTTGCGGCCACTCCCACTACACACCATTATATAACTGTCCACTGAACCCTGTAATGTACATAATGGGTCTGGGTACTGGACTCCCTCCACCCCTCCGTGCACTGGGGAGACTGAGAGGGGCAGCAGCGGGTCGCTCTGTATCTTGTCTGTGTCTCGAGCTGTAGGTTCCTTGTCTGCTGCTTCCCCCTCCCCCTCCCCCTTTTTTTTTTTTTTCTTCCTCAGAGAATCGCTGGATTCTGCAGGTTTGTAAATACAGGGAGCCACACACAATATGGCTGACACTCGCCCTGTTCCTAACCTTCCCTCTATTGTTGGGCTCACCCCAGCGCCCTGATTCTTCAAACTCCCAGCACAGGCACAGTGTGTGATCGTCCTGCCCTGCAGCCTCGGCACTTCCAGCAAGGGTAAGATTCCTCCCCTCGCTCTTTCCCACCTTGCACTAAACCCCCAGCTGAAAGGGCGCAGTCCAGACATCATTAGTTCAATGACGGTATTGGTATGTGTTCCATATTACCTGTGCAATGTGTGACAGGCCTTGATTCTCCTCACTGTAACATGCAAACGCAAGATTACATGCATTCCCATCTTTAACATTATGGGGTGGGGAGTAATGCAGCAAACTAGTAGGCAGAGCTATTGGCTTTCAATTGGGTGTTGTGTTGTGTGTGTGTATAATTTAAGAATTGGAATGAACTGCAACCATTTAGCTGCATTTAACTACAAATGAACATCTCATCCTGGACATGGGAATACTTTAAACTGCAATGAATAGGGAGTCCCTGTCATAATGGGGTTACCCCCTGCTGCTTAAATGCAATGTTTATTGATTGTTCTAATGAATCAAACTCTTTCCTTTTGGTTGTAAAGGGAGTACATACTCAGGTGTAATCAGTTGTTTCAAAATGCTGCTAGAAAACAATAGGGTTGATTTATATTGTGAAGAATTCCTATGTGATTGTCTTGGACAAACTACATACGGTATATCTTGGGGAAGTATTGTTAGCTGTATTTATTTAGTTACTCCTTGTTACATTATTATAAGCTAGGCATTTTTTTATATGGTAAGGTTGTTTGAACAGGGGGTGGCAATACAATTTGGTGTGTGTACAGGGAGTAAAACCCATAGTATGGGTTAGTGGGTGTTTTTGAGTTTTACATAAATTTTGTGAGGCCTGCTCTGGGTTCTAAACTTTTCAAAATAGTGCTGCCCACCCAATTCAATAACACTGTTTAGCACTTGCATGTTTTTAATTTAGATGTAAAACGCCTGACCTCTTTTATTTATGACCTTAAAGTGCAATCCATCCATTTATATTATTTTTTTTTTTTGTTTATTGCAAATTCTGTTTTAGAATTTTTCTTCTTTGTAAAAAATAAAATTCTACCCACAACCCTTTATGTCAGGTTTTTTAATATTAGTCTTTAAACAGGAGAGCACTGAGTTTCTGAATTAAAACGTATTGGCAATCGGAGAATTTTATTACATTTTTTTTTTATTATACTGTTATTTGACAAACATTTCTTAGTAGCTTCCACCATCCGCCCCCCCCCCCCAGAACTATGTAACATTTGAAAGCTAACATCTGATTGGTTGGGGCAAAATTAGCACCATTTTAAACGATAAGAACTTTATTGAATAACCCCCAAAACTTTAATCTGAATGTAGCCTTAAAGGGCATCATTTCACCTTAAGTGACTCGTTTTCACTAGTTGTGTTTTTTTTTCTTTATCTGCCTGCACAGCTATTATTCCAGTTTATTACATGTGTTTATAACTAGATACTGTAATTATAAGTTCTGTTCCTTCTGGCAAATGTATCTTCTTCTCCCTCTGCTCCAAGAGCTTTCTATATGCTTGAGCATGTGCAGAGGAGGCACAGGTGAAACAGGAGGCAATCATTGGTTGTGATGTTGGCAGTCGCAGCCTTGATTGAATGCATGGAGGAAGGGGCCAGCTACTGGTAATATCCTTACATAATTGGTTAGTAATACTGGTAATAAAGTGCAAAAATATATTTATTGGGGGAAAATTACTGACAAGACCTTTTGAACTTAAGGATGAACATTCCCTTAAAGGGTTATCCACACTGAGGGAGGAAAATGGCATTTATTTTATTGAAGAACGGGAGGTAAAGGAGCTGTGTCTTACCTTCTGTTCTTAAAAAAAAAAAAAAAAAAAAAAAAAACGCAGGAGCAGGAGAGAAGGTAAGGTGCTTATCTGATCGTGGCTCCTCTGCCGTGTAGTCTGACAGGTCTGATGGACTTATTCTATGCCCCAATTTTTTTTCTTCCATGAAGATACCCTTTAAGGTTGACAAAAACAAACAAACGTGCCCAATCAACACGAAACAACAAAGTCCAATGCACTCTAACCAGCTCTGGGTGCTGACTGCTTTACTTATGTTAAATTATTCTATGATAATTTCGCAAAAGTTGCATGGTATAGCATTTCAACTTTTTAAGGGTTTTCTTGATTTGCTGTCTGTGGAACTGGCTAATAAAAATGTAGATGAGCTCTAAAGCTAGCTGTCTAGCTCCTAATTTGTCCCTTCATACTTTTTTTTATTTGACTTCCAGGGCTTTTCCAGACTGTTCAATAATATTTCTGTTTTGGCGTTTTGCTATTAATGTTTTGCAAAAACACTCTTAAGGTCCATACAGATGTGCGATTATAGGCTGACTCACAACTAAAGGAAGAATGGGCTACAGCCGCTCGGTGTATGGGGTCTGTTGGCGAAACAGCCTTCCGTTGAGCTCATTGATGATCCAATGTCCAAACCAGCGGCCATATACTTACGATACTTGGCTGAAATCGTAGACCATTGTGTGTCATGGGTCAGCCCCTGCAATCGCCACAGATTATAAAGCTTTAGACTATAAATACACCTTGATCTGTTTTGTGTGCTATTTGAGCTGTAATGTGACGTCTTGGGAACACATCATTGGTAACCGTTTACGGACCTGTTATTTTACCCCCCCCCCCCCCCCCCCCCTCCTTTTTGAAGGATGCTAAAGTTGTTATTTTTTTTTCTTTTAACCTGTATTTATAGAGAGAATATTCTTGCATCCTGCTCCTTTTTTTTTTTTAGTGGAGAATATTTTGCCTTATTAATCTCTGCTCTCTTTGCTTTTCCCTATATTTTGCATTTTGTTAAGAGAAATATAAAAGGATTAGGGATAGGACTCTTACCTACTCTCCAATAATAATAGTTACTAAAGTGTTCCTGAATAAAACAAGTCTTTATTCCTATTATGTTAGCAAATAGCTTGTTTCCATTCTCAATAGGAAACTAAGTGTTGTATAAAATACTAGTAACATAGTATTGGAGGTTAAAGGGTTCTCCATTCATTTTTTTTTTAACTTTTGCATTTTCAGTTTATTGAAACAACTGGGCTAAAGGAGCTTATTTACCTCCCGTTCACTTAATTAAACAATCATGATAGAACTTACCTGCAAAGAGTCCAACAATTGCTTCTCATGATAGGTTTCAATGTATCCACAGTCCCTTGCAGTGTGTGTGCATGTTGACAAAGTGCAAGGGAGTGTTTATCAAGTCGGAACTGTCAGTGAGCCCGCACTGGACCATTGCAGGTAAGTTTCCTCATCGTTTAATGAAGAAAGGGAGGTAAGACCTATGAGCTCCTTACACCATTTTCAGTTAAAGAAAAAGCAAACTGAAAAAAAGAGTTGAGAAATTCTTTAAAAAAAGACATGTCCATTTAGTTTTACTCTTTTTAGCCTAACTATGAACCCCTACCGAACAGTGATCCAAAAGAAAGGCAAAACAAATGGTAAAAATAATTTGTGGCTCCAAAACGCAATAGGAAAGAATCCTTGCAAAAAACCAGAACTATATAAGTTAATACCGTATTTTTGTATTTCAGAAGCTTATCTAGCCACATGCTAAAACTACCCACTGCTAAAACTATCCAATGAACTTGCCACCAACCCATCTGCTGAAAGACAACTTGTTTAACAGTTGTTTTTACCGATTTCAAGTAAAGAAACATTTCCTAAATTAAAGATTTTGTTTCTTTTATTCTAGTCTGGTGTGATCTAACTTGCTTCCCATCTGCACAGCATAAAAGTTGCATGCGTCAATGACGTTTGCACATACATCTCATCGCAAATGGAAATGCAGTGAAATTGAGTATGCATATATTTACAGAATGAAGTATGATTAAAGGGCATCTATAGTGGGGAAAAAAATGTTTTTTTTCTTTAATTTGTTTCCTTATATTCGTTCTTATAATTCCCCCCCCTACCCCCAGGTCGTCTTATTTTCTTTCATTTCCTCGCCCTCCTGCATGAGTACGCCAAATTAAGAAACGTAATGCATTCCTCTACTTGTACTGTCAATAAAATCCCTTGTGACGTGACGCTTCTCCTGCTCAAATCCTCCCTGCTGTTACAAACAGAAAATTAGCACAGACCTAGAGGTGAAGAGGCCGTCTAGCTTTTGATGCAGAGATACGGCCGGCCTGCATTGACCTCACCCTTCTTGACAAGCTTTAATGACTTGAAGGTTCGACCAAGAGATGAGATCAAAAGCTGGGTTGTCTCCCACGCAAGCTTGCCTTTCTACCTTCGGCCACCATGTTCGTGGGTGTGTTTTCATGGATCACCTGAACACTTTTAAATCCCTTTGCTGACCATGATAAGTTGCGGACAGCTGGATTGTTAAGACATGGAGGAGGTTTTTGCCTTTGCTCCTGGTGTAACCAGAGGGGTAGCCGGGGAAGGAGGAGGGAAGTTGCAGAGAGATCTGACGACCAGTGTAAAATACAGCTGTCATGACATTGACAAAGGAGAAAGTGCAGACAGCGAGTACATTGAATTAACTTTGGCAACCCGTGTGTGTTTCTTCACTATAGATGCCTGAAATATAAACTACTCTTCTCCTCACAACCCTGATCCATTCAACCTCCTTTGAAACCTTACCCCAGGGGGAACCTAATAACCATAAGGCCCTCACCTTCTAGATTGCTTGACGGCAGTCCCTCGTGGTCCTGTTCTCCTAGGAGCAGTGGAAACACTTGCCTTCAGTCTGTTGGCATTTGATTACTACTTGTACTGCTTGGCCAAAGGACTGGTGACTGTGAGTCTTTGGACAGATAAGTGACTCTACAATATGGTACCAAAGGTGACTGGTCACTTAGCCCTTTAATATCACTTAGATCTGGTGGACACCACTATCATCTCTTGATTACATTATAGTTATCATTATTTTTATTTGTTATATATGTTAGAATAACAGATGCACTGTGATGATTTTGTAAATATATTTTTGTGTTTTATCCAATCTGCGCATGTGTCTTATTCATTGATTCCTTTTGGAATACATATTATTTTATGGTAAGTTAGTGGTGCAGTTCTTTTAGGGATCACTTTTGTTCTTTGTTATTGTTTTGTAGCACACCCCCATTCCACTGACAAGCACTCCCCCTGCCCGTATTATCTATTGGGTTATTCCTCTCACTGCCAATGTAGCATGTACTAGATGCGACTATATTGTAGCCCCCGGGAACAGTTAACTAAAGTTTTTGACACAATCGTGAACATCGCTAGTAAAAAAATGTGAGGTTCACCCTTTGTTTAAGAAACGGGAACTATTGAAGGGAAAGGATAATCAGTAGAATGCGCTTTTGTCACATACCTCCAAACCACAATTTTTTTTCTGTTTTTCTTTTCATCGCCTTGGTACACTATCTTCTTTCATGTTGAACACCATTAAAGTTCAGTGGTCAAGTACGGACACCTTATTTTAATAATATTCTTCATGCCTTGTGTTTAGTTTTGATCACCAGTATTCTGCCTTAGTGGTTGGAGCCTTTGGAACCCGTGTGCAATCAAGTGTCATCGGGGGCATTTCTCATGGTTCTGGTCACATTCTAGTGATTTCAGCAGCGATGGGATTCACAAAGTCATGTCCTGTTATTCGTTTTGAGCGACCAAAGTTTTTTTTTTTTTAATTCTAAAAAGGTACCCTTAAGGAGGTTTAAAATGCTTTCCACAGACACACTCTCACACAGTCAGACACTCTCACAGACAGACACTCTCACAGTCTCACAGACAGACAGACATTCACACACAGACAGACACTCTCACAGATAGACAGACACTCTCACAGACAGACGCACTCTCACCACAGACACCTCACACCGACCGACATTCTCACAGATAGACAGACACTCTCACACACAGACAGTCTCACAGATAGACAGACACTCTCACACACAGACACTCTCACAGATAGACAGACACTCTCACAGACAGACCCCCCCACACACAGACACACTCTCACACAGACAGACACTCACAGACAGTCTCTCAGATAGACAGACACTCTCATAGACAGCCTCACAGACAGACAGACACTTTCACACAGAGACACTCTCACAGACAGTCTCACAGATAGCCAGACACTCTCACACATAGACACACTCTCACACAGAGACACTCTCACAGACAGTCTCACAGATAGACAGACACTCTCACACACAGACACACTCTTACACAGACAGACACTCTAATAGACAGTCTCACAGATAGACAGACACTCTCATAGACACTGCAGCAAACATAAAAAAGTAGAGGATCGCACTCCAGTCAATTTAAGTCTTTATTGTGAACCACACATCACAAACACAACGTTTCGGGGGAATAACGTGCCTGAAACGTTGTGTTTGTGATGTGTGGTTCACAATAAAAGACTTTAAATGTGACTGGAGTGCGATCCTCTACTTTTTTATGTTTGCTGCAATAGCTATGGTTGAAGGGAGAACCGTTTGAGGCATCTGCACCCAAGCTTGGACAAGAGTGCACCTCCAATTGTGTCAATTACTCTCTGACACTCTCACAGACAGACATACACTCTCACAGACACACTCTCACAGACAGACACTCTCACAGATAGTCTCACAGACAGACACTCTCACACACAGACCCCCCACACACACTCTCACACAGACAGTCTCACAGATAGACAGACACTCTCAAAGACAGACAGGCACTCTCACACACAGACACACTCTCACACAGACAGACATTCTCACAGACAGTCTCACAGATATACAGACACTCTCAGACAGTCTCACAGACAGACAGACACTCTCACACACAGACCCCCCCACCCACACACACACTCTCACATATAGACAGACACTCTCATAGACAGTCTCACAGACAGACACACTCTCACACAGACACTCTCACACAGACAGACACTCTCACAGATAGACAGACACTCTCATAGACAGTCTCACAGACAGACAGACACTCTCACACACAGTCTCACAGATAGACAGACACTCTCACACACAGACACATTTTCACAGACAGACACTCTCACAGACAGACACTCTCACAGACAGACCCCCCCACACACACACTCTCACACAGACAGTCTCACAGATAGACAGACACTCTCACAGACAGACACTCTCGCACACAGACCCCCCCACACACTCACACAGACAGACACTCTCATAGACAGTCTCACAGACAGACACACCCTCACACACAGACACACTCTCACACAGACAGACACTCTCACAGATAGAAAGGCACTCTCATAGACAGTCTCACAGACAGACAGACAGACAGACACTCTCACACGCAGACACTCTCACAGACAGTCTCACATATAGACAGACACTCTCCCACACAGACACACACTCACACAGACAGACACTCTCACAGACAGTCTCATAGATAGACAGACACTCTCACAGACAGACACTCTCACAGACAGACCCCCCACACACACACACACTCTCACACAGACAGACACTCACAGACAGTCTCACAGATAGACAGACACTCTCATAGACAGCCTCACAGACAGACAGACACTCTCACACACAGACACTCTCACACAGACAGACACTCTCACAGATAGACAGACACTTTCATAGACAGTCTCACAGACAGACAGACACAGTCACACACAGGCACATTCTCACACAGACAGACACTCACACACACAGACACACTCTCACAGATAGACAGACACTCTCATAGACAGTCTCACAGACAGACAGACACAGTCACACACAGGCACATTCTCACACAGACAGACACTCACAGTCTCACAGATAGACAGACACTCTCACAGACAATCTCACAGACAGACCCCCCCCAAGACCAGGAACACACCAGAGCACTTTCCTACCATATCTGTTGTAGGCTGTTGCACCGTAAAAAACGGAACATTTCCAGAATGAAGAGAGGTCTGATGTTGGTTCCGGAATTTACATAGCAGCTGGAATTGCAGGTAATTAGCCCTCCCATACGCAAGAGGGCAGTGGGGCGCCTACGGTTCCTTTCCGGTTCCGCTTTTTATCTACACCGAATAACCTTGCTGTAGTTTGACTGGGTTAGGTTGAACTGCACCAAACTGATTTTTATGTGTGGGGGGGCATCTAAAATCTTGTTATGGGGCCCTGTGATATCTAGCTACACCACTACCGCTGCTGCTTTATAGGTGAGGTTAATGATTATAAAACTGTTTTGATATTCATTTCTCTCCACTTAAGTGATAAGTGTCTCTACCCAGTATGTTAGTTTTACTACTGTGCTCCTGAAAAGTGCTCTCTTGCAGTTATGAAAGGTGGATGGGTGACTGGTACACTGTACACAATATACAGACTGTTCATACATCCACACAACCCCCATGCACACTAATCCAGACACCCTATATGTGAATGTCTAATGTAATATGCATTAAAGGAATAATAAAAGTAAAAGATTTGTTTCTTGTTTAAATATTCCTTTAATCGCGACTCTCGAGCGGAGGTAGGAGCACTTCTTTTCAGTCTCACAAACCGAGATATCAGCAGCAGATCCACTATCTTGCAGCTCTTGACTGGGTCCTCTACGGCTCCACGTTTCAACAGGCTGCCGTGCATACGCATGTCTCTGGGTCAAGAAATGGCTTTTGTTGAAGTCGTGACCAGGAAGGTCACAGTGCAAGTACAATAAAAATGCTTGATGTTGAGCAACTACAACAGTTCAAGTAATAGAAACACAAGTTTAAATAACTGTCTCCAGGGTTCCAACCATCAGAACAGCCAACAACAGGGAGATGTAATAAAAGTTCTTATCGTTAAAAATGGTGCTAATTTTGCCCCAACCAATCAGATATTATTTAACATTTGAAAGCTAAGATCTGATTGGTTGGAGCAATGTTTTAATGGTAAGAACTTTTATTGAATAACCCTGTATGTCTTTTAAAAATAAATGTAGCCAAAGGCGCATACACAATGATATTAATAGACACTGTCCACTACAAGTTCAATACCCATATAAGGAGAATATAAATATTTTGTGTTATGCAGCTATAATAGAATTTTCAGTCAAATAATTATCTCTAGTAACCATTTTTCTTAAGACTGTACATATACTTACAATAAAAGCCGTATGTCCCCCTTACATAAGTACAAATGTTTATGCCCATTCATAAATATCTTTATGAATGATAATGATGTAGTAAAATGTCCCATATTTTACAGAGGCTGCACAAGTAAAATAAAAGTGTTTTGCAGCTATAACAGTATACTAATTCAGTAATATACAAACACAAGCAAAATAATTATCTCCAGTAATATAGATATAGAGTGGGTACATGTACAATAAAGATTGTACATGTACCCACATATATAGCCCCCCCCATACACAAGTCCAAATGGCTTTGCTCATATGTAAACATCTTTAGTAATAGTGTTATAGAATGTCCCATATATAACAGAGGATGACAAGTGCGATTAAAAATGTTTGGTGTTGCACAACTACAAGATAATAGGTAATTTTGTATAGATGGTAACTTTACAATAAAGGTAGAACATGTCCTCATAGGATTATACTTTCTTTTTTATTATTAGTAAACAATAAAAAACTAACATTTTATAGGGTGTTTATGATTTTTTGATTTTTTATATCTTTGTCCCTAAATTCCTGGCAATGTCAATGGAGTTTCCTGTAGTCTTGCGGGTGTTCATGAGACCACCCCAGAACTCGGGAAACTCCCAGAGATGATGGCAGGGGTCAGATACATTACTGTATCCACACTATATTCACAGTAGAGTTCAAGATTCTGAATATTTGCACTAGGAGTTAACTGTTGCTAGCAAATGTAACACAAATGTGTTTAAATTATTATAAAAGATTTTGGTAAGTTGTTCAAAGTATATTCAACAAACTTGTAGATATGGTAGATATATGTAGATTGGTATGAGGTAAACATCAGTGATTGAGGTCGTAGGAGACAGGCACTGGAGCCTGGCATAACATCCCACCCAAACAACATTATCATGTTTGAATGTTTCAAGGCTTGCTCAAAATTATCTGAGAGTTTCAAGGTTTCCTAAAAGGTCAATGTGTATGTGATTAGTAGTGTATAAAATCTCTATCAAAATATATTGTTTCAATGTTGATTTTTCCACTACAGCAGTAATTGCTGCAAGCTGTTTATTGTATGGTCAAGTCAGAAGTGTCAGCTTCTGATATTGTATTTCTAGTGAACTAGAGATGTTGCTGCAGGGAATCAGATGACATATTTCTGCCCCTCCCTGACACAAAGCAGAGACTTCAATGCAGTTTTGTGTAACAATATTTAAATGCCCCTGTCCCTAACAATGATATATTCCTTTGCTTTCCAGATAAAAAAAGTCTGAGGATTTAAATCCATGACTTCGCTGGCTGTGTGTTTCTAAATCCTGTGTTAAGACTGGTGAGCCACCATTAGATATGCAAACAATATAGGCACATTTAGAAGCTTCATCTTTTGCTAGGAACAGAAAAAAAAAGTGTGTAAAATCAGCTGACTATGTTGTATTGCCCCAGGATGGTTGCATGTAATTCACACAGGCTGGTAAATAAACTGCAGGCTAACCAGTGTCCCATTCACCCAAGAAAAAAGAGAAAACTGCTAAAATAATAGTAATCATAATGTACAAGTCATTAGGAGTAATCTAGATATGAAAATGAGCAATGTTAAGTGGGCCCCAAAACTAGTCCTGGTGGGCCCCTGGTCTTATATTTCCTGGTGGGCCCAAACAGTCCCCCACTGAAGGTAGCAAACAGCTTTCAAGGGACTTCCATATTAGTGTGGAGAGATCTGTATAGAAAATAATCTGTGCATAGTGAATAATGGGGTCAGGGGGCATGGCCAATAAGGGTACTGTACATGCTCAGACTACATGGGATATGAGTAGTACTAGCAACAATATGGAAGCCTTTTTAGTTAAGGAATATATTTCTGAAATGTAGTAAATTCAACTTACTAGAGAAGAATCTTACAATGTAATAAAAATGAAGTTTAGTTTTACTACAGGAAAACAAGAAATCAAATCTAATATACCGAGATTTCTGTTTCCCAGTCACTATCATGGCAGCAGTCACCAAACAATCCCCTCCCATTTGGAACAGGAAGAACACACCCTAAGTCTTTAAATAGCTCCTCCTCCTTTCACCATGTGTTCAAAGCTGCAAATAAACTGTAAATAAGGGCTTGGGTGACTGCTGCCATGATAGTGATTGGGAAACAGAAATCTTGGTAAGTTATATTTTGATTATTTTGCATTATACGAAGCAAAAAGCAACAGGACAGGTTTTCTGCTAAACAAAACAATTTATTAAATTAAATCTGATACAACAGAGTGTAAAAGCTTTCTGCCAAATATTGCGTCCTCATTAAGAGATTAAATGTGGCTGATGTCCACTTTGCTGTTTTGCAAATCTCCGCCAGTGCTTCCGCTTGAGCTGCCCAGGAACAAGTGCGCCCTAAGACTGTGTAGGGTCTCTAAGCCCCTCATCTGCAAAAATACAGTTTTAGATAGGGCACTAGTATAAATTCAAAAATATAAGTACTTTATGTTAACCCTTTCCAAAGAGTGGAAATTCTAGGGGAGGTGCTAGATACGGGATTAATTACGAACTAGATACATATAAGAAACAACAGAATCCCTTTTAAAATGACCTGCATAAAAATCCTTTATTCAAAATTAATGGACACATGGAGCCCAAATCCCTCCCTATTAAAAACATTTAAAAATATATACAAAGCAAATCATGGTGCCTAATTCCTCTATTAAACAGGTATAATATACAAACAGGGAAATTCAATAAAAGTTCTTATCGTTTAAAATGGTGCTAATTTTGCCCCAACCAATCAGAACTTATGTAACATTTGAAAGCTAACATCTGATTGGTTGGGGCAACACAGTCTGGAAATCTATGTGTTATAGTTAGTGCAGTATTTGCTACCAGTCCTAAAGTCCGGACAGGCTTGGTCAGTCTCAGTTGCTGAGGTAACATAGCTGAAGAATGGAGGAAAGATAATCCATCGCTAATTCCAGGTATAGGCACACATATGGGGAACATCGTACTCGCTCGCCTTCAGAATGCGGCAAGCAGGTCTT
The DNA here is from genome assembly GCA_019447015.1 of Hymenochirus boettgeri. Classification (NCBI taxonomy): domain Eukaryota; kingdom Metazoa; phylum Chordata; class Amphibia; order Anura; family Pipidae; genus Hymenochirus; species Hymenochirus boettgeri. Next base: position 260,242,083 of record CM033469.1, on the reverse strand, counting down.
CATTTGACCTTGCCATCAAAAAACTGGATGTACGGTTCCTTCATAGACAAGAAATTGTGATTAAGAAGACTACCTTGAGTGTTAGAAACCATATTGATGCTTCTCTCTAGGGGCTTGAAAGGAAGCTGAGTTAGGGCATAAAGGACCAGAGGTAAATTCCATACTGAAGCTCTTTCAGTAATTTTTGTTTTCAGGCAGCAAAAAATCTCTTTACTATAGGATCTGTTGCCCAGTTCTTTCCCAATATTGAGGATAGGGCAGAAATTTGATCCCTTAATGTTCTTTCACTAATCTTGCAACCTGAAAAGAGAAAATTCACTGCTAAAGATGACTTGAAGCAGTTAAACTCATATGTTTTTTCATATTGTGTGAACAGCTCCTACAATTTTGGAATATTTGTTTGATGTTACTTGCCTCCTAGATTTAAGCAAGAACTGAATGACTTCATCATGAAACTTCGGCTCTCTCAACCTCTGCCTTTCAACCTCCATGCTGTGCTCCAAATCCTGTAGTAGCCCTTGAGTTAGCCAATTGGGGCTGAATTATCAGAGGAGGTTCTACTGCCAGAGACAACAGTAGTGTAAACCATGGTCTGCATGGTCAGGCTGGTATTATGGCTATCATGTTGGCCTGATCCTCGATGATCTTGTTTAACACCTTCCAGATCATCAGGAAGGGGGGAATATGTGCAGCAAGCCTTAGCTCCAGTCTTGTTGCATAGCATCCACCACCTCTGCTCCTATTAAAGGACAATTATAGTCCAAAATGTAAAACTTGTTTCTGTAGTTTTATACATTTTCCCCTGTCCCCAAACCCTACCCCTGCCTTTATTTTGTAAAAAAAAAAGGAATTTCCCCCAGCAATCTTACTTCAAAAGCAGGCTTCATGGAGCTCCGTCTCACAGAGGAAGAACGTCAATCAAAATAACGTAGGTATGCATTAGCATTGTACCGCTCCTCCCCATGACCCCCCTGTCGTAAATTACAAATGCACGTGCTGATAACTTAGTTAGTGGGAGCCGGCGCACAGAAGATCAGAGAAGGAGAAAAGCGGGGGAGGATCTGTAAACAGCATAGCAAGCCGAGGAGGAATCTTTGAACACTGCATTGGAGGTGCAGAGATGATCAATTAATCTACCAGCCGAAGTTCAGCTATCGCACAAAATTCAATGCTTAAGATAAGGAAGAGGCGGGGGAGTGAGGTCAAGGTAGGCGGTGCCCTGATGATTTCTCTTAGCAAATGAAAAGACAGTATGTTAATTACTGTCACTGACAGTAAGGTTGGGGTGGATATGCTCTGTAATGAACGGGAGAAGAGAGAAGGTGAATTCTAATTGTACAGACCTTGGATTTCTATGATGTTAAGTGTTTTGGTAAGATCATGTTAAGCTGGATATTTCCATTGTATGTTACTTTTTTCAGTATAATTGTCCTTTAAGGGAAAATGAGTCTAGAACCTTTCGCACCTTCTGACGGCTTAGGAAGTCCGCTTGCAGGTTTTTTTTCCTGTTATAAAGACTGCTGTTATGTTTCACCAATGTCTTTGCGTCCATTTGAAGACTGGCTTTACTTCCTGAAGTAGTCAACAGCTTCTTGTTCCAGCTTCTATCAATATATTGTTGCTTTTGACTGTGACAGGTCTCTTATATTTGAATGCTTGCAGTGCTAGGTATGCTGCTCTTAGCTCGAAGATATTGGATGTAACTTCCTTTCCATCCCAGAAACCTTGTGCTACCCTGTCTTAGAAAAGGGTAGCACCCCATCCCGTACTGGATGCCTCGGTGGCAAGTATCAGTGCTGGCTGATAATTCAACTGGAACCCAGGATTTTGTTGTCTAGCTACCAGGTTAGATCTTACTTCAACCAAGCTGGCAGATGAAGTTTTCTGTCGGTGGGGAACTCTGTCTTTTGCAAATAATGCTGCATAAATCACATATGCCATCTTGACCACTGGATTAACTAAATCAGCCCCAGCACCTTGAGAATAACCCTGAAGGTCATAGTTGGTCTTACTATCAGGTCTTGAACTTCATTTCTTAACTTTAACTGCTTTTTAATGTTTACTAAATTTTGTTTTTCCGCATTGTCCACCGGCAGAATGGTCCTTCTGGCTACTGCTGCATCCACCTTTGGAGTTGCCTCCCAGAACTGGCATAATGACTCCTCCATCAGATTTTTTTAAAGGTATTTCCTGGATAAGACAGACTTTTGTCAGTTTTTTTCCATTCTGTAATAATTATTTCTTGGATTGTGTTATGAAGAGGAAATGTGTGAGATCTCTTCTTGATGGACGGAAATAACTTATCTGCTGCCGATTTCTTGGGCTCTGTAGTCGTCAGTAATAGGGTATTTCTTACTGCCTTAACTAGTGGTTCAATAGAATCTGGATCAAAGTTGGTTTCCACTTTAATATCCTCCTCTTCGTCTGTATAATGTGCCAAAGGATTTTCAGAGTATTTTACATCTGAGTCATCAGAATCCATAGCTGGCCCTCTATAAGCATACACTTTCTCCTTTTTCATTGCTGACTGCTGCATACAGTATTTTCCTTAACAGCATTTTTTATAAGTTGCATTAGAGAATCCAGAGACTGTCCTTGAACAGGATTATCAGAAGCCCCATGTTCCTCTTTATCTTTCAGTTCCACATCTGTAGATTTGCTTGTCTTATCAGCTATTGAGAAGCTGTAGGGAAATAGAATAAAAACTGTCAGAACCAGACAACCTGAAACACTGCTCTCTTTCCATACTCACCTCTGCTTACCTAGATCCCTTAGAGTGACATTTACTAGCGATACCAGACTCCATGCTTCAAAAACTAAATGGAAGCATAAGCTTAACCAGCCAGGCTAACAAACACTGTTGAGAAAGTTGAAAAAAAACCTTACATTTAGGGCACAGCACAAAGCTTGAGCACAATGCCAGAGCCAAAAAATGCTATCCAATGGTCTTAGATGCCACCAGGAGCAGGCTGGGAAGATGGAAAACATCAGCCATGAACAGGGCCGGATTATAGACAAGGCACCACAGGTAAGTATCCGGATGCCAGGGGAACCCGTTGGGAGCCGTCCATGGGCCCCAGTATGTATGGCACAAATTTCCATCATTTACCTTTAAATGACTAGGAACTCCAGAGGGGGCCCGGCCCGGTCTTCCAATCAGCAGTCAGCAAAGAAATCATTGCCAGTTACTGCTCTGCTCAAGTGTCGGCTGCTGCGCATGCATATGTGGTCACAAAGGGCTGCATATTGCGTTGCGTTTCTTAAGTTTTTCCCGCTGCTGGATCCGGTGTTGAGGTGAGCCTGTGCAGGAGTCGAGTTGGAGAGAATATCTTCGGACTGAAATGCGGAGTAACATTCCAAACCTGCTTGACAGCAACAGAGTCCCTCTACCTCCTCACACACACAGGTACCCACACTATCCATAGAAAAAGTTCTGGTTTTGGCGGGGGGTGTGGTGGTGGTTTCGTTATGCTGCAGTATGGTGCCAGGGGGAGGGGGATGTGCTGGTGGTGCACATCCCCCTCCCCCTGGCACCACACATGTTTATGCCCACTGCAGCATAACAAACCCACAGTCCCCACCACCACCCCCAGCACACCCTGGAACCACCAGCACACCCCCCTGGCACCCCCAGCACACACCCCTGGTACCACCAGGAGCAGTGTGTGTGCTGGTGGTGCCAGAGGGAATGTGCTGGGGGTGGGGTGGGGACTGGGGGGTTGTTATGTTGCAGTGTGCATAAACAAAATGGTGCCAGGGGGAGGGGGTGTGCTGGTGGTGCCAGGGGGAGATGTGCTAGTAGTGCCAGAGGGGATGTGCTGGTGGTGCCAGAGGGGATGTGCTGGTGGTGCCAGGGGGTGTGTGCTGGTGGTGCCAGCAAAATATATTTTATCGTTTAATGAAACGTTAGGGGGGGCAAACTGTAGATGACATTATGTTGCCCCAACCTAATAGCGCTCATCCACTAATTACACTTTGTTGAACGTTTAATCCATTATTAACTGTTTTCTCAAAGAGAGATCTTATTTTGAAGATAAAGATATTTATATGTCATTGTTTTTCTTTCTTATTTGCTTAAAATAAATAGCCAAATCTCTAGCACACTCATGGTTAAACCTACCCAAATCCTACTGCCAAAAGGTTTGTACACAAGTGCAGACGAAATCTGAATGGCCGGTTCCAACAACTATCGCTTAGTGAATGGATGCTTGGTTGGGCAGTTGTTGATGATCCAACATAGAAAACACTTAGCAGCCTGTCTGATACAATGCCATCACAGCCATAATTACTGCTGGTATTTTGTCCAGATCACCCAAATTTAAGTCACATTGGTTGGTCAAGCTGAAATATCAGGTATACATAGCCAGTAAGTTTCTTACACACTTGAAATAAAGTTTAAGAGATTGTGTCAGATCAATGCTGGAGAAATTGTTGCAGATCATACCCTCTAACTTTGCCCTTTAAATAGGTTCATTGCACAGAGCTAGGCTACTATTCTCTTAAACTTTCTTTAACTGGTTATTACTATATAACTGTTAAATTGTTATAAATATTTTTCTAGGCCAATCGTGGACTCTCAGAGCAATACATGTAGTAGAGACCTGCTACCCAAGAAGAAACACTATTATTTACTTGTAGTAATAACAAACAGGCTTTGTTTAAGATTCTTTATTGAAGATTACACAATAAAACAAAAAGAAATCAAGGTAAACAAATGGGGCATTAGGAGTACCCTTTTCAAAAACCCATGTGAAGGATGCTCTAAACAATATATACCATGAGACTATTGACTCTATGCGTCTGTGAACATATTAGTGCCATTAGAAATAGGGATGAAGCTAGTCAAATAGCTTGGCACGTTATAGAATGCAACAGGGCTGATTTAGGTAACGTGAGCATCCAAGGGGATGGGAGCCATTAATCCCTATTGTTATAATGAGAAGTAAAATGATGTCAATAAAAAAAGCAATAGCTTTATTACTAATTCCTTGCTCCACATTTATTTTGTATTTTGCCAAAAAGTATTTTATTGGCTTCATACCATGTAAAGATTTACAGTACATATGTCTGCTATTACTAAAATATTTTCTTCTGATAATGATAAACCTTTGATTCTTGCAACACCTCAATCGTGGCTCTCAAAGGTACCCTGCCCTGAACCCCCATGCATAGTAAGATACTACTCAAGTAATTTACATACATGTAAGAAGGAAAGCTTCCATGTTGTTGCCAGACCATGTTCCAGTTCATGTAGTCTTCAAACAGCCTTGTAATTCATCAGCCCATGTAGTATTCAAACAGCCATGTGAGAATGTGCAACTTATGGACACACACTCTGACCCCAATATTACCTGTAATCAGATTACTCTACACCAATCCCTGTATAGAATTCTGAAAGCTGCTGTTACCCTGCAGTTTGTTTTCCAGCCAGGATGAGTGGCACAAAGAACCTAAATAGCCTAAATACTAAATAGTCAGCTTCTTTTACTGCTCCCCCCCCCCTTTCATTCTGTCCCTAGAGAACATTTATAAATGTACTTATTCTCTATGTGATAGCTCTGGTGTGTTAGTGGATTATTGCTCTTCTTTTAGGACGGCAGAATCCATGAGGGAAAAGGTTAAATCCACAGTCTTACTTTAAACCCTAAATATGAATTTCTATGCCTGTATTACAAGTTTGTCCTCAAGAATCTTCAAAGCAATGGCAGATTGATAGTCAACAGAATTAAAGGGAAACTGAGCTTCAATTACAGATGCACCAAGTCTGCACAGGTACTATACCATTACAAAAGAGACAGAATTAAACTTTTAGGATCAGTAAGTATGTAAAAACTTGTGCGTCTGTCAGTACCACTCGTTTTCCACTGAATAGCACTAAATGGGGGTATTTCCTTTCAAGATTATAACCAACAAAAAAATGCACCCCTTTAATGGGAGGTCCTATGCCTTTAATATAAAGCACTTGATGGACGACCTCTTACCTCATTTTAAAAAGTCAAAGGGATGGGGGGGAAGTGAGAAAGCCTGCTACATTGATCCAGTGTGCAAGTATGAGAAATACAAAAGTTTGCTAATCGTAATTGAAGTAAAGAAATTTGAAAAGGTTAGACGTTAGGACCTTCCAGACTGGGGTTACCTTGACGTGGTTGGAAGGCTTTTCATTCATGGGATCACAGTAATGTATACTACAACCCCTTTGTTTATAAAGTATGCCAGTGTGCAGATAATATGATATTGTATGGGGCCTAGGAATGTGCATTGATTATCTTTTCTGTGTTTGTATAAATGTTTGACTAAATGTTTTCGCAAAAGAGTAGTTATAATTTAGCCTAAGCAGTGCTTCCACAGTCCTTCTATTGTATGCAACAAAAAAATTGTTTCTTGATATTCTTGTAAACCAATACTGAAATCTTTAACAAGGATTGTTTTTTTGTTTTTTTTTAAAGAATGACATTATTATCCAATTGTTTTTGGGGTTTTTTTGCTATTAAAAACGATATGATGCTCTGATATTACATTACTATTAGGGGCTTTAATAAGCTAAAGATGGGACTGTTTTTTAGTGAATTGAAAATTTCTGTGTACTGTTTCATTTTGGAGCTTGGGCATCAGGGTATTCGTATCCTCTCCTTAGGTGCATGCAGCTTCAAAGGTGTAAAAGCCAATTAAATTCAAATCTTGCCAATTATCCTATTGGTCTCTCTTTCTGCTTGGTTTCACTTTTAGTTTTCACCAATTGGTCCCTTCTCCTTTATATGTCTACTAGTCTTATTGCTCCTCGCCCATTATAGCATTTGGTTCGCCTTATAACTCATATTTGTGTTCTTAACTTTCTATTTCCATTCCATTCTTTCCATTACCAACTTTTGCTCTCCTCTTTGACAGTGATTCTCTGCTGCCTGTTCTGACTTCTGTCTGTACTGACCTCTGCCTTATTTTCAAATAAGTCTCTTTCTTTATCCCTGGTAATGATTGACCATTGTCTCTGTTCTTGGCTTCATTTCTGTCTTACCATTTTGTGTTCTGATTTTATTCTCTGTTACCAGAGAGTTACTCTGTTGTGCCCACTAGTGCTCTAAGTCCTGAGGGCAACCATGCCTGGTGAGGTATGTTAAGCACCCCAGCAAACGGAGGCTTAGCTATAGGTGAAGATAGCTGTGGAAAAAGGGATATCTGTGCTTTACAGTAGGTAAAGCTATAAAAATTAGATAAAATTTGGTTATCTAGTAATACACACGTACGATCAAGGAGCCGAACGTTGGTTGCAACATTGGTATACAAATGGACGTTTCATCAAGTAGCAGTAAGTCTATGGGCATTTGGTTGGGCCTCGTTGATGATCCACGACCGAGCGTCCTTTTCGTGCTACCGATGGCCCATACATTGATAGTCATCCGAATCAGCTGCAAAAGATTCTATGTTCCAAAAATAAAGGCCCTATGTTAAGGTTATTTTAAAGGTAAAGGGTTTTTTAGCCTGAAGTGTGCCCTTGAGCAGAACCCCAAATTTATACTGTACATTTGTTCCTTTTGAGTTTGTTTGCTAGCAGTGTTTCTGTGTGGTTTGATGGGGTACAGTTTTATTCAGGACATGTGGGAGATCAATAGTTAGAGAGCTTTTTTATTTGTACTGGAGGTTTGGTTTTCTAAGTTTCTTTGACACTTTTTAAAGACAAACTGCTAAAATATTTGAGAAGAACTGTATCTGTAATTCTGCATTTTTTAATGGAAGCACTATGCAGCTAGGTGTGTATTTTCAAAAAATGTACTTTTCAAAAAAGTTTGTTGGGGTTGTTGGCAATGTAAAGTGGTGTTTAGCCCCCAAATTATGCAACTGTTGCCATTAAAACAAAGCCCTAAAGACAAGTTATGCCCTGGGCCCATTACGGGTTATTTTTTTTACATTTAAAGTGGGTTTAGTTCTGTGGAGAACTGCGTATGGAATTCTACAATTATTTATGAAAGCATGGCACCATAGCTGAAGGTGTAAAGATTTAAAAAATATTTTGTTTGTGGAGATTCCAATGGGCTATGATTCCAAACTATGGGCTATGCCACAGTAGCCAGAAGAATGCATTGCCTTAAAAAATGAAAGGCAGAGTACAGTCTTAAGCTGGGTACAAACCATTTGACTGTTCTGCACTTCCGACCAGTTGGCCAGGGTGAAGGACTGTCAGCTGTGGCAAAAGAAGCAGTGGTTTTCCTACGCGTCCGTTCACTCATTCGTCTGATTCGGTCGGATGCTGGCCATGGAAATTTCTTTTTCAGGGATGGTCAAACTATGTCCCTCCAATTGGTTTAAAACTGCAACTCCCAGCATTCCCTAGCTTTCCTCTGTAGTTAAGAATTAAAATGGAAACTTATATAGACAAAATGGCCCACAAACCGCCCTCCAGGATCCCATTGACAGGACCAACAAGATCTGACAGCGTGCATAACAAAGGCTTATTAAAAAGAGTTTAAAAAATGTTCCAACTTCCAGATGATACAGCAAGATATGCAAATTTTTCTCGCACTGGTGTGTTTCTACGCAGATAATTTCCCTAAATTTCCTACAGGAAAGATTCGACAAAAGTGCAGAATGTCAAGTCATAGAGTAGGTTCCTGCCCAACAAAGTTGCACTATTTGGACCAATCAGAAAAGCCATGTCCCGATTGACCGAAACCGAAAGTGTGTGACCATCTTAAGACAGGCCTCTATGGACCAATCAAGGCACAAATAACCATACCAGAACAACTACTGTTATGCTATATACTAAAAGACTAGTATAATTCATATGGATTAAGGACACATTCGCACGAGTAACGTGTCATCAATCTCCTCCCACTGTCCATGCACCGTTGGAAAAGCCAGCACACTCCACAGTGGGAGGAGGTATGATGCACCCGCACGGACCCGAGAGAGCAAGAGAAGGCCTTAATGGTAAGTGCAGGAGAGGTATGCCGTGTGTGTGTGTTGTGGGTGGAAGAGAGAGACGCGGGGGGGTTGGGGGAGGAGAAGAGACGTGGGGTATATGTGTGAAGAGGAAGAGTAGGGTTGACAGATTCTTTTGCTGCATGTCTGAGGAAGGTGTTGTTTAGGCACCAAAATATCATGTTACTAAACACAGCATTTTGTTTAAGACTGGTGTGCACTCTGAACTTTATATTTTGATTCTTAAAAAGAATCGGGGGTTTGCTGGTATAAGAATAAGAGAAAGTCCAACACCTCTTCTTCATCGTGCATCATAGGTCTTTACTAAAGAGCATGCTCAAAAATGTTAGTAAGGGATAGGCCACACTAGCATGGTTTTTCATTGCTTACGATTGCACTTGCAATCTGTTAGCACATAAGAATCTTAACGCAGTTCATGTCAATATGGATGGGCACTTTGCATGTGCTGTGCTCTATTTTCGTAGTGCAGGTGTTCAGCATTTTGTTGCAAACGATGTAGGATATTCTTTGGTTTGTACATCAGTTTTCATTAAAGGGCAACTGTGGTCTCTAAACAAGTTAGGATTAAATGAAAGCCTGCAGTATTTCCTTTATAATGAGTCGACAATCACATCTCTGGCTTCAGCCTGTGAGAAATGATATTGGGGTGAATGTTCAAACTTCCTGCTTCCAGTAGCTTTAGTGACATCACCTTACCTCTGCCCGCCCCTCTGCCCCAGGGGAGAAGCATGCTCAGTAAAGACTTAATGCTGGGGAAATCAGGAAGTATCTGGGGGAAAAAAATTGACAGTTGAGAAGAGGAGCCTATTAATGCAGGCAGAGGCTGGTCACATGGCTGAAAACAGGAAGTGTTCAAGCAGGAATTAATATTGCTGAACCTTTCAAGCAATAACTTTTCATAAATTTTATCTAGATATGTGATTTAGGTTTTATTTTGAAGGTAAGATGGGAGGCTTTTTATATAACCCTTACTAGTTTGGAAAAATTGGAGACCACAGAAGTCTCTAAGACTTCGTCCATGGCGATACCCAATCTAAAGTCTTATAGACTATTTAATAAAAACTGATTTACAAGTCAAAGAATATCCTACATGGCTAATTCAAAAACCTAGATGTTTCAAATGCTCAAAACGCAAGTCTTGTAAATATATAATGTCTGGTGATACATTCACTAATCCCCATTCAGGACAAAGTGGATCCACCAGACACACTATCCGTTGTGCCATTACCCATGCGGTGTACATTTTTGTGTGTCCCTGTGGGTTATACTATATAGGAAAATACTATATAGGAAAACTTATTTGAGCCTTAGGCTGAGAAATGATGGTCATCGGTCCGAAATAAAAACTGCATATCGTGTTAGAAAAAGTGTCAAACCAGTGGAAAAACATTTTTTTAAAAAAAATTATACTGTTAGATTTTAAATACATTGGGTATTGACCATGTACCTCAACTAAAAAGAGGTGACCACTCCCAAAGCTACTACAATGTGAAGCCAGATGGATTCGATATTTTAACACTATATACCCCTTAGGTTTAAACGAAAATGTATCTCTTAGATGATTCCTTATTGAAAGATGAATAAGAAAGACTAGTAAAATAATTTATTCTATTTAATTCATGGTACAGACAGAGAGAATAAAAATTAATTATTTTTTGCTTAGTAATTTATGGTCCAGTCAAGCTGTTATTATATACTTTTTGTAACAATAATTTTAGACATGAGTACTTTTAACTACATAGTTCACCATGATATGTATTTAGCACTTTATCACTGCTGATTTATATGTCGAAATTAGCAAATTTAAAACTGACACTAATTATGCACTTTAAAGGGCATGTCCACCTCCAAAACTATAATCTCCCCCACTATTGGCCCCACTGTGTAGTGAATAAAAATCCTTACCTTACATCCCAGCTCCAAATGGTTCTCCTGGAATCCCCCACCAAAGTCCAAAAAACTGCCCACCAGGAGGATAGAAGAGTTCTTTGTTTCTCCCTCTAGTTGCAGAGACAATCTTACTATTTCCCTCTAGTGGTGAATCCATAGGAACTGCAGAGACAATCTTACTATCTCCCCCTTGTGGTGAGTCCATAGGAACTGCAGGGACACACATACACAGACTCACAAAACCAGAAGCAGCAGTTAGGATTTGATTTTTTTTTTTCTTTTTTTAGTAGGAAGTACATTATTGATTATAATCCACCCTTTCCCTTCATTTGAATGTATTTATGTAAAGGCAATTGTCATCCCTTTTCCAGTCCTCCTGCAGTTTATGAACCAATTTCCACAGTCTCTCTCCCGCTCTCACTTTATTTTCTCACACTGTTTTGTGAATGTCCGGAAGAACAGCCATGATGGGCAGAGGAAAGTGTATTAAATAATTTATTATAACATGCAATATTATTAATAAAGGTCTTAGATCCAGATTGTGCATTAAGTAATACTTACAGGAATGAAGAACTGTGATTGCTCTGACCTTTAAAGGCTAAAACAAACTTTTTATAGAAATGTTCACCCCTCCACCCAGGTTTTGCATTATTCATACATTACCAAGATGCCCCTTAAGTGTCTTACCTAACCCTGTCCCTTGCCTCTTTTTTTCTGCTCTGTGGCTGACAGCTCTACTTCCTGGTCGTGGCTGTCAGTTAAGGTACCACATGACGTCACACCCAATTACCTATCAGCCATGACCAGGAAGTAGAGCGACTGTCAGCACAGAGCCGTATTGCTCCTATTTTTGCTAGAAACTAGCTTGGCGGTGAGGGAAAGTCACATTAGGGGCATCTTTAGAATGTATGGTTATTGCGAAAACCCGTGTTTGGGAATGGGGTGGTAAATATCTCTATGAAAAGTTCTTTCAGGCTGAACATGCCCTTTAATTATAATCTTACATAATTGTATATTAAATGTTACGAAATTTGTTTTCCTCAACAATTTACGAAATGCACATTTTCCAAGCTATCATGGCATCACACTTTGCAAAGTATATAAACCCTCTTACTACTGTGGACATTGAGCAGCTATGCACCTGCGCACTTCAGTTCCACCGCGGTGGCGGGAAAAGTTGTTGTGCGCATGCGTAGTCGGTTTCCTTTCTGCACCAGCGGGAGGAATACCAATAGTTGGATCACTATTTGGCAGGAAGGCAGGGCCTTCAATCGGACAGTAATTTGTTACATCGTAAACTACATTAGGAAACGCTACAAATGTGACAGGCGGGTGAAGTGGGAGGGGAGAAAGGAAAGTGGAGAGTCCATAAGCGGTCGGAGAGGGTTGGCTTAGAAAGTTTAGGAGGAGGGAGACAGACTGAGGCGGGAGAGACTGTAACAGACTAAATATCCCTCACCAGAAACAAAGCATGCTGGGAGAGCGGGCGTAAATAGCGTTGCCAGTTCTTCCTAAACGTAAAGAAGCGGTTTTTAATGTGGGGGAAGGCTACATGTGCGCACTGTTCCGCTTGGTAAGCAGCGCCTCTGGTATGGATAGCATGTTCCATTCCATGTATGTATTAAAGGATTCCATCCCCAATAATCAATGCGGGGTTTCTACATAGCGATAGTGAACAAGCCTCCACACATCGTCTTCCTCTGTGACTGGGAAGTTCTTCCCCCTTCTGCGCTCTGGCGCCACCTCGCGGTTCCCCTTCTCCTCCCTCGTGTGTAGCCGCTTGACGTCATGATGTTTTTAAGTGTGTGACGTAAGAACTCCTTTCCATTGTTCTAGTCCGTATCTGCCGCTATTAGTTCTGACATTGGCAACAGTGACACCCAGAAGGTTGCGGCCACTCCCACTACACACCATTATATAACTGTCCACTGAACCCTGTAATGTACATAATGGGTCTGGGTACTGGACTCCCTCCACCCCTCCGTGCACTGGGGAGACTGAGAGGGGCAGCAGCGGTTCGCTCTGTATCTTGTCTGTGTCTCGAGCTGTAGGTTCCTTTGTCTGCTGCTTCCCCCTCCCCCTCTTTTTTTTTTTTTTTTCTTCCTCAGACGGAATCGCTGGATTCTGCAGGTTTGTAAATACAGGGAGCCACACACAATATGGCTGACACTCGCCCTGTTTCCTAACCTTCCCCTTTATTGTTGGGCTCCCCCCCAGCGCCCTGATTCTTCAAACTCCCAGCACAGGCACAAGTGCTGATCGTCCTGCCCTGCAGCCCTCCGGCACTTCCAGCAAGGGTAAGATTCCTCCCCTCGCTCTTTCCCACCTTTGCACTAAACCCCCAGCTGAAAGGCCGCAGTCCAGACATCATTAGTTCAATGACGGTATTGGTATGTGTTCCATATTACCTTGTGCAATGTGTGACAGGCCTTGATTCTCCTCACTGTAACATGCATAACGCAAGATCACATGCATTTCCCATCTTTCACATTATGGGGTGGAGAGTAATGCAGCAAACTAGTAGGCAGAGCTATTGGCTTTCAATGTGTTGTTGTGTTTGTGTGTGTGTATATATTTATAGATTGGGAATGAACTGCACCCATTTAGCTGCATTTTAACTACAAATGAACATCTCATCCCTGGACATGGGAATGTACTTTTAAACTGCAATGAATAGGGAGTCCCTGTCATAATGGGGTTTACCCCCTGCTGCTTAAATGCAATGTTTATTGATTGTTCTAATGAATCAAACTCTTTCCTTTTGGTTGTAAAGGGATGTACTATACTCAGGTGTAATCAGTTGTTTCAAATGCTGCTAGAAAACTTAGGGTATGATTTATATTGTGAAGAATTCCTATGTGATTGTCTTGGACAAACTACATACGGTATATCTTGGGGAAGTATTGTTAGCTGTATCTTATGTTAGTTACTCATCCTTGTTACATTATTATAAGCTAGGCATTTTTTTATATGGTAAGGTTTGAACAGGGGGGTGGCAATACAATTTTGTTGTTGTGTACATGGGAGTAAAACCCATAGTATGGGTTAGTGTGTGTTTTTGAGTTTTACATAAATTTTGTGAGGCCTGCTCTGTGTTCTAAACTTTTTCAAAATAGTGCTGCCCACCCAATTCAATAACTACTGTTTAGCACTTGCCATGTTTTTAATTTAGATGTAAAAGCCCTGACCTCTTTTTATTTATGACCTTAAAGTGCAATCCATCCATTTATTATTATTTTTTTTTTTTTGTTTATTGCAAATTCTGTTTTAGAATTTTTCTTCTTTGTAAAAAATAAAATTCTACCACAACCCTTTAATGTCAGGTTTTTTAATATTAGTCTTTAAACAGGAGAGCACTGAGTTTCTGAATTAAAACGTATTGGCAATCTGCAGAATTTTATTACATTTTTTTTTTTATTATACTGTTACTTTGACAAACATTTCTTAGTAGCTTCCACCATCCGCCCCCCCCCCCCCCCAGAACTTATGTAACATTTGAAAGCTAACATCTGATTGGTTGGGGCAAAATTAGCACCATTTTAAACGATAAGAACTTTTATTGAATAACCCCCAAAATCCTTTAATCTGAATGTAGCCTTAAAGGGCATTTTCACCCTTAAGTGACTCGTTTTCACTAGTTGTGTTTTTTTTTCTTTATCTGCCTGCAACAGCTATTATTTCCAGTTTATTACATGTGTTTATAACTAGATACTGTAATTATAAGTTCTGTTCCTTTCTGGCAAATGTATCTTCCTTCTCCCTCTGCTCCAAGAGCTTTCTATATGCTTGAGCATGTGCAGAGGAGGCAACAGGTGAAACAGGAGGCAATCATTGGTTGTGATGTTGGCAGTCGCAGCCTTGATTGACTGCATGGAGGAAGGGGCCAGCTTACTGGTAATAATCCTTACATAATTGGTTAGTAATACTGGTAATAAAGTGCAAAATATATTTATTGGGGGAAAATTACTGACAATTGACCTTTTGAACTTAAGGATGAACATTCCCTTTAAAGGGTATCCCCACTGAGGGAGGAAAATGGCATTTATTTTATTGAAGAACGGGAGGTAAAGGAGCTGTGTCTTACCTTCTGTTCTTAAAAAAAAAAAAAAAAAAAAAAAAAACGCAGGAGCCAGGAGAGAAGGTAAGGTGCTTATCTGATCGCTGGCTCCTCTGCCGTGTAGTCTGACAGGTCCTGATGGACTCTATTCTATGCCCCAATTTTTTTCTTCCAGTGAAGATACCCTTTAAGGTTGACAAAAACAAACAAACGTGCCTCAATCAACACGAAACAACAAAGTCCAATGCACTCTAACCAGCTCTGGGTGCTGACTGCTTTAACTGTTAAATTATTCTATGCATAATTTCGCAATAAGTTGCATGCGTATAGCCATTTCAACTTTTTAAAGGGTTTTCTATTGATGTCTGTGGAACTGGCTACCTAAAAATGTAGATGAGCTCCTAAAGCTAGCTGTCTAGCTCCTAATTTGTCCCTTCATACTTTTTTTTTATTTTGACTTCCAGGCTGCTTTTTCCAGACTGTTCAATAATATTTCTGTTTTGGCTCTTTTGCTATTAATGTTTTGCAAAAACACTCTTAAGGTCCATACAGATGTGCGATTATGAGGCTGACTCACAACTAAAGGAAGAATGGGCTACAGCCGCTCAGTGTATGGGTGCTTTGTTTGGCGAAACAGCCTTTCCGTTGAGCATCATTGATGATCCAATGTCCAACCGAGCGGCCATATACTTACGATACTTGGCTGAAATCGTAGACCATTGTGTGTCATGGGTCAGCCCCTGCAATCGCACATGTATAAAGCTTTAGACTATAAATACACCTTGATCTGTTTTTGTGTGTCTATTTCTGAGCTGTAATGTGACTGTCTTGGAACAATCATTGGCAGTCTTTTGCCCCCCTTTTTTTTTCCCCCCCCCCCCCCCCCTCCTTTTTGAAGGATGCTAAAGTTGTTATTTTTTTTTCTTTTAACCTGTATTTATAGGAGAGAATATTCTTGCATCCTGCTTCCTTTTTTTTTTTTTTTAGTTTGGAGATATATTTTGCCTTATTAAATCTCTGCTCTCTTTGGCTTCTTCCCTATATTTTGCATGTGTAGTTAAGAGAACTATAAAAGGATTAGGGATAGGACTCTTACCTACTCTCCAATAATAATAGTTACTAAAGTGTTCCTGAATAAAACAAGTCTTTATTCCTATTATGTTAGCAAATAGCTTGTTTCCATTCTCTAAATAGGAAACATAAGTGTTGTATAAAATACATAGTAACATAGTATTGGAGGTTAAAGGGTATCTCCATTCATTTTTTTTTTAACTTTTGCATTTTCAGTTTAATTGAACAACTGGGCTAAAGGAGCTATTTCTTACCTCCCGTTCACTTAATTAAACAATCATGATAGAACTTACCTGCAAAGAGTCCAACAATGGCTTCTCATTGATAGGTTTCAATGTATCCACAGTCCCTTGCAGTGTGTGTGCATGTGCACACAGTGCAAGGGAGTGTGTATCAAGTCGGAACCTGTCAGTGAGCCAGCACTGGACCATTTGCAGGTAAGTTCTCTCATCGTTTAATTGAAGAACGGGAGGTAAGACCTATAGCTCCTTTACCACCCATTCTTCAGTTAAACAGAAAAAGCAAAACTGAAAAAAAGAGTTGAGAAATTCTTTAAAAAAAGACATGTCCATTTAGTTTAATCTTTTTTTAGCCTAATCATGAACCCTACCGAACAGTTGATCCAAAGAAAGGCAAAACAATGGTAAAAATACTTTGTGGCTCCAAACCGCAATAGGAAAGAATCCTTGCAACAACCAGAACTATATAGTTAATACCTGTATTTTTGTATTTCAGAAGCTTATCTAGCCCACTGCTAAAACTACCCACTGCTAAAACTATCCAATGAACTTGCCATTACCCCATCTGCTGAAAGACAACTGTTTAACAGTTTTACCGATTTTCACTGTAAAGAAACATTTCCTAAATTAAAGATTTTGTTTCTTTTATTCTAGTCTGGTGTGAATCTAACTTGCTTCCCATCTGCACAGCATAAAAGTTGCATGCGTCAATGAAGTATTGCCATAATCTCATCGCAAATGGACAATGCAAGTGAAATTGAGTATGCATATATTTACAGAATGAAGTATGATTAAAGGGCATCTATAGTGGGGAAAAAAATGTTTTTTCTTTAATTTGTTCGATAATTTCGTTCTATAATTCCCCCCCTACCCCCAGAGTGTCTTTATTTTCTTCATTTTCCCTCTGTCCTGAGATACGCAAATTAGAAAACGTAATTGCATTCCTCTACTTGTACTGTCAATAAAATCCCTGTGACGTGACGCTCTTCCCTGCTCAAATCCCTCCCTGCTCTGTTACAAACAGAACATTAGCAGAGGGAAAGAGTTAGCTTTGACTGCAGAGATAAGGCTGCGCTTGACCCCCCTTCTTGAAAGCTTTTACTGATTGATATTGGGTTACAAAGAGAGAGATCAGTGTCTCCAGCACAGCTTGCTTTCTATTGGCCACCCTGTGTGGGTGTGTTTTTCAGGATATTGAACTTTTAAATCCTGCTGCACATGATAAGCTTGTCGGACAGCTGGAGTTAAGACATGGAGGAGGTAACAGAGGGGAGGGGGAAGGAGGGAGTGCTGCAGAGAGATCTGACACCATGTAAAAACAGAGTCACTGACAGAAAAAGGAGAAAGGCAGCACAGAGTACATGAATTTAACTTTGCAATGTGTGTTTTTCACTATAGATGCCCTTTAAATAACTACTCTTTCCTCAACCCTGATCCTCTTCAACCCTTTGAAATTACCCAGGGTGAGGACCTAAACCACTAGGTCCTCACTCTAGGATTGCTGACGGCAGTCCTCGTGGTCTGTTCTCTAGGAGCAGTGGAACCTTGCCTTCAGTCTGTTGGCATTTGATTACTACTTGTACCTGCTTGGCCAAAGACTGGTGACTGTAGTCTCTGGACAGATAAGTACTTCACCTATGTACCAAATGTACTGGTCACTTTAGCCCTTTAATATCACTTTAGACTGGGGACACCACTACACTTTGACTCCTTTTATAGTTATATTCTTTATTTTTGTTATATATGTTATGAATAACAGATGCACTGTGAGATTTTGTAAATATATTTTTTGTGTTTTATCCATCTGAGCATGTTTCTATTCATTGATCCCTGTTTGGAATACATTATATTTTATGCAGTAATGTAGTGTGCAGTCTTTTTTAGGGATACTTTTTGTTCTTTTGTTTATTGTTGTAGCACCCCCCTATCCCTGACAAGCACCTCCCGTATATCTATTGGGTTATTTCTCACTGCAATTTACAGCTATGTACTAGTGCACTATCTTTAGTGGGAACAGTTATACTAAAGTGACCCCATGTGCACGAGAACAAAATTGGAGGTTACTATTTATAGAAAGTGAACATTGAAGGGAACTGAAATCAGTATAATTTTTTTTCAAATATCAAACCATATTTTCTGTTTTTTTTTTCCTCTCTTGTTAAATATCCATGTTGAAACCTATTACATTTCAGCTGTCAATTAGGACCCTTATAATAAATTCTTCAGCTGTGTTTAGTTTTGCAGTATCTGCAGTGGTGAGAGTTGGAATGTGTGAATTGCATTGTGGGCAATTCCATGGTTCTGGTCCATAGTGATTTCAGAGCATGCTTGACTTCACAAAGTCATGTCCTGTTATTGTCTTGAGGCAAAGTTTTTTTTTTTTTAATTTAAAAAGGTTACCCTTTAAGGAGGTTAAAATGTTTAGTTATTCCTGTTTATTTTGGCTGTCTGTGCTAAAAATCAATGAGAAAATCACATATTGAAAAGTAGAAAGAAAAATAATTTAAAGGAGAACTAAACCCCTTTTGTGAAAGCTTTTCTCCCCAGAACACCTATATATCTAGTTAGTTGCATTGAGAGAAATAGATTGCATTGTGAGAAATAGATTTTCTAACTAAGAAGGTATCCGTCTTGTTGACAGTACAACTAACAGTTCAAGTAGTCTTAAAAGAGCCCCGTGAGCATCTATTGCCATGCCCCCTGACCTTAGTATTAACTGTATTGAACAGTAATTTCTAAACAGATGTCTTCTTACCAATATGGAATTCCCTGATAAGCTGCTTGTTTCTGGACAGTCGCAGGTTCAAATCCTTGCTTGCAATCAGGACAATCTGGAACAAACGCTTCAGGTGTGGTCAGATGTGAGCGTCTTGTATAGTATATTAAAAATTCTGTTTTAACCTTATGCTGTTGCTGGATTGTATCCAGGTTGAAGCAACTACCCCTTCTTTTGGTGGATGTTGTTCCATAATTACCCAGCAGTACCGAAACCATTACTTGCAGATGCGTAAGGATTTTTTCACACTATGGAGCATTTTGGTGCTGTAACCTAGGAATTAATGGCACCGTTCACACTATTGAGCTGTGATACAGTGCAAGGCACAACATGCATCAGTTTTGTGCGTTAACGCATAGAGGTGGTTTTCAATGGCACTACTCTATGTTAACGCAGCAGAACATAGTAACATAGTAATTAAAGGGCATGTCCACCCCCCCAACTACTGGCCTCACCATGTAGTGTAGTTTAATCCTTACCTCATATCGCAGCTCCATAGGGTTCTCCGGTAGTGCCCCCCCAAAGTCCCAAAAACTGCCCACCAGGAGGCTAGCAGGTCCATATAGGACACTGCCTGCTTCCTGGCCTCCCGGAGATTTTGGCCATGCGTACTGCAGCTCTTCTCCCCCCTCCCTCTCCCTCCCGTTCTGCTATCCCTCCCCCTAGCTTCAAACCCCTTTATGGCAGCCTTCCCCCATGTCCCCCAGCCCCAACCGCATAAATTTTATTTTTAGAAAGCTCCCCAATCTTTTACTTACCTCTCCGCTTTCCTACGCGGAAGTGAGCTGCCGGCAGCCGCGTCCGTGATTGGCTGCCGGTCCCGCCCCTCTGCTTGCATTTCCTCGCAAGCAGAGGGCCGGGAGCGCGTCGGAGGAAAGAGGGGAGGTAAGTAGAGTTTGGGGGGCTTTTTAAAAAAATAAATAATGCGGTTGGGGCTGGGAGCCCATGGGGAATGGCATATAAAAAAATAAATATTAGGGTGGACATGCTCTTTAAAGGGCATAGTGAAAAAAACAATTGCCCCTTTGCAAAGTTAAATTCATGTACTCTGTGCTGCCTTAATCCTATCTATGTCAGTGACTCTGTTTAACCATGGTGTCAGATCTGTGTGCAGCACTCCCCCCTTCCCCCTCCCCTCTGTTACCTTCTCCATGTCTCAACTCCGGCTAACCGACAAGCTTATCATGTGCAGTAGGAGTTAAAAGTTCAACATCCTGAAAAACACACCCACGCACAGTGGCCAATAGAAAGCAAGCTGTCCTGGAGACACGGAAGATCAGTACAGTTTACGGAAGATCAGTACAGTTTACGATCTCTCACTTTGTGACCCAGCATCAATCAGTGAAAGCTATTAAGAAGGGGGGTCAAGTGCAGCCCTATATCTAACATCAAAGCTACCTCTCTCCCCCTGCTAATGCGGTTATCTCTATGTTTATTACAGAGCAGGGAGGTGGGATCACGTCATAGGGATTTGATTGACAGTCCAAGTAGGAGTAGAGGAATGCAATCTCGTATTCTTCTAACTGGTGTATCTCAGGACAGAGGGAATCTGAAGACACTCTGGGGGTTGTGGGGAATTATAGAACACACGGAAAGAAAGGAAAAAAAAAGTTCATTTTCCCACTATAGATGCCCTTTAAAGTTGAATATACGTCCATCAAGTCCAACCTATTCACCCTCTTTTTTTTTTTTTTCTTTTTAACCCTAACTTTTGATCCAGAGGAAGGCAAAAAAAACAGCTTAAAAAGGGGGAGAAATTCCTTCCAGACTCCAAACGGCAATTGGAAAGTATCCCTGGATCAACCAGATCTATATGCATTAATACCAGTAATTCTCAATATTTTTTCGTTTTAGAAACTTATCCAGGCCTTTTTTTAAAGCTATTCAATGAACTTGCCATTACCACATCTGCTGGAAGACCGTTTCACTGTAAAGAAACCTTTCCTAACCTGAAGATGAAACTTCTTTTCTTCCAACCTTAAAGGATGTCCACGAGTCTTCTGCATAAACAATGCACCAGAGAGTTCATTGTATGGCCCATTAATATATTTGTATAAGGTTATCATGTCCCCACGCAAACGCTTCTCCAATGTAAACAGCACTAACTTGTCTAATCTGCCTGCATATTCAAGCCCCTCCATTCCCCTTATTAATTTAGTTGCCCTTCTCTGAACTGCCTCAATTTCCAAGATGTCTCTTTTGTATATGGGATTCCAAAACTGCACCGCATATTCCAAATGAGGCCTTACCAGTGCCTTGTAAAGAGGGAGAATAATATTTTTCTCTCTTGAATCTATTCCCCTCTTTATACAAGACAATATCTTGCTAGCTCTAGTCGTTGCTACCTGGCATTGTTTGCTATAGCTAAGTCTGTTATCTACCAGAACCCCCAAATCTTTTTTCATTAAAGATGCACTTAACACAGAGTTATTTATGTGTAGGTGGCACAGGGATTATTAAATCCCAAATGCATCACCTTACATTTATCAACATTGAATCTCATCTGCCATTCTGCTGCCCATTTTGATAATCTATCTAGGTCTGCTTACAGCACTTGCTTTGCATAGTTTAATGTCATCAGCAACACTGAGACCTTGCTCTCAATGCCCCCTTTTAAGTCATTTATAAACAGATTAAACAGAAGCGGCCCCAGTACAGAAGCCTGAGGCACTCCGCTTAGAACTTTAGCCCACATAGATGTAGCTCCATTAACCACCACTCTCTGTTTGCGATCCAATAACCAGTTCTCTATCCATGAACAAATGTTTTCTTCAAGGCCAACAGTCCTCCGTTTATACATTAGTTGCATATGTGGCACAGTATCAAAAGCTTTCGCAAAATCCAAATTTATCACATCCACTGCTGTGCCTGAATCTAACTTCTTACTCACTTCTTCATAAAAACCAATTAAATTTGTCTGGCATGATCTATTTCTCATAAATCCACGCTGACTACTACTAATAAGATCTCTGAAACAAAGTCAAGGATATGATCCCGTAACAAAGTTTCCAGTACCTTCCCTACCACTGATGTTAGGCTTACTGGTCTATAGTTTCCAGGTTGTGAACGACTACCTTTTTTTGAATATTGGTATTACATTGGCTTTTTTCCAATCCGGCGGCACATCCCCAGACCAAAGCGAATCTGAAAAGATGAGAAACAGTGGTCTAGATAGAACTGAACTAAGCTCTTTTAAAATACGAGGATGCAATCCATCTAGTTGATATTAACTTTGTCTAATTGTTTCCGTACCATATCCTCTGTTAGCCAATGTGAATCTTCCCTGCATATTATTACAATCCCTGCTGTAAGGACAAGGATTCCGATGTAAAAAAACGGTTAAGCAGATTAGCCTTTTCGGCATCCTCTACAACCACCTCAGCTCCATTATTTAATGGTCCCACATTCTCAGTCCTCATCTTTTTACCATTTATATACTTTATACTTTAGTTTTTTGCAACCTATATTAAATGACACTATATCATGGTCAATATTCCCTAAGCTTCCCATAACCTTCATCTCCAAAATGAGCTCAGGGTTATTAGATATCACCGGATCCAACAACGCATTCTGTCTAGTAGGAACTTCTACCGTCTGTGAAAGAAAATGCTCATATAGGAAATTTAAGAACTTTATACCTTTTGAGGTGCTGGCAGTTCCCTTATTCCAATCTATGTCAGGGTAGTTAAAATCCCCCATAACCATAAACATCACACTAACTCACTAGTGTGATGTTCCGCTAGTGTGAACGTAGCAGCAATCAGTGCGCAAGTGGACACCTTAGGAATAGAAGAAAAATATTTTCAGGATTGTTGCTAGCTTTTGTTATTTAGTGGTTATGGGGCAGTGCTTATGATGCAGCTCATGATGCTCTGTCCCAGCAGTAGGCATGCACCAAACTTAAACATGGGGGCAGATCCCAAGTGCTAACAGAAAAACCACCCTTTATAATGCTTTAACTTTTGATATATTGCAGCTAGAAGCATAATCCTGGAATCATTTTAGAGGTAGGAGTGTGCCCTAGTACCACTTGTATGGAGATCACAGTTCCCCTTTTAAATCTCAACACTGTTTTAACAGTTACATTTCTGTTCTGTCTAAAAAGCAGAATCTGCTGTAGCTTGATCTTTGACTAATAGAGGCAGGCCTCTATGCTGTTGTGATTGGATTGCATAAAGGAAGCAAGGCTGTAGCTTCCTTTTTGCGATCTGTTGAGCAGAGCATGTGAAGTGTACAGCATACACTTAGCTAGGTGTCGCCTTGCTAAGGTGGATTATGGATGCTGATCACGCATCTTAAGGATCCCCACACACTTTTTGTCCACTGACCTTTTCCAAAGATGCTTCTTACAATCTTTGGGTACCTGATCCCTTGCCATTTCTTTTCTCCTCTGCAACTTTATCTCATTGGTCAAAGCCGTTATGCAGATGTTTTACGTCCAATGTCTGACCGACATACCCGAAGCTGCCTGCTGTGGTACATGGAAAATACACGTAGCTGCAGGGGTGTTTGTCTGCCGGTGAGGGATTGGGGGTCTCTAAGGTTGGGTACATCTTTGGAAAACTAATGAAAAGTCGGCCCCTTAAGCTTTATGTAAATTTTAGTTCAGAGGGTGCAGATAATCTTTTTAAAAATTACCTTTTTATTCTAGAGACTATTTGAATGTATCTAAATAATAGATTCATGGCAATCGAAGATCAACCTAGGGTTGTTGAATTTAGCAGTTTATGTCCACACCCTGGGTAATTGTATTGAGATGGAGTAGTTTAAATGGTTTTGTTGTCCTTTTAAAGACTATGTGCCATAATTATAAACTTGAGATACTGTGGGTTTTCGTTAATGCTCGAACGCAGCCGTAAATGTACGATCGTAGAATACCATGCTGTAGTAAACTACTGCAATGGTATTCTAAGGCGGCCGTAAATCCCGATCGTGGTTGTACATTTACGGCCGCTATCGTACATTTATGGTCCGATCGTTAAAGGCCTTTATAAATATGGCCCTATGATTTTTTCTTAAAGCTAAAAAGCGTTAATAAGAGGTACAAAAATTTGCCTATGCTGTTAATTTGTAGCAACCACTCTGAAATGTAAAAAACATTTTATAACGTAATTGCTTGCTGCAGATTAACAGTACAGGAAAAATGTTGCACTTCTTTTGCTGCTGTTACACCAACTGTTAACTTTCATATCTTTTCAAACTTTTTTTGTTGTACCTGCACAGTGGACCTGACACTTGTACAGGAAATGCTATATTGTGGGCAGCACTTAATTAACTAAAGCTTGGTATACACATGAAAGATTTGGTTGAGGAAACGAACAATTTCAGTTTGAGGCATATTGGACCAATATCGTTCGTGTTAAAGCAAAATACTCCTCTTCTTTGGGGACTTAATAAGGGCATGATGTGGTATGAGGTGTTTCTAGCCAAGAGAAATAGGCCTTTGTTAAACGGTTTCTTTACTAAAACAGCTGCTCTAAACCAGCAGGTCTATTGTTTAAGGTAATTTTTGTGCAACCTGATATGCATAACTAGTGATTTAATTGGCCTAATTTTGCTTTTTAGGTTTGTCTTGGGTCTTTATTACCATATGGTATATTTATTGCATTTAAAGGAACAGTAATACCTAAAAAATATATGACACAGATGACAGCTGGAAGTCGTGTTGAGGTCAGGCAGTTGTATACATAAATATAACTTTTTAAAGTGATTACTTCATTAACTTATATTAATATTGGTCAGGTACTATTCACTTTTAATTCCCAACATCATTACCCCCTGCTTCAGGCTGACATATCTTAATTTATATATAGGATTGGGGCCATTTGAGAAGATTACTTCAAAAGGAGAGCATGCTGGGTAACCAAAAGAGAAAACAATACTGGAAAAGAATTAATAGTTCAGGTCAATTTTAAAAGTGAGTTGTGGTCGTTTGTATT
This sequence comes from Hymenochirus boettgeri, assembly GCA_019447015.1. Lineage (NCBI taxonomy): Eukaryota > Metazoa > Chordata > Amphibia > Anura > Pipidae > Hymenochirus > Hymenochirus boettgeri. Next base: position 260,217,177 of record CM033469.1, on the reverse strand, counting down.
ACATTGTTAAATATGCGCATTTATAACTGATTTTACATTTTTAAAAGAATATGCAAGTTAGTGTCATATAGAATTAACCTAAACCAAAAATTGGCAATTTCCTCCAGTCTGGAGAGCAGAGGATATTAATATTAAGCATCACCAGCAAAAACAATGTACTTGATAGTTGTTCTTCACATGCATCAGACAAACCATGTTATAGTCCAGCCATGCTCTCACTCACACATTATCATTCAGGTCACACAGATTTATCTACGGTACTTGTTTATTATAGATGCAGGGTGCTGGGTAGAACGGAAGAGCGTCGTGTATTTAGTATAATGTGCTTGTGAAGGTTCTCGATCCATCCAGGTCATGGTATATTTGTTGTATTCAGTTAGATCAACTGGACTTAAAGTTTAGTTCTTAAAGACATTTTTCTAGTCATACGACTGGCATTTATTTACGAATAAGATAGAATTGGGAATGCTTATTTGGCAACCCTTTACATAACCTTTACAGTTATGGGTGTAGGAGGGTTATGGTAATGTTCCCTTTTTTTGGATTTTAGATGTTGCGAAAGAGCAGCAGGGACTTTCATCTCATAAAAGGCAGGTACTTATATAAAGACAAAGTTTGAGAATTTCATCTCCTAAGAAGGTAAAAAAGGTTAAAAATTAGGACCCAGCAGAATAAAGCAAAGTGGTTGCTGGGCTTAAAATAATTTGGCCAAGTTATTGAACCAATTGCTTTAACTTATCCAGAGAGAAGGGCAGGCTTTTTAAGTCTCATTACAACGGTAAAGTAAAATGTAAGCAAATTAATTGGATGTGCACTAGGCTTCTAATTTTTGTATGTATTCTTTAATGCCTAGCTTTGTCCCCTTTTAAAAAGAAATTTCCTGAGCTAAAACAATAAGGAACGGAAATTGGGGGCGGGAGCAGATTTAAGATTGGTGGCAATTAAACCTTATTACTGTGTGATTAGTTGGAAAATGATTTGTCGCTGTTGACGTGCTTTAAAGGGACACTTAAGGGAAAAAAATACTTTGCGTTTATTCTTCTCTATTTTTAGTGCTGCCCCCAATGCTCCTTATCAATAGATGTCCTCATGTCCTGTTCAACTCACTCCTAGTTACTATGCATTTCTCCTCTCTCTGTGCCCACCACAGCTAGAGGGGGGATCAGAGCATGTGCAGTGGAGACATGTGCCACCAAAGAGCCAATAGCATTCACCCAGTGATTTTGTGTTAAGGTGAAACTGCTTTGCTTAAATCAAATAAGATATTTTTAGCTGTAGGAGATAGAAGGGTACGTGGGAGTGGGTGGGGTGTTGGGTGACTGCAGGCACAGAGGATCAACAGATATTTCTATAGCTTAAGTTAGGTACACATGATACAGTAATTTGGCCCGAGCGACCGCCATTTCAGTATGTCGGTCGGGCCGAATTATTGTATGGCGGCTGTTTGCGACCGATCGCCGTTAGTCCAAATCGAACGATCGGTCAGGTACGAATATCACAACAGATTGTGCGGTCCTCTATGGTCGCGTCTAACTGTCGGACGCGGCTACTTTTGCTGTGACATAATCCCTCCTCCTGACTGACCGGTCGAAAGCCTTGAACAGTCGGTCAGGAAGAAGGATTACATAGTGTGTACCTAGCTTCATTCCTTTTCATGATCTTAATGTGGAATCAATTAGCCATGCAAAGAGAAATAAACTTTGCTTTTGTAGAATGGATAGTTTCTACATGTAGTGTGCCAGGGGGAGGGTCTGGTAGTGGGTGATTGACAGTGCTTTATGTACTAGCTGTACCCCATACCCCAAACAAGCAATAGGAAGGTCAGTGAAGCAGATTTAAGATTGGTGGTAATTAATACATATTAACGTGTGATCAGTTGGAAAATGATTTGATACTGTTTTCATGAATTTAATTTAATAAAAGAGAATTAAATACTAAAGCACATCTTATTTTCGGTTCTCACCCTTGGTACATTAGAAAGGAGTGTGGTAACCAACCAAATTAACCTGATCTTAGCAAAGGTCTGTGTAATGCATTTTTCAATAATGTGCCAATTTAAAGGACTCGCCTCCCCACAGTCACTGTAGCGTAGAAAACATACCTTATCTGTAAAAGTTGCCAGCTTTCTTCTGGAATGCAGAAGTTTGTCTATGTGATGGTGCTAACTGAGCTCTGCATTTGTCTGCACATCTCTTTTGAAAAAGCTCTTTGAACTGGCGGAGGAGGCAAGGATTGAGAAGTAAAAGCACAATGGGGAAAGCCAAGTATTCTGGGCTTCAGGGACCGCAGGAGGTGAGTAAATCAATCTAGGTTGTGGGGGGGAGGGTACCGTAAGTATGGATTGCGCTGAGAGTATACATACCCTTTAAAGGTGAATATTGGAGGGTATAGCAAAAACATGGTGCAGAGCTGCAAGCTAAAAATAATAAAGTGAACCTGATCATAGCATAGCTTTGTATTTTAAGTGTAAGAGTAAATATATAGATTTGTATATGTTGTACGTGTAGATATTGTAAGTATTTTTATCCATACAGCTTCCTGTTTCTAAAAAAAAAAAAAAAAAATTGTAGATGGTTCACCAGCCATTATCATATCGTCATTATTGATTGTTTGAATAAGATATTTCCTACATATATGGTCAATACCAGGGAATGATGGAGTAGAGGAGTAATTCACCATCTCTGACTCTTTAACAAAGCTAAAATAATAAGTGTTATAAAAGTCATCCTAACAAATTTTATAAAGGTTACCGTATAAACCGAGTTTTTCAGGCTGTAAAACCAGCCTGAAAACTTGGACTCTGTTTATACTCGAGTCACTAAGTACCTGTAACATCCTTTGCATTCCGGCAGCAGCGTCCTTTCCATTCCGGCAGCCACACGATCCATGTACTGGCGCGCCGGCCGACGTCACTGCCCGGCGCCAAGGCCGGAATGGAGAGGACGCTGCTGCCGGAATGGGGAAGACACCTTCAATGCCAGCAACAGGAAGCCCTTGGATGGAGGAGAGCCCACAGGTACAAACTGAACTGGATGGGAAGGTGGCATTCAAGATGTTTGGAAACTACAACTCCCAGCATGCTTTATTAGCTGGGAGTTGTAGTTTCCAAACATCTTGAATGCCAAGTTACTACCCTCGGTTTATACTCGTCAACAATTTTATTAGATTTTTTAGCTGAAATTGGGTACCTCTGTTTATACTCGAGTATATACGGTAGTATGATTCATGGCCCCCTTATGCCAAAAAAAATTAAGGGTAATGACCTAAAATGCTAGGTCCTCACCCCTGGGTCTTACCTGATTTGCTTGAGTTTATGCCTGAAGAATGGATGTCTGATAATCACATGTGTGGCCACTTACGCCCTTTTTCTAAGCTTGTTCTACTAAAATTAGGTTAGAGGTGAGGACATGGATAGGAAAAAAACAGGAGTAAGGGCTTGGCCACACCACCGCGTTCCGATCTGATTGTTTGTTAAAAAGCACACACTTGTGTTGACCAATTGGTCTGTCCACACTAGGTGCGCTGATGTCTGTTGCACTGTGATCGGAGAGCATGCGATCAGCAATGCACAGTGGTGCACTAGAAACGCGTACAGTGCATGTTATAATGTGGCCTCAGCCTTAAAGAGCAATGGTAAAACCTTTCCTTCTATTTGCAAGAATTGTTCATTTCTGATACATTATTGTAAATCGTTTTAACAAAAATGGAAAATTATTCTTCAATTTCAAACCGTATATAGCCAGTCATTTCTGTACTTGTACTACAGTAAACAATGAGAATTTAACATCTGTGCAGAATAAAATCACAGGTGATGTTTAGAAAGACATTTCTTGTGTTTTTAATCCTTTTGGGATTTGTATATTCCTATAATCATATCTTACAGGATTTAGATTTCTCAATAGAGTGAAATTTGAGATGCTGTGTAAAGCTGTGCTTAGGGGAATCAAGCTAAATTTGGAGCGTGTGTAGAGTGAAGGTTTGATTGTTTCTTACATGTTCGAATTTTATGATTTACCTATATCTTTATAGCTTTGATACCCATGAATATTTTTCAGACATTGGAAGAGGGAAAACCCATAAAGAAAAGGATAGGCTGTTTTGATGCTTTCTGCTTGAGCAAAGAACTGCAACAGTATGCTCTACAAAATAAAGTGGCTTTTAGAACATGGGAAAGAACAGCTTACCAACATATCTTATGTTATGTTAAGTTGATTATTTGCAGGCTTTTTTTGTACTAGTTGTATTTGCTATTGAACAGGGAATCACTTGAACTAACTTTTGCTGTTTTTCTGAAGAAAGCCCCTTACAAAATACTAGGCTACTTAGCCAATAGGAGTGTCATATCCTACTCATGCCTGTAAATTGTGTTAATGTATATGTAATTTAAGATAATTGTTGTGCACTCTCTGGCCACACCTCTTGACCTCTGTCACATTCTTCTTTTTCTGTACTGGTATGTAGCAGGATTGGCTAGAGACTACAAGGGGGTGTGACCTGCTGTAACACGTTAATGCAGAAGCTTAAAGGATAACTATAGTGCATATAAAGCTTTTTTAAAAAGTTAAAATGGAAAGTACCAAGGGCATGGATTGGTACATTCTACCTCCCAATATAATTTCAATATTTGGAGGTAGGAGTAATCAATCCTACCTGCTTGCCCAGGTACTTTTCATTTCTAAGTAAAGTACATTTTACAGTATAGATGTCCTTAAAAAAAAAAAAAAAAAAAAACGGTCAGTGACCAAACTTAGTGTCAAGGAGGTCTGCCTTGTAATTCGGTGTTGTCCTTTAACCCTTTCAGTGCCAGCAGAATTACATTTTTTTTTTTTTTGCGTTAATTGCCAGCAGAATTTTCAGGATTTTGCCCTTAATCGCTTTAGACTAATTTTACAGTAGGAAACCTTGCGGTAAATCAGGAATATTATACATTGTTTTTTTCAGCACAAAGTGTACTTTAACACGGTAACAGAAATTTTTGTAACTTTACTGGAATTTTGACTGGAATTATGGGTACAATATGGGAAAAAAATTTAAAATTTGCAAATTTTCATGGATTTTCCCCATTTTTACTTATAGTTATTTTAAGGTTACACACAAAAATCTTACTGTTTCTAAAAGCTCTGATACTCCCGAGTACAACAATAACAGATATATGTGGGTACCCCACTTTTTCTGTACAGGAGACCCCCCCCCCAAACTAAAACTGCACCTTCAAGAATATTACACCAAATTAAAATGTATAACCACTTCTGACGCTTAACATAGAATATCTTCCAAATTAACTAAAATATCCCCAATTGAGAGATTTTTAGAAACTACACACCCGCAGGATTTTGAGTGAGGAAAGTTTCAATCAAAATACAGATACCTGGGCACAGCGCTTCGTCCAGTTGTAAGTTATTTTCTCACATTTTCCTTTTTTTCCTCAACTGTAAAATCCGAGACAAAATCAAATGCGAATATCGGCTAAAAACCGCAGAGGAAAGTTAAACCACATCTCAAATATGAAAGCCTAACACCTCCCGAATAAATAGTATGCCACATTCATAGGTATACCCAGAGCATGGCTACCAACTAACCCAGAGCGGGACCAATGCCAAATGTCAGTAGCAACAAAAAAAAAAATTAGCTAGCTTTGCATTTGAACAGCAGTTTTTCCCACAACACCCCCCGAACTCAGAATTACCCCCCCCACAACTATTTATTCCTGAAATCTGCACACCTTCAGTATTTAACGCTGTAGTTTGTTCATTCATACCAACAATGTTGTGGGCGCAGTTCTTCATAGAAATTTGCACTTTTCACTAATTTTCTGAAAATGTTTACAAAAATCAACTGTCGAAGGAAGAAATCATGCCAAAATCCTATGGAATATAAAAAAAAGTTACCAAATATCATTCTCCCAAATGTCCTGAATCAAATGGTATGCCATATTATACATGGTTACACACATGGACGTGCAAGAAAAAAGCCATGAAGTGAGACGATGGTTCAGAAACAGCAAAAATATTCATCCAACTCTGAATTTGAACAGTCTGCAGTTTTTCCCACAAAACAACCCCATAACTGAGAAATACCTGCCCGCAAACTATATATTCCTGAAATCTACACACCAGCTATGTAACGCTGTAGTTTGTTCAATCATACCATCAATAGTGTGGGCACAGTTCTTCGTAGAAGTTCGCACTTTTCTGAAAAAATGAACAAAAAACAACTTCAAAAGGCAGAAATCATGCCAAAACCTCATGAATGGAAAAAAAAGCTTACCAAATATCAATCCCCCGAATTTCCTGAGTCAAACGGTATGCCATATGCGTGGTTACACATGTGGACGTGGAAGCGAAAAGCCACGAAGTTAGACAATGCATGATTGCGTAAAAACAGCAAAAATGTTCAGCCAACTCTGAATTTGAACAGTCTGCAGTTTTTCCCCATTAAATACCCACCACAAACTATATATTCCTCGCTTTGTTCATTCATACCATCAATGGTGTGGGTGCAGTTCTTCATAGAAGTTTGCACTTTTCACAAATTTTCTGAAAAATTTAACAAAAATCAACTTTCGAAGGAAGAAATCATGCCAAAATCCTATGGAATGTAAAAAAAGGAAAATACCCCCCACAAACTATATATTTTTGGAATCTGCACACCTTCAGCTATGTTACGGTGCCAAGCTTTCATACATACATAAAGAATCCCAGACCTAGTACTCCATAGAACTCTGTGCTTTTAGGAGATTTTGTAAAAAATAAAATAAGGTGATTCAAAGGTTGAAATCCTACCTAAACCCACTTGACAAGCAAAAAAGCCCCCCTAAATGTCAATCTCCCACATGTCCTGAATCAAACAGTATGCCATATGTGTAGGTGCACACAGAGACATGGCCACTAACTAACTCAAATGGGAAGCATGCACAAGTGCAATTACAAGAAAAAATCAAAGTGCTCCGTAATTTCAAGCTTTCTCTTATTCATAGTGAAACTGCCCTGAAACTTGGAAATGACCCCCACAAATAAAAAACCCCCCACTAAATATCAATCTCCCACATGTCCTGAATCAAACTGTATGCCATATGTAAGGTTGCACAGACACATGGCCACTGACTAACTCAAATAGAAAGCATGCACAAGTGCAATTATAAGTGCTCTGTAATTTGTAACAGCCTACACTTTTTCAAAGGAAACAGTCCCAAAACTTGAAAATACCCCCCACAAACTATATATTTTTGGAATCTACACACCTTCAGCTATGTAACCGTGTCATGCTTTTGTATATACATGAAAAATTCCAGACGCTGTTATTCATAGAATGTGCTTTTAGGAGATTTTGTGAAAAAATAAAATAAGAGGACTCAATGGTTGAAATCCTACCTAACCCCACTTGGCAAGTAAAAAACCCCACTAAATGTCAATCTCTCACATGTCCTGAATCAAACGATATGCCATATGGGTTGGCGCAAACAGAGACGGGGCCACCAACTAGCTGAAATGGGACCCATGCTCAATTACAAGATAAAAACCAAAAACCGGGGAAGTTGTCCTTTATGACGACCAGTTACAGTTTGAAATGTCCAGTTTGTTTGGTCATTGCAACACGCTTACAAATTTCCATTGGAGGTGGCTTGCTAAATATCTGAAAAAAGTCAATATATAAAGGGTATCTCCACTGGTAAAAAAAAAGTTTGTTATTCAGTTTTATTGAAGAACGGGAGGTAAAGGAGCAGTGTCTTACCTCCCGTTCTTCAATAACACTGAATAACCCAATTTTTTTTTTCCAGAGGAGATGCCATTCAAAAATTAGATTTCATTGTACATTTGCCCTGATTCTTCTGGAGATAAGGTTTGTGTATGAGATTTTTGGATGATATATCAATTTTATTTTTTAGGACTGGCTTAAAGATATCAAGAGTTGGAGAAATTTGGCTTGAATGGTAAACTGGCAGAGGGCAATTTCTTTGTATTGGTTAAAGCAACCATAGCAACATTGGAGAAAATAGCATTTTCACCGTAAATTGGCAGCTGTGCTGCCCTGTTTTATACAGATGAATGAAGACTCCCTTTGGAAAGGCAGCAGCTCAGAGATCAAGAGCTGATGCAGCAGGTAATAGTTGAGAAATATCCTTAATGAATAAATTTTTATTTCTGCTAGGGCATGTTTATGAAATAAGTCTGCAAATGCAATTCTAACAGTATTCACTGATTGTGCCCATCAAAATAGTGGACACTATTTGATGGACGAGGTATACACAAAAAAAACTTTCCACATCTTACCTGTGCCTTCTGACTGCTTCAGTCTTGTTTGTGGCCGCATTTTAAGTAAATTACGGTATTCTGCACGTCTCCTACTGCCCGTCTCCTTCCTTTTGGGCCTCCAGTCTACCCTAAGCCAGTAAGAACTGCTGTGACCTGAGTATAAACCAAGGTTAGATTTTTAGGTCCATTTTAAAAATTAAAAAACCTCCTGTTTATACTCGAGTATATATGGTATGTTCTTTTTATGAATTAATTATGTATGTTGAATTCATCCCTAAGCCAAAAGTAACTAATATGTTTTATCTCCAAATTTTCTATTCCCTGAGAAACAGGCAGGTAGAATTACAGTTGTTCTCATGAAAAGTTGTACAGCTGTGTGCTATAATGTTTTATGTTAAAGGGCATGTCCACCCCAAAACTATAATTTAACCCACTACTGGCCCCACTTTGTAGTTTTAAATAAACCCTACCTTACATCTCTGCTACTTATGAGAAGTCCAGGAAACTGAAGACTCCAAGCTGTCTGTGAGGCATCTGTTTCATGCTCATTCCTCATCAAGGTCTGGATCATGCGCAGTACATGATCTGTCCTCAGCCATCATTGCACCTAGTGCGAAATCCTTTGGCGGTAAGTTAAGTAACCCCTGCCCGCCCCCAACCGCCGCAATATTTCTTTAAAAAAAAAAAACTGATTTGTACTTAAAGAGCCTTCTCTCCCGCTACGTTTCTAGTGGAGAAAAGGCTGTGTAAGTAAAAATCGGGGGGCTTTTTTAAAGAAATATTGCGGCGGTTTGAGGTGGGGTTACCTTACACCCAAAGTTGGTTTTGGAGGGTGGACATGCCCTTTTAAAAGTATTCACTACTGACATTGGAAATGCTTTTAATTTTTTGGATTCTTTGGAATGCTCATACAAAAGCAAGATGAGTCACACTCCAAAATGTGTTTAATAGTGAAGCACAAACATCAAAACTACAATGTTTAGGGGAGGTTACCCCTTCCTCACGTTGTGATTTTGATGTTTGTGGTGCAATCCAAAAGTGAACATTTAATAAGTCAGATTCTCATCTTGCTTGTGTACAGTATTCCTATGCCTCTAGGGGTGGGGGTCTGAGTCGTACCAGGTGTGTTTACATTTGGGACATGGCTCTTACAAACCACTTTTAGTGTTTTGCATTGACTTAAAGAGCTTTTTTTTTTTCTTCAAACAGTAGCAAACATTAAGAATATTGCTTATGTTGCCATTACCACTTGAAACCATTGACATGGAAAAAGCTATTTAAGATTCTTTAGTTTTCAGGAACTGTTTTGTTTTTCCCCTACAGCTCATTCAGGCGTTTCAGCAAATATGATGAAGAAGAGAACCTCCCACAAGTAAGATTACTTTTTTTTCTTTCCTAAATTCATAAAAATACATAAGCATTTAAAATGGGAGATTGAAAAAAGGATTGAAAAAGCATTGTTAAAGGACAATACTACTTCCTCTCCTCGCCTCCCTCCATTAAAAGTAGGTCGAGGACCAGGTCAAGGACTTAAACCTCTGTATAAGGACCACAGTCATTATCTTTGCTTTCCATGGGGGGGGGGGGGGGTCATGGTTGGGCTGGGGCATGTTGGGCACCCATGCCTTGGGGGAAAGAATTTTGCTTTTCATTCTTTTGGCTAGCTTCAAAAATGAAGAGTTTTGGGGACAGGGCTTATGACACAGCTGAGAATTCGGCATCTTCCCTCTCTGCCAGCAGTAGGATTCAAGTGGGCATGGCTAACCTACTTTTAAGGGGACAGAGAATGGTGTTGGTGATGTCCGAGTTTAAGCAAGAAGCACAAAATGTTGTACTGGTTTTTTTTTATAGGTTAGTTAGAAGCATTATCCAGTTTTTGTGTATCCGCTCCCAATACAATACCATGTCCTCGAGGAGGAGGAGTTTTTACACACAGGAAGCCTCCTACTCTTCAGTTTACTGGGCAGTTTCCTGTCCCCCAACAACCAGAATATGAGATGCTCAATCATTGTATCCACGTATTTTAAAATAAATGCATAGAATTGTGGGATAAGGGATGCGCTCATTAATAATTGAATGAATTATGCAAATTACTAAAAATCTCTTACTTTAGAAACTGTGGAGGAAAGCCACTGTTGATGCCACGACAATCTGCATACCTGTTTTTTTGCGTATCGCATGCGTTCCAATTGCGCAGCATAGCGTGGATCGCAACACAAGTGGACTGTAAGTGGCGGTAGCCACAATGTTTAAAGCGAGCATTTCGGGTTGGGGGCTTGCCTTACATTATGTGTTTTTTTTTAATGTTTGGGGTGGAATACCCTTTAAGTCGTGCAGGCAGGCGATCCTGATATTTACCAAGAGCTGCTAGCATGAGATCGTATTCGTTTACAGTGCATGTCAATGTGGGTGGCCAAATCACATCCTTTTTTTTGCATATCGCATGCGCTCCAATTGGGCGCATAGCGTGGAGGGCATGCAGAAGAGACGGTTGCCGTCCGTCAACTGTCCACAGCCTTAACTGCAAAAATGTGCAAAAGACAGGATGGGAATTAGGGTTTGTTTGTGTTACTATGTTTATGAATAAAACCTTTTCATTGCCTCTTTGTTTGCGAACCTCCATCTTGCTTTTTATCTTGCTTTTGAATGGGAATTTATTAACTCGTGGATAGGCTTGAAGAGGATTTGCACCTATACTGTCTTATACTGATTTGCAAAAAGTGAAAAATTAGTTACTTGTGGCACGTTTATGCATTTTAACATCTGCTTAAAAGGTATATCTACTCCACCTAACTAAAATTGGCCACACAAAATCCATAATCCAGCCTTACACGGTAATTGGGTACACACAGAGACATTGCCACAGCTAGTCCTTAAGAGCGAAAACCATAATAGCCTTCCCCCCCACAAATTATCCCTCTAGCTCAGAAATCCCTAAAACTATATATTTTTGGAACCTACTCATCTTCAGTGAAGTAATTGAGCTATTCTTTTATACATACCTGCAGTTTTTTACCAAACCACAAATGCAACTAAAGGGTTTCCACTCTGTGTTAGATCCCCTGAAGTCACTTGACATCCATGGGACTCCCTTTCCACTGCTTAACTAGACACTGGCATTTTACATGAGTATAGAGTACTAAAAGGAATTTAAGTATGATTTTAAACTGGTTATTAAAGGGTAAGATCGAACAAATACCTATGCTTTAAGGGGGGGGGGGGGGAATCCGATTTTTTCATTCCAATGATTCTATTTATCTGCCCATCTGGCATTTTTTCGGGAAATGCTCCCGAAAACTGACTTCATGCAGGACCCTTAATAGTCTGTTTGGTCTTGTCCCTGGGTTGGTTCATTTGCACATTAGAGGTCTGAGCATGTTTGACCCATCCAACACCAATCTGTAGAATAGGTTGAACTGCCTTTTTAATATGATAACAAGGACCCCTTAAAACGTAAGTTCCAAATTGGTTAATGTAATTAAATATGCTCCCAGACAGAAATCATACTTACAAGTTCACAATCCACCATCGATTTCTCCCTCTCCCGCTGCTGCTGCTCTGTTCTTCTTCTGAGCAACAGCAGTGGAGTGGGAATGGCATATGGCCATGATTGACTGCCTTACCTGAAAGAGCCAAAGAGCCGCGGAGGTGGATCGAGGAGCTGGTAAATATATCTCTGTCTGGGAGCATATTAAAGAGCATTAACCAATGCTTATCGTATTGAAAGCATACCCTTTAGTCAGCAGGTGGTGGTACAAAATGTTGCAGTAAAGTTGGTCTGCAACAGTGGATCTGAATAGTATTTTCATTAAACTTCAAATTTGATTATAGTAAAGTTCTGGGCATGAAGCAATTTAAGAACGGATATACATTGCAACAAAGCAGGCTTCATTCAGCTTGGGTACAACCCATAGAATTTTTAATACATTTTAAACCTTAAATCTATGAAATTTATTGAAATTATGTAATTCTTGTTTAATTCTCGTTAAGGCAGAACACTACTCCAAGGCATAGTCTCCAAATTATACACACGTCTGCTTAGTACTATGAAGCCAACTATTCTAAGTTGAGTACCCTCTGCCATAACCTCAACGAAAAACAAATGACTATCGCAATATTGTAACACACTTCTTCCCTGGCAGGCGACTAATCGATTAATTATAATTTAAAATTTTTACGTCAGACGTACTTGACACCTTAACACACAAAACACTATAGAAGTCCATTATTCACGCAGCTTCTGGGTGTACCTTTTGCATGTTTAAAACTACAACTCCCAGCATTCCCTAACTGCACAGAATTCTTCTTACAGGGAGATTCAATAAAAGTTCTTATTGTTTAAAATGGTGCTAATTTTGCCCCACCCAATCAGATTTTAGCTTTCAAATGTTAAATAAGATCTGATTCGTTGGGGCAAAATTAGCATTATTTTAAACGATAAGAACTTTTATTGAATCTCCCTGATGGTTTTCATACATCCTGGAATAAAGTCATTTTCCTGACTTACAGACATTAACCATGGTCATGCTTTAGCGCTTCCTACCCAGGGTTTGAACATGCAAGTGATCATCTGCCCTTCCCTTACATCCATAGCTATTAGACTATTGGATTAGGGAAGCATTATATGGGTCGATTGGTTGGCGCAACTGTTGCACACATTTGCCAAATAACTCCAAAATTGCAAGAGGGTGGGGGTAATCAGAGTGTTTAATGAAGGTCAATAAATCTGCAAATAATGGAGGACAGCTTTCACTCTGATGGAACTGGTGCAACTGTAAAATGTACTATATAACATAAATAACATTACACTGTATTGGTGACTTAAAATACACACTGAGCAAAATACAGTACAAATATAATGCAGCAATTCTGTGTAAACCATATATCTCAATTCGGAAAACTTGCATGTGGGATCTGCCATGTGGTTTTCCATTACAGCAACTAACCTTAATTATTAGGCTGTTCTGTAGAATCATTACATTTATCTTATCAGTAAACACAAAAGCAATAAGATGGAGCTGATCCACCAATATATTTATTAAAACAAACTTTGGATTAAGTTTCTTCCTACCTGCAAAGAAATGGAGGACAGCTTTCACTCTGATGGGAACAGGTGCAACTGTAAAATGTCCCACCAGAAACAGCTACTATGATTTCCCTTTCCACTTACAGTGCATGGGGAATGCGGGTAAATGTGTCCTCGTTGCACCATATCTGCAAATACTATAGGGGAGATTCATTATAATCTACTGTAAACTAACATTAAATAAACAATCTTTATCATGGGGATTAACCCTTTCAGTGCCAGAAGAATTTTCAGGATTTTGCCCTTAATTGCTTTAGACTAATTTTACAGTAGGAAACCGTGCAGTAAATCAGGAATATTATACATTGTTTTTTTCAGCACAAAGTGTACTTTAACACGGTAACAGAATTTTTAAACTTTTCTGGAAATTTTACTAGAATTATGGGTAAAATATGTTAAAAAAAAAAAAAGAAAATTTTCCTGGATTTCTTTATTGGTTTCTTTATTTTACATAAATGGCCTCCTTAACACCTCTCTTGAATCAGTCACTTCCTTTGCCAATATGTTAACATTACAATCTTCAAAGGTATGTCCTTTATCCTTAGATGCAGGTACACGGCTGAGTCCTGACCAGAGGAATTGGCTCTTCTGTGCTGGGCCATACGTTGATGCTTTGCTGTTTGGTCTCCCCCACATACAAATCAGAGCATTCTTCACTGCACTGCACTGCACTGCGTATATGATGTCGCTTTTCTTGTGTTCATCAGAACCCTGCAACACAAAGCTGAGAACATCCCCACGAGCCACAGAGGCGAAGGCTAAGAAATGAAACATCTCAGAGGAGCCCTTAAAACTTGTGGATATCCAGACTGGGCCTTTGTCAAAAGAAGTAGAAGGAAAGAAAAGAACACGAATGCCAACAGTGAAGGGGAAAAGCAAGACAGGAGGAAGAACGTGGTCATCCCATATGTAGCAGGGGTCTCCGAGAAATTGAGAAGAATTTTCAAAAAACACCGTATCCCTGTCTCCTTTTAAACCGAACAACACACTGAGGCAGCAATTGGTACATCCGAAAGACCCAATACCGAAACACAAGAAAAGCGACATCATGTACGCAGTGCAGTGAAGAATGCTCTGATTTGTATGTGGGGGAGACCAAACAGCAACTGCATCAACGTATGCAGGAGGCATGTACGACCATGTATGGAAGTAAATCAATTGATAATCTAAGTGTATGTTTACAAATGCAAGAAGTCTAGCTGGAAAAACCGGGAACTTGAAATAATAGCTTTAAAGGAAATTGTATGATGTGATTGGTATAGCAGAATCATGGCTTAAAGGGCATGTCCACCCCAAAACTATAATCCCCCCCCCCCCCAACTACTGGCCCCACCATGTAGTGTAGTTTAATCCTTACTCACATCCCAGCTCCATATGGTTCTCCTGTAGTCCCCCCCCAAAGTCCCAAAAACTGCCCACCAGGAGGATAGCAGAGTCCATATAGGACTCTGCCTCCTACCTGGCCTCCGGGAGAAGTTTGGCATGCGTACTGCAGCCCTGCTCCCCCTCCCTCTCAGGATTCCCTCCCTCTAGCGTTAAACCCTTAAGATATGGGATTCCCCCTGTCCCCCCAGCCCCAACCGCTCTATTTATACTCTTAGATAGCTCCCCAAACTTTACTCACCTCCCCTCTTTCCTCTGCCGCACTGAATGACCGGCAGCCGCGTCCGTGATTGGCTGCCGCTCAGCCAATCACAGACGCGACTGCCGGTCCCGCCCCTCCGCTTGCATTTTCTCGCAGCGCGGCGGAGGAAAGAGGGGAGGTAAGTAAAATTTGGGGCACTTTCTAAGAGTATAAATAGAGCGATAGGGGCTGGGGGGACAGGAGGAATCATATATAAAAAAATTGATTTTTAGGGTGGACATACCCTTTAATGATTCACACGACTGGACAGTAAATATTTGAAGGATACTCCTTATTTAGGCATGACCGAGTTAATAAGAAAGGAGGAGGAGTATGTATGTACCGTATGTTAAACAGGAATTGAAGCCAAATTTAAAAGATGGAATAGATGGGGGAGTAAACGATACGGCAGAAACAATATGGGTGGAACTGTGTACAGGAAGCAAGAAGGTAAGGAAATTTAATTGTTGGAGTATGTTATAAGCCGCCAAATGCCGGGGAGGAGGTGGAAATGAATCTCCATATGCAGTTGGCGAAGGCTGCTGGTATGGGCATGTTCTGGTTATGGGGGATTTTAACCACCCTGACATAGATTGGAGTAAGGGAACTGCCAGCACCTCAAAAGGTATAAAGTTCTTAAATTTCCTATATGAGCATTTTCTTTCACAGATGGTAGAAGTTCCTACTAGAGAGAATGCGTTGTTGGATCTGGTGATATCTAATAACCCTGAGCTCATTTTGGAGATGAAGGTAATTGGAAGCTTAGGGAATAGTGACCATGATATAGTGTCATTTAATATAGGTTGCAAAAAACTAAAGTGCACTGGGTTAACAAAAACTTTTAACTTTAGGAAAGCTAATTTTATGCTGTTAAAGGAATCACTCCTGCTCATAGACTGGGGGGAATTGTTTCTAGGTAAAGATACAGAGCAGACGTGGACCACTTTTAAAGGGATATTAAACTATTACATTTCTAAATCTCTACCTTTAGGGAACAAGTGTAAAAAAATAGGTCCACTCCTGCATGGCTTAATGCTCAGGTAAAAAGGGAAATGGGGAAAAAAAGAAAAAAGGCTTTTAAAATTTTGAAAACAGAGGGAACAGAACAGGCTTACAGGGAGTACAAAAGCTGTAATAAAGAGTGCAAGAAAGCAATTAAACTAGCTAAAATTGAAAATGAAATATGGATAGACGAATAAAGCAAGTCCAACCCCAAAATGTTTTTTTTAAGTATATAAATGGTAAAAAGATGAGGACTGAGAATGTGGGACCATTAAATAATGGGGCTGAGGTGGATGTAGGCTAATCTGCTAAACCGTGTTTTTACATCTGTTTTTACTGTTGAAAATCCTTGTCCTTACAGTAGGGTTTGTAATAATATGCAGGGAAGAAATGAAGAGTATTCACATTGGCTAACAGAGGATATGGTACGGAAACAATTAGACAAAGTTAATATCAATAAAGCCCCAGGACCTGATGGATTGCATCCTCGGATTTTAAAAGAGCTTAGTTCAGTTCTATCTAGACCATTGTTTCTCATCTTTTCAGATTCGCTTTGGTCTGGGGATGTGCCACTGGATTGAAAAAAAGCCAATGTAATACCAATATTCAAAAAAGGTAGTTGTTCACAGCCTGGTAACTATAGACCTGTAAGCCTAACATCAGTGGTAGGGAAGGTGCTGGAAACTTTGTTACGGGATCATATCCTTGACTTTGTCTCCAGAGCTCATCTTATTAGTAGTACTCAGCATGGATTTATGAGAAATAGATCATGCCAGACAAATTTAATTGGTTTTTATGAAGAAGCGAGTAAGAAGTTGGATTTAGGCACAGCAGTGGATGTGGTATATTTGGATTTTGCGAAAGATTTTGATACTGTGCCACATAGGCGACTAATGTATAAACGGAGGACGGTTGGCCTAGAAGAAAACAGTTGTTCATGGATAGAGAACTGGTTATCGCAAACAGAGAGTGGTGGTAAATGGAGCTACATCTATGTGGGCTAAAGTTCTAAGCGGAGTGCCTCAGGGTTCTGTACCGGGGCCGCTTCTGTTTAATCTGTTTATAAATTACTTAGAAGGGGGCATTGAGAGCAAGGTCTCGGTGTTTGCTGACACTAAACTATGCAGAGCTTTGGAAACGTCAAGTGATGTGCAAGTGCTGCAAGCAGACCTAGATAGATTATCAAAATGGGCAGCAGAATGGCAGATGAGATTCAATGTTGATAAATGTAAGGTGATGCATTTGGGATTTAATAATCCCTGTGCCACCTACACCATAAATAACTCTGTGTTAAGTGCATCTGTAATGGAAAAAGATTTGGGGGTTCTGGTTGATAACAGACTTAGCTATAGCAAACAGTGCCAGGTAGCAACGGCTAGAGCTAGCAAGATATTGTCTTGTATAAAGAGAGGAATAGATTCAAGAGAAAAATATTATTCTCCTTCTTTACAAGGCACTGGTAAGGCCTCATTTGGAATATGCGATGCAGTTTTGGAATCCCATATACAAAAGGGACATCTTGGAAATTGAGGCAGTTCAGAGAAGTGCAACAAAATTAATAAGGGGAATGGAGGGGCTTGTATATGCAGGCAGATTAGACAAGTTAGGGCTGTTTACATTGGAGAAGCGACGTTTGCGTGGGGACATGATAACCTTATACAAATATAATATATAAGTGGCCTGGATTATAAGGGGAGCAACAGTGGAATATATCCTTATAAAAATCACTCAACTACGTAGTTGAGTGATTTTTAGAAGAATATATACCACTGATGCTCCCCATTCAGTTGCAGTCTCCTTCCACACCTTCCCGTCTAAACCAAGAAAAGAAAAAAACACTGATAAAAACACAGACCTTTACTGTGTAGAAAATCCTTCTGAGTCTCCATCTCAAATGTATCTCTCACCCGTTAACCTTTTAAATCCTGACCGCCATGATTCAACTTCTGCCTCGTCAGTCCATGCAAGTGAGGTTAAACAGAGCGGCTCTGGAACGCCGCTCTGTTTGACCTCACTTGCACGGACTGAACGAGCAGAAGTTGAATCATGGCTGACAGGATTAAAAGGTTACCGGGTGAGAGATACATTTCACATGAGGACTGAAAAGGATTTTCTGCACAGTAAAGGTCTGTGTGTTTTATCAATCTTTTTCTTGCAGGGTTTGACGGAAAGTACCGGTAAGTGGATAAGAAAATTCCAGAAAAAAGTTAACGTTAAAGTTGGTATGTATTTCTTTCATTTATTCATACTATTTTATTGCAGGGCTGACGGAATATAGCTTGTTTAATTATTAGTGAAAGAATAACAGCTGGAGACTAGCCATCAAATTACATTTTTTAACTTATATATTATAAGAAATAATACGCCCCATTACAGTGTAATATAAGGTTTATAAAGTCAACTCGGAGTTCCCTGCTTTTATATGGCCAGGGAACTCCTCGGTGACTTTATATCCTTATATCACACTGTAAGGGGCGCATTATCCCTTATATATAATGGCCATACAATGAAACTCTTTGGTGCATTGTTTACTATAGGTCATATCAGAGGACTCGTGGACATCCTTTAAGGTTGGAAGAAAAGAAGTTTCATATTCAGGTTAGGAAAGGTTTCTTTACAGTGAGAACTGTGGAACTGTCTTCCAGCAGAAGTGGTAATGGCAAGTTCATTGAATAGCTTTAAAAAAGGCCTGGATACCGTAAGTTTCTAAAACTAAAAAATATTGAGAATTACTGGTATTAATGCATATAGATCTGGTTGATCCAGGGATTGCCGTTTGGAGTCAGGAAGGAATTTCCCCCCCCCATTTTTAGCTGGGGTTTTTTGCCTTCTTCTGGATCAACTATTAGGTAGGGTTAATAAAAAAAAAAAAAAAAAGGGTGAATAGGTTGCACTTGATGGACGTATGTCTTTATTCAACCTTAAGTACTATGTTACTATGGCCCAGCACAGAAGAGCCAATTCCTCGGGTCAGGACTCAGCCGTGTACCTGCATCTTAAGGATAAAGGACATACCTTTGAAGATTGTAATGTTAACATACTGGCGAAGGAACGTGACTGGTTCAAGAGAGGTGTTAAGGAGGCCATTTATGTGAAAATAAAGAAACCAAGCCTAAATAGAGGTGGGGGGTTCGACACCAACTGTCTGCCGTGTACATTGCTGTTTTGACACCTTACTCTGGGCATTCCTATAACACCTCTTAGCCCTATGCAATCCCGCCCTTAACACTTGGCTGTGATATGCTAATTGGGATTTTCCAGGGTACATAATTGCCACAGATTCTTGTACAAGTCATTCAGAATTGAGAAAGCCAGTCGGATGACTAGCGAAACGTCTTCAAGAACTAAACTTCAAGTCCAGTTGATCTAATTGAACACAACAGATATAGCACTTAAGGTTTTTTTTAAAGGGGAAGCCACAGAATGTGAATACACGTTCTGTGGCAGTTTGAGACTTTTCAATGGAGAACGTGTATTCACGTTATGTGGCACTGAAAGGGTTAAATAAACTATTTATTGTGGGGATGTCATTTAGACACACTTTACACTTGCCCCCACAAAATTTTATGTTGTCCTCAACATAAGCAAAACGAGTATTTCAAATTATTCTGAACTATTTTCCAATAGTGTCTGATAGTAATTTCAGTATTTAAAGAAAGGAGAAGACATGGCAAATGACTTCCATGTTACTTTGTCCACAGTGGCTCACTAGCCATTGCGTGCTATAGGTCCTAATGAAATCTATTGGCTATTACAGCCAGCTACGTATGTAAATCCTTCTTATAAATCACACATTTGTATGAAAACAAAACTATCAGATCTTAGGATAATGATAACTAGGGGACTCCATATTTTATCTACCTTGTCCCTTTCTTTATTCTCATTTGGCAGAACATTAGACATATAAATAACTAATATGCAAAGTTTTACTTTCTACCAATACCATTTTTAAAAAAAATCTACCATATATCCTCGAGTATAAGTCGAATTTTTCAGGCTTTAAAATTAGCCTGAAAACCTAACCTCGGCTTATACTCGGGTCAAGTCCTAATTTAGATCCAAATTCTGCAATTGCAGATAGTAACCAGTAGGTGGCGCTGTTAACCTGCATAGCAAGTTACAGGAGTTGATCTGCTTTTATGCTTCCTGTAGTCTTGCTGCTAGACTCACTCAGCACTCACACTGCACATCTGGAAGCTGTAAATCTGAAGGGTCTCCTCAGTTTGGGGCAAAAAACAGCTGCTAGTACAGCTGCCAGAGTGCCCTTTACAATATGTGGTTCAGGAGAATTGTAAATGATGGTAAGCTTAATTAAAAGTTTACTGAACCTTGCTACTCCACATGTTTAGAAACTGAAACTCCCAGCAACAAAGTATGCTGGGAGTTGAACTTTCCAAACATCTGGAGTGCCGAGGAATTGGAGGTTGCTGGTACTAGATTTGGCTATTACTGTATTGATTCATGTATGGGAATTCGGCTGTCCATTTAAAGGGCAACTAAAGCCTAAAAACAACACAGAATGAGAAGGCAGTAGTGGTGATAATATCTACCCTCGACTTATACTCGAGTCAATCAGTTTTTACAATTTTTTCAGGTAAAAATAGGTACCTTGACTTATACTCGGATCGACTTATACTCGAGTATGAATTTCAATTTCCATCTCCATTTCCGGCCAACTTTTATTTTTCTTCTAGTTTCATAACCTATTGAAATACTATCTTTGCCTTATCAACCATATCTTTTATAACTGCCTACAGTTACTAAAATATTACTATATATTAACAATCATTAGCAAATTAAAGGAACACTAAACCCATAAAAACAACTATTTGTCATTCGTTTCTATTATTCACAGGGAGGTGAGAACGCTTATTCTCACCTCCCTGTGAATAAAATTACACTTGGGGGACCTGGAACTTACCTTACCGCCGCTCCACTCGCAGCCGCTCCTTCACTGACAGCTGCTCTGTCCCGACCGAGCGCCCTATCTAAGGAGCATGCGCGCCAATACAAAAGATAGGGCGCGCGGTCGGGACATAACTTTTTTGTTTTTCTTTCTTTGTTTTCTTATTACCAGTCTCTTTCGGTAAAATATTCTGAACTCAAATACCATTCCGGATAAAAAGGTGACATTTTAGCACAGTCTGTAACTTGTATTGTAGAGTTTCTGGTTACCAGTCTTGGTTGACCCAAAGTATCATATGTTAGAGTCTTTGGTCGTTTCCTTTCTCTGCTAGGTTGTGTTCTGCGTATCGGCACAGTATCAGAATAGTTCTCATTGTCATCATGGTCACTGTTCACAGTCTCTGCTAAATCTTCAGATGCTAAGATCTCTTCATCACTTACTGGTAAGCAATCTGGTGTGAGTGTTTGATTTTCCTCAAGGTTATTTGTCATAACATCCTCTGAAATATATTCATCTTTATCCGTATCATATGGATAAAATTCTTCAGCTTCTGGATTCAACTGTGTGTTAGTGTTATTTTTAATGGTAATGTCCGTTTCAGATAAAAGAAATGAAAGTGTTCCATTCTTAATGTTCATTATCTGAGTTACTTCCTAGTTCTTCGGCTGAGCTTTGCACCAATTTACGTGTGTTTTGTTTGAGTCTGCTTGGTCTTTGAATGATTTCTGCCCTTTGGTCAACTGGTAAAAAGTAACATGGCAATAATAGGTTGCAATGTAGAATTTTTGATCTGCCTTTCCCAGTCTCTGGCTTGACCTCATAAACTGGACTATTTTCATGCTTTCTTTTGAGGACTATATAGACAGTATCTTCTTAGTAGGATCTCCGTTTTCCTGGGCCCCGTCTTTCAGAAAGATTCCTGACAAGTACTCTACTGCCTGGTAGAAGATCAGATCCATAAATTTTGTCATAATGCTCTTTACCTCTCCTAGCTGCTGCTAATGCTGTTTTTGAAGCAATCTCATAAGCCTCATTCATCCGCTTTATCCAAACCTTTACATATTCAGGAAAGGTGTTGTATTTTTCACTAACAGGAGTGTCAAACATGGAATCTATTGGTAGTCTGGGAGATCTCCCAAAAAGAAGAAAGAATTGAAAATATCCAGTCGATTCACAGCGAGTACAATTATATGCATGTACAACTTTGGAAAGAGAGCTTTTCCAGTCTTTCTTAGATTCTGGTGATAAAGTACGGAGCATGGACAATAGGGTGCGATAGAATCTTTCTACTTGTCCATTACCTTGTAGGTGGTATGGAGTTGTATGAGAATTTTGTATATGACCATATTTACTTAAAGGAACACTAAACCCATAAAAACAACTATGTGCCATCCTTTTCTATTATTCACATGGAGGTGAGAACGCTTATTCTCACCTCCCTGTGAATAATAGGACGCTCGGGGGAACTGGAAATTACCTTTGCTCCGCTCCTCTCGCAGCCGCTTCTTCACTGATCAGCTGTTCTCTCCTGATCGCGCGCCCTAACTTTTGTATTGGCGCGCATGCTCCTAAGATAGGGCGCGTGGTCGGGACAGATCGGCTTTCAGTGAAGGAGCGGGGCGAAGGTAAGTTTCAGGTCCCCCGAGCGTCCTATTATTCACAGGGAGGTGAGAATAAGCGTTCTCACATCCCTGTGAATAATAGAAACGGATGGCACATAGTTACTTTTATGCAGGATGAGGAGTTAACAGTCCCTTTTAAGGCTGGAAAAAGTTGGTTTTCAAATTTTCTGCCCATATTATGATGGATTTTGGCAGGAAATCCAAACTTCAAAACAAAGTCAATAAAGTTTTTGTCTACAACTGTCTTTGCTGATTTGTTCTTAGTTGCGTAAGCTTGAGCAAATCTTGTAAAATGGTCTGTCACCACAAGGATGTATTCATATCCCCCTTTGCATGTCTCTAGATGAAGGAAATCAATAGAAACCATCTCAAAAGGATAGGTGGTAACAATGTTACTCAACGGAGCTCGGGTAGGCTTGTTTGGAAGTTTTTCTTTCAGACAACTACATTGAGTAATGTAATGTTCAGTATCACGCTGCATATATGGCCAAAAGAATCTGTCTCTGATTAGATTAATAGTCCGTTCAACTCCTAGATGCCCCATTTCATCGTGTAACTCTTCGAATACTAAGTGATGAAACTTCAATGGTAATACTAATTGGGAACATGAGGATGTTTTTCTTCTTAAAATGCCATCGTCATCCAAGAATAACTTAGACCATTTGTTTCATGAGTATTGACAGATCAAGAGACTCTCCGTGTCGCTCTTGTTTTCTGGGAAACTTGTTTTGACTCTTTTATACTGCCAAACTTTACCAATAACTGGATCTTCTTCTTGTGACTTTCTAAGTGGTATCAGTGTTCTATTTTGGTATCAGTGTTACTTTGTTTATCATATCTGTTGCTGAAGTTGTATTTGTTATGGTCAAAGGACACAACCATGGCATTCTATCCTCTTGATTAACCATAATCGACTGAATGATGGTGTTGATAGCCTTAGGATCAACTTCCTCAGAGCATTGTTTCATATACTGTTCAGGATTTAAGGGTGACCGAGAAAGCTTATCTGCATCATTATTTCTCCTTCCAGGACGGTACTTGATGGTTAGTCAGCTAATTCTGCAACCCATCTATGGCTTGTTGCATTTAACTTTGCTATTGTGAGAACATATGTTAAAGGGTTATTGTCAGTAAATACTACAAATGATGGACAATAATATAAGTAATCTCGAAATCTTTGACAGATTGCCCATTTCATTGCGAGAAACTCTAATTTTCCTGAGTGCATGTGATAGTTCTTTTCTAGAGTCCTCGATCCATAAGAAATCACTCTTCGTTTTCCATCTTGTTCTTGATAAAGCACAGCACCTAAGCCATTTTGAGAAGCATCACAATGGAGGACAAAGGGTTTAGAAAAGACTGGATAACCCATAACTGGTGGACAAGTCAATGTTTCAATCAACTGGCTTAAAGTTGTTTGATGGTTATCAGTCCATTCGATTTGGATGATGGGATGGAAGCTGGCCTTTTTGTTTTAACTGAGATTTTGGTTGTATTCTTGCCTTCTTGGAACATGGAACACCAACATCTGAGGGTGTGGACACTAAATCATACAAAGGTTTAGCTGTTTTGGAGAAATTCTGAATATATGGACGATAATAAGAAATAAATCCCAACAGTTTTCTGAGTTCTCAAACAGTCTTTGGTCTGTTATCTTTCAGTGAAAGTACAGGGGCAATATCTGCTGGATCCATAAAATATCCATCTTTCGATATAATCTTACCTAAGAATCTTACTTGGTCTTTGAATAGTTCACATTTTTTTGCTGTTAGCTTAACTCCATGTTGTTGGTAGCGTTAGCGTACTAACCGTACATGTTCTACACGGTCAAAGAATGATTTGCTATGAACAAGATTATCATCTAGATAAGGCTGACAAATCTCATCTCTCAGTCCTGTTAAACATGATTCCATACTTCTCTGGAATTCTGCTGGGGCAGAACTGAGGCCAAATGGCATACGGATCCATTCATACAAACCCCAGGGTGTGATAAAGGCTGTTAAAGGTCGACTGGATTCTTCAATAAAACCTTGATGATAGCCTTTACCTTGGTCTAGCACAGAGAACCACAAACTTCCCCCTAAACTATCGAGCATGTCTTGAATTCTTGGAATCGGGTGTCGATCAGGAATAGATTTCTGATTCAGCTCTCTGTAGTCACAGCATAGTCTCAAGCTGCCATCCTTTTTTCTTACACACACAATAGGTGAAGAGTATGAAGACTTTGACTTTGCAATCCAGCCACGGTTTAGCAAGTCCTGCAGATACTCTTACTTCTTTGTGAAGTGGCTTTGGGACTGATGAATAACACTTTCTAACTGGTGTATTATCTTTTAGTCTAATCTGTAGCTGTAAAGAAGGGATGCATCCAACATCTGAGCCATCCTTTGCAAAGGCCTTGCAATTCTCTCTCAGCATTTGTCTTACAATTTGTTGTCGTTCCTTGGTCAAATGCTCTAGAGATACTGGTGGATCCCATGATTCTTGTTTAGAGGGCACACTGGTGGTATATGTCTCACTCTGACTATCATTCAGATGATGCTCTTGTTCCAGTGGAGAGAAACAACCTTGCTGACCTATCACAGAGAAAGGAACCTTCTGTACTTGTTTAATCTTTAATGGAGTGGGGTATGCCGTCTTTATCTGTTCAATATGTCCAAGATTTGTTTTACCTGGAAGAATTATGTCTTGCTTACTTGAGTTCCAAACTGGTATCTTTGGAGAATCGACCTTTATGTGTAGTTACTAATGTCTCGTTGATACACAGTCCATTGGGCAATTTACAATGCTTATCCGGTATAAACAGTACTCCCTGGTTTTCCACTAAGTGCTTTGTATGGACTTGGCACCTGATATTGATAACTGTATTTGCGGATATTCTTTGGCTTCTTGGTGTAGTCTTAACCATGGGGTTGATGGACTCTGCACAATTAGATTGGATTGATTGAATTAAGAGCTCTGCGGTGTTTGATGACACTGACATAGCAGTTGATAAAGCTTCCACAATGTTTGCATTAGAACCCCTTCCGCCTTCTGGTAAATCTTTAAATAATTCTTGAATGACATTACAGCCAATGATTGGTTGCTCAGCAACCTTAGAGTCTTCTGACACTATAACTGGCACCAACAATTGCTTCATGTGGTTGCTGTTGCAGGCTAACTGGAAAGTTCCTTCAATCCATCCACTAAATGGGATATCGGTTTTATTTGCTGCTTGTCCACATAGTACACCAGGGCCTAACAATTCTTCCAGTGATCTGAGTGCTCTATGTGGAAGAACTTTCTGTCTCTAGCCTTCATTGACTAAACTAACCTGTAAGCCTGTGTCCCATAGGGCTAGAACAGGAATGTTATTTATCTTGCAACTCACAAGGCATCTTTCTCCAATGAGATCCAGTAATTTAGGTTTTATAGATAGATGCTGAAAAGTAGAACCTTAGACAGTTTGTGCTCCAATCGATTGCAAAAGGTACATTATAGAGCTTGTTGTTTTAGATTGTTCTATTTTACAGATAGAACATCAGGCAATGGAGAGATTTGGGACTCTGTAGTGCCTTTTCCCTGATTCTGTTGCTTCACTCTGCATCCTTTTGCTAAATGGCCTGGCTGACCACATTTGAAACAATGGTTGCATGGTATTTCTTGATCTACTTTTGCACAATGTTCACAGGCCTTCCTGTGACTAAGAATCTTTTATATACAGGATTTGGTTGATCTGCTGAGTGAAGTAAAAGTGCTTTAAGTTCTACCATTTCTGCATCTGCAGTATTGTTTTCACAGGATCAATATCTTTTTTTTCTGGAACTGCTTGTCTGTCTGGTTACAAGTATCTGTCTTGGTCAATGGCCCTGCTGAAGTTGGACTGACCACAGGTGCTAACTTTGGAGGACAACATAATGCATTTGCTTGACACTCACTTAGTTTTACCAACTTGGATTGGCATTTCTTTTGTTTTAGTTCCCTCTCCATCTCTATATTAGCTGCTTCATTCATTTTTTCTATGAGTAGCTCATCAGAAATGGACAGGTCATCTAAATATTGCTTTAAATGGAACTTTATGCAGTCACATATTAGTCCTGTCCCCACTGACCTCAAGAATTTTTTTTGTACAAGTTCAGCTCCAAATCGCTCATCAGTTCCTACTCCCTGAGATACAAACAAAAGTCTGTATTTCAATTCAATTGCCTGAAATAGAAAATTCTGAGGAAATTCTTTACCATCTTGTGAGATGTTGGTCAGCTGTTGGCACAAATCAGAAGCATTCTCTTCCTTATAGTGACTTTTTAAAATAATTAATTTGGCTTGAAAAAGCCAAATTACTGTTCTGTTTTTATTCTACTGTTTTATTCTTCCGCTTTTTTGGACCGTATCTCCTCCCACAGTTTTTGAGCTAGAGACATGAAATTCGGTACAGACGTGCGGGGCATATAGGAGAAGTGTGCTGTCTTCTAGCTAAGGAATCCGCGGCGTTATCGGCGAATTTCCAGACATTTTTTCCCATAGACTATAATGGTAACAATCCTCAAATGTGGATATTTCAAAACCGTTTTTTTCATGGTCATAAATACAAATGGTGATACCCCCAACCCCCCACACAAACCCAGGTATACCCACCTACTGACCTAGTAAAAAAAAACTAATTTAGATTTATCCTCAATAAAAGATAGTTTTATGGTTATAAACACCATACCCCCTGAATCAGACCCAGGTACACACACCTACTAATCTACTTATCCATTACTGTGGCAGCCATACTTAAAGGGTAACTAAAGTTAAAAAAAAATGTTTTGATTAATAATAAAAAAAGGTTTGTTTTTTTAACCCCCATGTGCCACAGTTACATACACCTACTGACCTACCCCTCCATTACTGTTGCAGCCATACCTAAAGGGTAACTAAAGTCAAGAAAACAAATTTTGACCAATCATCAAAGTTTTTTAACCCCCAAACGGACACAGATACACACACCTACTGATCTACTTATCCATTACTGTGGCAGCCATACATAAGGGTAACTAAAGTCAAAATGTTTTTTTGACCAATCATCAAAAAGATAGAGATTCAATAAAAGTTCTTATCATTGAAAATGATCTACTGATTTCTTCATACAAACACTCCATCTTGGTAATCAAGCAGCTATCCTTCACCTGCACAGATTCCTCTGATCCTCTTTATCCTATTCACTCCGCCCCACGTTGGGCGCCAAATTTGTTGCACACATTTTCCAAATAACTCCAAAAGTGCAAGAGGGTGGGGGTAATCAGAGTGTTTAATGAAGATCAATAAATATGCAAAGAAATGGAGGACAGCTTTCCCTCTGATGGGAACTGGTGCAACTGTAAAATGTAACCTAGAATAACATTACACTGTATTAGATTACTTAAAATACACACTGGGCAAAATACAGTACAAATATAATGCAGCAATATCCGTGTAAACCATATATCTCAATTCAGGAAAAACTTGCATGTGGGATCTGCCATGTGGTTTTCCATTACAGCAACTAACCTTAATTATTTAGGCTGTTCTGTAGAATCATTACATTTATCTTATCAGTAAACACAAAAGCAATAAAATGGAGCTGATCCACTAATATATTTATTAAAACAAACTTTGGATTAAGTTTCTTCCTGCCTGCAAAGAAATGGAGGACAGCTTTCACTCTGATGGGAACAGGTGCTTTTTTTTTAATGTTTGGGGTGGAGATACCCTTTAAAGTCGTGCAGGCAGGCGAATCCTGATATTTACCAAGAGCTGCTAGCATGAGATCGTATTCGTTTACAGTGCATGTCAATGTGGGTGGCCAAATCACATCCTTTTTTTTGCATATCGCATGCGCTCCAATTGGGCAGCATAGCGTGGAGGGCATCGCAAGTAGACGGTTGCCGTCCGTCAACTGTCCACAGCCTTAACTGCAAAAATGTGCAAAAGACAGGATGGGAATTAGGGTTCTTGTTTGTGTTACTATGTTTATGAATAAAACCTTTTCATTGCCTCTTTGTTTGCGAACCTCCATCTTGCTTTTTATCTTGCTTTTGAATTGGAATTTATTAACTCGTGGATAAGGCTTGAAGAGGATTTGCACCTATACTGTCTTATACTGATTTGCAAAAAGTGAAAAATTAGTTACTTGTGGCACGTTTATGCATTTTAACATCTGCTTAAAAGGTATATCTACTCACCTAACTAAAATTGGCCACACAAAATCCAATATCCAGCCTTACACGGTAATTGGGTACACACAGAGACATTGCCAGCAGCTAGTCCTTAAGGAGCGAAAACCATAATAGCCTTTCCCCCCCACAAATTATCCCTCTAGCTCAGAAATTCCCTAAAACTATATATTTTTGGAACCTACTCATCTTCAGTGAAGTAATTGAGCTATTCTTTTATACATACCTGCAGTTTTTTACCAAACCACAAATGCAACTAAAGGGGTTTCCACCTGTGTTAGATCCCCTGAAGTCACTTGACATCCATGGGACTCCCTTTCCACTGCTTAGACTAGACACTGGCATTTTACATGAGTATAGAGTACTAAAAGGAATTTAAGTATGATTTTAAACTTGGTTATTAAAGGGTAAGATCAGAACAAATACCTATGCTTTTAAGGGGGGGGGGGGGGAATCCGTATTTTTTCATTCCAATGATTCTAATTTATCTGCCCATCTGGCATTTTTTCGGGAAATGCTCCCGAAAAACTGACTTCATGCAGGACCCTTAATAGTCTGTTTGGTCTTGTCCCTGGGTTGGTTCATTTGCACATTAGAGGTCTGAGCATGTTTGACCCATCCAACAGCCAATCTGTAGAAATAGGTTGAACTGCCTTTTTAATATGATAACAAGGACCCCTTAAAACGTAAGTTCCAAATTGGTTAATGTAATTAAATATGCTCCCAGACAGAAATCATACTTACAAGTTCACAATCCACCATCGATTTCTCCCTCTCCGCTGCTGCTGCTCTGTTCTTCTTCTGAGCAACAGCAGTGGAGTGGGAATGGCATATGGCCATGATTGACTGCCTTACCTGAAAGAGCCAGAGAGCCGCGGAGGTGGATCGAGGAGCTGGTAAATATATCTCTGTCTGGGAGCATATTAAAGAGCATTAACCAATGCTTATCGTATTGAAAGCATACCCTTTAAGTCAGCAGGTGGTGGTACAAAATGTTGCAGTAAAGTTGGTCTGCAACAGTGGATCTGAATAGTATTTTCATTAAACTTCAAATTTGATTATAGTAAAGTTCTGGGCATGAAGCAATTTAAGAACGGATATACATTGCAACAAAGCAGGCTTCATTCAGCTTGGGTACAACCCATAGAATTTTTAATACATTTTAAACCTTAAATCTATGAAAATTATTGAAATTATGTAATTCTTGTTTAATTCTCGTTAAGGCAGAACACTACCTCCAAGGCATAGTCTCCAAATTATACACACGTCTGCTTAGTACTATGAAGCCAACTATTCTAAGTTGAGTACCCTCTGCCATAACCTCAACGAAAAACAAATGACTATCGCAATATTGTAACACACTTCTTCCCTGGCAGCGACTAATCGATTAATTATAATTTAAAATTTTTACGTCAGACGTACTTGACACCTTAACACACAAAACACTATAGAAGTCCATTATTCACGCAGCTTCTGGGTGTACCTTTTGCATGTTTAAAACTACAACTCCCAGCATTCCCTAACTGCACAGAATTCTTCTTACAGGGAGATTCAATAAAAGTTCTTATTGTTTAAAATGGTGCTAATTTTGCCCCAACCAATCAGATTTTAGCTTTCAAATGTTAAATAAGATCTGATTCGTTGGGGCAAAATTAGCATTATTTTAAACGATAAGAACTTTTATTGAATCTCCCTGATGGTTTTCATACATCCTGGAATAAAGTCATTTTCCTGACTTACAGACATTAAACCATGGTCATGCTTTAGCGCTTCCTACCCAAGGGTTTGAACATGCAAGTGATTCATCTGCCCTTCCCTTACATCCATAGCTATTAGACTATTGGATTAGGGAAGCATTATATGGGTCGATTGGTTGGCGCAACTGTTGCACACATTTGCCAAATAACTCCAAAAGTGCAAGAGGGTGGGGGTAATCAGAGTGTTTAATGAAGGTCAATAAATCTGCAAATAAATGGAGGACAGCTTTCACTCTGATGGGAACTGGTGCAACTGTAAAATGTACTTATATAACATAAAATAACATTACACTGTATTGGTGACTTAAAATACACACTGAGCAAAATACAGTACAAATATAATGCAGCAATATCTGTGTAAACCATATATCTCAATTCAGGAAAAACTTGCATGTGGGATCTGCCATGTGGTTTTCCATTACAGCAACTAACCTTAATTATTTAGGCTGTTCTGTAGAATCATTACATTTATCTTATCAGTAAACACAAAAGCAATAAGATGGAGCTGATCCACCAATATATTTATTAAAACAAACTTTGGATTAAGTTTCTTCCTGCCTGCAAAGAAATGGAGGACAGCTTTCACTCTGATGGGAACAGGTGCAACTGTAAAATGTTCCCACCAGAAACAGCTACTATGATTTCCCTTTCCACTTACAGTGCAGGGGAAATGTGTCCTCGTTGCACCATATCTGCATTATACTATAGGGGAGATTATCATTATAAATCTACTGTAAACTAAGATTAAATAAACAATCTTTATCATGGGGATTAAATAAACAATATTTATCATGGGGATGTCATTTAGACACACTTTACACAACGTTAATGCCTGCTTTTGCGGCGGCAGCGCGAATACCAGAAGAGGCACTCGTGTGGCCGTTTCAAAGTAATTTACCAGAGGTTGCTCTTTACACATAAGTATTAAACACCAACTAATAGCTGGCGATAAATACTTATGTGCGGGTGAGATTCACCCAAAATCGCACAGCCTCTGGTAAATCCCGTACGGGAGATTTGCCCAGAGAGCTTGTGCCTCTGGGTGAATCTCCCTGTTAGTCATAAACTTTACCATATTTGCACTCACTTCCAAATACCACCTACCTGGCAGTTATAATCTATAAAGTCTAAAGGTTTGTGCACACATGCGATCACCGGTGCTGACGCATGACGTGTGCGAACAGCCGTTTTGGATTATATTCTTGCCGTGTATCGACAGAACGGCCATTTTAGCTGATAATCGTGCCATGTATGGGCACTTTATCGGCCGTTCGTACACATTGTGCATCACGGCACCCGCGATTGCATGTGTGTGAACCTTAAGGCTGGGTAAACACCAGTAATGAACCAATAGTGCCACGGATTAGTCGGCTGGAAATATGTGATGGTGTGGGGCGGCCAGCTGCGACAGAGTTCGGTCGTCCGTATCAGACAAATGGATCAGTTAGTAAATCACGGCCAATCATGCAGTTCCCTATGGGACCACATGATCAGTCTGTCACATGCGCTGCTGGCTGCAGCCACTGTTGCTGTGACCAACAGTCATCTGTCCTGGCAGGGCTCTCACACAAATCAGATGCTCAGTTGGGACACATGTATTATATGTATCCAGGCAAAATGGTATTAACCTGCAGATCTGAACACAGATCCAGGCAATCCTGCCACAATGTGCAATTCAATCTGAACAGCTCAATTGGACATCCTGAGACCCCATACAGGATCCAGAATAACATGCTAGGTTCATACTTATTTGTAATTACCACAGCAAGTTCCAGATTTAGTCACTATGGGGTTAGGAAACACAGGATTCTGATTAGCTTGACAAGTTATGGAGAGGTTTGGATAAAGGAGCTAAAAGCTGACCACCCCACAGGGTATAAAATGAAGTAGAGCCTTCTTATAACTGAAGGTACTTGACAGCCTCATTGTGTTTAATATATTAATATTGGGGTAAAAACTGACCATTTCTCTAAGAATGCTAGGTAGTTTCAGAGACATGCAAAGTAATTTAATCATCAGCAGACACTTCCTGTCTAGCAAACAAAAAACTGGATTGTCTCATTACTTTCTATGGAGAGGGGAGGGGGGGAGTAAATGTGAGAGTCTGAAGAATTTTCTAATTGGCTAAGAATGTCACATTTTTTACAAACCGCTCATAACTGGGTGTAATACAGGAACTTCCTTACTTATCCATCCCTCTTTTTAAGCTATTTGGTTAACCAGTCATTACATCATCTGCTTGATAGCATTTCCATAGCTTGCTGTAAAGAAACTTTCCTAACCCGAAGATAACTTATTTTCCTCTATTCTTAAAGGATGTTGGAGTCCTTTGATATTAACAATGCACCAGAGAGTTAATAATATGGCCCATTAATATATTTATATAAAGTGATCATACCCCACACAATCGCTGCTTCTCTAGTGGAAATGGCCCTAATATGTCTGCATAGTCCAGCCCCTCTATTCCCCTTATTATTTTAGTTGTACTTTTCTGAACTCTTTAGTCCACATCAACTGCTATGCCAGAGTCCAAATTCCTATTCACTTCCTCATTAAAGTTAAGCAAGTGTGTATGACAAGATCTGTTTCTCATAAATCCATGCTGATTGCTACTTATCAGTCTTTGGAACCTACTCTAGAATATGAATTTTATTAACCTAATTTAGTGGTTTCCAAATCATATCCTCCATAAACCAAAGTGCAATTGTGTGCTTTGTACCATTATTGCTACTATACTCTGATATCTGTACTTGGATGTTCTATAGTGTATACAGAGGGGAAAAAAACCTGTTTAGGATGTTTGCTTTGTCTGCATCCTCTCTAACTTTTATCTACATTATTTAATGGCTTCACATTTTCAGTCCATCTTCTTATTATTTATATACTTTATATTGTTAAATGTTACCAGATCTAACAATGCAACTTCAACCACCTGCGAGAGGAAATGTTCATGTAGAAAATTTAGAAACCCATCACCCTTTACTGTGTTGGCAGTTCTACTACTTCAATCAATGTCAGGGTAATTAAAGTCCCCCAAAATCGAATGTTCCTTAAACTTTCAGCCTTTGCCATCTGCATATGAAGCAGACTCCCTTCCTCTTTGCTAGCATTTGGTGGCTTTCTGCAGACACCAACACTAACTTTACACCTTTTCCTGTATTCCAATTTCTCCCATATTGTTTTAACATCAATATGGACATTTATATCTTTAAAATTTGTCTTTAACTCTTGTTGCCCATTCCTATTTTTTTTTTTTTTTTCATGCCTAAACAAGAGTATCCATTCTTCTAGATGCTAGAAATCAAGACATTTTAGGGGGACTTTTGGAGAGCTCAAAGTACTCGGGGATTTAATAGCTTACATTCTTGGGTAATCTCCCTACTGCAGGGATCCTCCAGCGAGCCTCCAGATATTTTGGAAACTACTACTCATCATTCTCTGAGTGCCTTCTGCTATTGGGCGGTACTTGTATAGGAATGCTGGGAGATGTAGTTTTCAAACATCTGGAGGGTCACAGGTAGAAAATCCATGCTCTACTGGTTTATACCTCCTGTGTGACTAATTTACAGAGAGCTGTGGTGCTAAACTATTTACAGGATTTTTAGCATGATTTTAAGGTCACTGTATTGAAAAGTAACTTTTGAATCCAAAGTCCATTTTCCTTGCATGATAATCCCTATCAGGAGTGGGTAGTTGTCGTACAAATGCTCATGCTGACTGCTCTGCGCTATATTGAAAGTTATTTTTCATTCTAGTTGCCAATTTTTACTATATACAGGAGGGCTCACGGGTCATAAACCTTCTAATCAAAATACATTGTTTATTTTTAGAAAACACAAAAATAATTTGGGGCCAAGCAAACCTATTTCGCAACCCAGAAGAAATATTGTAGGCTGTAGGATACAGCATGGCTGGAAGGAGGGCAGTGGTCCAATAACCCAGTGGAAAGGAACAGTTTTGGATCAAGTTCCAGTTAACCCCTCCCTCTACCTTATAAAATATGATGGATTTGACTGTGTTTATGGACTGGAACTTCACAAGGATGAAAGAGTTTCTGCACTGGAGGTACTTCCTGACAGAGTTGGTAAGTTGAAATTATTTTTATAAAAGGGAAAGCTCACCGTTTAGCATTAACACTAACTTAAAGAAAAGGGCATGTCTACCCATCCCACAAAATAATCATGCTTTCCTGCTCCACCCCTAAAAACTCAACCTTGCAATAGTGACTTTCTGAAGACAGATATTCAGCCACCTTTAGTTACCAGTATTCCTCACCGGTTGTCTGTCTTCTTTCTGGTGCAGCAGTCAATCACATCCGTGACCGATGGCGTCACGGCCAATGAATGAATGCTACTGACCAGACTGCCTCCTTTGCCCGTGTAAGCGCTTGTACAGCATAGAACCAGCGAAGAAGTGGGTGGGCTGAATATTTTGTCTTCAAGAGCACCAGGTAAGTCGCTATTGCAAGGTCAGAATTTATGCAAATGGGAATGGCAAGTATACAATTGTGTGTGTAAGGTGGGTGGGTGTCATGTCCTTTAATTATATTACTGATCATCTACATTTTAATTACCTTATTCAACTTATGTAATGGCTATATTTTAAAATACCCTTTAAATCATTGTCTAAAAATAAAAAAAATCTTATTTGCATATCCAATAAATGTTTTTACTGCTCTTTGCAAATTTATTAAAATCCCATTGCCTATAAAACAGTATAAACCTGCTCTTACCAATTACTGATATACAAAGTAGGCACATTTTCTGAATGAGAAAAACACAAGTCAGTTTGCAGCAGCATAATATACATATGCAGGGTTATTCAATAAAGGTTCTTATCATTTAAAATGGTGCTAATTTTGCCCCAACCAATCAGATGTTGACTTTCAAATGTTAAATAAGATCTGATTGGTTGGGGCAAAGTTAGCACCATTTTAAACGATAAGAAATTTTATTGAATAACCCTGATAAAGAGATACAGTGCATAACCTACTAATTAATTGATCCTTTTAGGCTCACCAAGCTCTGTAAAAATGAATGCATTTCTAAAGTATAGCAACATGTTTAAAGGACAACTACTGTAAATAATATTTTTAGAAATGAAAAGTACCTGGAACAGGAAGGTAGGATTGATTATTCCCACCTACCAATATTGTTTCATTGAGGAGCTACAGCACATACAGTTTTCATTTGCCAGGTTATAGCCCTGGGCCTTCCTGCATTAAATATAGGGCTGAAGCTTTCAGAAAGCCTGGCAGAAGCAGTTTTCTTTCTGTTGCCCCTTCTCATGGAAATAATATTGGGAGGTAGAAAGTACCAATCCTACCTCCCTACCCCAGGTACTTTTCCTTAAAGGAGAACTAAACCCAAAATACAAAGGCAGCTCCACAGACTCTATAACTGTCACTTTGGAAAACCATTTGTCTCTAACCTCTGAATTCAGCTTCTTACTGTAGAAATAATTTATAGAACATTTCTGAGTACTGGCAATGTATGTCACAGCTGGCTTCTGGTGTTGCCTCTTCCTGGTGGTCCAGGACCCAAAACTCCTTCTGCACATGCTAACTAGCTACCTTGTGTTTGTTTCCCACTCCCCTTATGCTAAGCTGCATGTAACAGTTGAACTCAAGAGTCCCCACCTGCCAGTGTTTCCCAGCCAATCATCAGAGATAGCAGTGAATATTATTAGCAGATTTTCCTGCTCAAACAGAGTGGGGGGAGGTGTTAACCCTTTTCATATGTATTTAGAAAGCAACCTGTTAACCCTTTATATTTGTGAGCATTTCTGCAATACTGTCTTTGTGTGTGTTTATTTCTGCACTCTACCATTTATATTAGTGTGTGTATTGCTGCAATGTACATTTAGGGCACGGCCACACTGCAATGCACCTGAATCGCACACAATTTACTTGCGTTTGTGCTTGCGATTTGTCTATTGTCATTATGAAAATGCATGCGATTGCACAAGAAACGCATGTGTTACCAAATTGCCAAAACATGCGTGAATCACAACACACCTAAAAATTGCAATATTTTGGTGCGTTGCTGCGTTTTCAATACAATTGGAAAATTGCAATCGCCTTAAAAACGCACTTGTGTGGCCTAGCCCTTAGAAGTGTAATGCAAGCTGCACTGAATTCAGTTTAGCCATACAGCATGTATTTAATGCAATGGAACTTAGCAATTTCCTGAGGCTGTGGTCCCACTTATGTGCAAGGGAGGACGCACGGTCGCAATAATGCGCAATTGTGCTTGATTCCGTGCATTGGCTTTGCGCTTCCACAGTTGGACCGTAGCAGAGTGCATGCAATACAGACAAAAATGATCGCATGCACTCCATTAGCACACGGAAATGCATCGCATGTAGTGGGGCCAGTCCCATAGGCTATGGCTATTACATGCCTGCACTCCCACTAGCACAATCGGATCGCAAACCGAAATCCAAAACACTAGTGGAAGCTAGCCCTAAGCGTTTGAGTCATAAAGGGAAAGGTGGCGACCCCAGTAGAATTGAACTGACCACTTTACAAGGTACACTTATAAAAACAAAACGGCTCAGAGCTGCAGGTGCAGCATATTGACTTGAACATGGTCTTAGCACAGTTCTGTGCAATGCATTTTAAAGGGAAATGTTGGAGCCTGGAAGTAGTGTAAAGGCCAAAGACCCAAACATGTGTTAAATCTACATGTTGCAGTGCTAAGTACCATTGCATTAAATACAAACTCTAGCAGCCTGCATCATGCTTTTAAAGAAAATACTAATAGACTTATGTTGTGTAGATATTATCAGGCCTATGTCATAAAAGTTCTTATGCTAAAATCTTATTGGTTGGGGAAAAATTTTTACCATTTTTAATGATAACTTTTAATACATAGGCCTGTATATGTATTCGGGACTTAAAGGTGAGAAAGGTGGGAACCCTAGTTTTCTTTATGCTAAACTTCCCACAGGCAGCCTTTCTGCTGCATTAATTTTATAGAACATGTTTGCGTCTCTAACAGTGCCCCTTTAATTGGCATTCCCTCCAATAATTCCTATTAATATGTACATTTATATAAACAACATGGTGCAGAGCTGCAAGGGGCATACCCTCCAACATTCCCCTTTAATACGTACACTTATAGAACATGGTGCAGTGCTGTAAGTGGAGGATACCGACAGCTGAATCAAAAACACACTGTTCCTACCCTCCAACATTCCCTTTAATAAGGTACACTGATGAGAAATACATTGCACAGAGCTGGTGCTACGTTCAGGTTCACTTCTCTATCCTCTCCCTACAGTTCTGCACCACGTGGTTCCTATAAAAACACACTCCTCCTACCCTCCAACATTCCCCTTTAAGAAGCTACATTTTCCACTAATATTGCTACAGCTGACCAGGAGAGCTAGAGACCTTCACACTACGGGCCATATTTATAAAGGTGTGGTATCGCCTTCTTTAGCGATCATTATGGCGATCATCAATTTATGATTATTATAGGAAATCTTGTATGATAGCCAACGTAAATCTACGTAGAATTTCATTACGGAAGTTTATGGTATACTACTGCCACAGTCATACAGTAACGAAAACCCGCGGTATAGCAAGTTTTTAAATGTGGCCCTCCAACACTTAAACAATACATTGCAGGTGAAACATACAAAGACACAGGTCTATAACTGTGACTAGTGCAGGTTTATTACATAACATGCGTGCTACATGTTTCTGACCCACTTGTCCTTCCTTAAGTGCTTGAGTGGGTCTGAAACATGTAGCATGCATGTTTTGCAATAAACTTGCAATATTCACAGCTACAGACCTGTGTCTTTGTATGTTTCACCTGCAATTTATTGTTTATATATTGGATTTGGTGGAGTGAAAGCTGTAGGTGAGACATACATTATTCCAGATCCGGACACACTAGATACCCAGACCTATATACATCACACTACAACACTGCTACTAGGAAAGTGTTAATCGGTAAAACTCTTTGCACCACCAATTTGAATATTGATGATTTAATATATTCCTACATCATAGGGGTTAAGAGGTGGGAGTGGAAATCACACAGGTGCTGAAAATGTAATCAAGGCAAAAGTACTGGCAGACAAGGGAAAATGTCAGCTTCAGATTGGGGAACAAACAGAACCTAAAATGAGCTCATAGAGGTAAAGAAAAGGCCCCTGAGTGGAATCTTCCATGCAGAGAAGGATGTTGAGGCAAGTACATTCTAACTTAAACTTTGATTTTTTGGGTTTAGTTCTCCTTTAACTTATTTTGAAAAAAGTGTATACGCATTATAGTTTTCCTTTAATACTGAGATTTTTCCTTCTTAAACCCATGCTTGGTTTGATGACTATAGCTCTTTCTAAACACAATTGTGCATGCATCTGGTTAATGGGTTTTTTTTAACCTGCT
Organism: Hymenochirus boettgeri; assembly: GCA_019447015.1. NCBI lineage: Eukaryota > Metazoa > Chordata > Amphibia > Anura > Pipidae > Hymenochirus > Hymenochirus boettgeri. The sequence continues at coordinate 260,178,354 of CM033469.1, read as the reverse complement.
TGGTATTAGCTTCATCTCGAATTAGTGATGCCCACCTAGCAGATACTATGATTGGGAAAGCAGTGGAACATATGTTCGAAACAGAAGATGGTTCCAAAGATGAGTGGCGAGGAATGGTCCTGGCACGAGCACCTATTATGAACACATGGTTTTATATAACCTATGAAAAGGATCCTGTATTATACATGTATCAGCTATTAGATGATTATAAGGAAGGAGATCTCCGCATCATGCCAGACTCAAGTAAGTAGTTGCTATGTTTGTATTGTAAGGATACATTTACTTTCCTTTTTATGATTTTAGGACCTTGAGCTGTTTTTAGTCTTTAGAATACTACCCTTACTTATAAAAGGATTCACCACTTTAAAGGGCATCTATAGTGGGAAAATGAACTTTTTTTTTTTCTTTCTTTCCATGTGTTCTATAATTCCCCACAATCCCTAGAGTGTCTTCACTTTGTTCAGATTCCCTTTCTGTCCTGAGATACACCAGTTAGAAGAATACGTGATTGCATTCCTCTACTCCTACTTGAACTGTCAATCAAATCCCTGTGACGTGATTTCCCCCCCCTCCCTGCTCTGTAATAAACATAGAGATAACAGCATTAGCAGGGGGAGAGAGGTAGCTTTGATGTTAGATATAGGGCTGCACTTCTTAATAGCCCTTCTTAATAGCTTTCACTGATTGATGATGGGTCACAAAGTGAGAGATCGTAAACTGTAGGAGCTCCTTTAGCTCCTTCTTCCGTGTCTCCAGGACAGCTTTCTTTCTATTGGCCACTGTGCGTGGGTGATTTTCAGGATGTTGAACTTTTAACTCCTGCACATGAGAAGCTTGTCGGTTAGCCAGAGCTGAGACATGGAGGAGGTAACAGAGGGGAGGGGGAAGGGGGGAGTGCTGCACACAGATCTGAAACCATGGTTAAACAGAGTCACTGACATAGATAGGATTAAGGCAGCACAGAGTACTTGAATTTAACTTTGCAAAGGGGCAATGTGTTTTTTTCACTATAGATGCCCTTTAACTGGTCATATATTTTGACAGAAAAGTAAGAGTAGTCTGCAAGAAGCAGAAAGGATATTTCAAACTAATGTTTTATGTATTCCAGTTTAAGATACATTTTACAGTCCTACAACTGTGTTAATTAGGGCTAGGCCGCACTGCTGCACATTGTTTGCGCATGTGTTTGTGCTTGCATTTTTTTTCATATCATTGAAAACGCGGCACCAAAGCGCGTGTTTTCAGGTGCGTTGCAATTGCGCTAGCGATTTGCATTCCGCATTTTAAATCGCATGCGTTATGCGCAAATGAAATCGCATGCGATTGCGTTTTCGCTACAGTGTGGCCGTGCCCTTAAAGTCTACATTTGTTATATCTGTTGTATTCAATTAGATCAACTGGACTTGAAGTTTAGCCAGTCGGATGACTAGTGAAACGTCTTCAAGAACTAAACTTCAAGTCCAGTTGATCTAATTGAATACAACAGACATACCATGACCTGGATGAATGAGAACCTTCACAAGCATAAATTTGTTATAGATTTGTCATAAAATCACAGGGTCACACTAGGTGCCCTTTGAACTCCCAAACTACAGAGAAGATGGGGAAAGTCCTAAAAATCCATGCACGACACCAATTACTTGTTGCCTTCTGATGCTACTACACTGCGGCAATTTGATGTTTGATTTATCATTTTTTTTACTGTTCCCTGAAGTTTGATAACTACCTCTTCTGTTATACTATTTGATGCCTAATGCCAGGTAGCCTGTCTGTAAAAGGATTCCTGGACAGATTCCTTTTGAAAACTATCCTCTTAATATTGAGAATCCCTATGTTAGATAAATGTCATTTACAATATGTGTGCCTCCAGGTGTTTGTAGTTGAGGAATGCTGGAAGTTGTAGTTTTCAAACATCTGGAGGCATATCATTTGAGAATCCCTGGTCTAACATGTTTACTGAAACACGGTTGGTCTGTGAGTGCAGGGGGCAAAACAAGGTTGAATCTTGCTTGAATTGTACTTCAGAAATAGTTTGTGTTTCTAAAAAAACCAAAAACCCAGGCTTTAATCCTTTCATTCATCCTTTTATTTCACCTTTTTTTGTTTTTGTGCATATAAACAGATGATTCTCCTCCAGCTGAAAGAGAACCAGGCGAAGTTGTAGACAGCCTTGTAGGGAAGCAAGTGGAATACGCCAAAGAAGATGGCTCAAAGAGGACTGGAATGGTTATACATCAAGTCGAAGCCAAACCATCTGTATATTTCATAAAGTTTGATGACGATTTCCATATTTATGTCTACGATTTGGTGAAGACATCCTAGATGTTGCATTGGACTTACTGCCAAAATTACGGATTTATTAAATGTAATATTTGTAGACTGATTCAGTGCTTTCATGTTATTTGAAAGCTTCAATCTTTCTGCGAACTGGCAAATCCTTCCTGCAAAATAAATTCTGAAAAGAAAGAAACATTTTGTTATGAACAATATCCACTTGTTCTTTCTCCCATCCTGAAAGGAACATACCACTTTTTGAGACTGCCATATATTGCATTATGTCATATATTGATAAACAGGAAGCCAGTTTCCAGGAAAAGCAGAAGGTCATTTAAAGTAAATGAAGAGTGGCTGCAAGAGACCAGCTGTGTAAATCTAAAAAACTCAATTTGTTTAAAAAAAACCTGACCCGGCCCCCCCCCCCCCCCGGACTCATATTCACTCATATAGTACATTTCTATTTTTGTTTTGTTTGATCATTCCTTTATCCTATAATGTGCTTGTGGTAATTCACAATCCTTTCATGTCAGGAGGGCAGCAAGACACTGTACTCTGATGTGTCCTAATAAGGTATTTTATCATTTGCAAAACACCAAGCACAATATTCTACAATCTATAATATTGCCTGCTGTCCCTGTAATACATTGTTTCTTATTCTTAAAGCTCTTAACAGCAGGCCCATCTGCCATATGGAAATATTTGAATGTATGATTAAAAATATATACGGTCTTTGCCTAAACACAGCATTTAAGGGATGTTTTTTTTCCCACCCCAAAATCAGTGGTCTTCAAAGTATTTCCCAGTGTTACTTTTCTGATAAAGTCAGCATTATGTTGCCGTGACTATTTTTCTAGATGTTCATGGCCATTTTTAGCTATATTTTACTTGTTGTCTCTTATACAGCAACTAAGGTTTGATATACCTTTTTTTATTTGGATGCCTGTTGGTTTCTGTTGGAATTCTTTAGTGACATACAGCTATTAGTTAAATTTGTCCAATAGTCATACAAAAAAAAGACTGTTTCAAATTTAAAAGTCCAGCAAGTTCCTCTCCTATTGTATAGGGAGGCATCTTATTATATTTGTTTAGCGGTCTGTTTTCTTTGACAATTTTCTCATGTGTAAATTCGTTTTTTTAACCATGCATCATTATCCACATAAGCAAAGGTATTTATTTAAAAATCACTATAATCCAAAATCAAGTCATTAATATAAAAATTTCTGTAACCTGGACAAATTCTGAAATATTTGCCTTTTCCTAAATCATGCCAATTTAAATCAAGGATCTTTAAGCTCTGACAAAGTGTTTGGTGGTTTGTTCTTTTTGCCTTCCTAACTGTTTGTTGAACACAGATGCTAAACTTAAGTCCCATAATCTTATAAGTTAAGGGAAACAAATCCATTATTTTAAGGACTTTTAAAATGTTGACAGCAATGCACTTGAGCTATTGTTAATGTGGAGCCGTTGCCTACTTTAATTGTTCATGTTATGCATAATGTCCTGTGTAAATTTAAAGCAGAACTGCAGAATTCTCACTGTGCTTATTTGTGTGAGTTGTGTTTCTATTGTGTAACTGAGCTGTATTTTGAATGCTAATAGAAGGTATTTATGCACCAGCTTCTTTATCATCTGATCTTATTTATAAAAACTTTTAACAATTATCATCATGTTCTGGTATGACGATACCTTTACTAACATCCGTTGCAAGATTGCTAATTCTCGGTCATATCCATGTAAGATCACACGGATTGTTTGTAATGCCTCTTAAATTGTGAATTGTGGAGCACATTGTTTTTTCAACTGATGTAACTGATGTTAACTGAGTAAATAGTTAAGCTGATAGCCACACTTATAAACATGTATGGGAATACTGGAGTTTTGAAAAACTTGTACATAGGAATTATAAAAATTGAGAATTTGCACTAGGTCTAAAAAAAAAGTGACTTAAACTTGGAGCATTATCTTGGTGCTAGAGTTAAACGTTGTGTACCTATCATGATCATTTGTTGGATGATTTGGGGGCAACTCATATTTTATCCTTCCTTTGCATATACAGATTCTAATTTTAAAACAACCTTCTGTAAAGCTAACTATTTTGGTTTAAACCCTTTTAAATGCTGGCCTTAAGGCTTGTGCCTTTTTGTGAAGGTTACCCGTTTTCACTGCAAAAATCATTTGTGAGGTTTATTGCAATATGTTTTTTTTTAATGGTCCTTCAGCAGTTGTTTGGTATGATTTTTAATTTCCATGCAGAATTTTTCTCTTAATTACTTGGGTTATAAACAATCCTTTGATTTTGAGCAGTGTTCCTATCCTGCACACCTATAATACAGTTAAAGCATTGACTCAAAAGAGTCCTGCATGTAAGTCTAAAAGCAGAGCCTAGCTCCATGAGCTTAAGTTGCAGTTAGTAACAAACACAGTATGTGATTGTCATGTATACACCCAAAATGTGTATATTGTAACTGGGTTGCAGTATGCATGAGGGTTCCCCCCCTTCCCTTTTTTTGGAGGGGGTTAAAGTTGTTTTATATTTCTCATGTTTATAATCCTACAAGTAAATATTTTTTTTTATTTATTTTAATTCTACATGGTTTCCCCCCCCCCCCCCCCCTTATAAATCTTGCATTCAACCTAAATGCACGTCTTGGGTGTCTTTAGGTAGTTTCTGGATATTCCATTAGTCTTTGATAAAGGGCTCTTGTTTTAGATCTGCATGCAGTGCTTGCTTTAAGCCTGTTAAGTTTCATGTTCAATTGGTCGGGGGGTAATGCAGGGCTTGTAAATGCAGATCGTTAAAGAAAAAAAGTTGCCCTTCCATTTTACCCTCTGTAGAATCGTATTCTGTGTGTGATGTCAGGCTGACATGTACTACTCTTGAACATAAAGTAAGAAGAAAAAAAAGACAAAACAGACTATTCTTTTTGCATGCTTAGTTAGTAAATTTAATGTAACAAAATAAAGTTGCATGTTAAACAATTTTTTTATTTCCATATAGATTTTGTTTCTGGCGTGGTTATTTTTTTTCCCTTTAAGACGTGTACATGTTTTCCTGTGCTTTTAATCTGCAGAAACCAGTTAGATGTTGGCTTTTTATTGTTCTACTGATGTTTGGATAACATTTGATTGATTGCTGCAAATTAATTGCACCTTAATACATAAAGGTTCGTACACACGCTCAATTTTTGAGTGAGCAACAACCCCCAATGGCCGAGCGCTACACGCAACAAATGGGCGTATCGTCCGTGTGTATGCGTTTAGTCGGGAGTCGTTCGCCGATCCGCCAGGCAGATCAACGAACAGCCCCGACCGAACGCATACACACAGACGATTCTCGGCCGAAACGCCCGTTAGTCGCATGTAGCGCTTGACTGTCGGGGGTCATTGCTCGCTCACAAATTGAGCGAGCTACTGATGTTTGGATAACATTTGATTGATTGCTGCAAATTAATTGCACCTTAATACATAAAGGTTCGTACACACGCTCAATTTGTGAGTGAGCAACAACCCCCAACGGCCGAGTGCTACACGCAACAAATGGGCGCATCGTCCGTGTGTATGTGTTTAGTCGGGAGTCGTTCGCCGATCCGCCAGGCAGATCAACGAACAGCCCCCGACCAAACGCATACACACAGACGATTCTCGGCCGAAACGCCTGTTAGTCGCATGTAGCGCTTGACTGTCGGGGGTCGTTGCTCGCTCACAAATTGAGCAAGTTTACGAACCTTTAGCCCCAATGTATTTAGGGAGAAATTCTATAACTGGTCCAACTGCATATCGTGCAGCATTTTAAGGATCCTCGTAAGAATAACATACCACTTACCATTTACATTCTTTATTTTATTTTTGCATTTTATATATATATTTTTCGCTAAAGTGTTTTATCAGGAAACAATTTTAAAGTATTTAGGCTAGGTAGACATGAGAAATATTTCAGACCGTTGACTTAAATTTCTGTATCTGTTGGTCTGTCCAAAATATCAGGGGTGCTTTTGCTACTTCTGCCCATATGTACCTAACCTAGGAAAAATCTGCTTTAGTGCAATTATAAAGATGGTATTTTCAACTACTAAAAGCGATTGTTGCGTTGCCATCAGAATGTCATATTTTAAATAAAATATTTCCAGTAAAATGTTATATAATTCTTCCCTTGTCATTATCAGTACATTTTATTTATTAAACGCTTTTCTGTTTCTGAATCTATAACTACATAGAAAGTAGGAGCAAGTGTTCCTGCCTCCCTTTTGGCTACAGGGGTTTTGCCATGAGTGCTTGCAGCTCTTACTTTCCTTGCCTTGTTATATTTCCTTGTCTGACTCCAAACTAAAAATATTCATAACAATTTTTTTCATTTAGGTCAGACAATGACAATGAGAGATCCAAGCACTCCAAAAGTTTATTTAATTTCAAATTTAAAAAAAAAGGTAGGAATGCTGGCTCCTACCTCCTATAGAATTAGGGGAATTAGGTGTTTGGTTTTTTTAGGGTGGCCCTTTTATTAAAATGTTTTCATTCTGCTCTGTAGTTAATGCCACCTATTATTTATAATGAAATGTGAAATGTTACTGTTAGTGTAAATTGTGTTCAGGGAATGACAGAAAAGGTTGTTTTTTATGTTGTATTAAAAACATAAAAAACCAACCTTTTTGCCATAATTACTATGTGCCAAAATGAATAAAAGAGCATGTCCACTAAGTATAAAATAAGAATTACCAGCCTTGTCTTTCACAGTTCACAAGCATCAACCCCTCCACTGGTGTTATGATAAACGGCTCCTGTACTTGGCTGGAGCCAGTTCACTGGCTGGGGCCAGTATAGAGGTGGGTGAAAGAGGGACAGGAAAGGTTGAGGGAGGAGGTAGTTTTGTTAGGGTTACTAGGGGAAGTGGGGGACGGAAGAGTAGGGGGGCTTTTTCCCAGATTGTCCATCCCAACAGATTTGCCGCCTTAGGTAATGAAGTGGAGGAGGACACCTCGGAATTAGCGTGTATGGAGGGGGCTAGTCCCTTGAGCACCCAGGGGACTGCCATCTCTGATACAAGAGGAACGAAGGGTCAGTAATGCAAGGCAGGTGGTAGGGGACTCCATTATAAGGAAGGTAGATAGGGTAATCTGCCGCCAAGACCCTACATGCCGAATTGTGTGTTGCCTGCCTGGTGCTAGGGTTCGGCATGTGGTGGATCGTGTAGACAGATTATTGGGTGGGGCCGGGTGTGACCCGGTGGTCTTGATTCACATTGGTGCCGATGACAACGTTAGAGGAGGAGGTGAGGTCCTTAAACATGATTTCCAAGAGCTAGGGGCCAAGTTAAAAGCAAGGACCTCCAGAGTAGTGTTTTCAGAAATACTACCGCAGCCAATACTACCGCAGCCACGTGCTAAGCCATGGAGACAGCGGGAGCTTAGGAGCATTAATGTGTGGCTAAGAGAGTGGTGTAAGGAAGAAGGGTTTGGGTTTATTGAGAACTGGGCAGACTTTGCTGTTGGCTACAGGCTCTTTAGTAGAGATGGGTTGCACCTCACTGATGGCGGTGCAGCTGTTTTAGGGGAGAAGATGGCTAGAGGGTTGGAGGAGATTTTAAACTAGGTTTGGGGGGGAGGGTATTAGCAGTCTCACTGGGATAGATAGCCCAGGAGGAAAGCAGGGTGTAGATTGGCCAGAGGTGGGTGGAAAGAGGTGGGGCTAGCATAGGGGATAGGGCGGCATGTGTATTAAAGTGTATGAATAAATTACAGGATCATAATCTAAAATGTATGTTTGCAAATGCGAGAAGCCTGGCTGACAAAATGGGTGAATTGGAAATTATGGCATTGAATGAAAAGTATGATGTAATAGGTATAGCAGAAACGTGGTTGAACAGTTCTCACGACTGGGCTGTAAATATAGGATATGCCTTGTTTAGGCAGGACAGAAAAAAAAGTAAAGGGGGAGGAGTATGTGTTTGTTAAAAAAGAATTGAAGAGATAACTGGTGATATGGATGTTAAAGTGGAGGCAATATGGGTGGAATTAGGCAACAGGAAAGGGGGTAATGTCACTGTTGGTGTCTGCTATAAACCGCCAAATACTAGCAGAGAGGAGGGGAGTCAATTTCATATGCAGTTGGCAAGGGCTGCAAGTTTGGGGAGTGTGCTCATTATGGGGGACTTCAATTACCCTGACATTGATTGGTGTGGTGAAACTGCCATCACAGAAAAAGGCGATGAGTTCCTGAATTTGCTGCAGGATAATTTTCTCTCACAGCTGGTTGAGGTTCCTACTAGAAAAGGAGCTCTGTTGGATCTGGTAATATCTAACATTGTGGAGCGCATTATAGATATAAAGGTAACTGGAGGCTTAGGGAAAAGTGACCATGAAATAGTGGCATTTGGACGTTGTTATCGAAAGGAAAAGTGCGCTGGGTTAACAAAGACATTTAATTTCAGGAAAGAAAATTTTCCCAGGTTAAAAGCAGCTCTTCAGAATGGCAACTGGGATAATGTTTTATCAGGTAAATGTACTGAACAGAAGTGGACTGTGTTCAAGAGGATTTTAAGCCAGTTCACATCTAAATTTATACCCTTGGGAAATAAATGTATAAAAAATAAATCCGTGCCCATGTGGCTGAATTCTGATGTAAAGAGGCAAATGGAAAGGAAGAAAAAGCCATTTAAAACCTTTTAAAGGACCTGTAAACTCCAATACTTCTTAAAAATGACTAAGTGCCATTCGTTTCTATTATTCACAGGGAGGTGAGCGCATATTCTCACCTCCCTGTGAATAATAGGACGCTCGGGGGACCAGGAACTTACCTTACCCGCCGCTCCACTCGCAGCCGCTCAGTCTCTGACAGCCGCTCTCTCCCGACCACGCGCCCTATCTTAGGCGCATGCGCGCCAATTCAAAAGATAGGGCGCGCGATAGGGACAGTACGGCTGTTCAGAGACTGAGCGGCTGCGAGTGGAGCGGCTGGTAATGTAAGTTCCTGGTCCCCCGAGCGTCCTATTATTCATAGGGAGGTGAGAATAAGCGTTCTCACCTCCCTGTGAATAATAGAAACGAAGGGCACTTAGTCATTTTTATGTGTTTAGTGTTCCTTTAAGGCCGAGGGAATGGAAAGGGCCTTTAGGGATTATAAAAACTGTAACGAGTGTAAGAAAGCAATCAAACTAGCTAAAATTAATAATGTTAGGATAGCTGAACAAAGCATCACTAAGCCTAAAATGTTTTTAAGTATATTAATAGTAAGAAGATGAGGACTGAGAATGTGGCACCATTAATTAATGGGGATAAGTTAGTTACGGAGGATGGCGATAAAGCAAATGTCTTGAATAATTTTTTTTCCCCTCTATATACACTATAGAAGATCCAAGTACAGATATCATAGAGTATAGTAGCAATAATGGTATAAAAGATTCAAGTGCACTTTGGTTAACTGAGGATATGGTACAGAAAGAACTAAAGAAGGTTAATATTAATAAATCTCCTGGACCGGATAAAATACATCCTCGGGTACTTAGGAGCTAAGTTCAGTTTTATCTAGGCCATTGTTTCTTATTTTTGCAGATTCCCTCATGTCCGGTGGTGTGCCTCTGGATTGGAAAAAGGCTGATGTTATTCCAATATTCAAAAAGGGTAGTCGTTCACAGCCGGGTAATTACAGGCCTGTAAGTTTAACTTCAGTGGTGAGGAAGATCCTGGAAAGTTTAATAAGGGAACATGTTCTAGAGTATGTTTCAAGGACTGACATTATAAGTGGTAACCAGCATGGATTTAGGAGGAATAGATCTTGTCAAACTAACTTGCGTGGCTTTTATGAGGAAGTAAGTAGAAATGAAGACTCTGGCATAGCAGTAGATGTAGTTTACTTGGATTTTGCAAAGGCTTTTGATACAGTCCCCCATAGGCGACTAATGTATAAGCTAAGGTCTGTTGGTCTGGGGAGTCACATTTGTACATGGATAGAAAATTGGTTAATGAATAGGATGCAGAGTGTAGTTGTTAATGGGGCTTCATCATTATGGATTAAATTGCTAAGTGGGGTGCCACAGGGTTCTGTGCTGGGGCCGCTTCTATTTAATCTATGAATGATTTGGAAGTGGGTATTGTCAGCAAGGTTTCTGTGTTTGCTGACGACACAAAACTTTGCACATCCTCTGAAGTTTTTAATGGTCGACAATCATTGCAAGGGGATCTAGATAGATTGTCACAGTGGGCTGCTAAATGGCAGATGAAATTCAATGTTGATAAATGTAAGGTGATGCATTTTGGACTTAAAAATCCTTGTGCTACTTATACTATAAATGGCTCTGTGTTAAGTGAACCCCTGTTGGAAAGGGATCTTGGAGTTTTGGTGGATAACAAACTTAAAGGTAGCAAGCAGTGCCAGGTGGCTACAGCCAGAGCCAGCATGGTATTGTCTTGTATAAAGAGAGGTATGGATTCAAGGGAGGAAAATGTCATTCTCCCTCTTTACAAATCATTGGTAAGGCCTCATTTGGAATGTGCAGTGCAATTTTGGAATCCTGTGTACAAAAAGGACATCTTTGAAATGGAAAGGGTTCAGAGAAGGGCAACTAAATTAATAAGGGGATTGGGGGAGCTTGAATATGAAGAGAGACTGGAAAAGTTATAAAAGTTACACCTGTAGCAGTGCTTTTGGGGCCTGGTGCTGATTTTCATCATGATAGTGGAGCAGTTAGGGCTTGTGGAGGGTGAGAACAAGGATGATAGTTTTTTTTTAATAATATAAATGTGATCTTGTTCTTTAAGCATTGGATTTTAGACGTATCCCCTTTATATCTTAGGATGCTGCTGCATGGTACTTTTTAATCAACGTGGCTGCATGTCAAAGCAGAAGGGGGGTAACTGTTAGTAAGCTGCAGTGTAAAACATGTTTACTCACTATTCATTAAAATCAAGCACTGTGACCTGTCACACTATATATACAATAATTATGCCATGAATTGCTAGCAAACAGGATTGACCAATATGTGGTGCACAATTTAGTGCATTAAGTGAATACTACATAAATGCTTTTTATCAAATTTTATGTACACGTATATAAAGAAACAAATTACTTGACTATTGTAGGAGTTAAAGGGAATCTTTACTTTGAAAAAGTTTATTTTCAAAAATTGTACCTTTTAGATACAGCAAGATCCCACTACTCCAAAACTTTTTCCTGAGCTGTAGATACTGAGAATTCATCACTTGAAATCACTGCATTTACAGTGAAAGACTTGTCACTCCAGAAGCAGTAATTATAATATACTCCCCATTTCTGACCTCTTACTGGGATCTTTGGCTGCCTGCCAGCACACTTTTTGCAACAATTAAGAGAATCAGCAGATAAAAGAATGCAGGGTGGAGGAGATGTGCAAGTAAAGCAGTTTCCATGGTGACAGACACTACAAGAAGACAGTGAGTAAGGGTGGTTGGGGCCAAATAGGAGCACTCACTAAGGGCACGGCCACACAGCCCCTTTTGCACATGTAATCGCATGCATTTTTTTCGTTAGGTATAGGAAAACGCATGCGGTTGCGATTAAAAATGCAGAACGCAAATCACAATGCATCGGAAAACGCGCATTTTCGGTGCGTTGCTGTGTTTTCAATGATCTGAAAAAATGTAAGCGCAATCGCAAAAAAAACGCTGCAGTGCGGCCTAGCTCTAAACATTAATAATTTAATGACCGTAAGCACAGATGTGAGTACCATCATTTTACTTCTCTCAAATTGTAGTTTCAAATAATGTAAAGTTGTTTAAGTGACTATAGTGACCCTAAAGCAATTTTGTTTTATGAAGTCATGGAATTGGCACTGGAGAAATAATTTGTCAGAAGTTCTTACACCCTTTGAATATTTATTAAAAGCCAATTGTAAGTCTTTTTTTTTTTTTTTTTCTTTTTTGGAGAGACCAAAAATGGACATATAAAATTACATTTTGAGAAAAGTTTCAAACAATATTTCACATTCCCTCTCCACTTCTAGTTTGCTGTAGCAAATCAGTCAACTTCAGACAGAGAGCGCAAAGGTGAGGAGACTGGAGCTGCCAATTAGGAGTTCCCTCAATGTGCTGAAATCCAAAGGGTAAGGTCCTCACCCTGGGTACAGCAGATGGAGGGGTATTTAAATGATTTAGTTCCCCTTTAAAATGACATTAAAAAGAATTTAAAATGCCTATTAAAATATGCCAAATCATATCCAGAAATGTGTTTGGGTGTTTATCTGTACTGTCTAAGGCTTTCTGTATGCTAAAAAATGTATCTTGTGATTCTTTAAGCTTCCCTTCAACATTTTTGCTCCTAGATGGTTTCTGTTCTTGGCATTTAGAACGATAAAGCTTTAATATTAAATCTGTAATTTTTAAAAAAAAAAAAATTTCTACATATGTTATTCTATACTTAACACATTTAAAATAAATCCATTACATACACTTTGTCTAAAAAGCTTTGTTTGGAGAACGCCGTTGAATAGAGCCTATTTCCAATTTGGATAATAGTGCAAAAAGACAAACATCAGTCTTGTATATAATTAAAACCACATGGAATTTTTTTTGGGGGGGGTGTTAGAGGTTAATGGCAATTTTTTTAAATGAGGCGAAAGTGCAGTTCCACTGTTGTTCAGAAAGCTACATTTACATACACGGGGAAATTTTTTTGCAACAATGGCTGCGACCGATCGTGCGGTCCCAAAGGGAACCACACTATTGGCCGTGATTTATGGCCAAGCTCGGTCACGGCCCCGCACACAGTAAGATATTTCCGGCCGAGCACTATCACACATGGCACTATCAGTCGGTCATCCAAAAATATATTACCGTGTGTACCCAGCCTTAAGGTTCGTACACAGGTGCGATCGCGGATGCTGACCTGCAATGCATGATGCGTACGACCGTTCGGTCGGCTATCGTTGCCTGACCGGATGGGCGGATTTCTGAACGGGCGGCCCTTTCGGCCGATAAAGTGCCCATACACGGCGTGATTATTGGCCGAATAGCCCGTTCTTACACATCGTGTGCCGAGGGTCGGCTTATGAAGTTGCAACCTTTACTTTTGGAAATCCTATTAAGTTTGGAATGTAAAACCAAGATTAGCATATAGGGTGAACAATAAGCAGTAAAGCAATAAAAACAAGGGAACTGTAAATTGACATAATTAGTGAAAGTAATTAGTAAGATACAGACAAACAGACAGAGATGGGGGAATTGAGAATGGATCAAAGATTCCTGATAGTGGCTGAGGAAACCCATGTCATTTTTTAAGCCTCATACACACGTACGATCTTGGCACTGACCCACGAGCGCGTTCATGCACGCGCTGAATGCATTTCAGCCGGTATTTGCATGTGTGTTTGCGTTTGGTCGGGAGTCATTTGTTGATCTGCCATAAAACGACTCCTGACCGAACGCATACACATGTGCGATTATCGCCCCAAAACGGCAATTCGGTGACAAGATAGTAGGTGGTGTACGAGCCTTAAGACTAATTTGTGTAGTGTTAAATAAAGCTGGGTACGCATGGTCAGAATCTTACCCAACCGGTCAGGCAGGAGGAGTACTGGCGGTTGTGGCAAAAGTAGCTGTGGCAGACTGTCTAGCACGACTGAGCTTATGGTCCATAGAGGACTGCTTGGTCAGCTGTGGTTTTCAGACACATCTGATTCGGATGGACGGATGCTTGATGGCTGGTCGGTCATGGCCCGAACAAAGGATGCATCCAATATTTTGCTCCAATCAACTGAAACACTGAAATACTGGTCGTTCGGGCTGAATTATTGGATGGTGTGTACCCAGCTTAAGAGGATCATTTCTAAGATCAAATGTTTTCTATGAATGAGTGTTTTAGGAATTTCCTTTAGTACATAAATTGTGACATCCATATCAGAATGATTGTGAAAAGGTGTCAGACTGGTGTGCAGGGGGTGTTGTTATACTAGCAATTGTGGGTTTTTTTTGGTTTTCTTCATGAATTTTTATAGTATGTCTGACTATTCATTCTCTGGTGCAATTCTTGCCCTGTTTACCCAATATAACGACAAGATATATTATTTTATTGCAAGGTTTGGTGCTTGTGGTAAGATCATTAGGATCCAAAGGTGTTTTCTGCCTGAGGCTGGGTGGTGGATGGAATGCTAATATTGGAGGGTTTGGAAAGATGTGTTTAAGGGTTTTTTACCCTTTTTACCCTTTCTGTGTTAGTGACATTGCTAGCTTTTGAAGATGGTTGTTTTGATCTTTTTGGTCTGAGCATGTTCTATTGTACCTGGTGGCCTTATTTTGAAAGCAGGACCACCATCAGCAGGGAATATGAGGTACTCTTCTATGGGGACTTACCAGGGGCCCAGAGAGAAAGAGAGGCATTTTTACCCTCTGTCTCATTGCTGTGTACAGGTTCGGACAGTGACTGTTAACTTCCTCTTGGGGGGCTATATATAGCAGTGATGGCAAACTTTGTAGCTTCAGATGTTAAGAAACTACATTCTTAATTGCAGTCTGCTAACAAGGCATGTTGAGAGTTGTAGTTTCCAAAACATCTAGAGGTTTTAAAGTTTTGACCCCAGCAGACACCCAAGGGAAAGTTCAGCAGTCACTGCCAGTATGTTTAAGAGCAAGTGTGTGCGCTAAGTTCATTACCCAGTGTTGTCAGCCCTCCAGTTTAGTAGCTAGTATACACTAGTCGGCCCTCCGATTCATTAGCCAGCTAGTCAACCCTCAAGTTCATTAGCCAGTTTTAGTCAGCCCTCCAGTTCATTAGCCAGTGTAAGTCAGACCTTCAGTTCATTAGCCAGTGTTGTCAGCCCTCCACTTCATTATCCAGTGTAAGTCAGCCCCTCCAGTTTATTAGCCAATGTAGTCAGCCCTCCAATTCATTAGCCAATGTAGTCAGCCCTCCAATTCATTAGCCAATGTAGTCAGCCCCCCAGTTCATTAGCCAATATAGTCAGCCCTCCAGTTCATTAGCCAATGAAGTCAGCCCTCCAGTTATTTTGCCAGTGAAGTCAACCCTCTAGTTTACTAGACAGTGTAGTTGGCCCTCCAGTTCATTACCCAGTGTAGTCAGCCCTCCAGTTCATTAGACAGTGTTACTCAGCCCTCTAGTTTAGTAGCCAGTGTTACTCAGCCCTCCAAATCATTAGTCAAAAGTCAAAACCTTTAGTAGCTTACAACATATATTCCTTCCCAAACCTCTTGAAGTATATTATGAACAGCGTGCTTAAAGCAATAGAGGAGATGCTTAATGAGCTACTCAGTATGTACATGTGCTAGAGAAGTGAGCACAGGGCTTGTATTTAAACAAAAAAAATCTTGAAAGACTACATGGGTTGTGAGTTTTACGGTCAAAAACATGGAAGCCTTCTTAGTTACAGAATATATTTCTTACATGCAACTTACTAGAAGTATCTTCTACAGATAATTTGGTTGATCAGTTAAAATATCTTAATATCTTATCTCTCACAGGTACAACACTGGTTATTCATTATTAATAAGTCAATCAGTTCTTTTACTTTCTAAGCTCTAAACAAAAATGTTATCTTTCTACGGTATTAAATGTTTGGTATTAATATTTATTTAGTTCTGTAATGCAGTGCAATTTTAATGGTGTAACACAAATGTACATCTGCACCCTCTTGTGGAAGATAGCTATAACTACTTTATGCTGTTATCTACCAATGTAATTTCTAACTAGCAGTCAAAGTTTTAATAGCGACGTATTAATATAAGTGTCCCAAAAGCTGATTTATAACAAACTGGCTGCTTGAGAAGGTTCTCATTCATCCAGGTCATGGTATATCTGTTGTATTCAGTTAGATCAACTGGATTGGAAGTTTAGTTCTTGAAGACGTTTCGCTAGTCATCCGACTGGCTTTCTCAATTCAGAATGACTTGAACAAGAATCCGTGGCATTCTAATTGAATACAAAAGATATAACAAATTGGCTCTTTTATGGATCTTAATAATTAGAGACATATAATTCAAGAGTGTTCAGATTCAATAGATTAGAGGAACAAAACAGTTTAGCAGATTTTATGACTCCCCCTTAGTCCTAATCATCCTTTATATGGAGACTAGGGATGTACTGTAGTTCCAAGCTGATTTGGGGTCAAAACTAGCAGTTTTGACCAGGTTTTGGGTTAAATGTTTGCTGTATTCGCGTGGAATTATAGCCTCCACTGTCAACATTTTTGTTCTGCAAACCTGCCGACAGGACAATCCAAGACAGGTTCTTGCATCTCTAATAGAGCTAAAAGGAATAGTTCACTCAAAAAGGGAACTCTTCGTTCAATGTATTGATTGAAGATCGGGTGGTTAAGGAGCTATGCCTTACCTCCCGTTCTTGAATCAATTCACCAGTAGCGACGGACGAAGAAAGAAGGAAATTACCTTATCCACCGCAGCAGCAATGACAGGTTCCGACCACTTCCTGGGTCAGAGTAACCTTGAATAGGAAGCTGTCGTGAATTTCCACTGCTGCAGTGGAAGATTGCGTGTATGGTAAGTTTCTTCTTTCTTTATCCGTTACTCCTGGTGAATTTATTCAAGAACGGCGGAGATAAGACATAGCTCCTTAACCTCCCGGATGGACTTAGATCAATACATTAAAGGAATAGTTCACTTTGTGTGAACTATTCGTTTAATTAACTAAAAACCATAGGATTAATTTGGATTGCTTAAATTAGCCAAAGATGAATCTGACTTACTAACTTAAACAACTTTATATTATTTAAAACTACAATTTGAGAGAAGTAAAATGGTGGTACCCACATATTTATCTGTACTTGCTTTGTCATTAAATTATTAATGTTAAGTCAGTCATTGGCCAATGTTTGTCATGACTGACTGCTGCTACCTGGTAAAAAAAAAAAATCCAGGATATAACAAGACTACAAGTGAGTAAAAGTAAGAAATCTAAAATCATTGCATGGGGAGGTCATCCAGTGGCACCACCGCGGGGGTGCTAAATTGTAGTAAGGCCCGCCACAGGCCCATAATCCACGCAGTGTGCAACCTTTTAAACAGCTGATCACACATATGATTTCTTCATAAGAAGTCAGGGGCCTGGCCCCCAAACTCGTGCGGGGGGGGGGGGCTTCAGGTACACCCCTGAGGTCATCTTAAAATGCACAATTAAATTTATTCAATATTTGTTAAGTTACTTACCCCTTACCCATCAGGGAGGTAAAGAAAGGTCAAAAGGTCCCATGCTTGTGTGGTTGCAGGTCCACAATGGGTATGACCAGATCAGCTCTACCCTTTGTTTTATATTATTGGCTGAATATGGCTGGATTGCTAGGACTAAATAAATCTCCTTTTTTCTATAATGGTAACTTTGCAGGGGATTGTCAATGTGTTATCATTGAATACTGAAGTGTTCTAAACCAGTAATAATGCAATACATTTTGTTTCTCTTTAAGGTATTGGAATTAAGAATTACTTCTTTTTGAAATATATCACTGTAATATCATCAAATCAGAAATCTAGATTTGCATGACACGCCATATAAGGGATTTAATTAAGACATAGAACATTTTATTTAAAGTTTGTATGTTGTAACCATTAAGTATATCTGCAAACAGCACTCGTTTTATTAGATTCAATAATTTTCTAAGATAGATTCAGCATTATGCAAAAAAAGAGTGGGTTGTATATATTCTGAAATCTGCATCAACCAATCAGTGTTGAGTTTTGAACTGCATTCAATGGTATCTCCACCTCACAAATTTTTTTTACATGTGGTAGGGAATCCCCAATTACCCAGACCTTGCAAAAACCGGCCTCTAAAGTTACTTACAACCTTCATTCCCTCTTATACTGTTCTTCCACACGGAACAGCAGAAGGGGCCAGACTGGCAGGGAACAACTGGGGATAAGTACCTTTAGGGGCAGATTTATGCAATTTAAACCTAGAGTGCAGGTGTGGGGGGATTTCCTTTCCTGACTTATTTTGCAATTTGGCCTCAGAGGCTGTGATAAAAGAGATTCGGAGTAAGGGAAGAGCTCCACTGCGCATGCCAATCCCCTCTCAGAGAAGCAAGTAGAGGCAGATATGCATCACACACGGAGAGACTCTCAAGCTGGGTACACACAGTAACGATAAAGCCCCAATACCGTCGGATCGGGGCTTTATTGTTATGTGTGTACGTTCGTTTCCCGAACGAGTGCGCGGATCCGACGGTATCGGGGCTTTATTGTTATGTGTGTACGTTCGTTTCCCGAACGATCGGGTCGGCCGAACGCTCGTTCTGGAAAGGCCGAAAATTTCCATCGGCCGCGCTAGACTCCCTATAGAGGAGTCTAGCGCGGCCGATGGAAACGCACAGTCCCGAGTGTTCTCCGCTTGGGACTGTGTGTATGCAGATCTTTGAAAGATGGCAGACAGGATCTTGCAGATCCTGTCTGTCATCTTTCAGAAATCTGGACTGTGTGTACCTAGCTTAGGGGCAGAAAAGAAAGGAAAAGAGAAGTGGGGCCTACACCGGGGCACATTTTAGTTAGGTGGGTGGACATGCCCTTTAAGAAGGTACAATAAATTAAAAAAATATATATAATTTGATAGGTTGCTTGTGTTTGCGCATAACCCTTGCATACTTTTATCTGATTTAAAAAGGAAACACAATTTAGGACATGTCAATTTTGTGAGTTCTGCTCTCTAGACTAAAGTCAAAAAGCAAACTGCTGCCCTCCTGATGTTGATATTGGGGCAAAGGGGTTGGAATTTCTATGCAATTACATTCCTTTGAATTGCTGCATGATAGACATAAGTTGTTGATTACGCTTTTCAACCACTTGCTGTTCTTCTTTTAGCTTTTTTTGTTCCTGAAGAATATCTTCCTAAAAAACAAACAAGCAATTAGATTGTATTTCTTCTTGCCAACAGAGGGAAACACATTAGGAAGTTAGGAGAGGTCATCTTGGCAAAATTTGTTGGACTAATCATTCTTTTTAGAGCTTACATGTAAGATTAGAAAACACATTTTATTACTGCAATAGGCACAACAGTAAGAAAGGTAAGCAAAAAGTGTGCTGATAATTTCTACATTTCTGGGGATACTGACAGTTATAATGTGCATTGATTATTAGATTCTTCATTTACCTTATTTGCCTATAGGTGGTGTACTTTCCCCTGTTACAAATATGCAATAGGAAAGGAATTGCTGCAAACCAGAAATGTCCTCTTTCTTCAATTAATCTTTTAAAAGAGAATATATTTCATAACAAAAAAGGTATACTCATTTTATAACAATAGTTAAGGTTGGGTGGGCTTACTTAGAAATCCTCCTTACAAAGGCTGCATTCCATTTGTATCATAGCACGGTTCCCTTGGCTTGCTCCCTTCAACACATGGACATCAGAATCTGGTTTGCATGCAGTGCACATGCTGTTCATTTTGTTGCTACCTTTCTCTTTAAGACCCAAACATGTATGAAATGTACATGTTGCAATGCTTAGTGCCATTACAATAAATACTGTAGATGCTGTATGGCTAGGGTTTCCAGGTCAGTAACAAATCAGAGGACATCTACTTAAAGGACAATTATATTCCTAAAATCTCCTTCTTCCCCCTTATGAGTACCCAAAGTGATAACCTGAATGGCTAATTCCTCATCCCTGGGTACACTTTATAAGTCAGTGACAGGAAGACACGCAATGCAAGAAGCGTGTCTTACCATTGGCCGAATCATGGACATTCTGGAAGGCAGAGCAACACCGGAGGAACAAAAGAAGTTTTGGGTAAGTATTACTTGACTTATAAAGTGTACCCAGGGGTGAGGAACATGAGTGTATAATTGTCTCCAATTTTTCTAAACAAGTTAGGGTTCTAAAATAAGCTTTCTAGTATAACTTCAAAGAGCCCTAAATCAGATCTCTAGGTGAAATTTGTGAGAAGTTATTGCTGAAAAAGTTTATCAATATTACATCCTGCTTGAACACTTCCAGTTTTCAGACATGTGACCAGCTTGATGTCATTTGACCAGCCCATATAGCTAGGTCTTCATCCCTGGGTTTAGCCTGCAGAATGCAAACCAAGTTTTAATACTTTACTAGTTCTACGGCCAGACAAATACAAAGACACACTTGGCAAGAAGAGGAGGGTGATGTTCCTACTGGAAGCAGGAAATTTAACATTCACTGCAATAAAAATTTTCACAGGCTGCAACCAGAGATGTAATCCAGGGCACATTTTAAAGGAAAGACTGCAGGCTTTCATTTAAAGGTTATCTACACTCCCAAACCAGCAAATTCATACAAGGTCAACCCCTCCCCCAACCCTAAACGCTATGTTGAAAAACCCCAAATCATCCCCTAAATGTACTCACCAGCCTTCGTTCCCTCGGTCATGGCCTCTTCTTCCATGCATATTACAGCAGAAGGGGCTGGACAGTTGGTATGTGTAAAATGTATTGGGGTAAATTCCCTATCCCAGAGCTGGCTTATGGTGAGTACTGAGCATGCTTGTCATCACAGAAAGTCATGCTTAGCCTGGGCAAAACAAGTACTAGATTAAAGGCACGCAGCAACATACATAGGTAAGTGATACCTACATGTTATTAATTATACATTAAAATGAGGCAAAATCATTTTTTTCAGTTTACATACCCTTTTATATACTGCACTAACAGGAAGATCCTTTATTGTAAAAGTGCAATGCCCATGCTACGTGATGTATTAGTGGGTTAGAGTGGGTTTAACACTCACTTTGTAGGGCCTATGTGAAGTCCAAATGTTTTTGAACTTTGTGCTGCACTCCCATTGCAATACACTTTTGTGCAAATACAGTGTTGTGCTAGATTGTAGTGTGAAACTTACCATGCAGTTGATTGAGACGTTAACCTGACTAAAAACTACTTAAATTTGTATTATATAAGGAATATATTTTTTGAATATATATTTGTAATATAAGGATATAAAGTCACTGAGGAGTTCCTTGAACATATATATACAGGGCAGGGAACTGTTACACTGTAATAGGGCGTATTATTTCTTATAATACATAAGGTTTAATTATTTAAAATAAAAAATGGTGTTTTGGGGCATTTTTTATTTAAAATAATGAACATCCCCCCAACATAATAGTTTAAACACAGGCTCTGCACATCTGTGACTCATAAATAAGACATCTGGGTCTCCCAGGCAGCAGTAGGGACCCAGCCATTAAAGTCTGAGAAAGAAAAGGAATGGGGAGTAAATTACTCTGGACACCGGCAGGGGAAAATAATGCAGTGGCTGGTTGGAAACATACAACTGTTGAGGTCTATGCCATGTTATACTTTTTATATGGAAGTATTTAAATCCTTTATTGTTAATAGTGACAGAACTTTCAATGGGGAGGTGCAGTGGTATATATCCTTATAAAAAAAACTACGTAGTTAAGAGATATCTATATATCTATAAGGATATATATTCCACATTTTACTCTTTTATAGAGGTTGTTAGAATCTTTAGCTGAAATATATATATATATATATATATATATACACGAAAAATAAGGAGCGGCACTCTCGGGACTTCACTAGAAAAAATAAGTCTTTGATTAATCATATTAAAACATGTAATCGACGCGTTTCAGCACAACAAGTGCCGTCTTCAGGATATTACATCACACATGGTAATCACCTTTTAAGCCCACTACTAATTAGTAGACACGCCTAGGTCATGAATATTAAAATCAGAGGTTAAAAACAGAAATAGTAAACTATATAGACACGCAGCAATGTAGACATAGTAAGTTACTAATATAGTTTTAAACAACAGAGATCAAGCACAGGACATATGTTTCAATAACTGATACTATTCCAAGAGTGAGAAAATACTAGTGTATACAGATAAGAAAGAGACAAAATAACAAAATAACAGCCACTTCTCATAGCAGTCTCCAAGAATGACACAAACAGACATTAAAGATAACAATGTAGCAGTAATGGCTCATTCAATTCTCTAGGGGATTGTGTGTCCAAGTAATGAATCCACCTGGCCTCCTTTTTGCAAAAGGACTCTATCTATCTATTTATATATATATATATATATTCCTCCAACACTACAGCAGCACAAGTATTGCAAGTAAAAACTTTTATTGAATAACAGACATCTGTGTTAAAGGGCATGTCCACCCCCAAAACTATAATCCCCCCAACTACTGGCCCCACCATGTAGTGTAGTTTAATCCTTACCTCACATCCCAGCTCCATAGGGTTCTCCTGTAGTCCCCCCCCAAAGTCCCAAAAAATGACTACCAGGAGGCTAGCAGAGTCCATATAGGACACTGCCTGCTAGCTGGCCTCAGGTAGATTTTTGCCATGCGTACTGCAGCCCTTCTCCCCCCTCCCTCCCCCTCCCTCTCCCTCCCTCTCCCTCCCTCTCCCTCCGTTCTACTATCCCTCCCCCTAGCATAAACCCCTTAAGTAATCATTTCCCCCATGTCTCCCAGCCCCAACCGCTTTTTTTTTTTTTTTAGAAAGCTCCCCAAACTCTTACTTACCTCTCCTCTTTCTCCGGCGAAGTGAGCTGCCGGCAGCCGCGTCTGTGATTGGCTGCCGCTCACGCAATCACAGACGCGGCTGCCGGTCCCGCCCCTCTGCTTGCATTTCCTTGCAAGAGAGGGCCGGGAGCGCGGCGGAGGATCGAGGGGAGGTAAGTAGAGTTTGGGGGGCTTTCTAAAAAAACAATTATAGCGGTTGGGGCTGGGAGCCCAGGGGGGACCATATATAAAAAAAAATTTTTCAGGGTGGACATAGCCTTTAAATAATCTGCGATGTTTCGGACAGCAGCCCTTTCTCAAGAAAAACACACAGAGACTAAGCAATGTTAATTAATGAGCTACTTATACAGGGCTATTCAATAAAAGTTCTTATCGTTTAAAATGGTGCTAATTTTGCCCCAACTAATCAGATGTTAGCTTTCAAATGTTAAATAACATCTGATTGGTTGGGGCAAAATTAGCACTATTTTAAACGATAAGAACTTTTATTGAATCTCCCTGATAGAATTTTACGCAGGAAATTGATACATGGAATAACAATTAGTTGACACAAAGTGGCACATTGCCCTCCCTTGGTCTATTAGGTTAACTACAGCATCCAACAATTTTTATAAAAATACATAGAGATCATAGTCTCTATTGAGACCCCTGGGCATTAGTGAGCCCAATTTCTGAACCCACCAAACTTCAAACTTCTCTCTGTTTAAGTGTATGTTGTCTAACTAATAACTAATTGTTATTTCATGTATCAATTTTCTGTGTAAAAGTCTATAAGTAGCTCATTAATTAACATTGCTTAGTCTCTGTGTGTTTTTCTTGAGAAAGGGCTGCTGCCCGAAACATCACAGATTATTTAACACAGATGTCTGTTA
Source organism: Hymenochirus boettgeri (assembly GCA_019447015.1). Classification (NCBI taxonomy): domain Eukaryota; kingdom Metazoa; phylum Chordata; class Amphibia; order Anura; family Pipidae; genus Hymenochirus; species Hymenochirus boettgeri. Next base: position 260,154,748 of record CM033469.1, on the reverse strand, counting down.
TTCAATAAAAGTTTTTACTTGCAATACTCATGCTGCTGTAGTGTTGGAAAAAAATATACACTGGATTATATACAGCTTTGCACAAAGACACGAGGATTTGAGGTGCTGCACCTGTCGGAACCCTGTTGTGAACATTGTACACTGGAATGTATCTACTTTTTAGATATATATTTATATATACAATACAAGGATACAATACAAGGGGAGGTCCTATTCCTTTAATATAAAGCAGTGGATGGATAACCTCCTTCCTTCATTTTAAAAAGCCAAAGGGCTGGGGGGAAGTGAGAAAGCCTGTTATATGGATCCAGTGAACAACTATGAGAAATGCAAAAGTTTGCTAATGGTAATTGTAAAAAAAAGTAAAAAAGGTTAGAAGTTAGGACTTTCCATACTGGGGTTACCTTGACGTGGGTGGAAGGTTTTTCATTCATGTGATCACAGTAATGTATACTAAAACCCCTTTGTTTCTAAAGTATGCCAGTGTGCAGATAATATGAAATTGTATGGGGCCTAGGAATCTGCATTAATTATATATTTGGAAGAAGTAGAGAAAGTTCTTGTTCACTAACAATGGTTTAAAAGGGGAACTAATGACTCCAGACAATGTTGTCCCAACAGACATAGCTGCTGGGAGATCTATGAAATTAACTTGTGGGTACTAGCTGTCAGCTCCCATAATCCACTTTAGTTGTGTGACACTTAGCTAAGTGTACGCAATACATTTCACAGGAAGCTGCTGCCTTGTTTACTAGAAGCTAATAGCCAATCATGTTACAGCTCAGAGATCATCCCTCCCTTTGACACAGACCATTTTTTTGTAAACATTTATTTCTTAGTTAGCATGGATGTAAGAAACAGAATAGTAATGAAGTGTGGGGAACTGTACCTGCAACCTCATGTAATCTTGCTAAAAGCAAAGTATTATATTACTAGCCCAATAGATCTGCTATATAGAAAGTCTTTAAATATAGAAACTTTATTTTTCCTTGAAACATAATAGAAACAAACAAAAAAAGCAGTAAACTCAGTCTTATTTTGTATAGTTTCATAATTAAGACAGGGGTGTACCCTTAGAAGCTTTTTCTTTTGATAGAAACAGAAGCAAAAAAATAGTAAAATCTGTTGAATATTTTGTATTGCCCCAGGAAGGCTGTATGCAATTCATGCTGGCTAGTAAATGAACGGCAGGGTAACCAGCATCTTTCAAAGACTTATTAGATATTTTCATATTGGTGTGGAGACATCTGTATAGGAAATGTGCAGAGACAATGAATACTGCATTCAAGGATTTTGGCAATAGGTGTCCATGTTCACAAGGCTCTTTGAAGGGTACATGGGCTTTGAGTTGTACTGTCAAGGACATGTGAACTTGCATTTTCATAATGGGAAATCAGGACAGAATATTAATTTCAGTAAGAATGACTGTAGACACAGATCCCATGTAAGCACATTGTGGGGAACACAATCCCTCTGGCTGTTATGTTATTAAGCACTGCATGTCTGTATAATGAACTTACTCTTAGTTTACTGATCTCTTTTCTCTCTTTGTCATTTTCTTCTGCTCTGGCTCTTAGCCATGATTCATTTTGTATCTTGTGTTTTTCCAACATCTCCTGGATTTCCTATAAAAGATTCTGTACACTTTACAAAATGATAGTGGGTGGTTTACAAAGCTGTTAAACATGGACAAAATACATTGAAAACCAGGTTTATAAAATGTACACATCGGTACCACTACTATGTTTGCATTGAAACAATATATTTTATATTCTTTTTGTCTCGTCTTTAACCATTTTTGAATTACTACAATGTTTATTTGGTAGACCAAGAAAAGAGAGCTCTTTAATACACAAAGAATATCATTTTTATTTTATATTTATAGCATTTTTGGCTACAACATCTGCAAGGAGTTTGTATGCTCTCCCCGTTCTTGCGTTGGTTTCCTCTGGGCACTCCGCTTTCCCCTTCACAGTTATAAAGACATACTGATAGGTTGTACAGTATGTGTCAAATAAATGTATTTAGATTGTAAGCTTTTCAGGATAGGGCCTGATGTGAATATGTACCGTATATATAATTGTAAAGTGCTTCGAAAGATGGGCGCTATAGCGGTCCACAATATTAATAAATAATAAAAACATGGAAGGATAAAACAGCAAAATTTCTTAAAATGTTTAATTTTAATAGTCACAATGAAAGTTTCACATCCACACATTTTTTGACACATAGGTTTCTAAAACAGTAGATACTAGCAGACGGTTGGCTGTGACATTTCAATAGCCAGGATAAAAAAGTCACCACTATTCATTGCTACTTATTGCCTGCATATTTTACTATTTCTTTGAGCAAGATTGGATAAAAAACATATTCCTTTTAAAGTTTTATATATATCACAGACGCTGCTATGCACACAGCCGGGGGAGTGAAGGTCGGTAAGAAGCTTTCTGGGGCTTGTTTTAGAAAAGTAAACCGCCAGTTGTGGGTGGGATGGGGTACCCTACACACAGAAAAAAGGTTTTTAATAGGGAATGCAGAAGATAGAAGGGATCCAGAAGCAGAAAAGGAGGGGGGGAGAGGGCTCTCCTGTGCATGTCACAGTCCTTACTGAGGTTAAGGAAGCTGCAGGGACCGTATGACACACAGATAGCTCCTGCTCTTCAGTTGTTTCAACTTTGAACAGGCACTGCATGAGAATCATTATCAGCTGAGATGTAAGGTAAGGATTTTTTTTTACAATAGACAGTGGGGCCAGTAGTGTGTTAGATTTTAGTTTTTGGGGGTGGACTTGCCCTTTAAAAGTATTAAATATAACGTTAACACTAGTATTTAAAAGGTATGTCCAACCCCCAAGGAAACTTTTAGGATTAGGCTAATTGGTCCCTAAAACCTCAATCTCGCAATGTTCTAAGTGTTCAAAGGTGCTGCTAAACCTACTTACCATCCCTCATTCCCTGGCTGTCTTCTGTTTAGCTTCTATGCCTTTTCTATGCACGGAAGCTGCAGAAGTAGCCGTCAAAGAGCGGCGCCTGTGATTGGCTGAGACATTGCAAGGTTGATGTTTTGGGGGGCTATTAGCCTAATTCTGAAAGATTGTTTGGGGGATGAACTACTTTTGCTGCGATCAACAGTCCTTTGTTCTGGCCTAGCAGTCAGAAGGGCCAGATAGTCAGCCGTGATGAAGGATTGCAAGGTGTGTATCCAGCTTTAAAGGGCATGTCCACCCTTGTAATAAATTTTTTATATTATGTACTGCTCCTTCCCCCAGCCCCAACCGCATAACTATTATTCACAGTGCTCCAATCTTTACTTACCATGCCTCTATACTTTGCCGCACTGCCCCAGCCCTCTGTTTGCACAGAAATGCAAGCAGGGGGCGATACTGGCAGCCGCCTCCGTGATTGGCTGAGAGGCAGCCAGTCACGGACGTGGCTGGGAGAAGGAGCAGTACATAATATAAAAAGGGTTTTATGGTAGGGGAAGGGAGACAAAATCAGGAAGGAGAGGGAGGGGGGAGGGAGGGGGAGAATGGTTGCAGTGCGCATACCAAACTTCTCCCGGAGGGGAGACAGGAGGCCTATATGGACTCTGCTATCCTCCTGCTGGCCAGTTTTTGGGACTTTGGGGGGGGACTACAGGAGAACCATATGGAGCTGGGATGTGAGGTAAGGATTTTTACACACTACATAGTGGGGCCAGTAGTGGGTTAAATTATAGTTTGGGGGTGGACATGCCATTTAACTTTCATGTAAGGTGTGGCTGAAAACACTAACTGGGATGCAAATTACACCAACATTTTATATCTTTTTCAAAAACCAAAGAAAGTATTTCACAACATATACAACAGAAAAAGAAGAGGAAGTAGAACTAACCTGTTGCTGAATTTGATAGTGTTTGTTAAAGGCATGTTTTTCTTGTTGGAAAGCAGCTTGTGAATGGGCAAGCTTAGTTCTTTCACTAAACACAAAATTAAAAATTTACAATATTATTTTTCTAGAAGAATGCTTCGTAACGGTCTGTGGCTAGCAAGCCTCATAATTTATAATTTCTTATTCCAAGGAAAGTTCAGGGACATGAGTGAAAAACACATATATCCTTATGTTTGACTAAAAGAAGAACTTCACACTAAATCACATTCTACCTGACCTACCATATTTCCCAAAAACAATGTAAAAATGCTGTTAAATCTTTCAGTAGAACAAGCCCCGCAGATACTACCGCTTCCCCGAGCTCAGACATTCTCAGTGTGATTCACCCAGGAATTGTAAAATCATCTAGTTTGTAGCTTCTTGTGCTAAAAGTAAGGGTCACCTTACAAGCTGAACTGTGCAGGGGTTTTATGAGTAACTATCATGGTTATTCCTGCTGGTATATAGGCGAGGTATTTGGTTATATATATATATTTATATTTCTTAAATTGGGAGATGTACCAGGATTTTTATGTAATCTTTTTTTCATTCCATCAGTGCAAAACAAACAAGGCAATGTTTGGGTCTGTGTCTGGGATCTTTATCAAGCCATAACCCTCATAACACTCTAGTGCAATTTATACTCATAAAACACTCCCATTTCTGTAATGTCAATTCCTTCATCTTTAATTAAAGGGGAAGTTCAGTGCAAATTACATATGTTTTTCAGAAAAAAGAGCAGTATTTTTTCACTCCAATGAACTTAATCTGCCAATTCAGCATTTTGTCTGTGTATAAATAAATGCAACCGAAATACTGACTTCCTGTTTGCAGGACCCCTAGTAGAGACCGTTATGGTCTTGCCCTTGACCCAGCGCCTGGGTTGATTCAGTTGCTCAGTAGAGATCTGAGCATCTTTGACCCATCCAACAGCCAATTGGTACAAATAACTGTTGGGAACATTCCAAGGATGTGGTGCATCCTGGGAAGAAGAAGGATTGTTAGAACCTGAAATGTCAGCTCACTAATGTCAACAGCAGGGAGCAGCAAAGGGTATGAAATCAACTGATTTTTCAAAATGGGAGAGAATATGTAGAATAACTGAAAAGGCATTACACAAACTAACAATTTAACAAATATTGATAATTTTCACTGAACTGTCCCTTTAAAGGTGAATATTAAAGCTGAATATTAAAGAGGAAATAAATATGTGATTTTTTTTGTAGTATTAAACATATTATATTTCTTATACAATCTCAGTGTAAGTGCATAGTGCATAAGTTTGTAAAATACTAATTAAATAGAATAAAATAAGGATTTTTCTACCATTTTTCTACTCCCTTCAATTATCTTAAACAATAAACAAGAACAATAAACATTATTAAAATCATCATTTCTAAAGTGAACCGTACCTGAAAGTGCTAGTTTACCAAGTAACCTCCCCTCTCTCTCTTGAAAAGATAATCAATGCACATTCCTATGTATTTATTAGAAAGCATGGTTAAGTTTCCATGTGGTAATAGCACCCCCAACACACTTTAATGGGAGGTCCTATGCCTTTAATATAAAGCACTGGATGGACTGCCTCTTCCCTCATTTTAAAAAGCCAAAGGGCTGGGGGGAAGTGAGAAAGCCTGCTGTATTGATCCAGTGTGCAAGTATGAGAAATGCAAAAGTTTGCTAATCGTAATTAAAGTAAAAAAGGTTAGAAGTTAGGACCTTCTAGACTGGGGTTACCTTGATGTGGTTGGAAGGCTTCTCATTCATGTGTGTATACCCCCTTGTTTATAATGTATGCCAGTGTGCAGATAAAATGATATTGTATGGGGCCTAGGAATGTGCATTGATTATCTTTTCTATGTTTGTATAAATGTTTGACCAGATCAGTAGCACTTCTGCAAAATTTTGTTATAATTTAGCCTAAGGAGTGCTTCCACAACCCTTCTATTGTATGTATTTTTTAGGAAGCATGGTCAAGCTTCCATATGGTAATAGCACCCCCTTTAATGGGAGGTCCTATGCCTTTAATATAAAGCAGTGCTTCCATGCTTCCACAACCCTTCAATTGTGTGTGTATATATATATTTTTATATATATATATATATGGGCATGGAGATGTTTTCCTTTCAGTCCCCCTATCATATAGATATCCCTCCCTGTTCAGCAATCAGCAGCTCTCCTTTTTGTCTATTGAGAGGGGAGGGGTGGATGGAGTTAGGTGAGAGTGAGAAGAATGTTTTTACTAAGACTGTCACATGTTTTACAAAGGAAGTGACATATAAGTCTTGCAACTTCCTACTAACTATTTATATAGTGCTTAAACATCACATAAACACTGTCCCTATGTATATTACTTTTACAAACCACCACCAACATAGTACCTCTGAAAAATCCAATGTATTCCCCATAAAATTATATATATAGTTATATTATATATAATATATATATATAATATATAATATAATATATATATAAGGGATATATATATATAGTATGCCACCGACAGGATGGCAGGATCGGTCTAATGTCGCGGGAGCACTCGGCCGGGTAAGTAAAATCGGATATATGTATGGGCTGCTTTTGATTGCCCATAGGTGCTGTTTAGATTGCCTGGGTCTGTTCTCAGACCTGCAGGTTTATTCCACATAGACCCTCTATATTATAGCTGGCAGGTACTATAGGTAAGGGAGGATATAAGTGTGTGGTTGTTCATTTAATATGATGCGATTACTTGTTTTTTTTTTTAGGACCTTCAGACTAATTTTATTAGGGCCCCCTGGATGTTTCCTGGTGGTTCCTGTGAGCACTGCATCTACACATAGCAAAACATACACACATACAGGGTTATTCAATAAAAGTTCTTATCATTAAAAATGGTGCTAATTTTGCCCCAACCAATCAGATGTTAGCTTTTAAATGTTAAATAAGATCTGATTGCTTGGGGCAAAATTATGTTAAACGATAAGAACTTTTATTGCATCTCCCTGATAATTTCCACTGTGCACCAACGGGAACACTTTTGCTAGTATATTATATATTTGTTATTTGGCTTGAGAAAGGGACCTAGGAAGGTACCGAAACGTTGCCTGCACCTGATGTTTGAATAAATTTTGGTTTCACGGAACAAGACCTGTGAGTGCATTGGAGTGTTTCCATATTTTTATATACAGATCCTAGATTTTTCCAGTGGCACCCAGGCACCTGAAAGGGTTGGAGGAGTGAGTGCCTGTTATAAACTGTTATGTTATTATATATATATATATAATATATTATATATATATATATAATATTATAATATATAAATATCAGACACCACCTCTATAGTAATTTCACCGGTGCAAGTGTAACGTAATACAACTGGACATCCCAATTTTACATCATCTGGCAAAACACAGCACTCGGATTCTGCTTTATAAGGTTTAATAGGTCCTCTGCATCCCAATGTTATACGACGTTTCGGGGATACACAGTCCCCTTCCTCAGGCCACTGAGTATCTGTGTTCAATTGTGGCCTGAGAAGGGGACTGTGTATCCCCGAAACGTTGTAACACATTGGGATGCAGATGACCTAATAAACCTTATAAAGCAAATCCGAGTGCTGTGTCTTGCAGAATGATATATATATATATATATATATATATATATATATATATATATAATATATATATATATATAATATATATATATATATATAAACACAGATAAACAATATTCCCCACCCATTGATTTAATACCAACATTGGTTGTAATAACATTTCATAAGCTTCTACAAGTTAGCTGCAAACTAAAATGTGTTAATTTTCTATTACCTAACAATACATTTTTGTTGAGAGACAACTTTATTTCATTGCAAGTATGTACCGTAATTCACTTAATAAAATGTACATTATAAAATGAGGGTTAAACAGAGACTAAAGCATTGTACACACCATGCAATATTTATATTTCCTCCTGACCGACCGTTCCGCTCTTCTGACCGGCGAAGGACTGTCGGTCACGGCAATAATGGCCCTGGCCAACAGTTAGCCGCGACTGAACTTGTGGTCCTTAAATGACCACACAATCAGACATGGTTTTCAGACATGTCCGAAATACCATGCAATTATTTCGGCCTGATCGACCAAAACACTGAACTGGTTGATCGTGACGAAATAATGCATGATGCGTACCGTGCTTTTGTAATGCAATTGCCATACTCACACTTACAGTTCCAATTTTTTAAATTCTGAATCTAGTAAGTCAAAAGCAGCTGTTATGTTTTCCATTGCTTGATTACGTATAGAAATGTAGTTGTATATTTTTGACTCCTATTAAAAAAAAAGAAAATGCTAGTAAATTGTTAAATCATATTAGCATTTGAAGTTTAACGTAAATAGGTTTTTCTAAACCTGGACACTTCTAGTTAGTCTGGGTACACACAAACAGATATTTCAGGCCAACCACCAATAATTCTGTATATCGATCGGTCATTCAGCCCAAAGTATATGAGCGATGTAATAAAAATTCTTATTGTTAATTGCTAATTTTGCCCAAACCAATCAGATTTTAGCTTTCAAATGGTACATAACATCTGATTGGTTGGGGCAAAATTAGCACCATTTTTAACCATAAGAACTATTACATCTCCCTGACAGTGTCTTGTCAGAAACATAAGATTATTATTAAGGCCTTTTCTTAATTTCCATACTCATGTAAAATTACAGAGGAACATTACGTATGTATGTATGTATAATTTTATTTACAGCAGCACTGTAAATTAAAAAATACAGAGTATACAAACAAGGGGATAAGTGCAAGCCATTATACAGATAGATAAAAATAAATTAAATTAAATACAATTTCATATATAGGTTAAGAAAGCATATATACAAATTATGTATAAATTGATATAAGTGCAACAAGCTTTAACACATTAGGATTGAGATCCCTGCGCCGAAGAGCTTACAATCTAAGTGAAATATCTATAAAAACATGGACACTGTTTATATTATATAAACTAATCATTACACTGTGGAGTTTCTCATTCATGCAGGTCATGGTATATCTGTGGTATTCAGTTAGATCATATGAACTTGAACTTAAGTTCTTGAAGACATTTCAGGTATATCTGTGGTATTCAGTTTGATCAAATGGATCAGAATGAATACAACAGATATAAAACTGAATACTCTAACAGTAAAATTCAATAAAAGTTCTTATCGTTAAAAATGGTGCTAATTTTGCCCCAACCAACCAGATGTTAACTTTCAAGTGTTAAATAGGATCTGATTGGTTGGGGCAAAATTACCTTTATTGAATCTTCCTGTAAATGTTAAGAGAATAAGCTTTTACCTGAGACAGTTCTTAAGATGTTAAATGAAAAACTAGTTGCGATAATTAACTTTAAGAAAGAAAGAAGTTACATTACTTACCGGAACAGGTGCTGGAGAACTGTATCTTGGAGGATGTGGCTCACTTAATTCATACTTTACTTTAGGGATTTTGGTTGGAGTAAAGCTATAGAAAATGACAGATGTGTTCGTTAAACATAGCTTCTATTTGTGTTCACATATGCAGAAATATATATTGAATCTTAGCGAGGCAACTAGTAAAATTATATTTTTTATGAATGCCTCCTCTTTTAGAGACTATTCGCCAAATGGGTTACCACTGAGAACTGCTCTAGCAGTTCGTAGTACTGCATCTCCCTGGAAAAGTTTATCAACTTAGGGGGTTATTGAATAAAAGTTCTTATTGTTTAAAATGGTGCTAATTTTGCCCCAACCAATCAAATGTTAGCTTTCAAATGTTACATAAGTTCTGATTGGTTGGGGCAAAATTAGCACCATTTTAAACGATAAAAACTTTTATTGAATCTCCCTGTTAGTTTGTTCTTAAAATAACTGTGAACTTTTTATTGAAAATCAAAAACTCGAAAATACCATTTGAAACTCTAAAATATCTATCAAAAACTCTATTGAAAATCTTGTGTCTGCTCTAAATTCAGTGCAATATTTAAATGGCAGCAAATAGCGGTGAGTAAATCCCTTTCGGGATCGATATTGAATTCGCATAGGGAGATTCACCCAGAGTAATTGCGGCCCCCGGGAATATGAGGCCTGTAGTATTATTATATTTACTTTTCCTTTAGTCTATTTATTATCGGGGTTATTCAATAAAAGTTCTTATCGTTTAAAATGGGGCTAATTTTGCCCCAACCAATCAGATGTTAGCTTTCAAATGTTACATAAGTTCTGATTGGTTGGGGAAAAATTAGCACCATTTTAAACGATAAGAACTTTTATTGAATCTCCCTCTATATTTCTTGACTTCTCCAGAAAATTTGAGGTACAATATATCTTCTTATAGTCTAAGTAGCCTTTGCAGAGAAAAGGTTACTATACTAATACATGAAATTCTTATTTAGATTACATTTTAAACCTGCCTGTGAATGTGCACTAAAACTTTGCATTAGTCACCATCAGACCACCTATGTGTGTTATGGAATTTAAAACTACCACATTAAATTTGCCTTTGGGTTTTCATTTGTTAAAATTGAATTGCATGAGAAATAATTACTCACCCATTGCTTATGCCCTGTATTCCACATTCTAGCAGAATGTCCTTCATTACTGTGAATGAAGCAATATCAAGTGCATTAATATGATAGAATGTCTGGTAAACACATACCGATCACTGTCGGCTGCCTATATTCAAGTACAGGGAGTCAACAGTGAACTATAGAAATAACAACCTGATGCCAACGGGAGCGGCCATCTTTTTGCATCGGCCCTGTGTCTTTAGTCTTCCTTGATGCATTAGAAGTCTGTTTTTTGTGTAAACTTACTTGGTTGTCTGTCTGATGGGTTAATAAGCTTCATTCCAAAGACATCATTAAAGCTGTCTTCTTCATTTCTTCCTCCAAAAATGAATAGCTTTTTTGTTTTAATTAGAAACAAATAAATATAAAAAATGCATTTAAATGTTATATGGGCAAAGCTTCATAACCTTTAAACCAGGGTGGACAATTATATATTTTGTTTATAAGAAAATAAAACATCTTAATGCATGTCTAGAACTGTCAAGCCCTGTTTTTTCTCTGGGGTACACCGGGGAAAAAGTAAGTAAGTTAGTAAGTATTACATCTTCCTGTAGGCCTTTATTTCTAGGTATAAGTTATATTATCAAGGAAAAAATGGCAAATAGCTCTGACATATATCCCACACATGATACGCTGTTAACACATTGAGAGACATATTTAAATATTTAGATAACACTATATATAAATTAGTAATGCATACTTAAGTGTGTGGTGGTCGGAGGTCTCAGAGTAATGTAGCTTTAAATGTGATTTTAAAGCCAAAACGCGGAAAGCTCACTCAGTATGATCGGTTTCCCAGGTGCTTCCAGCTCTGGGCCCTTTGCTAGGGACAAGTCTTGGTCCTAGTTCCTACGATTAAGAGTGGGTGATACTCGAAATGCATCAGGCAGAGCTAACAGTTCTAATAAAAGGCTGTACATGCAGTTTCCTGGTGTGCATCACCTCTGAACATTTTGGCATTGTCTTCACTTAAATAATTCACCTGCAATAATTACCAGAAGAATTATTTGAAAATTGTTTAAGTCTTGCCAAGTACTTGTATCCAGGGCCTGGCCTATGAGAAGATGCGCTTTGAAAATAATCAACCTTACGGTAATTATTGCAGATGATACAATGTATTCCTAGGAATGAGGACCTAGCGTTTTAGGTCCTAAACCTGAGTACATTAAATAGTACATAGTATAATTGCCTTAAGAAAGTTACTGTAATCATAACTGTAAACACTTTGCATCATAACGCAGGTAGAAAGAAACACACAGACCAACTTACATGGCTGTGCAGAACAAAAGCTGTATGACTATATCTACATGCTGGAGGGATTCCAAAATAGAGTGGTTTTTTCCATTTCATTTTTGCTATAAACAAACAAAAAAAAACACAATCAGGGAGATGTAATAAAAGTTCTTATCGTTAAAAATGGTGCTAATTTTGCCCCAACCAATCAGATGTTAGCTTTCAAATGTTAAATGTGATCTGATTGGTTTGGGCAAAATTAGCACTATTTTAAGCGATAAGAACTTTTATTGAATAACTTTTCAACCCCATTGATTCAGCCAAGCTTACAATTACAGTTTGATTTATAAAGTAGAAAGCGAAAAATGTAACGCTTGCCAACTAAACCATTTAGAGCACACAACACAGTCCAAAACACACACACACACACACACACACACGCACACACACGCACACACACGCACACGCGCGCACACGCGCGCACACGCGCGCACACGCGCGCACACGCGCGCACACGCGCGCACACACACAAACATGTCATCTATATGGCCTGCTGTTAGGTAACTATACATGTATGTATGTATGTATATGCTTATTTATATAGTGCCACTAGGGGACGCAGCGATAAACAATATAGAATACAAAAAGTCGTATAAGGGGGACAGTAAATAATAATAAGTATTAGCAACATGAAATATATAAGTGCTTGAAACATGCAACATGAGAAAAGAGGTTCCTTCCCCGTTGAGCTTACAATCTAATTAGGTGGGTAACATGCAGATACATAGGAAAGGGTGGAAGTGCTAAAGTAATAACTAGTGCAGTGTCAACAGTCCTATGCTGTGCTCAGAGAGATAGGTTTATTGATGTAGAGAGAGGGGAATAGAATTCCAGAGGACGGGAGCCAGAAGAGAAAAAGGTTTAAGGTGAGAGGAGGCAGTGTGGGTGGGGGTTCTATATAGAAGATTGTTCTGTGATGAGCAGAGGGTACGGGCAGGAGCATATGGGGACAAATCTGTACAATATACGAGATTTAAATACTGAGGTGTAAATAAAACATTACACAGCTGTTGTCTTTTTTGACTGATGTAATGAATACTTTACAAGTTTTATTTGCACTGCATACGTCTCACTTCAGCACTTATACCTATTCCACTGTATCTGTATGTTACCCACCTTACTAGATTGTAAGCTCTACAGGGCAGGGACCTCCTTTCCTCTTGTGGCAAAGCTCTAGCACTTCTATTTATATAATTTATATATTTATGTGCTGAACTATCTATGTATTTATCCCCCTTGTATGACTTTATTGTATTTTGTTACTGTACAGTGCTGCCTCCCCAAGTGGAGCTTTATAAATAAACTATACATACATACATACATACATATACAAAACATGCTTTGTTGAGCAGAACATTAAAGGATCTTTTTTAGTTTAAAAGGGAAAAATAAACAACCATTCGGTACTGAAACAATGCTTTAGTAATAACCCTTTTAATTTCACACTGAAATTGAAAATGTGAATTTCATGGTGTATTAAGCATTGTGTTTAACATGGGTGTGTTAAATAAAAGTTCCCTTCATTGTCTACCTGACATAGACAGGAAGTCTAGGAACTAAGAACTGCAATAATTCACACAATAACTCACAAACCACTAAACAGAAACTATTCTAAGACAATTTAATATATATATATATATATATATATATATATATACTGTATATATATTTTTTAAATGAAATATGTTTAAAAGGATCAGTCCAAAGTATAGTGGATAATGTACCCCCATCTGTAAATTATAAAGATATTAGAAGTCACAGAGGAGTTCCGTGACCATATAAAAGCACGAGGCCACAGGCCGAGTACCTTTTATACAGGGCACGGAACTCCAAGGTGACTTCTAATATCCTTATATTTTACAGTTGGGGGTGCATTATTTATTATAACCTACCCCTTTGTGGCTTCTGGTTTCCTTCTCCTGGCACTGTAAGATTATAAGGCTATAATCCTTATAATCCTCCCATAGAAATCCACTACAGGGGTAGGTTATAATAATATAATCCTCACGTGATTTAAAGGAATAGTTTACTTGAAAAGTGATTGAAGATCACTTTGCACGATCCACTGCAGCAGCACAGAAAATCCCAGACAGTTTCCTGGTTTTAATAAACTATAACACGCATTATCATGCATGCGCACTATAGTTGATTATAAGGAAGCTATAAGCTGTCGGGACCTGTTAGTTCTGTTCCGGTGGATTGTGCAAAAATGTAAGTTTCTCTCTCTTCGTCCCTGGCTCCTGAGATATTGATTGAAAAATGGGTGGTAAGGCATAGCATCTTAAAGGAATAGTTCACTGAAAAAGTAAACTATTCCTTTAATGCATTGATTAAAGACCGGGAGGTAAAGGACCTATGCCTTACCTTCCGTTCTTCAATCAGTCAAGAGCCAACGACCAAGGTGAGTATATTTACCTTGCGCATGATCCACTGCTGAAAGTCCCAACTATAGCGCACATGCACTATAATGCATGCTATAGGTTTTTTTTTTAATTCACTTTATTGATGCCAGAGCACAATTGTAACAAATTGTAACAAATATAACAAATATATATATGGTAGTTGTTTTAACAGTAATATTAATACTTATTTTGCATATATTTTAGTTAGTACATTTTAACTTTCAGTTTATTGGGCACAATAGCTAACCAATTGTACAATAAAATATCTCCAGTTTGTTATTGTTACTATAAGATATAGTCTCAATCGTACCTTGTATTTATATATTGTTGCGAATTAACAAATAAAAGAAAATATTTCAAACATTCAGCTTTTCGACTCTAATTGCAGCACTTTAACTTAAGGTTATTACAGTCCATTATATATAAAACAGAAAAAAAATTGTATTATCCAGAGTATTCGATTAGCCCACAGATTGTGTAATTTGGGAGGCTTCGTACCATATTTTCCAGACTTTATTATTAAACTTATTTGGACACCCTCTACGTGTGTACACTACTCTCTGGAAATACACCATTGATGAGTGCCAACCACTGAGGAATATTGGGCCAGTCTGAGGCCATCCATTTTATAATAATAACTTTTCTGGCATAAAAGAGAGTTTCTCTAAGGAACGTGGATTTGTACCTATCTTGAAGTTCTTCTTCCAGTATTCCCACTATAAGTAGTTTACTATCAAGAGAGATACTGATTCTTAGTATTGATGATATTATTGTAATTACTTCATGCTAGAAGCATTGAACTCTAGGACAGTCCCATATTAAATGCCAGAAGTCTGCTTCTGCCACCTTTCATTTAGGGCATTCATCTGATCGATTATTGTCATATCTATGTATACGGAGGGGATGCATGTAAGATTGGTGCAAAATATAAAGCTGAATCACTCTGTTGTTGGCTGCAGGCAAAACTAGTCTACAAGCTTCAGCCATATCATTCCAGTCATCCTGCTGTAGGTCAGGTATATATCTAGTCCATTTAGAGAGAGCAGCTTCTGCATATGTTTGGGACTTAGCATTTATAAGATATGTATATAATTTAGAGATTAGCCCTTATGGCCCTTGCGTGCGTAATACACCTATAACTGGATGATTGGTAAGTGTTATATCTAAGGTTCCAAATTGGGCTCTGCAACAATGGCGAAGTTGAAAGTACCTAAATAGGTAATGCATTTATATTTTGTTTGGAGTTGATTAAAAGTACAAAACTGATCATTCTGATATATCTGTTCCATTTTTTGTTATCCAATCGCTACTGTTAGGGAACGAATACAGCTTTGGATACATATAGTTACCCCATAGTGGGGTAGACTTAAAAGGTTCTTGTATACCTAGCAACATTAGGATTTCTTTTCATACCCTCCAAAATTGTGTGTGCAGCACTGTACCTGTTACCTTTGACATACCCCATTAAAATTTTTTCTGAAATATTCAAAACAGGGGGTACACATACCCAGCCTTGTATATACCGTATCTGAGAGGCTAAGTAATATAATCGTATATCAGGGGGCGCCAACCCCCCATTTTCCTTAGGCTGTTGTAAAGTGGTTAGTTTGATACGTGCTCTTCCTGATTGCCATAAGAATCCCACAATTAGGCTATTAATAGCGTTAAAAAATTCTTTGGTATGTATATCAGTGTATGCTGTACCGTGTATAAAAGTTTTGGTAGTATGATTGTCTTAATTAAATTTACTCTGCCAATTAGGTTCAGGGGTAGATTTCTCCATATTTGGAATTTGGCTTTAATAGAGTTAATTAGCGGCATTATATTTAATTTATAGTATTGTGAAGCATTTGCTAGGATTATCATACCTAGATATTTAAAAGAGTTGGCTATTGACAACAGATATGGTAACGCTGCCAATGCTACCTGAGGGATATCCACAGGACATAGCACTGACTTCTGCCAATTCATTGTGAGACCTGAGTATGTGCCAAATTGTTCAATTGTTTGCATGGATAGGTTTAAAGGGGTCCTCTCACTCTCCAGGTATAAGAGCATATCATCTGCATACAGTGCTTTGCGTTCCTCTAGCTGCCCAAGGCGGAATCCAGTAATTGAGTGATGTGAACGGATTTGTATCACTAGGGCTTCAATTGCTATAGCTAATAAGTATGGAGAGAGAGTACACCCCTGTCTTGTTCCTCTATATAATCTAAATTGTCTTGAGGTATTGAGTTATTGACTGTTACTGACGCTATTGGGCACTCATATAATATTTTTATCCATGTTGTGAATTTATAGCCAAAGCCAAATTTTTTAAGATGTGCCCAAAGATATGTCCATTCAATAGAATCAAAGGCCTTATGGGCGTTCAGTGATACTATTACTCTTCTGACTATATTATCATGATATGTTACTAATTGTGTTTTTCTGAGATTGACAGAAGTAGATTTACCGGGCAGGAATCCAGTTTGATCCTCATGGATTATTGATCGTATAACTGTTTGGAGTCTGTTTGTTAATATTTTGGCAATAATTTTGTAGTCTGAATTTAGTAACGATATAGGTCTGTATGGTCTAGGTCTAGTGGTTCTTTTCCAGGTTTTAGGAGGAGTATTATATTGGCCTCGTATAGAGAATGTGGTAGTCTTCGTGATTCATATGAGCGGTGGAACATTTCTAAGAGTTGGGTCGCCATAATGTTACTGTACCTTTTATATATGTCTATTGGTATACCAATAGAACCTGGTGATTTGCCAGCTGTTAGGTTCCAAATAGCAATTTGTATTTCCTCTATAGTAATTGGCAATTCTAATTGTTGTTTATGTTGAGTTGTGAGTTGTGGGAATTGTATTGTATCTAGATAGTCGTTTAGCTACTGCGTATTACATGTAGTTTTGGATGTATAGAGGTTTTTGTAAAATTTATCAAATTCTGCTAGTATATCAGTAGTGCTAGTGACTAGCTGGCCATTGCTAGTTTTTAAATCTATGATGGTTTGTTGTGGTGTATCTGACTTTATCTGGTGTGCTAAGAGCTTAACAGACAAATTGGCTGTTTCATAGTAAGTTTGGCGAAGGAAGAATTGTTTTCTTCTGGCTTTTTCCCGTAGTAGAGCAGTGTACTGGTTAGTGCATACTTGCTATTTCTGTCTTTTGGCAACTGTTGGATCTTCTATATATTTTTGTTCTGATGCGTGCACCGAAGATGCTAAATTATATTCCTCTTCCTAATAAAAGCTATAGTAGCGTGCAGGCATCCTCTTACATATGATTTGTAGGAGTCCCATTTAGTGTTATATGACTCTGAGCCCTGATCTGCTTCTACATACATTATTAATTGCTCGAGTATTGCATCAGCTTGTGGGAACATATGTAACCAAAATGTGTTGAATTTCCAGGTTTTTTTTTTGCAGCTCTTGTGTTCATTTGGTGCATAGTAAGATGTACCAGGGGAATGATCAGAGATACCTCTGGGGAGGTGTTGTATAGCCTTAATTTCTGGCATTGTTATGTGATTTACTAAATAGAGATCAATTCTGGAATGCGTAGAGTGTGTAGGTGAGTAACAGGTGTACCCTAGTGCCGTGGGGTATCTCGTCCTCCATGGGTCAATTAGTTCTAAAGTTTGTGCTAGCTGTAAAAATTGTGTTTGCGTATCAATTGACTGTGTTGCGTTACGTGTGTGTAGTCTGTCAATTAGAGGGTTCAAGGTTAAGTTGAAGTCCCCCATTAATATAATGCGGGCTCCTGGATAGTTCAGTGCAAAGATCATTGCATGTTGGAGTATTTGCAAAGATGGGGGAGGGGTGTTGCATAGACCTCCCAGGACATATAGCATATTGTCTATTGTAAGTGCCAGAAGTACATACTTCCCATGTGTATCAGTTTGCACCTTTAAGATTCTATATTTCAGCCTTTTGTGGAGCAATATAGAAACTCCTCATGCATAATTAGAAAAACAACTGTGGGCTGCCCACCCCACGCATCTTTTCTGTAGATAGCGGGTGGTGTTCAAAAGTTAATGTGTCTTTTATAGACAGACTATATCTGGATCATAGTTTCTGAGATATGAATGGACTAATATTCATTTTAGTTGGTCATTCAGGCCCCTTACATTCCATGTAATTATTTTTAATCCTGTTTCCATATTATCTGAATGTTTTGTTAGACCAGACGTTCGTCCCTGGTGTCACGGAGTATGCCCATTCCGCACAAATAATAATTGGTGGAGAAACGTTATTTCAAGATTTAAGGTTGCCGCTACCAATTAATATATCTAGACCTTTCCCCATTTCATAGTATTAATTTCTACATTGTTGTTATGGCTATATCGCACCCAAATCTGTCACCGGGAGGTGCTTGATTATTGTGAGTTAATTAGTGGTTGGCTGAGTATGTGGCTAGTCAGCTCACATTTATTGGGAAATTAGAGACCCGGTTCTCAGCTGAGACATATATTGGAAGTATTTACTATGCACAAATAGGCTAGCATGTCACAGGAAATATTGAGATTGATCTTGCGGATTATATTTAAACAATTTAGTACCATTTATGAAGTTGTTCTGCATACTTTATATACCATACATATATATATACATCGACCATGAGGAGCACATGTATATTCCCTTATTCACATCTCCCTTTCATAACAATGTCAATTTTAGGTAAGGCATATTTACTTCATTTAAATGGCCTTATTTGGTGCGGTGATATTGCATTAAAGTCTGCTTTAGGTAGTCTATATATCTGCGTCTCTCTTCGCCCCCCCCGCTAACAGATTAAGAGATGCTACAGCTATCATAGTGTAGTCAAACTTATCACATATTTTACAGTCATTGCAGTTAGCAGCAATATATCGGTAATCTTTTGGGCTGTCTCTGGTTTAACTACTTAGTTGGTCCGCTTATTCTGGGGGGTTTAAATTGGGTTCTTTTTAATAGGGAAAGAAGGAACCGCCGGGGGGGGGCAAGTACATACCAAACCAGTGGATAATATCCAAGCGGCATAGACTTGTTTACGAGAGAGTGTCATACTATTGCCTAATGCGGTAGTGTATCTAGCCATTCCAGTGCTATTGTAGGAGATTCAGAAAAGTGAGTGGGGCCATTGTGCGCAATTTTAAGCTTTGCTGGATACATCATCGAGTATGTTATTCCTACTGTTCTTAGTTGTCTTTTCGCTTTTAGGAAGGTGGCCCGGCGCTTCTGCAATTCCAAATAGAAGTCTGGAAATATAGATACGCAGGTATTTTCCAGTTGTAGCTCTCCTTTGTTTCTGGCCATGCAAAGCACCTGGTCTCTATCCCTGCAGTTCAGCAAACGTGCAATCAGTGGCCTGGGCCTAGAGCCAGGTGGCAGTGCTCTGGCAGGTATTCTGTGGGCGCGTTCTATGGAAGGCATTACCAAATTGTTCTTTCAGCCAGTTTTCTAAGAATGACTCAGGTTGCGTACCTTCCATCCCTTCCGGCACCCCAATAAATCTGAGGTTTTGGCGCCTAGCAAGGTTTTCAAGGTCCTCCGTTTTGGCCTGGAGCAACTGTACTTGGCCTGTGAGGGAGGTTTTGGTTTCCATAATTGCTTGCAGCAGTTCCGCTTGTCTATTGGTTTCTGCTTGATCGATTTCAGTTATCGATTCCACATCTACTGGGCCTGTTTGAGTAGAGGTAGCATCTAAGTTGCGTTGTGGAATTTTTGATGTCTTTTGACCGCATGGTTGACCGATGCCATTTTGGGTAGTCACTCTTTGGTACTAAGCTAGTTTTTCAGCCATCCCGGACAGTGTGCTACCATTTGGTTGGTAGGTGCCGGTTCTCATTTGTTTCCCCTGGTTCACAGGTCTGTTTAGGATAGGTTAGGTTGCCACTTTTCGTTTCAGGATACTAATATGGTACGGAGCTCACACCAGTTACGACCGTCTACAGCGCCATCTTGCCACGCCCCCCCAATGCATGCTATAGTTAAACTAAACCCGTTAGCAGGCAGAAATTTTCAATGGAGCCAGTGGTGGATCATGCGCAAGGTAAATATACTCACCATCGTTCCTGCCTCAATTAATGCATTAATGGAATAGTTCACTTTTCAAGTGAACTATTCTTTTAAGGTAAAACAACTTGCTAAAATGAAAAATATAAAGGGAAATTTATTATAGCAAATCTCCGCTTCTTACCTTTCCACAATCACGTGATGCAATACACGATTAAGTCCTGTATTGTGTCGAGGGATCACGGAAAGGAAAGAAGTGAGAATTTGCTGTCCTTTAATGCTTCGCCCTAAAATAAGAGTAAAACCCACGTTATCCTGATATTTCAAACACACTGTAATATGTGCGAACCGCTAAACATTGCATTTGCGCATTTTTGCGTGTTGTAGTGTGGCTGCGGCCTAAATTTTTGTGCTACCACTCAGCACAAAACTTAACATTGTTATTGTAGAAGACTGTAAAGGAGCGCAGTCGTGCGTCTTACCTTGCAATACCTGACGTAATCTCCTTTACATTCGGAATTAGATTGCGTAAAGGGAAGAAGGGAAGCTGCCCGGCTTTCATATATTGAATCTCCCCTGTAGTTTGCTATTCAGCTCATTATTAGGAATTCAATGCACTTATCTTTTCAAATGTTTTCTAAGGAATTCCATTAAAATGTTATAGTGTGTCTGCTGCAAGGAGGCAGAGGGTGCATGAAGCAGTAGTACAGTATTGCACACTGTAAATTCACTGTATTGCTTACCAAGACTTAATTTCATGAGATCATATTTCAACATTTTAGTTCCATGTTCCGATTCTTGTAATCCCCCAAACAGGTAAATATCCTACCAAACAGAACCAAAAAAAAAATGTTGTCTCATTCAATTTGGTGTGAAAAAAAAGATATCTGAATGTGTTTGGAGGCTTGGTCATCTACATGTTCCAAATTATCAAGATTGAAAATAACTTGTGCTTCATGTGAAGTTCAAGATTAATATGCCTCATACACATAAATGTTATAAAGCCAAGTCAATACATTCCCAGGTACATTTTTTTTACCTTGTCATGGTGTGCTGTAAATGAATGATGTGTCCGTCCACTTGGTTTTTCTCCTTTGACCTCACAAAGTTGCCATGTCAGCGTAGCTGTAGTTTATTATAAAGGTAAATAATAATAATAAAAAATAATAATAAAAAAATACCATATAGGCAATAAAATGTAATTTGAAATTTAATTTAAAGTTAAAAAAATAAATAATAATGAGCATTATATAATAATAATAATAATGTTTGTGTTCAGCCTCAATCCTTCTGTGGGGTCAGATTCTTTGCCCCTTTCAGAGTATTCTTGCTGACAAAAACAGAAACAAGAATGAAGCACCGCCTTGCAGTTTCCTAAATTAACAGGCTTTTGAATACAAAGGCAATTGAAACACTATTTGATTCAGCTAAATATGGGCAATACACCCTGTAAAAGTAGCTCTTTAAAGGACAATTATACTTACCATTTCCCCGATCCACTCCTGCAAAGTACCCAGGGTGAGGACCTAAAACGCTAAGTCCTCACCTCTAGGTACTTTACAAAAGTCCTGAAGTACTTACTTGTAATCTCCCTCGTCTCTCCGGTCGGATCCTCCCCACTGGCACTGTCAGTGACAGTCTGGGAGGCAGCCAACTGGAAGACACGCATCCTTGCAGAGCGCATCTTCCCATTGGCTGCCTCGCGACCTGTCACTCAAAGTGCCAATGGGGAGGATCAGACCGGAGTGCCGAGGGAGATTACAAGTAAGTACTTCAGGACTTTTGTAAAGTACCCAGAGGTGAGGACTAAGCGTTTTAGGTCCTCACCCTGGGTACTTTGCAGGAGTGGGTGGAAAGGAACAAGGGGGAGGTGAGTATAATTGTCCTTTTATACTTTTAAAGGACAATTATACTAATAAAAAAAATTGAGCCATTTATTGCATTATTTGGCCTTGTTATGTAAGTGTGCATTGTTTTATTTATATAGTGCTATTAAAGGATACATCGTTGTGAAATATTATAATACAAGGGGGAGCCAAAATTATAAATAAATGCATAAATACCAATATATAAATAATCATATACATCAATAAGTATACAAGTGCTAAAACAAACAACATGAGGAAAGAGGTCCCTGCCCCATAGAGCTTACAATCTAGTTACCGTATGTTTGTATGGTGTAAGTTATTTCCCAAATGAACTATGGCAAAAACAAATTTCATTTTTATTCTGCTGGTAAAATTACCTGTGTCCAGTATGTAAACATCTGTGTTATAATAAGAATCATTGGAGTAGCCCCCAAACAGGTATATATGCGTTCCAGATGTAGCAAATGTATGTCCCATCCTTAGAATTACAAATTAAAAGACATAAAACATATTGTTAATAATAATTATAATCATTAATTGTACATTTTAATATACAATTGGGTTTACTTACATTGCATCGGGCACTGTGCCAGCTGTTTTGATCGGCACCCAACTCTCCGATACTACATTCAATTAAAAAAAATAAAATGTATTACAATTACAATTTTAAACTGACATTATATTGTCATATACATGTGCATATATGAGGAAGCATTTTTTGATTAAGCCATGGTATTGTATAAATAATAATTAAAAAAAAAAGATTAATCCTGAGAATATAAAAAAAGAACAGGAAAAGTTACCAGACAACATTGTCCCAAAACAAAGATAAAACTGTGTCTCGCCTCTCCCTTTACTGTGGCTGTTGGTTGATTTATGAAATTAACCTGTGGGTACTAGGAGCCAGCTCCTACAATCCACATTTTTGTTTTAGTGAAAGTCTAAGTGGTTACAGTACACTTCATATGCTTTATAGTTCACAGCAGAACACAGCAAGGAAACTGCAGCCTCTCTCCCTAGAAGCTGACAGCCAATCATATTACAGCACAGAGACCTGCCCATGTTAGTCACAGCTTATGATACAACAGGTCCTGCCTCTTAGACACAGAACAGAGATTTGACAGTCTACAATAGTTGTTTTTAGTTTTAATTCCTTTGCTTTTCATACAAAAACAAAAAACAATATTTACAGTTTATTTCCTATGAAGCATTGAGTAAACAAAAAAAAAATATATATAAAATATATTTTTTTAAAATAAACGGCACTAAAATTAGCTGACTATTTAGGATTGTTCTTAGAAGGTTATCAGCAATGCAGGCTGCCTGAAACTGCATGGTAAAGAACAGCTTTCAAAGTTTAACAGGTGACTTCAATGTTGGTGTGGAGACAACTGTATAGAAAATATGTGCATATAGATAGTAAATAGTGGGGTCAGTGGGAGTGGTCATTGGTGCACATGCTCACAAGTTTCTTTAAGGGTTAGGTCCCACTATGCGTCTTGCAATCCATTTTCCGTAAGCTTTGCGAATCGCAATGTAATTGAAAATATAATAGAAATTGTGAGAATCAGTTCCCACTGTATAATTTGCATTCTGAATCTATGTGGCCCATTTTTTATCTGTATGCGTGCATAAATTTTGGTCCGTGTGTCAGAATTGCACTTTAAAGGGGAACTGTGGTCTCCAAATAAGTTGAGTTTAAATGAAAGGCCAGTTTCCTACCTTTAAAATGAGCCATCAACCACCTCTCTACGTGCTCCACAGCCCAAGATATAAAGAAATGACTGACCAGAAAGTTAATGGGTGGAAGGCTGACATGTGACATTCCTAAGGCTTCTCCTGCACAGTGCCGCCGGTGAGCACAGCCTCAGACTCCCTCAGTGTGTGAGGGAGACAGGAAGCCCCTCCTCCTCTCTGCTGTGTGAAGTCCTGACAGAGAAGGTAAGGGGATCTGCAGCCCTTCTCTCCCACTATGTGAAAACAGTCTTTTCAGGCAGAGTACTCACTCTGTTCTCACTCTGCCTGAAAAGGCTGTTTCCAGAGTTTTCTGTGGGGGGTCTGACTGGCCCATGGCTCACGCGAGTGGGCGGGGCTAATGCACCTGTGGGTGGGTGGGACTTATGGCATCCGTGGGTGGGTGGGGCTTAGACATCCGCGGGTAGGCGGCCCACATGGGGCTGTAAGAGAATGGGCCAAGGGGGGCCTGCAACTGGAGGGACCATGGGGTCCATGAGTGGGAGGGACCAGGGGGGCTGCAAAGGGGAGGAGGAGACACAGGGCAGATTGACTGAAATGGTTTCAGAGCAGGAAGCAGGAAGTGCAGGGGACCTGGTGATGCTGCTGCCATACCACACACAAAAATGTAAATATCTTCAAGACTATGCAAAATAAACAATGAAAATAAATAGCAAAAATTCTCAGGAGAGCAATTCCTATCAATTTACCTAAAGTCATTTTTGGACCACATTTCCCCTTGAACAATAGTCTATGGGAAATCAAAAAAAACGCGGACACACTTGGACAAACATTTTTGCATTTTTTTTTTTTTTGCATTTTCTCCAGTGTTTCTTGTTAATTTTCCAAAAACTGCGAGGGCAGCCAATCACGGTCGCGGCTGCCAGGAGTTCTAAACAGTGGAGGAGAGAGGGAAGGTAAGTAAAGATTGGGGGACTTTCTAACAATTATATTAATGCGGTTGGGCTGGGGGAGCATGCCCTACCGCATACCCAAGGGTTTAATGTTAGGGGGAGGCAGAGAAAAATGGAGGGAGAGGGAGGGGGAGGAGCTGCACTGAGCATGCCTCAACCTTGATGAGGTTGAGGAAGTCTCAGGCACAGCATGAGTCACACACTGCTCCTACACAGCAGTTTCCTGGACTTTGGAGGGGCACAGCAGGGGAACTATTTTGAGCAGGAATGTAAGGTAAGGATTGTTTTAAACTACTTGATGTGGCCAGTAATGGGTTAAATTTTAGTTTTGGGGGTGGACATGCCCTTGATCAGCGGTTTGTGAGAGCGCTCTGCTCCCGGGGGGGGGGGGGGGGGGAATCGTGGTTCTGTATATTGTAATTCCTTAGCGTGGGAGCGTCGGGTGAAGGTTAGAATATGATGAATTTGGGGGGTGATACTATGTGAATTTTTTTTGAGGCTGGACTTGCCGTTTAATGCACTGTGTGTTCATTGAAACAATGACATTTGCTATGTTAATAGCTGTGATATCAAGCAATTGGGTAATTTTTACGTCAAAATCTGCATTTTTTAATGCGCATCAATTATTCAGAATAAAAACACAGAGATTTTATGTAGAAACAAGTGCAGCTAATAATACACTATTTTTAAAAGAAATGTATGTATTGTGTTTCTAGCTAGATTCCACTTGATGCTTTTTATAGATTTTTCAGATAACAAATTCTTTAACTCCTTCGTGCGCCAGCTGTGCAAGTATCGCAAAAGACAACTGAGCAGATGGGCGGGAATTCAATAAGGGTTTGCACTGGATAATAGACCACTGTTTGGTTGCACCTCTGTGATATTTTTTGGCACAGCCTTTTGATGTTTGTATGTGTGGATTGAATAAAATCTTATGATGACACCACCTGCTAGGACTGATTCCTAACTCCGGAGCCATCTGCTCCCTGATGTCTGTTCTTCGTTCCAAATATCGTGAGCTCTGCTGAAGTCTCGTTCTGGGAGAAGGGATCTGCACCGTAGGACGCAGCATAGCGTGGACACTGCACGGATGCCACTGGTGAGCGCTCCTACTCCGGACTCTTGTATGTGTTTTTTTTGCACTGGCATGACTTTTTAACACCAGTTATAGCGCGCACCTCTGTAAATATGATTGCAGCAGCTGCGCTAGTGTCTCTTCCTAAACTCGCTCAGCAACCGCAAACTAGGGTTAAAGTTGCGCTAACCAATCTTAAATTGGTTACATTTTAAATAAACCCCTTAAAAGAGCAATGCGGTTCTCAAGTGCACCTCCGTATATTCCTCTAATACTGTATAATGTTACCTGTGTTGAACATGAGCAATTCATCTACAGTTCTTCCATGATAAGACCCACCAAAACATATATTTTTCATCTATTGCTGTAGCACTATGGCAGAGAGTATTAGGCTCTTCCGTGTACTTTAATATCTTCCACTCTAAGCTTTCTATATAGAATACAACAAATAAAAAAAAAAAGGATCAGCGCACATGAGACATTATTCTTCTACACTAAATGTTCTAGGTACACAGAATAGACCTGCTCCTCTGGTGTATAATGGGTAAAAAAATGTACATCTGTTATTTTACCTTCAACAAAGCAAATAGAAAGAGATTTTCGAAACTGTTGAGTTTCGTTCCGTTTTTGATTTTCCGGAAAATTTGAAGATTTGAAAACGGACCCATAGAAGTCTATGGAAGAATTTTTTTTTAAAGTTTCTGTCCATTTTGAGGGACAAATAGTAATAGTAGGTTACTGTAAATGACATAGAGACCTGGGGAATGGTCTGGGGAACCCGTAAATATAACCAAAACTATTTTAAAACTATTTTCCTGTTTTAGAACTTCCGCATTCTATTTTCGAGAGTTACCGAAATTGATCATACTTTCGAGATTTTCGAAAATTGTCTACTTTTGATTTTCGACAATTGTCTACTTTTGTTTTTTGCTAATCGTCTACTTTCAAAAATTCAAAATTAGAAAAATCCGGGTTCCGTGAAACCAAGAGTTCCAAAACGTGTTCTATTTGAACCCACATTACATCTCTATCTAGGAGTCATTGCTATTCCCGTGTGCGCTACCTGCTATTTTGTTTGTACTTGTATCGAGCCTTAGTGAAGAACTCGGAGCAAAGTACTAATCATTACTAACAGTTTGTTTCATATGTGCAACTTGTTGTGAATGTCTGTTAGCTGGTGATCCCAATAAGCTGGGAATCGGTGAAGGATCGGCGATATGCGACACGGGATCAACCTACTCTATAAGTGAGTTTTGACACTATCAGGGTTATTCAATAAAAGTTCTTATTGTTAAAAATGGTGCTAATTTTGCCCCAACCAATCAGATGTTAGCTTTCAAATTTAAATAAGATCTGATTGGTTGGGGCAAAATTAGCACCATTTTAAACGATAAGAACTTTTATTGAATCTCCCTGTATGTATGCTAAAAATTCTGTTTGATATATTCTTATTAGTTAAAAATGAAGCAGGAAGGCAAAGCTGCAGGTGGGGGCTGCAGGTTTGACATCTAATGCTAGAAAGTTGAGTCCTGGGCTCAAATCCAACCTCTGCTACATTGACATGGTGCTTGTATATTCTACATGTGCTTGTTACGTTTCCACCCACCCACACTCACACCCTATACTGATGGGTTCTGAATGTGTATTGTAAGTTCTTATACTGCAAGTGGTTTGTGTAGTTATGAGAAGCAAATGAGAATTAAAGGTTCAACATAAGGAAATTGAGTTTTCAAAAAGAAACATATTAAAAATAATTACATTTCATGATGCATAAATCTATTACCCAAGTCAAATGAATAAACCCCTGGTAGACTTTCTCCTGCCTTTTGATCACATCTTCCTCCAAATAAATAGATTTTTCTTTTTACAACACTGTGAATATAATAATAATAAAAAAGCATCATCAAATAATTTCTTCAAATGTACTCATTCTGTTGTATGTGGTGTTTTGGGAATGACAATCAATGTCCAATTATGATTTATGTTTGGCTGTAGAATCATCTTAGTTCATTTCATTGTTGTGTGCTTTCAGTTGTGCTACTCTATCCATTAGCATAGGGGAAACAAAGTACAGTAGCTAATTGGAAAATTCTTCTTACTTTCCTTAGATGAATCTCACTGAGCATGCCTCTAAGCTTCATGAGCAAGGGGAGGCGCTCTAACCACAGGGCTGCATTTAAACATTTTAGTGTTTGCCTTTGGTTAAGGATTAAATTGGTAGAAATTACTAGTGCTCTGAACACTCTCCCATTTGTTCTCCATTCTGGTCTTGTACCCCTAATTGACTTTACAACCAGCTATAGGTCATGCACAAAATCCTCAAATGTGTTATTAAATTACTTGCAGCAACTACATGTGATTTCTCTAAAATGCACATATCTGCCATCTTAAAGTCACGCTAACACTTTGTAAATGGCTTACCATGACTTAAGATGGAAAATTTGGGTTCCACTCTCACACTGTCATTTCCCCAATATTGCTTTATGCAGTAATTTCTGGACTGAAAGTCAAGAATTAAAATAAAGGGTCACGCACTTGTATACTTATTAATGTACATAGGTATTGTGTATTTTCCCACTCTAGTATGACTTTTTGTATTATTCTAATGTACAGTGCGATATAAATAAAGCTATACATAAATACAGTACATACAAGGAAGCGACAACCAGAAAATAAAAAAAAGCTGTGACTCAAAATGTGTGTAATTATTTTTTTTTATGGAGTTGATGAGGCCAAGTTGGGCAATATTGCCTGAATCTGCCATGTTGTATGAAACAATGTTGTATGTCCCTAAAGCTGGCATTCTAATTTACTGTGTGACTCTACATACTTCTGTTGCTTTGGTTTATTTAGCAGCAGACACAAGCTTAACTGTGCCCTGTAAGGATAAATATAATTATAACTGTAGTATGCATTTCAATGCACTAGACTAGCTTTACTTTTCAACATGCAGTACATTAACTCACCACATGGAATGTCCTTCTCTAGGAGATGGAATTAAACCGTTCTGTGGGATCATTTCCCATGCTGATTCACTTTGAGTAACGCCAATAGATACACAGGGAATTCACCCATACTAAAGTGGATTCATTAAAATAAAGGGCATGTTCAACCAATGTATATTGGTTACTCAGCCCCAAAGCTCTCGACAATCTCGAATTTGGGTTGGGAGGTTGGGGGTATGTAGAATGTTAAGTAGACGAGATTTTTGTTGTGGGGGATGGACATGCCCTTTAAAGTCTAGTTTCAGAGGGTTAATACAGAGGCAGTTTAATCTGCTGTTTTAGGTAGAAATGTATAAAAAATAATGTAATGCCCCAAATATTTTGTATCGTTATCTTGGAAATGGATATGTAAAAACAATGCCAGACAGTAGGGCTAAAAGGAACCCTGCACTGAAGTTGCATTTTCAAAACTGTGAAAAGAAGAAAGCTTTTTACTGCACATATTGGTAAATTGTATATATAAAATAAGATGTGTAAAATTAAAATGCACTTTGGGTACTACACAATGTCAACTTATTTGCATGGCATAGGTTTTTAATTTTAGTGTGAGCAACACTACATTACATGTGAAACTCATGTTTCAGATCAATCTTTAAGTTTTGAAACTAATGTAAGCAGTAGACTTTCCTTCATGCCAAGTAATGAAGATTAATGATGAACTATAATAAATCAGCAATGTAGCTGGATATGAATGCATAGATTATAATAATCCTTTAAATAAAGTAATTTACCTGGTAAAATGTACAGTTGCCTTGCCCCTGAACCTAAGCAGCCTCCCAAACTCTATAAAGGTGCATGCATACTGAGGTGCCAGCATCACCAAGGACCGAGCAAATGTCAGTCAAATTTCACCATATTTTAAAGGCTATCGACACAGAATGGAAAAATTATACATTTTGGAATGTTTTACATTTTCTTTAATGTGTGCCTTTGACCAACCCCATTCACAATAGTTATCCATATAAAAACTGTAGAACAGGCATTTAGTGACAAAGATTCAATTCTTATATTGTCCGGTGTTTGAATGCAATGTATCTCTGTGCACTTGTGTGCGCTATTCCAATAATAGTATTAATCCACATCAAAAATGGTGATCGATTTTGTTGCAAAAACAGACAAGAGCCTGCCAGCTACATTGCCCAACTTGGCATGCACTGCACAAAACAATTTCTAAATCGTAGCCTAGGTCCTAGCTCATTTTAGGGCCATATTTAATATAATCAATCAGATTTTATTTACCATTTAAAAGCTAACATCTGATTGGTTAGGGCAAAATTAGCACCATTTTTAGCGATAAGAACTTTTATTGAATCTCCCTGTTTATGTGTGGGGTTTCTGCCATGAGATTAGTATTTTTTACTTAGAAATCTACATACAATACACACCACATAATCATTTTTTAAAAGAATCTTTACTGGCAAACCGTTTTTCAATATACACTGTGCATTGGAATCATTGTTCTAAACTGACTTACATTTAAGAGCTGACATTTGTTGGGGGTTAAAGATATTACAGTAAAAATGCCACATTCATGAAAAGCAGGTAAATGCTTACTTGTCAGCATGTAGAAATCATTGTGAAACATTGGAGCATCTCTTCCTATAAAACAGGAACATTTGAAAAACAAATAGTTTATTATTACTTTACCAGATTTAAAAAAAACAAACAATGAAAATGCCTAGACTTCGTGAACATAAGAGTTTAAAACTAAAATCATATGTGAGTACTCTGAACCAAAAGTAATAATAATCACTTTCCATTTAAAAATGGAATTACCATGTGTATAAGTGACATATGTGAGATAGAGACTCAC
This sequence comes from Hymenochirus boettgeri, assembly GCA_019447015.1. Classification (NCBI taxonomy): domain Eukaryota; kingdom Metazoa; phylum Chordata; class Amphibia; order Anura; family Pipidae; genus Hymenochirus; species Hymenochirus boettgeri. The sequence goes on along the minus strand of CM033469.1, from coordinate 260,124,173 downwards.
ATCAATTACACCTCTGGTGCTTTAAAAAACATACAAATATAATATAATATGGTATCGGATAGTAATTTGTATCCCCAGATAACAGATCATTTGAATTTACATTTTGTCTTTTAGCATAACATATGCACTGTATACTTATTTTAATTACAAATAATTTGCTGTCAGAACAGTAACTGTAATGGTTTGTTTATAGAAATGGTTTCTCAGTTTGTTTTTATAAGACCCAGCAAGGTATCAAAGAGGAGCACACTACTGTAGTAAAACTTTCTTATTAGTGCAAAAACAACATACCGTTTCGGGACTCTGGGCCCCTCAGGGGCCCAGAGTCCCCGAAACGTTGTATGTTGTTTTTGCACTAATAAGAAGTTTTCACTTACGTAGTGTGCTCCTCTACTTTGATACCTTGCTTGGTTATGGAGCCCTGGAAGTAGGGGGTGAGAGGATGCACCTACCAACTTGTCTGGCTAAACCAGCCAACACATGTGCCTGAGTACACTTGGAACTTTTATAAGACCCATCCTGCTGTGTTCCCATGTGTGATTTTTGTATCAAGTTGTAGCGACTGCTACTATGTGTTTTTTAAGATGTTACCGAATAATTTTTTGATTACATTTTAACCAAAGTCCGGTGCCTGCCTTCTATTCACACGGTTGGGGTCCTTGGAGGTACGCTGTGGATGAGACGGAACTACTGGAGGCTTTTTCAGCACCGAGATACTTCACAGGAGACGCTCCCGCAACACAGGTGCAGCAACGTCATTTACTTACTTAGTAATAGTGTCTCACCTCTCGTTTTAATATGGTAGTTGAAGGGCAACTTTATGAGGGAAATCAAATTTCAAAATATAAAATATAAAAACTCTATATCTTACAGAAACAGTGCCTCCAATCATGCTTTCTAAGCAGAAGTGAGCAGTCAATGATGCTACTTGTCTGACAGCTTCACCGCTCCTCCTCCTCTTTGCTGCCATTACTACCCTCCTTTCTGTAACATAATCACACGTGTCCTATAAAGAGAGGTACAGAGGGCGGAGAGGTGGTAGAGAAGAATAAACGTTGAAGCTGTCAGCTGTTGAGAAGCAGTGAATCTATGAAAGCTGACCACGCTGGTTAGAAAGCATAACAGGAAGTAATAGTACTGCCTCCAATCTCCTTGTTAAACATAGATTTTTTTTTTTTCAAACCTGTGTGCGAAGACCTGAAGAGTTATGCACTGATGCCTGTTCTTCTAGTGGTTGCATAGATTTTCCCTGGGTACTTTATTTCCCCCCACAATAAAAGGCATACTTATTGTATGTGAAATAAATTGCTTAGATTAGTGCCTGCTCTTTTTAGGAGGGAGTAATGTAAAAAGATTTTTACATGAAAGTCTTCAAAGCCATGTGAGCATGTTCACCTATTGGCCACACCTCCTGCCCCCACGATTTACTGTGTTTATGCACAATTCAAATTGTCAGCTAATTTTACAGTGTTTTTTTTTTGCTTCCATTCTGTTCCTAGCAAAATAAACCATTCTAAATGTACTTATTTCTTTGTATACGCTCTAGTAGCATAGCTGACTAATGCTCTACATTCAGAACTACACAGCCCATGAGGTTACAAGTTTAAAGTCCCAGACGCTTGAGAGATTGCAAAAATGAATGGGATTTGCAATCACATGTTGGTTGCAAAGAAGAACGGGAAAGGTGGTTCCGGCAGAATTGGTCTATATCGTGGTAGCTTGGTCGGGTAAGTAAAATCATCCTAATGTATGCCACCTTCCACCAAACAAAGAGGTGGATTATGGGAGCTTACCCCTAGTACCAGAGGTTTATTTCATAAATCTGTTGTCGTAAGTTAATTTTACTTTATGCAACTGACAGATAGTATATTGGAAGCTACCACCATGCAACCATTTATTTAATCAAAAATATTTTGCAACCAACTAGTAATACAATAACAACTTACCAATGATTGCTCATTGTACAACCTCCAAACTAAATGCAATATTTCCTGCAACTGTTAAAGCATGTCCATACCTATGATTATGTAAGAAAAGGGGTTATGAGTAAAAGTGCATTTAAAGGACAAATACACTAAAAAAATGTGTTTTAAAAATGAAAAGTACATGGCAACAAGGTGAATTTGATTATTCCTGTGTCCTAATATTATTTCTTTGAGAAGCACAAGCACTTACAGTTTTTATCTGCCTGGTGAATACATTTGTAAAGGGCCAGTTTAGGTGGCCATACAGTAAAAGATGTTGTGGGATCACTCGGTCGGGTAAGTAAAATCTTTCTTTAGTCATCTTTAGTCCTGGTCTTTCTTGTTTTAAAGATGATTCTGGATGAAGCCAGCCTGGCACAAGCATTTCTGTCTTCTCACAGAAATGACACCGACATATAGATGCACTATTCAATGAGTCACATGTTCCTCTTCCCTCTAACTTCCTAGGAGAGCAATTAAGTAACTACTGAGAGACTCTGTATCAAGACTGAGCAATTAAAATGACAGACTTAGCTTACAACTTCTCATGACATTTTCAGAATGGGCCATTCTTTTTATAAATTGGAAGTCGATTGCAAAAAAGGTCCGCCAGCGTTTTTTCTGATGTTAAAACAACATTGGGGGGATGTCGGAAGCGAGTTCCAAGTGTTTGGCCAAATTGATCCTCATTTATATTGTATAACTAAAGACCCGCAAAAACCTCCGCCCTTCTAATGTACACAGGTAAACCCAGGGGTGAGGACCTAGCTTAAAAGGTAAGGGAGGGGTTGGGGTTTGGAACATCACCTTTAAAAGATAAAATCAACCTTTTTCTTGGTAGCAGATTACTAAATATACTCAACATTTTTCATAAAGAAAATGGAACATCTAAAGGTGAACACTAAACCTAAATTTAGATGTTGAAGCTAGAAAATCACATGGGAAACGTGTGCCAATGACCAGCATACTGTCCAAGGGAAACTGTATCACTGTTCTATTTCTATGTATCAATACAAATACAAGAAAAGGTTATTATTGGTGAGTGACTGGCTAAAACGTCAACTGGTGGAAAGGCTGGTAGGCTGGCTGTTAGAGTTTAGAAAGTTTCTCTGCTGCTGTTTGTTTTTGCCAAAAAATAGCATGAAAAGATACTACTCCAAATATCACCTGTTTCTTACACAATCCAACACACTGAAAATTGCTGATGGGATGTTAGTTTAATAGTTAGTGTTGCCCTGCTTTTTTAATACTAGAAGAAAGTCAGGTTTTAAGGAAGAATGGCAACACATAGGGGCCTAAATCATAAATTTACTTATAGCCCATAAAATGTATAATTTCTCTTTCTACGTGATCTCTTAAGGGCATGTCCACCTTGAAATCTTTTGTCATAAGGTAGGTGCCCCGCTCACCCCGCCGAATGATATTTCTTTAAAGGGCATGTCCACCCCGAAATTTAACTTTTGATATGTGGTAGGGCATGCTCCCCCAGCCCCACCATTAATATAATTGTTAGAAGTCCCCCGATTCTTACTTACCTGCCCTCTCTCCTCCGCTGCAGTGTTCAGGCCCTCTGCTTGTATGGAATTGAAAGCAGGGCGGACCGCAGCCGCGTCCGTGATTGCTGAAGGCAGGGAGGGCTGCACTGAGCATGCCTCAACCTTGATGAGGTTGAGGAAGTCTCAGGCACAGCATGAGTCACACACTGCTCCTACACAGCAGTTTCCTGGACTTTGGAGGGGCACAGCAGGGGGACTATTTTGAGCAGGAATGTAAGGTAAGGATTGTTTAAACTACTTGATGTGGCCAGTAAGGGGTTAAATTTTAGTTTTGGGGTGGACATGCCCTTTAAAAAATGTTTGATTGATACTTGATTGATTGATACAGCCCCTTCTCTTTTTGAAATGTTTTGGTGGTTGGGGTGGGCAGGGGTACCTACTTTATGTCCAAAGAGTTTCATGCTAGGTTCCACGGCTGTAGAGGATGGATCCGATGATGGGAGGGAGGGGGAAAGGGCTCCCCTGCGCATGTTACAGTCCATGTTGGGGTTAGGAAAGCAGCAGGGACCGGATGACTCACTGACAGCTTTCCTGGACTTTGAAAATGCACTACAGGAGAACCATAAGGAGCAGAGATGTATGGTAGGGTTTTTTTAAACTACACAGTGAGGTCACTTGGGGTTATTTTTAGTTTTGGGGGGTGGACATGCCCTTTACCAAAAATACAGACATTATAAAGACATCAAAATCTTTCACTAAGTAAATGGCCAATAGGCCTTTTTACTACTCTCTACTTTGCACAGAGGAACAAACAAGCTGGCTGGAGAGCATGCTGGGAAATAACAGTGGATGGGCAGACACCAGAGACTTTGTCTACTGAAAATAAAGATACATTTTTAAATGCTGTATTTCTGTGAAGAAATGAATTGGAAAGCAAGTGATGCAATCTTTGGCAGCAATTACTGTATTATAAATCAAACACCAGTGCTATTGTTTAGCCCATTCCTGTAGCACCAATATCAAGAGGAACGAAACAACCCAGTGGTTCCTAATTACGTCACTGATTGAAGCACTGTATTTTTTTTTTGCAAATTTGCATGCAAAGATCAGCTGCATAATAGCTCAGTGGTTAGCACTGATACTTGCAGTACTGAAGTCCCAGGTATAAATCTTCTCTTGGACACATCTGCAAGGAGTGTGTATGTTCTTCCCATGCTTGCGTTCCATCCCCCCCCCAATCATAAGACATACGGATAGGTTGTATGTGTCAATTAAATGTGCTTAGATTGTAAATATGCTAGAGGGACAGGGCCGGATGTGAATAATTACATGTAATTGTAAAGTTACGAGAATTGTTGGCACTATTGAAATTTAGAATAATAATAATTTCCCAATGCACATATCACAGAGCATAAATGCTGTATTCAGGGCTAGAAATTGCATTTTTGATAATATTTTAGCAGTTTCTCTCTCGTGCAAATAATACAGCACTCACTGCCATGCTGCTGGCACCAGCACGCAAGTGCAGGTTGTGGCAGCTAAGGACTCACATGGCTAGGTGACATTGCTTCCTTTGTATTACATTTAGGCTTTTGTTTCCATTTGATTAAATATGAATATTTCAGTGAGTAAATTCTGATTAAACATATATAGGCATATAATTTAAAAGAACTTAATGGGCGATTTGTAACTTGTGCTTCATGTGTTAGAACCCTGGTAAGTCTCAATTACAACTTCAGGAAGCAGCAGCATTAAAAAAACATACCTTGGACACGGAGGGTCTCCAGAAACATCTTTCTTGTATCCAGTGACCACTTGCAGTGCCATATCTTTTTAGCTGAAAAAAGTCAACATAATAAACCAGAAAAAAACAAGATAATTTGTTCTCATTCTGTTTTAACTATTAAAACAATTACAAGAAATTACAATGGTAAGGATAATAGTTTTTCAGAGGTTTTTAAATGACGTACTTTAGTCCAAACTTTAAACTTATATAACAAAGCACCTTCTGTTTTCTTGTTTGTCTCACCTACCTGTAGAAACGATGTAGTTAAACACCTGCAGCCCCCCTGATATGTACTAACAATTACGCTTTCAGAATAAAAACTGAGGACCTATTAATATTAAAACACCGTGACTGGGCTTTTATCTGTGTTTTATTTTACTTGGCAGCTGTTGCTATGACATTGTATACACAAGCCTCACCACACCATTATTAATTTAAATGTACTGTTTCCGGTTTAATAGGGAACACAAACGAATACTTAATTTTAGCTACTGTATTAACAGATTGTTGTGAAATTGCTAACAAATCAAAATAGAAAGATATCATATGCTTTATTTCTGAATAGAGAAATACAGACACTATCTAGAAAAATAATCATGCAGTTATGCCATTTAATGCATTTAACATAAGTCTGAGGTCCCACTGCACAACATTATAAAAGCAATGTATTTGTAACACTCCAGAGTCCCTGAGCATCCTTTCAGCAAACCAATAGTCAAGCTTCCGTCCAAGGCTAGCAGTGTCTTACCGGACAAGGTTGTCCTCTCGACTTAAAGTGCAAGGTATCTGTACTGAGGCCGGGGATACTTGAGAAATCTAGCGCCACTGGCGGACTGGAAACAATAGTGATCGCTAGCCAAAGCATACAATAGGGTAAGCAAATCGGAGTAAGGAGCAAAGACAAGGTCAGAACACACGGGTAGACTGTCAGCGGGCGAGGTAAACAGGGAAATTAGTGTCAGCAAGAAATGTATCCAATTCTTGGGGGCACTGTCGTCCCCAATAGGCTAGTTAAGTGGGCAACTTGGGAGAGGAGACTATTCCTCACGAAATGGGACAGGTACAACGACTTGGTCACAAGGAATTCCTCTACCGTTACTAGAGCCACAATATCTAGAGCTCTATACAGATGCCTCAGCAATGGGACAGTGAGCGCATATTCTGCAGTACACTGCTCAAGAAAGAAGGAGAACTATGCTCATCTCCCATCAGGTATAACCACACTGCGAGCAGTAGTGAAAGCCCTGCAGACCTTTCAAGCAATAGCCACCGGAATCTATTTAAATTCGCACAGACAATCAGGCGCACAATTTAAAAAAGCAAGGAGGCTTTTAATGATGAGAGGACAAAACCCATTACGTCATTTGCCCAGCAGAGGTTAGTGAGCACACAGCCCTCTCACATCCCCGTGTAGGCAACCAATGTGGATCTTCTATACAGATCAGGGTTAGATCAGAACGAATGGGTCTTAACTATCGATATTCATGGATTGTAAGAAAATGGGGATATCCCAGATAGATCTTATGGGGACAGGGAACAATCAGAAGATAGAAACCTTCTTTTCCAGCTAACAGAGCAAAGAAGCCTTGGCGTGGATGCTCTGAGTCAAGATATGGATGGGATGAAAGCCTACATCTTTCCCCCAATAGGGTTGATCCCCAATGTCTTGAAGATTTAACTGTCAGGGAAGCTGGTAATGCAATATTACCCAATTGGCTGCAGCATCCCTGGTATCCTCTGCTTAAGAGGTTAGTGCTGGTCCATTTCCTCTTCCTCCATGGAAGTATCAACTTAATTCGGGCAAAATCTGGCACCCGATTCCCAGGACACTGAAGTTAGCAGCCTGGCAATTGAGAAAGGCTACCCGAAAGGGTTGCTCAACTAGAGTAATTTCTACCCTGCTGGTCAGCAAGGAAAGAAAAATGCCACCATTCGGAATACCTTTCAGACATGGGGCAGCAAGTTCTAACCTAAATTGTGAGCAGGCAACAGTTCCACGGTCCTAAATGTTCCTTCAGGAAGGATTATAAAAGGTTTAACACTGAATACAATTAAAGTTTAGGTATCTCCTCTATATTCGGGAGAAGCCTATTTTCCGACCCCTTAGGGCTAGGTCACACTAGCGCATTTTTTCGCACGTCCGCGCTGGTGATTTTCGCTAAATGAAAATCGCGGGACCGCAAAAATTCCCGCGATTTACGATTGTGCATGCGATTGCGCGGCCGTTCGTGTTTGGAAACGCATGCGTTCACCATTTTTGGTGCGTTAACGCATCGTTTCCATAACGCAAAAAGGCAAAAACCCAAGCGCAAAACGCAAACCCCACATAATCGCGCACACAATCGCGTGTGATAACGCTCGCGATTTGGTGCACGATTCCTGTGCATTGCAGTGTGCCTCACCCTAAATCAAATATTCCTTAAATGGGTGTTAAGAAGCAGACCTCCAGAAAGTCTCACTTCCCACAATGGACTTACCACTAGTGTTAACACATACATCGTGTAAGGTAAGGATTTTGAACACTACACTGGGGACAGTAGTGTAGTAAAGACATGCCATTTAATTATTATTAATGTCCCCATTCTGGAAAAGTAAGCTGGCCCTCCCTCTTCCATGTATGTCAATCAAGGCTGTGACAACTAACATCAAATTGTTTTCCCTGCTTCCTCCTCTGCACATGCTTAAGCCTATATAAAGGGTCTTTGAGCAGAGAGGAGGCAGATACCTTTGTTAGAAGAATTAGAGCTTATCATTAAATATCTGGTTACAAATCATGTAATAAACTGGGGTGAAAACCTTGGTTTTTGGGCAGATAACAGACAAATCACCAGTTTTTTATGTTAAAGGGTGGACATACCCTTTTAAATTGTAATGTCTGTTATGCCATTTCTGACATACCCATCCAAATCAAAGTGAACTGTGCTTTTCTCCATAAGAAAAGCTGATGATGATAATTGTGCTTACACCTCCTCCTTCCCTCCCCCCCCGGCTGAAATCCCGAATCCCACAGTCAGGGCTGAAATCCCGAATCCCAGTCAGGGCTGAAATCCCGAATCCTAGTCAGGGCTGAAATCTTAAATTCCACAGTCAGGGTTGAAATATATGATGAATTTGGGGGGTGATACTATGTGAATTTTTTTTTGAGGCTGGACTTGCCGTTTAATGCACTGTGTGTTCATTGAAACAATGACATTTGCTATTGTTAATAGCTGTGTATATCAAGCAATTGGGTAATTTTTACGTCAAAAATCTGCATTTTTTAATGCGCATCAATTATTCAGAATAAAAACACAGAGATTTTATGTAGAAACAAGTGCAGCTAATAATACACTATTTTTAAAAGAAATGTATGTATTGTGTTTCTAGCTAGATTCCACTTGATGCATTTTATAGATTTTTCAGATAACAAAATTCTTTAACTCCTTCAGTGCGCCAGCTGTGCAAGTATCGCAAAAGACAACTGAGCAGATGGGGCAAGGAATTCAATAAGGGGTTTGCACTGGATAATAGACCACTGTTTGGTTGCACCTCTGTGATATTTTTTGGCACAGCCTTTTGATGTTTGTATGTGTGGATTGAATAAAATCTTATGATGACACCACCTGCTATGACTGATTCCTAACTCCGGAGCCATCTGCTCCCTGATGTCTGTTCTTCGTTCCAAATATCGTGAGACTCTGCTGAAGTCTCGTTCTGGGAGAAGGGATCTGCACGCTAGGACGCAGCATAGCGTGGACACTGCACGGATGCCACTGGTGAGCGCTCCTACTCCGGACTCTTGTATGTGTTTTTTTTGCACTGGCATGACTTTTTAACACCAGTTATTAGCGCGCAGCCTCTGGTAAATATGATTGCAGCAGCTGCGCTAGTGTCTCTTCCTAAACTCGCTCAGCAACCGCAAACTAGGGATTAAAGTTGCGCTAACCAATCTTAAATTGGTTACATTTTAAATAAACCCCTTAAAAGAGCAATGCGGTTCTCAAGTGCACCTCCGTATATTCCTCTAATACTGTATAATGTTACCTGTGTTGAACATGAGCAATTCATCTACAGTTCTTCCATGATAAGACCCACCAAAAACATATATATTTTCATCTATTGCTGTAGCACTATGGCAGAGAGTATTAGGCTCTTTTCCGTGTATCTTTAATATCTTCCACTCTAAGCTTTCTATAATAGAATACAAACAAATAAAAAAAAAAAAGGATCAGCGCACATGAGACATTATTCTTCTACACTAAATGTTCTAGGTACACAGAATAAAGACCTGCTCCTCTGTGTATAATGGGTAAAAAAATGTACATCTGTTATTTTACCTTCAACAAAGCAAATAGAAAGAGATGTTCGAAACTGTTGAGTTTCGTTCCGTTTTTGAATTTTCCGGAAAATTTGAAAATCCAAAGATTCGAAAACGGACACATAGAAGTCTATGGGAGAAAAAAAATTGAAAGTTTCTGTCCATTTTGAGGGACAAATAGTAATAGTAGGTTACTGTAAATGACATAGAGACCTGGGGAATGGTCTGGGGAACCCGTAAATATAACCAAAACTTATTTTAAAACTATCTTTCCTGTTTTAGAACTTCCGCATTCTATTTTCGAGAGTTACCGAAATTGATCATTACTTTCGAGGATTTTCGAAAATTGTCTACTTTTGATTTTCGACAATTGTCTACTTTTGTTTTTTGCTAATCGTCTACTTTCAAAAATTCAAAATTAGAAAAATCCGGGTTCCGTGAAATCCAAGAGTTCCAAAACTGTGTTCTATTTGAACCCACATTACATCTCTATCTAGGAGTCATTGCTATTCCCGTGTGCGCTACCTGCTATTTTGTTTGTACTTGTATCGAGCCTTAGTGAAGAACTCGGAGCAAAGTACTAATCTCATTACTAACAGTTTGTTTCATATGTGCAACTTGTTGTGAATGTCTGTTTAGCTGGTGGATCCCAATAAGCTGGGAATCGGTGAAGGATCGGCGATATGCGACACCGGGATCAACCTACTCTATAAGTGAGTTTTGACACTATCAGGGTTATTCAATAAAAGTTCTTATTGTTAAAAATGGTGCTAATTTTGCCCCAACCAATCAGATGTTAGCTTTCAAATGTTAAATAAGATCTGATTGGTTGGGGCAAAATTAGCACCATTTTAAACGATAAGAACTTTTATTGAATCTCCCTGTATGTATGCTAAAAAGTCTGTTTGATATATTCTTATTAGTTAAAAATGAAGCAGGAAGGCAAAGCTGCAGGGTGGGCTGCAAGTTTGACATCTAATGCTAGAAAGTTGAGTCCTGGGCTCAAATCCAACCTCTGCTACATTGACATGGTGCTTGTATATTCTACATGTGCTTGTTTACGTTTCCACCCACACACACTCACACCCTATACTGATGGGTTCTGAATGTGTATTGTAAGGTTCTTATACTGCAAGTGGTTTGTGTAGTTATGAGAAGCAAATGAGAAATTTAAAGGTTCAACATAAGGAAATTGAGTTTTCAAAAAGATAACATATTAAAAATAATTACATTTCATGATGCATAAAAATCTATTACCCAAGTCAAATGAATAAACCCCTGGTAGACTTTCTCCTGCCTTTTGATCACATCTTCCTCCAAATAAATAGATTTTTCTTTTTACAACACTGTGAATATAATAATAATAAAAAAGCATCATCAAAATAATTTCTTCAAATGTACTCATTCTGTGTATGTGGTGTTTTGGGAATGACAATCAATGTCCAATTATGATTTATGTTTGGCTGTAGAATGCATCTTAGTTCATTTCATTGTTGTGTGCTTTCAGTGTTGCTACTCTATCCATTAGCATAGGGGAAACAAAGTACAGTAGCTAATTGGAAAATTCTTCTTACTTTCCTTAGATGAATCTCACTGAGCATGCCTCTAAGCTTCATGAGCAAAGGGGAGGCGCTCTAACCACAGGGCTGCATTTAAACATTTTAGTGTTTGCCTTTGGTTAAGGATTAAATTGGTAGAAATTACTAAGTGCTCTGAACACTCTCCCATTTGTTCTCCATTCTGGTCTTGTACCCCTAATTGACTTTACAACCAGCTATAGGTCATGCACAAAATCCTCAAATGTGTTATTAAATTACTTGCAGCAACTACATGTGATTTCTCTAAAATGCACATATCTGCCATCTTAAAGTCACGCTAACACTTTGTAAATGGCTTACCATGACTTTAAGATGGAAAATTTGGGTTGCAGCTCTCACACTGTCATTTCTCCCAATATTGCTTTATGCAGTAATTTCTGGACTGAAAGTCAAGAAAGTAAAATAAAAGGTACACGCACTTGTATACTTATTAATGTACATAGGTATTTGTGTATTTTCCCACTCTAGTATGACTTTTTGTATTATTCTAATGTACAGTGCGATATAAATAAAGCTATACATAAATACAGTACATACAAGGAAGCGACAACCAGAAAATAAAAAAAAGCTGTGACTCAAAATGTGTGTAATTAATTTTTTTTATGGAAGTTGATGATGGCCAAGTTGGGCAATATTGCCTGAATCTGCCATGTTGTATGAAACAATGTTGTATGTCCCTAAAGCTGGCATTCTAATTTACTTGTGTGACTCTACATACTTCTGTTGCTTTGGTTTATTTAAGCAGCAGACACAAGCTTGAACTTGTGCCCTGTAAGGATAAATATAATTATAACTGTAGTATGCATTTCAATGCACTAGACTAGCTTTACTTTTCAACATGCAGTACATAATACTCACCACATGGAATGTCCTTCTCTAGGAGATGGAATATAACCGTTCTGTGGGATCATTTCCCATGCTGATTCACTTTGAGTAACTGCCAATAGATACACAGGGAATTCACCCATACATAAAGTGGATTCATTAAAAAATAAAGGGCATGTTCAACCAATGTATATTGGTTACTCAGCCCCAAAGCTCTCTGACAATCTCTAGATTTGGGTTGGGAGGTTGGGAAGGTATGTAGAATTAGTTAAGTAGACGATTTTTGTTGTGGGGGATGGACATGCCCTTTAAAGTCTAGTTTCAGAGGGTTAATACAGAGGGCAGTTTAATCTGCATGTTTTAGGTAGAAATGTATAAAAAATAATGTAATGCCCCAAATATTTTGTATCGTTATCTTGGAAATGGATATGTAAAACAATGCCATGACAGTAGGGCTAAAAGGAACCCTGCACTGAAGTTGCATTTTCAAAACTGTGGAAAGAAGAAAGCATTTTACTGCACATATTGGTAAATTGTATATATAAAATAAGATGTGTATAATTAAAATGCACTTTGGGTACTACACAATGTCAACTTATTTGCATGGCATAGGTTTTTAGATTTTAGTGAGCAACACTACATTACATGTGAAACTCATGTTTCAGATCAGATCTTTAAGTTTTGAAACTAATGTAAGCAGTAGACTTTCCTTCATGCCAAGTAATGAAGATTAATGATGAACTAATAATAAATCAGCAATGTAGCTGGATATGAATGCATAGATTATAATAATCCTTTAAATAAAGTAATTTACCTGGTAAAATGTACCAGTTGCCTTGCCCCTGAACCTAAGCAGCCTCCCAAACTCTATAAAAGGTGCATGCATACTGAGGTGCCAGCATCACCAAGGACCGAGCAAATGTCAGTCAAATTTCACCATATTTTAAGAGGCTATGCGACACAGAATGGAAAAATTATACATTTTGGAATGTTTTACATTTTCTTTAATGTGTGCCTTTGACCAACCCCATTCACAATAGTTATCCAGTAAAAAACTGTAGAGACAGGCATTTAGTGACAAAGATTCAATTCTTATATATGTCCGGTGTTGAATGCAATGTATCTCTGTGCACTTGTGTGCGCTATTCCAATAATAGTATTTAATCCACATCAAAAATGGTGATCGATTTTGTTGCAAAAACAGACCAGAGCCTGCCAGCTACATTGCCCAACATTGGCATGCACTGCACAAAACAATTTCTAAATCGTAGCCTAGGTCCTAGCTCATTTTAGGGCCATATTTAATATAATCAATCAGATGTTATTTACCATTTAAAAGCTAACATCTGATTGGTTAGGGCAAAATTAGCACCATTTTTAGCGATAAGAACTTTTATTGAATCTCCCTGTGTATGTGTGGGGTTTCTGCCAATGAGATTAGTATTTTTTACTTAGAAATCTACATACAATACACACACAATTAATCATTTTTTAAAAGAATCTTTACTGGCAAACCTGTTTTTCAATATACACTGTGCATTGGAATCATTGTTCTAAACTGACTTACATTTAAGAGCTGACATTTGTTGGGGGTTAAAGATATTACAGTAAAAATGCCACATTCATGAAAAGCAGGTAAATGCTTACTTGTCAGCATGTAGAAATCATTGTGAAACATTGGAGCATCTTCCTATAAAACAGGAACATTTGAAAAACAAATAGTTTATTACTTTACCAGATTTAAAAAAAACAAACAATGAAAATGCCTAGACTTCGTGAACATAAGAGTTTAAAACTAAAATCATATGTGAGTACTCTGAACCAAAAGTAATAATAATCACTTTCCATTTAAAAATGGAATTACCATGGGTATAAGTGACATATGTGAGATAGAGACTCACATCAATTACACCTCTGGTGCTTTAAAAAAAACATACAAATATAATATAATATGGTATCGGATAGTAATTTGTATCCCCAGATAACAGATCATTTGAATTTACATTTTTGTCTTTTAGCATAACATATGCACTGTATACTTATTTTAATTACCAAATAATTTTGCTGTCAGAACAGTAACTGTAATGGTTTGTTTATAGAAATGGTTTCTCAGTTTGTTTTTATAAGACCCAGCAAGGTATCAATAGAGGAGCACACTACTGTAGTAAAACTTTCTTATTAGTGCAAAAACAACATACCGTTTCGGGACTCTGGGCCCCTGAGGGGGCCCAGAGTCCCCGAAACGTTGTATGTTGTTTTTGCACTAATAAGAAGTTTTCACCTACAGTAGTGTGCTCCTCTACTTTGATACCTTGCTTGGTTATGGAGCCCTGGAAGTAGGGGGCTGAGAGGATTGCACCTACCAACTTGTCTGGCTAAACCAGCCAACAACAGTGTGCCTGAGTACACTTGGAACTTTTATAAGACCCATCCTGCTGTGTTCCCATGTGTGATTTTTGTATCAAGTTGTAGCGACTGCTACTATGTGTTTTTAGAGATGTTACCGAATAAATTTTTGATTACATTTTAACCAAAGTCCGGTTGCCTGCCTTCTATTCACACGGTTGGGGTCCTTGGAGGTACGCTGTGGATGAGACGGAACTACTGGAGGCTTTTTCAGCACCGAGATACTTCACAGGGAGACGCTCCCGCAACACAGGTGCAGCAACGTCATTTACTTACTTAGTAATTAGTGTCTCACCTCTCGTTTTAATATGGTAGTTGAAGGGCAACTTTATGAGGGAAAATCAAATTTCAAAATATAAAAATATAAACTCTATATCTTACAGAAACAGTGCCTCCAATCATGCTTTCTAAGCAGAAAAGTGAGCAGTCAATGATGCTACTTGTCTGACAGCTTCACCGCTCCTCCTCCTCTTTGCTGCCATTACTACCCTCCTTTCTGTAACATAATCACACGTGTCCTATTAAAGAGAGGTACAGAGGCGGAGAGGTGGTAGAGAAGAATAAACGTTGAAGCTGTCAGCTGTTGAGAAGCAGTGAATCTATGAAAGCTGACCACGCTGGTTAGAAAGCATAACAGGAAGTAATAGTACTGCCTCCAATCTCCTTGTTAAACATAGATTTTATTTTTTTCAAACCTGTGTGCGAAGACCTGAAGAGTTATGCACTGATGCCTTGTTCTTCTAGTGGTTGCATAGATTTTCCCTGGGTACTTTATTTCCCCCCACAAATAAAAAGGCATACTTATTGTATGTGAAATAAATTGCTTAGATTAGTGCCTGCTCTTTTTAGGAGGGAGTAATGTAAAAAGATTTTTACATGAAAGTCTTCAAAGAGCCATGTGAGCATGTTCACCTATTGGCCACACCTCCTGGCCCCACGATTTACTGTGTTTATGCACAATTCAAATTGTCAGCTAATTTTACAGTGTTTTTTTTTGCTTCCATTCTGTTCCTAGCAAAATAAACCATTTCTAAATGTACTTATTTCTTTGTATACGCTCTAGTAGCATAGCTGACTAATGCTCTACATTCAGAACTACACAGCCCATGAGGTTACAAGTTTAAAGTCCCAGACTGCTTGAGAGATTGCAAAATGAATGGGATTTGCAATCACATGTTGGTTGCAAAGAAGAACGGGAAAGGTGGTTCCGGCAGAATTGGTCTAATATCGTGGTATCGCTTGGTCGGGTAAGTAAAATCATCCTAATGTATGGCCACCTTCCACCAAAACAAAGAGGTGGATTATGGGAGCTTACCCCTAGTACCAAGAGGTTTATTTCATAAATCTGTTGTAACGTAAGTTAATTTTACTTTATGCAACTGACAGATAGTATATTGGAAGCTACCACCATGCAACCATTTATTTAATCAAAAATATTTTGCAACCAACTAGTAATACAATAACAACTTACCAATGATTTGCTCATTGTACAACCTCCAAACATAAATGCAATATTTCCTGCAACTGTTAAAGCATGTCCATACCTATGATTATGTAAGAAAAGGGGTTATGAGTAAAAGTGCATTTAAAGGACAAATACACTAAAAAAATGTAGTTTTAAAAATGAAAAGTACATGGGCAACAAGGTGAATTTGATTATTCCTGTGTCCTAATATTATTTCTTTGAGAAGCACAAGCACTTACAGTTTTTATCTGCCTGGTGAATAACATTTGTAAAGGGCCAGGTTAAGGTGGCCATACAGTAAAAAGATGTTGTGGGATCACTCGGTCGGGTAAGTAAAATCTTTCTTTAGTCATCTTTAGTCCTGGTCTTTCTTGTTTTAAAGATGATTCTGGATGAAGCCAGCCTGGCACAAGCATTTCTGTCTTCTCACAGAAATGACACCAGACATATAGATGCACATATTCAATGAGTCACATGTTCCTCTTACCTCTAACTTCCTAGGAGAGCAATTAAGTAACTACTGAGAGACTCTGTATCAAGACTGAGCAATTAGAAATGAGCAGACTTAGCTTACAAACTTCTCATGACATTTTCAGAATGGGCCATTCTTTTTTATAAATTGGAAGTCGATTGCAAAAAAGGTCCGGCCAGGCGTTTTTTCTGATGTTAAACAAACATTTGGGGGGATGTCGGAAGGCGAGTTCCAAGTGTTTGGCCAAATTGATCCTCATTTATATTGTATAACTAAAGACCGCAAAAAACCTCCGCCCTTCTAATGTACACAGGTAAACCCAGGGGTGAGGACCTAGCTTAAAAGGTAAGGGAGGGGTTGGGTTTGGAACATCACCTTTAAAAGATAAAATCAACCTTTTTCTTGGTAGCAGAATTACTAAATATACTCAACATTTTTCATAAAGAAAATGGAACATCTAAAGGTGAACACTAAACCTAAATTTAGATGTTGAAGCTAGAAAATCACATGGGAAACGTGTGCCAATGACCAGCATACTGTCCAAGGGAAACTGTATCACTGTTCTTATTCCTATGTATCAATACAAATACAAGAAAAGGTTATTATTGGTGAGTGGACTGGCTAAAACGTCAACTGGTGGAAAGGCTGGTAGGCTGGCTGTTAGAGTTTAGAAAGTTTCTGCTGCTGTTTGTTTTTGCCAAAAAATAGCATGAAAAGATACTACTCCAAATATCACCTGTTTCTTACACAATCCAACACACTGAAAAATTGCTGATGGGATGTTAGTTTAATAGTTAGTGTTGGCCCTGCTTTTTTAATACTAGAAGAAAGTCAGGTTTTAAGGAAGAATGGCAACACATAGGGGCCTAAATCATAAATTTACTTATAGCCCATAAAATGTATAATTTCTCTTTCTACGTGATCTCTTAAAGGGCATGTCCACCTTGAAATCTTTTGTCATAAGGTAGGTGCCCCCTGCTCACCCCTAGCCGCCATGATATTTCTTTTAAAGGGCATGTCCACCCCGAAATTTAACTTTTGATATGTGGTAGGGCATGCTCCCCCAGCCCCAACCGCATTAATATAATTGTTAGAAAGTCCCCCGATTCTTACTTACCTGCCCTCTCTCCTCCGCTGCAGTGTTCAGGCCCTCTGCTTGTATGGAATTGAAAGCAGGGGGCGGGACCGGCAGCCGCGTCCGTGATTGGCTGAGAGGCAGGGAGGGCTGCACTGAGCATGCCTCAACCTTGATGAGGTTGAGGAAGTCTCAGGCACAGCATGAGTCACACACTGCTCCTACACAGCAGTTTCCTGGACTTTGGAGGGGCACAGCAGGGGGACTATTTTGAGCAGGAATGTAAGGTAAGGATTGTTTTAAACTACTTGATGTGGCCAGTAAGGGGTTAAATTTTAGTTTTGGGGGTGGACATGCCCTTTAAAAAATGTTTGATTGATACTTGATTGATTGATACAGCCCCTTCTCTTTTTGGAAAATGTTTTGGTGGTTGGGGGTGGGCAGGGGTACCTACTTTATGTCCAAAGAGTTTCATGCTAGGTTCCACGGCTGTAGAGGATGGATCCGGATGATGGGAGGGAGGGGGAAAGGGCTCCCCTGCGCATGTTACAGTCCATGTTGGGGTTAGGAAAGCAGCAGGGACCGGATGACTCACTGACAGCTTTCCTGGACTTTGAAAATGCACTACAGGAGAACCATAAGGAGCAGAGATGTATGGTAAGGGTTTTTTTTAAACTACACAGTGAGGTCAGCTTGGGGTTAAATTTTAGTTTTGGGGGTGGACATGCCCTTTACCAAAAATACAGCATTATAAAGACATCAAAATCTTTCACTAAAGTAAATGGCCAATAGGCCTTTTTACTACTCTCTACTTTGCACAGAGGGAAACAAACAAGCTGGCTGGAGAGCATGCTGGGAAATAAACAGTGGATGGGCAGACACCAGAGACTTTGTCTACTGAAAATAAAGATACATTTTAAAATGCTGTATTTCTGTGAAGAAATGAATTGGAAAGGCAAGTGATGCAATGCTTTGGCAGCAATTACTGTATTATAAATCAGAAACACCAGTGCTATTGTTTAGCCCATTCCTGTAGCACCAATATACAGAGGAACGAAACAACCCAGTGGTTCCTAATTACGTCACTGATTGAAGCACTGTAATTTTTTTTTGCAAATTTGCATAGCAAAGAGATCAGCTGCATAATAGCTCAGTGGTTAGCACTGATACTTGCAGTACTGAAGTCCCAGGTATAAATCTTCTCTTGGACACATCTGCAAGGAGTGTGTATGTTCTTCCCATGCTTGCGTTCCATCCCCCCCCCAATCATAAAGACATACGGATAGGTTGTATGTGTCAATTAAATGTGCTTAGATTGTAAATATGCTTAGAGGGACAGGGCCGGATGTGAATAATTACATGTAATTGTAAAGTGCTACGGAAGATGTTGGCACTATTGAAATTTAGAATAATAATAATTTCCCAATGCACATATCACAGGAGCATAAATGCTGTATTCAGGGCTAGAAATTGCATTTTTGATAATATTTTAGCAGTTTCCTCTCTGCATAAATAATACAGCACTCACTGCCATGCTGCTGGCACCAGCACGGCAAGGTGCAGGTTGTGGCAGCTAAAGGACTCACATGGCTAGGTGACATTTGCTTCCTTTGTATTACATTTAGGCTTTTGTTTCCATTTGATTAAATATGAATATTTCAGTGAGTAAATTCTGATTAAACATATATAGGCATATAATTTAAAAGAACTTAATGGGCGATTTGTGAACTTGTGCTTCATGTGTTAGAACCCTGGTAAGTCTCAAATTACAACTTCAGGAAAGCAGCAGCATTAATAAAACATACCTTGGACACGGAGGGTCTCCAGAAACATCTTTCTGTATCCAGTGACCACTTGCTAGTGCCATATCTTTTATAGCTGAAAAAAAGTCAACATAATAAACCAGAAAAAAACAAGATAATTTGTTCTCATTCTGTTTTAACTATTAAAACAATTACAAGGAAATTACAATGGTAAGGATAATAGTTTTTCAGAGGTTTTTAAATGACGTACTTTAGTCCAAACTTTAAACATATATAACAAAGCACCTTCTGTTTTCTTGTTTGTCTCACCTACCTGGTAGAAACGATGTAGTTAAACACCTGCAGAGCCCCTGATATGTACTACAAGTACGCGTTCAGAATATAAACTGAGGACCTATTAATATTAAACACCGTGACTGGGCTTTTATCTGTGGTTTATTTTACTTGGCAGCTGTTGCTATGACATTGTATACACAAAGCCTCACCAACCAAGTATGAAATTTAAATGTACTGTTTCCGGTTTAATAGGGAACACAAACGAATACTTAATTTTAGCTACTGTATTAACAGATTGTTGTGAAATTTGCTAACAAATCAAAATAGAAAGATATGCATATGCTTTATTCTGAATAGAGAAATACAGACACTATCTAGAAAAATAATCATGCAGTTATGCCATTTAATGCATTTAACATAAGTCTGAGGTCCCACTGCACAACATTATAAAAGCAATGTATTTGTAACACTCCAGAGTCCCTGAGCATCCTTTCAGCAAACCAATAGTCAAGCTTCCGTCCAAGGCTAGCAGTGTCTTACCGGACAAGGTTGTCCTCTCGACTTAAAGTGCAAGGTATCTGTACTGAGGCCGGGGATACTTGAGAAATCTGAAGCGCCACTGGCGGACTGGAAACAATTAGTGAGATCGCTAGCCAAAGCATACAATAGGGTAAGCAAATCGGAGTAAGGAGCAGAAGACAAGGTCAGAACACACGGGTAGACTGTCAGCGGGGCGAGGTAAGACAGGGAAATTAGTGTCAGCAAAGAAATGTATGCAATTCTTGGGGGCACTGTCGTCCCCAATAGGCTTAGTTAAGTGGGCAACTTGGGAGAGGAGACTATTCCTCACGAAATGGGACAGGTACAACAGGACTTGGTCACAAGGAATTCCTCTACCGTTACTAGAGCCACAATATCTAGAGCTCTATACAGATGCCTCAGCAATGGGACAGTGAGCGCATATTCTGCAGTACACTGCTCAAGGAAAGAAGGAGAACTATGCTCATCTCCCATCAGGTATAACCACACTGCGAGCAGTAGTGAAAGCCCTGCAGACCTTTCAAGCAATAGCCACCGGAATCTATTTAAATTCGCACAGACAATCAGGCGCAGCAATTTAAAAAAGCAAGGAGGCTTTTAATGATGAGAGGACAGAAACCCATTACGTCATTTGCCCAGCAGAGGTTAGTGAGCATCACAGCCCTCTACATCCCCGGTGTAGGCAACCAGATGGTGGATCTTCTATACAGATCAGGGTTAGATCAGAACGAATGGAGTCTTAACTATCAGATATTCAGATGGATTGTAAGAAAATGGGGATATCCACAGATAGATCTTATGGGGACAGGGAACAATCAGAAGATAGAAACCTTCTTTTCCAGCTAACAGAGCAAAGAAGCCTTGGCAGTGGATGCTCTGAGTCAAGATATGGATGGGATGAAAGCCTACATCTTTCCCCCAATAGGGTTGATCCCCAATGTCTTGAAGATTTAACTGTCAGGGAAGCTGGTAATTGCAATATTACCCAATTGGCTGCAGCATCCCTGGTATCCTCTGCTTAAGAGGTTAGTGCTGGTCCATTTCCTCTTCCTCCATGGAAGTATCAACTTAATTCAGGGCAAAATCTGGCACCGATTCCCAGGACACTGAAGTTAGCAGCCTGGCAATTGAGAGAAGGCTACCCGGAAAGGGTTGCTCAACTAGAGTAATTTCTACCCTGCTGTCAGCAAGGAAAGAAATAATGCCAACATTCGGAATACCTTTCAGACATGGGCAGCAAGTTCTAACCTAAATTGTGAGCAGGCAACAGTTCCACGGTCCTAAAGTTCCTTCAGGAAGGATTATAGAAAGGTTTAACACTGAATACAATTAAAGTTTAGGTATCTCCTCTATATTCGGGAGAAGCCTATTTTCCGACCCCTTAGGGCTAGGTCACACTAGCGCATTTTTCGCACGTCCGCGCTGGTGATTTTCGCTAAAATGAAAATCGCGGGACCGCAAAAATTCCCGCGATTTACGATGTGCATGCGATTGCGCGGCCGTTCGTGTTTGGAAACGCATGCGTTCACCATTTTTGGTGCGTTAACGCATGCGTTTCCATAACGCAAAAAGGCAAAAACCCAAGCGCAAAACGCAAACCGCACAAGAATCGCGCACACAATCGCGTGTGATAACGCTCGCGATTTGGTGCACGATTCCTGTGCATTGCAGTGTGGCCTCACCCTAAATCAAGATATTCCTTAAATGGGTGTTAAGAAGCAGACCTCCAAGAAAGTCTCACTTCCCACAATGGGACTTACCACTAGTGTTAACATCAATACATCAGTGTAAGGTAAGGATTTTTGAACACTACACAGTGGGGACAGTAGTGTAGTAAAGGACATGCCATTTAATTATTATTAATGTCCCCATTCTGGAAAAGTAAGCTGGCCCCTCCTTCCATGTAGTCAATCAAGGCTGTGACAACTAACATCAAATTGTTTTCCCTGCTGCCTCCTCTGCACATGCTTAAGCCTATATAAAGGGTCTTTGAGCAGAGGGAGGAGGCAGATACCTTTGTTAGAAAGAATTAGAGCTTATCATTAAATATCTGGTTACAAATTCATGTAATAAACTGGGGTGAAAACACTTGGGGTTTTGGGCAGATAACAGACAAATCACCAGTTTTTATGTTAAAGGGTGGACATACCCTTTTAAAATGTAATGTCTGTTATGCCATTTCTGACATAACCCATCCAAATCAAAGTGAACTGTGCTTTTCTCCATAAGAAAAGCTGATGATGATAATTGTGCTTACACCTCCTCCTTCCCTTGCCTAAAAAAGAGTAGAGTTTTAAACTTTTTAAAAATGTAGGAAATGTAGCTTCAACAGACTACAATCATTTGTCAAGGAATCACTGATTTGCAAGTCAACTGATAGCTTTCATAGTTGTGTATTCAATGTGCAAAGTATATGTTCAGTGGAAGTAAATGTAATATTACAAGGTTTGTGCAAACCAAAGGAAAAAAATGCACCCACACATAAAACCAAATCATAAAATGATGTAGTTTACCTTATGCTACAATGAGTGCAGACTACGATATTGCAAGATCTTGTCCAGATACACATGAAACTGGCTGTGATGCTGAGTAAGACATTGTTTGGCAAAAATTAGGGCTATGTTTGGAGAGTGGTAAATGGCTTTCTATGTCTTGTGATTTAAGCGGCTATATCTTTTGTGCCAAGGGATGGTGCCTCTCTGTACATTGTCCCATTTGTGTGAATATATAAGGGTTGCCAGGTGTCCCTATTTGGATGGAATTGTCCCAACTGCAGGGACAAAATCCCTAATCCCACAGTCAGGGCTGAAATCCTGAATCCCACAGTCAGGACTGAAACCCTGAATCCCACAGTCAGGGCTGAAATCCCGAATGCCAGTCAGGGCTGAAATCCCGAATCCCAGTCAGGGCTGAAATCTTAAATCCCACAGTCAGGGTTGAAATGCCGAATCCCACAGTCAGGGCTGAAATCCTGAATCCCACAGTCAGGGCTGAAGTCTTGAATCCCGCAGTAAGGGCTGAAATCCCGAATCCCACAGTCAGGGCTGAAATCCCGAATCCCACAGTCGGGCGAAATCCCGAAATCCCGAATCCCACAGTCAGGGCTGAAATCCCGAATCCCAGTCAGGGCTGAAATCCCGAATCCTAGTCAGGGCTGAAATCTTAAATTCCACAGTCAGGGTTGAAATCCCGAATCCCACATCCCTCAGTCAGGGCTGAAACCCTGAATCCATCAGTCAGGGCTGAAATCCTGAATCCATCAGTCAGGGCTGAAGTCTTGAATCCCACAATCAGGGCTGAAATCCCGAATCCCACAGTCAGGGCTGAAACCCTGAATCTGAGTCAGGGCTGAAACCCCGAATCCCAGTCAGGGCTGAAACCCCGAATCCCACTCAGGGCTGAAACCCATAATCCCACAGTCAGGGCTGAAGTCTTGAATCCCACAGTCAGGTCTAAAATCCAGAATCCCACAGTCAGGGCTAAAATCCCGAATCCCACAGTCAGGGCTGAAATCCCGAATCCCAGTCAGGGCTGAAATACTGAAACCCAGTCAGGGCTGAAATCCTGAATCCCAGTCAGGGCTGAAATCTTGAATCCCACATTCAGGGTTGAAACCCCGAATCCCACAGTCAGGGCTGAAACCCTGAATCCCACAGTCAGGGCTGAAATCCTGAATCCCACAGTCAGGGCTGAAGTCTTGAATCCCGCAGTCAGGGCTGAAATCCCGAATCCCACAGTCAGGGCTGAAACCCCGAATCCCACAGTCAGGACTGAAATCCCGAATCCCACAGTCAGGGCTGAAATCCCGAATCCCACAGTCAAGGCTTAAACCCAAAATCCCAGAGTCAGGACTGAAATCCTGAATCCCAGTCAGGGCTGAAATCCTGAATCCCAGTCAGGGTGAAACCCTGAATCCCACAGTCAGGGCTGAAATCCTGAATCCCACAGTCAGGGGCTGAAACCCCGAATCCCACAGTCAGGGCTGAAACCCCGCCCTAGGAATGGCGATATCCGACCTTTGTAGATCTGTGGTATTCATTTTGATATTTCACTAGTTATCCCTTTCAGAATGACTATAGCATATTCCTCTACAACATGCATTCCCTAGCAGCAAACGTTTGTAAACATCTGGAGGCCACAGGTTGGAAATACCTGCCCTACAAGTCCAGATGACATAACGATAGCACACACAGCATGACCTGGCTGGATCAGAACCTTCAAATACATTGTGCTACGGAATGTCCTGATGATTTGCACACAGCATAATGAGCCATTTATCATCTAGTCACTAGATATTATTATTGATTTATATAGTGCCAACATCTTCCGTGGTGCTTTACAATTACATAGTCATACATTACATACAAGGTAATACATCTTATACAAAGTCATACTTATTACATACACAGGTAATACATAATATACAGAGATGGTGCCTCTCTGTACATTGTCCCATTTGTGTGAATATGTCAGGGTTGCCAGGTGTCCCTATTTGGATGGAATTGTCCCAGCTGCAGGGACAAAATCCCTAATCCCACAGTCAGGGCTGAAATCCTGAATCCCATAGTAAGGACTGAAACCCTGAATCCCACAGTCAGGGCTGAAATCCCGAATCCCAGTCAGGGCTGAAATCCCGAATCCCAGTCAGGGCTGAAATCTTAAATCCCACAGTCAGGGTTGAAATCCCGAATCCCACAGTCAGGGCTGAAATCCTGAATCCCAGTCAGGGCTGAAATCCTGAATCCCACAGTCAGGGCTGAAATCCTGAATCCCACAGTCAGGGCTGAAATCCCGAATCCCACAGTCAGGGCTGAAATCCCAAATCCCACAGTCAGGGCTGAAATCCTGAATCCCAGCCAGGGCTGAAATCTTAAATCCCACAGTCAGGGTTGAAATCCTGAATCCCACATGCCTCAGTCAGGGCTGAAACCCTGAATCCATCAGTCAGGGCTGAAATCCTGAATTCCCCAGTCAGGGCTGAAGTCTTGAATCCCACAATCAGGGCTGAAATCCCAAATCCCACTGTCGGGGCTGAAACCCCGAATCCCAGTCAGGGCTGAAACCCCGAATCCCTGTCAGGGCTGAAACCCCAAATCCCAGTCAGGGCTGAAACCCCAAATCCCACAGTCAGGGCTGAAACCCCGAATCCCACAGTCAGGGCTGATATCCCACAGTCAGGGCTGAAGTCTTGAATCCCACAGTCAGGGCTGAAATCCCGAATCCCACAGTCAGGGCTGAAACCCCAAATCTGAGTCAGGGCTGAAACCCCGAATCCGAGTCAGGGCTGAAACCCCGAATCCCACAGTCAGGGCTAAAATCCCAAATCTCACAGTCAGGGCTGAAATACCGAATCCCACAGTCAGGGCTGAAACCCTGAATCCCACAGTCAGGGCTGAAATCCTGAATCCCGCCAGGGCTGAAATTTTAATCCCAGTCAGGGCTGAAATCCCGAATCCCACAGTCAGGGCTGAAATCCCGAATCCCAGTCAGGGCTGAAATCCCGTATCCTAGTCAGGGCTGAAATCTTAAATTCCACAGTCAGGGTTGAAATCCCGAATCCACATCCCTCAGTCAGGGTGAAACCTGAATCCATCAGTCAGGGCTGAAATCCTGAATCCATCAGTCAGGGCTGAAGTCTTGAATCCCACAATCAGGGCTGAAATCCCGATCCCACAGTCAGGGCTGAAACCCTGAATCTGAGTCAGGCTGAACCCCGAATCCCAGTCAGGGCTGAAACCCCGAATCCAGTCAGGGCTGAAACCCATAATCCCACAGTCAGGGCTGAAGTCTTGATCCCACAGTCAGGTCTAAAATCCATAATCCCACACAGGGCTGAAATCCTGAATCGAGTCAGGGCTGAAACCCAAATCCCACAGTCAGGGCTAAATCCCGAATCCCACAGTCAGGCTGAAATCCCGAATCCAGTCAGGGCTGAATACTGAAACCCAGTCAGGGCTGAAATCCTGAATCCCAGTCAGGGCTGAAATCTTGAATCCCACATTCAGGGTTGAAACCCGAATCCCACAGTCAGGGCTGAAACCCTGAATCCCACAGTCAGGGCTGAAATCCTGAATCCCACAGTCAGGGCTGAAGTCTTGAATCCCGCAGTCAGGGCTGAAATCCCGAATCCCACAGTCAGGGCTGAAACCCCGAATCCCACAGTCAGGACTGAAATCCCGAATCCCACAGTCAGGGCTGAAATCCCGAATCCACCACAGTCAGGCTTAAACCCAAAATCCCAGAGTCAGGACTGAAATCTGATCCCAGTCAGGGCTGAATCCTGAATCCCAGTCAGGGCTGAAACCCTGAATCCCACAGTCAGGGCTGAATCCGAATCCCACAGTCAGGGCTGAAACCCGAATCCCACGTCAGGGCTGAAACCCGCCCTAGGAATGGCGATATCCGACCTTTGTAGATCTGTGGTATTCATTTTGATATTTCACTAGTTATCCCTTTCAGAATGACTAGCATATTCCTCTACAACATGGATTCCCTAGCAGCAAACGTTTGTAAACCTTGGAGGCCACAGGTTGGAAATACTGCCCTACAAGTCCAGATGACATAACGATAGCACACACAGCATGACCTGCTGGATGAGAACCTTCAAATACATTGTGCTACGGAATGTCCGATGATTTGCACACAGCATAATGAGCCATTTATCATCTAGTCACTAGATTATTATTGATTTATATAGTGCCAACATCTTCCGTGGTGCTTTACAATTACATAGTCATACATTACATACAAGGTAATACATCTTATACAAAGTCATACTTATTACATACACAGTAATACATAATATACAGAGATGGTGCCTCTCTGTACATTGTCCCATTTGTGTGAATATGTCAGGGTTGCCAGGTGTCTTCCTATTTGGATGGAATTGTCCAGCTGCAGGGGACAAAATCCCTAATCCCACAGTCAGGGTGAAATCCTGAATCCCATAGAAGGACTGAAACCCTGAATCCCACAGTCAGGGCTGAAATCCCGAATCCCAGTCAGGGCTGAAATCCCGAATCCCAGTCAGGGCTGAAATCTTAAATCCCACCGTCAGGGTTGAAATCCGAATCCCACAGTCAGGGCTGAAATCCTGAATCCCAGTCAGGGCTGAAATCCTGAATCCCACAGTCGGCTGAAATCCTGATCCACAGTCAGGCTGAAATCCCGAATCCCACAGTCAGGGCTGAAATCCCAAATCCCACAGTCGGGCTGAAATCCTGAATCCCAGCCAGGGCTGAATCTTAAATCCCACAGTCAGGGTTGAAATCCTGAATCCCACATCCCTCAGTCAGGGCTGAAACCCTGAATCCATCAGTCAGGGCTGAAATCCTGAATTCCCAGTCAGGGTGAAGTTGAATCCCACAATCAGGGCTGAAATCCCAAATCCCACTGTCGGGGCTGAACCCCGAATCCCAGTCAGGGCTGAAACCCCGAATCCTGTCAGGCTGAACCCCAAATCCCAGTCAGGGCTGAAACCCAAATCCCACAGTCAGGGCTGAAACCCCGAATCCCACAGTCAGGGCTGAAACCCCGAATCCCACAGTCAGGACTGAAACCCCGAATCCCACAGTCAGGGCTGAAGTCTTGAATCCCACAGTCAGGGCTGAAATCCCGAATCCCACAGTCAGGGCTGAAACCCCGAATCGATCAGGGCTGAAACCCCGAATCCGAGTCAGGGTGAAACCCCGAATCCCACAGTCAGGGCTAAAATCCCAAATCTCACAGTCAGGGCTGAAATACCGAATCCCACAGTCAGGGCTGAAACCCTGAATCCCACAGTCAGGGCTGAAATCCAAATACCACAGTCAGGGCTGAAATCCTGAATCCCAGTAGGGCTGAAATCTGAATCCAGCCAGGGCTGAATCCTGAACCAGCCAGGGCTGAAATTTTAATACCACATCAGGGTTGAAACCTGAATCCACACTCCTCACAGTCAGGGCTGAAACCCTGAATCCATCAGTCAGGGCTGAAGTCTTGAATCCCAATCAGGGTGAAACCCCGAATCCCAGTCAGGGCTGAAACCCTGAATCCCAGTCAGGGCTGAAACCCCGAATCCCAGTCAGGGTTGAAACCCTGAATCCCAGTCAGGGTTGAAACACCTGAATCCCGTCAGGGCTGAAACCCCAAATCCCATTCAGGGCTGAAACCCTAAATCCCACAGTCAGGGCGTGAAACCCGAATCCCACGGTAGGGCTGAAACCCCGAATCCACAGTCAGGGCTGAAGTCTTGAATCCCACAGTCAGGGCTGAAGTCTTGAACCCACAGTCAGGGCTGAATCCCGAATCCCACAGTCAGGGCGAAGTCTGAATCCCACGTCAGGGCTGAAACCCGGAATCCGAGTCAGGGCTGAAACCGAATCCACAGTCAGGGCTAAAATCCCAAATCACAGAGGGCTGAATCCCGAATCCCAGTCAGGGTTGAAATAATGAATCCAGTCAGGGCTGAAATCCTGAATCCCAGTCAGGGCTGAAATCCTGAATCCCAGTCAGGGCTGAAATCGTAATCCCACAGTGGTTGAATCCCGAATCCCACAGTCAGGGCTGAAACCCTGAATCCACTGTTAGGGCTGAAATCCTGAATCCCAGTCAGGGCTGAAATCCTGAATCCCAGCCAGGGCTGAAATCTTAAATCCACAGTCAGGGTTGAAATCTGATCCCACATCCCTCAGTCAGGGCTGAAGTCTTGAATCCCACACAGGGCTGAAATCCCAAATCCCACAGTCAGGGCTGAAAACCCAAATCCCACAGTCAGGGCGTTGAAATCCCAAATCCCACAGTCAGGGCTTGAAACCCGAATCCCAGTCAGGGTTGAAACCCTGAATCCAGTCAGGGTTGAAACCCTGAATCCCAGTCAGGGCTGAAAACCTGAATCCCAGTCAGGGCTGAAACCCTAAATCCCACAGTCAGGGCTGTGAAATCCGAATCCCACAGTCAGGGCTGAAATCCTAATCCCACAGTCAGGGCTGAAACCCCGAATCCGAGTCAGGGCTGAAACCCGAATCCCACAGTCAGGCTAAAATCCGAATTCCACAGTCAGGCTGAAATCCCGAATCCCAGTAGGGTTGAAATACTGAATCCCAGTCAGGGCTGAAATCCTGAACCAGTCAGGGCTGAAATCTTGAATCCCACATTCAGGGTTGAAACCCGAATCCCACAGTCAGGGCTGAAACCCTGAATCCCACAGTCAGGCTGCTGAAATCCTGAATCCCACCTTCAGGGCTAAAGTCTTGAATCCCACAGTCAGGGCTGAAATCCCGAATCCACACAGTCAGGGCTTAAACCCCCCACATCCGAGTCGGGGCTGAAACCCCGAATCCCAGTCGGGGCTGAAATCCCGAATAACACGGTCAGGCTGAAATCCCGAATCCCAAGTCAGGCTGAAACCAAATCCCAGTCAGGGCTGAAACCCTGAATCCCAGTCAGGGTGAAACCCTGAATCCCAGTCAGGGCTGAAACCCCGAATCCCAGTCAGGGCTGATGAAACCCCGAATCCCAGTCAGGGCTGAAACCCTAATCCCACAGTCAGGGGTGAAATCCCGAATCCCACAGTAGGGCTGAAATCCTGAATCCCACAGTCAGGGCTGAAACCCCGAATCCGAGTCAGGCTGAAACCCCGAATCCCACAGTCAGGGCAAAATCCCGAATCTACAGTCCGGGAATCCGATCCACAGTAGGGGTGCCATGAATCGTCAGTCGGGTGAATACGAATCCAGTCAGGGCTGAAATCCTGAATCCCAGTCAGGGCTGAAATCTTGAATCCCACATTCAGGGTTGAAATCCCGAATCCCACAGTCAGGGCTGAAAACTGAATCCCACAGTCAGGGCTGAAATCCTGAATCCCCCAATTCAGGGCTTAAGTCTTGAATCCCACAGTCAGTGGTGAACTATCCAATCTCGTCCCAATCCCAAGTCAGGGCTGAAACAACCAGCCCAACTCCGCCCCTCAGTCGGGGCTGAAACCCGAATCCCACAGTGGTGAAATCGATACCAGGTCAGGGCTGAAATCCCGAATCCACGGTCAGGGCGATGAAACCCCAAATCCCGAGTCGGGCTGAAGTCTTGAATCCCACAGTCAGGGCTGAAATCCTGAATCCACAAGTCAGGGCTGAAATCCCCGAATCCCACAGTCGGGGCTGAAATCCCGAATCCCACAGTCAGGGCTGAAATCCCCGAATCCCACAGTCGGGGCTGAAATCCCCGAATCCCACAGTCAGGGCTGAAATCCTGAATCCCACAGTCGGGGCTGAAATCCGAATCCCACAGTCAGGGCTGAAATCCTGAATCCCCAGTCAGGGCTGAAATCCTGAATCCACAGTCAGGGCTGAAACCCTGAATCCAGTCAGGGCTGAAACCCTGAATCCACAGTCAGGGTTGAAATCCTGAATCCACGTCAGGGGCTGAAAACCCGAATCCCACAGTCAGGGCTGAACCCCGTCCTAGGAATGGCGATGTCCGACCTTTGTAGATCTGTGGTATTCATTTGGATATTTCACTAGTTATCCCATTCAGAATGACTATAGCACATTCTCTACAACATGCATTCCCTAGCAGCAAACGTTTGTAAACATCTGGAGGCCACAGGTTGGAAATACCTGCCTACAAGTCCAGCTGACCAAACGATAGCACACACAGCATGACCTGGCTGGATGAGAACTCACATACATTGTGCTACGGAATGTCCTGATGATTTGCACACAGCATAATGAGCCATTTATATCTAGTCACTAGATATACTATTGATTATAGTAATGCCAACATCTTCCGTGGTGCTTTACAATACATAGTCAAACAATTACAAACAGGGTAATACATGTTATACAAAGTCATACTTATTACCTACACAGGTAAAACATTATATAAGTAAACAGAGTATGGAGTTTCTTACAGCAATAAAGTGATACAATAGGAAAGAGGGACCCTGCCCAAAGAGCTTACAGACTAGAGGATATGGGGGGTGAGACATAAGGTGACGGGAATCGGTTAGGCTGTAAATAGATTGGATTTTAAAGTATATTTGAAGGTGTTAAGTGATGTGAGTGACGGACAGACGGAGGAAGGGGAGTTCAGAGAAGAGGGGCAGACAAGTACTAAATAGCATGTGAAGAGGTGACCAGGGTGGATGAGAGGAGGGTATCATTGGCGAGCGGTTTGCGCTGGGACGGCATAGCTGGATCAGCTCTGAGATATATGGAGGGGCTGTGTTGGAAAGTGCTTTATAGGATAAGGTAAGCAGTATGAACTGGATCATTTGCTGTATGGGCAACCAGTGGAGGAACAGACAGAGAGTAGAGGCATTAGAGAAGCGAGAAGAAAAATGAATGAGCCGGGCAGCAGAGAGAGTTGAGAATGGATTGAAGGGTGGTGCCAGGCGGTTGTTTGGTTAAACACACAACAGGAGTGTGTTGCAGTAGTCTAGCGGGATATGATTAGGGCATGGACTATGATTTTTGTAGCTTCCTTCGAGAGGAAGGGTCAAATGTGGATGAGTTTTTGAGTTGGAGCCGACAGGCAAGCGAATTGACATGCGGTTGAAGGAAGACGGAATCTAGCGTTATTCCCGGACAGCGAACACCAGGAGATGGGGATATGGGTGTGTTGTTAATATAAAAAGTAAGACTAGGGAGGGGAACAGATTGTGAGGGTGGGAAAAGGACAAGTTAGTCTTGTCCATGTTTAGTTTGAGGAAGCGGAAGGTCATGAAAGCAGAGATGGCACTAAGGCACCCGGGGAACTGGGATGTCAACGTGGGAAGATTTGGGGAAGAGATGTAAATGTGGGAATTGTCCGCATACAGGTGATACTGGAACCAAATGAACTAATGAGTTGTCCAGGCCATAGGTGTAGATGGAGAAAGAAGAGGGACCGAGTATGAGCCTTGGGGACCCCCACAGAGAGGGGGCGAAGAGTGGAGCTAATACCAGAGTGGAAAATGCTAAAGGTCCTACCAGAGAGATAGGAGGATAGCCAAGAAAGTGCAGTGTCCTGGATTCCTAAGGAGGCCAGGATCTGAAGAAGTAGAGGGTGATCAACATTATCAAAGCAGAGGACAGATCAAGAGACTGAGCAAAGAGTAGTGAACTTTAGATTTATCACTAAGTAGATCATTGTCACATTTAGTAAGGGCAGTTTCCGTGGAGTGGAGTGGGCGGGGAAGCCTGACTGGAGGTGGTCAAAGAGAGAGTTAGCAAACAGGTGAATAACCAGGTCAACATAGACATGTCTTTCAGCAGTTTGGAAGCAAAAGGGAGAAGGGAGACAGGCGCATAGCTGGAGATAACAGACGGGTCAAGGTAGGGTTTTTAGGTATAGGGGATACAATGGATATATAGAGGGAAAAAAAAAAGTGAATAGGGACAAGTTAAAGAGAGAGGTTAGGGCTGGAATGAAGGAAAAGGAGAGGCGGGGGAATAAGATGAGAGGGAATGGTGTCGAGGGGGCAGGTGGTGAGAGTGTCTGGATAGGAGAGATGAAGTCCCTGTTTTGTTTATAGTGGTGAAGCTCGTTTAGGGGGGAGGGAAAAGGATTAACCAATAAAGGGAGCTAGACAGTGCAATGTGTGGGTAGAGATGGCGGGTGTGTGAGCAACAAAGGGAGGTTGGGCAGAGAAGTAGTTTTGTTTGGTAAGGACAAAGCACTTCTGATCCGACAAAGGGTGCTTTTAAATTCAAGAAAGCCAATATTTATGTTACTCTTGTCTAGTTACATCCTTTGAGCTAATCTGGTTTCTTTCTCTGTTTAGACTGATTTCGGTGAACGAGCAAAGAACCTCAATGCACTATCAGCCTTTACCACAATTCCTCTCTCCAGACACTAACATTCAAACTGCACTACCCGCCTCCCACTGGTGGACGCCCTCTCCCGCTATGTCGTTGCGCCCACAGTCGCCTGGGGGACGGTGACGCGCATCCGGGTTCGAGAGCGCGCGGAGGATGGGGACGCGCAATCTCTGTCTGGTAAAGTAGAGGAAAGGCCCAGGGTGCCGGGAGAGTGCGTGGGAGTGCGGCACGCGAGTGGGTTCGGTGGGACCGGGGGTTGGATTCTGGATCCATTCAAGGTGGAGCGGCGGTGGGTGGGGTACCGGAGAGTTGCAGCCCCAGGCTCCCTCCGGTACAGCCTGTCAGCCCGCTGTATCTGACTCTGAGCAGCCAGCGCTGGGAAGTGACAGGAAGGTTTGGTGCGAGCAAGGAAGCGACTTTCCCCGCTGTGTGTTTATCCGTCAGACCCAAAGCTTCGTATGGCCACACGGTGCTCCCAGTTCTCTGCTGTTGGATCCGGCCACTAGTTCCGAGGGCCCTCACCTGTACCCCGTGGCCATTTACACTCTCCCGGGCACCTATGTACCGCAGTCAGTGCAACTCACAACGTTGCAGACAATTGTTCGTCCGCTACCCCGTTCCCTCCCCCAGTATAGACTGTGCCCCGGATACCCAGCTTGCAGTGTGCCACACAGTCCTGGACACTCAAGAGGCTGCACCCGGAGGGCCGCTGGTAGTCTCCCGACCATCCCGGGATTAGCTGCGTCCATTAGCCAGATGATGATGAAAACAAGATGAGCCAAGAGAAGAAAAAACCCAACCGGATATGATGGTTAAAAGGATCCGATGAAAGATGGGAGCACAGTAAGTGCTGTATAATCTATAGTCTAATACACATGATTATCTGGAGTCCTATTAACTATCTGTGTTTGTTGGGGGATTTTATTACCGGTATTAGGAGACAGTCACACAACTCTCCAACCTGAACTTGCCTTTGTTAATTAAAAGCCTCTAAAAAGTTACAGGAAGATCCGTCTGCTAACAGCCAAGAAAGGGTCAAACCCACACTTCCTGGTGTAATATTGGGTTAATGTGGGTTGGTGACTACAGGCACCTGGTGCAAAAATCTTTGCTTTCATTTTTGCGCTACCTTTTTAGCATGAAAATGAATGCCTTTTCAATAGAGGCGTTGCATTGATCTTGCTTATCTTGTGGGTTCCCATGAGTATTAGGTAGGGGATATTTGGATGTGGGAACCCAGAAGGTAAGATGAGTGCCAAGGTAAGTATTATGGTGGCTGGGTACATGATACAGTTTTTCGTTCCAGAAGACTGTTCAGCAATAGCAAGTGGTCAACCAAATCTCTGTCGGTCATGGCAAAGGTTATGCTGTGATTTACCGATTACCCTGAACGTGGCGACTGATATTGGTCACAGACGCCCACAAACAAATAATTGCATGTTGTGTACCAAATCTAAGTGCACTGGATAAAAATGCAGCAGCACTTAATCCATGGTAAGAACCTAAAATGAAGGTCTTCATCCCTGGAAGTATAGCATATTGTTAAAATACCTCAGGTTGTACCTCCAGTCTGCCCCCTCTCATGTGCCTGTGATTTGCATATTCTTGTGCAAATATTAATGCCATGTATTAACTGTCGATAAAGTCACGCTGTTGGTAAATCTCATGTTGAATTGGAAAGGAGGGAATTTACCAGAGCGATGTGGCAGTGGCTCAGTGTAAATCTCCCCCATTGTTCCTTTTTAGTCCGTCAAAATTTCAGGTTATACTATTGAAATGAAACACCAAGTGATGTTAATGTAATAGATGATAAAAAGGTGAAAACCATAGTGAGCTTTCAGAACATGTAATTGTCTTAAAGTGTATGTATACGGAGGAAAATGACTTTGCGTTATCTTAATCTATAAATAAATGTGTAAGTAGCACTTACTCTGAGGTGTGTGGTGTTGTGCTACATGCTTCAATAAAGTAATTTTTTTTTTGCTCAGGCTTTGACCACTGACCTGACTTGACTATCCCCCATATCAACTGTCAAACAGCATGCACTATACAGCACACCACTGTAAAACCATTCCAGCACAGTGAAACTGCTTACAGAAATGCTAAAATGTAAGATGTTTCAGATTGGATATCTGAAGAAATAGGGGGGCAGATCAACAAAAAATTTATACTGTGAAATTGAAAAAATTAGTTTCCATTCCACTAATGGATAATTTAAAAAAACAAATTTGCCAGTATACATACTTTTTAAGTTACTGATAACACTAAAGCAAAAAAAAAGTAAATTTATATGTTACATTAGAAATATAACATTTTAGCAGTATTAATATTTATACATTGTTTTATATGTTTTACAAAAGTTTTTTTTTAAGGATTAATACATAATGAAAAAGCCTTAAATTCATACATTGGTAACCAATATAGAGCTGGACCTTTCTCCCCGTATATATGTATCGTATAAATTGTCAGGTTGTATTAACTTTAGCCCTTCCCATATAACAAATTATTGCCTTCTTGTAGGTTGTTTCTGAAAATATCTGATTTTTAAGCAGTCTATAAGCCATTGACCCTTTTAACATATGTAATGTCATGTAGTATGCAGGGTTGTTGCAAGGTATGGTCTCTTACTCCAACTACTGTAAATGTGACAGAGAATTTGCCATATGTTGTACACTACAATGAAAGAACTATAAAATACACTTCTATATTGTCTCACAGCTGCTACATACTATGTCATTTTAAGGTATGTTTAACCTAAGGGGCCAGCAACTCATGTACTTGATAAAATAAAGTGTCCGATCTGTCCATTGACAATTAACACAGAGTGATGTTAGAAACACTATTATTCATATTTCCAGCATATTGATCATGTCTTCAGTGGAAAAAATATACCTTATCTTAAAAGATGGTTTATCATGTAAAGTATATCCATCCTGCAAAATTTTGTCAGGGAGCCATGTGGGGTCGCAAACAAACAAATCCATCAAGGAAATGTTGCTAGAAAGTCCGGAGGTAAAACTAGACCAATGCCCATAATGTATAGTATTTGGACTGGATGAAGACTATGTTCATCCAGTCCAACCCATCTAGCAATATCCTCATTTCCTGCCTAACGTTGAGCCAGAGGAAGGCAAAAAAAAACCACCCACCAAATATATGAGGGCAAAAAAAAAATCCTTCCTGGGGTAGGAAGCCCTACAACATATTTTTTTTAAAAGGGTGGACATGCCCTTTAATAAGGGGATTGGGGAGCTTGAATATGAAGAGAGACTGGAAAAGTTACAATATTTATAAAAGGGTTTTGTGCTAGGGGGAGGGAGACCAACGGGAGGGGCTGCACTGGGCATGTGTGAATTATAGTTTTGGGGTGGACATGCCCTTTAATTTAGTTGCCTTCTCTGAACCCTTCCATTTCAAAGATGACCTTTTGTACACAGGATTCCGAAATTGCACTGTATATTTCAAATGAGGCGCTACCAAGCTTTGTTTAATGTGCTGGTTCATCTAAAAAAAAAACCAAAAAACAAAACTGACTACTGATTTTCATTTACTCTCTTTGCTTCCTTGTTTCTCCAGTAGCAGCTGTTAGTCATGGGTTTAACAGATGACATCACAAACAATGACTGAATGCTATTCCCCTAGCTACTCCTAAAAACTTAAAAAAAAAAAAAAAAAAGTTGGAGAGCGTAGAGAGGGGAGGCATAATATTAGCTGCATAACAGATTAGCCATTTGTATGCCATTGGTTACTTGTCAGTAACCAACTCTCAACGGTTTATTTAGCACTTTATTTGATGCAATACTAACCTGATGTTTAATGAGAAGTATTGTCCCGTTATATAATAAGAAGCTACCCCCTTCTTTTGAATGTTCCTAAGACTGGACACAACATTAATGTGTTTGTTCCGACTGACTATTCGCCACTAGCAAGAGGTCAGTCGTAACTAAGCTCTGTCGGTCATGAGGAAAGTGCAGTGATTTTCCATTGCCTACGATCTTGATGCACGAAAAAAAAATCCTATATTTCGTGCCAATCAACCGATACATTGAAAACGATGGTCGGTCGTTCAGAAATATTGGCTGGTGGTTACCCAACTTAACCATATTTTTCTTGGATGATGAATCTTGGATGGGACAAACGTACTTAAGTCATATAAACCGACCTCAGTATAAAACGAGGTACCCATTCTTACCTGAAAAAGGGAGAAAAAGTGATTGACTTGAGTATAAAACAAGGGTAGTATATGGCCACACTGCTTCTGATTTTATATTGTTTTGAGTTAAGGGTCGTACACACGCTCAATTTCTGAGCGAGCAACGATGGCCGAGCGTTGCACGAAGGAACGGAAGTTTTGGCTGAGAATCGTCCGTGTGTATGCGTTCGGTATATAGTTGCCCTTTTATAGGACAGCAGAATTTCTATACAGTAGTCCATACAATTAAGCCAAATCCAGTATGGCTATTACTGTATGGGAATACTGTAAGGGAAAGTCTGCAGTACATTTAAAGGGCAACTAAAGTCTCAAAGCAGTACAGAATCAGAATGCAACAATAGATACTATTCTGAGTCTGTATGGTTTTGAGGCTTTAGTTGCCCTTTAAGTGAAAAGACTGTAATTTTGTAGCAAACAATAATTTGCAGAACAGATTGATATTAGGCTGCAGTGGGTGAAACATCATTCATTACAGTATTAAAGCCAGAATTTTTTCTGGAATTTTTAAAAAAAATGTACACAAATGTTGTAACTGTCATTTTGATATAAATTTTAACTGTGAAATTTCTTTTAGTGTCTCCGAATTCCGTCTTGGATTGGCTAGCACTTAACAGAAACCTTTACCAGCTGTTTAATCTTGGGATTCACCCTGTACTGCAAATATTTCATTTCCTATTTTTTTTTTTTTTTTTTTTGGCAAACTTGGGTAATATCTTCAATCAAAAATGTCTAAAATATAAAGGACCATGCTTAACGGTTTACAAAAAATTATTTATTAGTCTATGGACTGCAGTTGCATTTTCAGCCAAGTGACAAATTTCTTTTACCTTTTCATTTCAGTGGCTAGCACAGCTGCAGTCTTAGAACAAGCTATTACTTTTCACACTTGACTGGCTGTACATGAAGACATTACACTGTTGGTGTGTGTGTAGCAGTTACCAACAGAAAAATTAGATAAGATCAGGACATGCAGGCCATGTAAACAGCAACAAGCACAATGTTATTTACTTTAGCAGGATAGAAACCTGACAGAACTGTTCCCAATCATGTCAAGATCAATAAACCTACATGAACCGAATTGAGTGAATCACTAGGGGTATATACCTAGGGATTTATGACAGTTGCGCAATTTAAATCAACCTTTTGAATTTGCATAGTAATTTCATTAAAATAATTAAAACTTTAAATGGAATGTCACCCCCGTGACGTCACATCAAGCTGTGCCTTTTCCATGGCTTTCATCCTACATTTGTGCGCCCATCCGGATCCATCCACTGCCCCCCTCACACTAGCGTACAATCCTTTTAGGATATGATAGATGCCCCCTCCCCAGACCTAAACGCCATGTTATTTAAAAAAAAAACCCAAAAAATGTAAAATATACTAACAGCCTTTCGTCCCGCTGCACTTTGTCATGACGTCATCCGGATGTGGAAGGGGGGGGGGGGTGGCGCAAATGGAGGATGAAGGCACGGAAAAGTCACGGCTTAAGGTGACGTCATAGAGCTTGGATCACCGTTGAGATGCTCCTGGTCTGGAAGAGGCATGCTGAAAAAACGTATGAATCTTCAGATTGGCTGAATGAAGTTTAACGGGGGTTGGCTTGCTTTAAAGCTAGAATCATGGCCAAAAAATATGAAATTACAGTTTTTGGGTTGGACTTGCCCTTTAATTATTAAAGGGCATGCTAGCTAAAGTTTTTTTTTGTTTTGTTTGTTTTTTTTGTTTTTTTTTTAAATCCCACTATAAAAATATATGTTAAAGATATTTTATAATCACAGGTTAAATCTAGTTAATCCTAACTAATAATAAAGGTGTAGAGATTTTGTTGATTCCAACAAAACCTTTACTTTTTGTGAATGATCTTATAACTAAAATTATAAGATATTTCTTTTTTTATGTTGATTAAAAATTCACATAAGGCCCTTTAGGCTTGATGGTTTGCCCCATACATCTTTATGTATTGTGCTTTATACATACAAGGTATAATTTTTCTGCAACATTTCCAAACGTTTGACATTTTAGGCCTTGCGAACACTAGAAAACACTTTCTCACTGACTTTTTAATAGTAATTGATAAAAAAACAATGACTTGATTTTTGAATAGAATTGATGGGCAAATCCACACTACAGCGCGTAGTAGCGGACCGGAAACAAGCAAGGTTTCCACACCAATTGGCCAAAACTAGTGCTTTTAACGAGGGTCGAATCGAACGCTAGATAGCAATTGGGGTTGGGGCAGATATCGGAGAACTAATTTTTAATTAGCCCTATAAAATAGTTGCAGCTTGACATAGTTATCAGGCTAAAAAGCAAGTGTAAACAAGCCCTTTCATTCTAGCTATACTGACACAGCCCTGGAGAATTAATAGAGACAAGCAGTTTTGTGAGGTCAGACACGCTGCTGGCAACACCACGTCACAGGTGATGAAGCTTTAAAGTAGTTCTTAAATCAAAACTGAGGACATGGCTCAGTGGCTAGCACTGATGGCTTGCAACAATTCGACTCCCTTGGACACATCTGCAAGGAGTTGGATTGTTCTCCCTGTGGTTGGGTGGGTTTTCTCGGGCACTCCGATTCCCCCACAATCATTAAGACATACTGATAGGTTGTGATGTGTCAAATGAATATGCTAAAGAGATGTTGACGCTATATAAATCCACAATAATAATACAAAAAACAAAAACAAAATGACCAGTTATTGGTATCTTGGGCATATTGTAATGAATCTGTCTGGACAGATGCTTAGTTAAAGTTATGCAAATTTAGTTGTTTCAGTTTTTATGATTTTTTTTTTATATTATTAGATTCAAGATCGACTAAAACCTACGTATGATAAATTTATAATTATTTATTTGGCTCCCACCACAGGGGTGCTTACTCTGTGTTAATAAGGTATAAGTATGTCGTAGCCCTACCCAAATGGATTTTCAGGCTTTGAAAACTAGGCTTGTGGTTAAAAACGACATTTGGGGACAGGCCTATGATGCAGATGATGATGCTTTGTCCAGCAGTAGGAAACAAGTGGGCATGTCGGTGAGGCCACAGCTCATGCAAGCACCCGTTTATACTACTGTAAGTTTGGATGACTGAATAAAGGTAGGGGTGGTTCTCTTTGGAAAAGAGCTTAATAAATTAAGGGGATTTACCTTCAATGTGGGATTCATTATTTCAGCCCTGACTGTTGTATTCAGGGTTTCAGCCCTGACTGTGGGATATCGGGATTTCAACCCTGAATGTTGGGATTCAAGATTTCAGCCCTGACTGGGATTCAGGATTTCAGCCCTGACTGGGATTCATATTTCACCCTGACTGGGATTCGGGATTTCAGCCCTGACTGTGAGATTCGGGATTTTAGCCCTGACTGTGGGATTCGGGGTTTCAGCCCTGACTCGGATTCGGGTTTTCAGCCCTGACTGTGGGATTCAGGATTTCAGCCCTGACTGTGGGATTCGGGATTTCAGCCCTGCCTGTGGGATTAGGGTTTCAGCCCTGATGGGATCGGGGTTTCAGCCCTGACTGGGATTCGGGGTTTCAGCCCTGACTGGGATTCAGGTTTCAACCCTGACTGGGATTCAGGGTTTCAGCCCTGACTGGGATTTGGGGTTTCAGCCCTGACGATTCGGGATTTCAGCCTGACCTGTGTATTCGGGATTTCAGCCCCGACTGTGGGATTCGGGGTTTCAGCCCCGACTCGGATTTGGGTGGTTTAGCCCTGACTGTGTGGATTCGGGATTTCACCCTGACTGTGGGATTCAAGACTTTAGCCCTGAATGTGGGATTCGGATTTCAGCCCTGACTGTGGGATTCAGGGTTTCAGCCCTGACTGTGGGATTCGGGATTTCAACCCTGAATGTGGGATTCAAGATTTCAGCCCTGACTGGGATTCAGGATTTCACCCTGACTGGGATTCAGTATTTCAACCCTGACTGGGATTCGGGATTTCAGCCCTGACTGTGAGATTCGGGATTTTAGCCCTGACTGTGGGATTCGGGTTTCAGCCCTGACTCGGATTCGGGTTTCAGCCCTGACTGTGGGATTCAGATTTCAGCCCTGACTGTGGGATTCGGGATTTCAGCCCTGACGTGGGATTTAGGGTTTCAGCCCTGACTGGATTCAGGTTTTCACCCTGACTGGGATTCGGGTTTCAACCCTGACTGGATTCAGGTTTCAAACCCTACTGGGATTCGGGGTTTCAGCCCTGACTGTGGATTTGGGGATTTCACCCTGACTGTGGGATTTGGGATTTCAGCCCTGACTGTGGGGATTTGGGATTTCAGCCCTGATTGTGGGATTCAAGACTTCAGCCCTGACTGAGGGATGTGGGATTCAGGATTTCAAACCCTGACTGTGGGATTTAAGATTTCAGCCCTGGCTGGTCAGGATTTCAGCCCTGACTGGGATTCAGGATTTCAGCCCTGACGTGGGTTCAGGGTTTCAGCCTGACTGTGGGATTCGGGATTTCAACCCTGATGTGGGATTAAGATTTCATCCCCTGACTGGATTCAGGATTTCAGCCCTGACTGGGATTCAGGATTTCAGCCCTGACTGGGATTCATTATTCAACCCTGACTGGGATTCGGATTTCAGCCCTGCTGTGAGATTGGGATTTTAGAGCCCTGACTGTGGATTCGGGGTTTCAGCCCTGACTCGGATTCCGGGTTTTCAGCCCTGACTGTGGGATTCAAGACTTCAGCCTGACTGTGGATTCGGGATTTCAGCCCTGACTGTGGATTCAAGACTTCAGCCCTGACTGTGGGATTCAAGACTTCAGCCCTGACTGTGGGGATTCGGGGTTTCAGCCCTGACCGTGGGATTCGGGTTTCAGCCCTGACTGTGGGATTTAGGGTTCAGCCCTGAATGGGGATTTGGGGTTTCAGCCCTGACTGGGATTCAGGTTTTCAACCCTGACTGGGATTCAGGGTTTCAACCCTGACTGGGATTCGGGTTTCAGCCCTGACGGGATTCAGGGTTTCAGCCCTGACTGGGATTCGGGGTTTCAGCCCTGATTGTGGGATTCAAGACTTCAGCCCTGACTGATGGATTCAGGGTTTCAGCCCGACTGAGGGATGTGGGTCAGGATTTCAACCCTGACTGTGGATTTAAAATTTCAGCCCTGGCTGGGATTCAGGATTTCAGCCCTGGCTGGGATTCAGGATTTCAGCCCTGACTGGGATTCAGGATTTCAGCCCTGACTGTGGTATTTGGGATTTCAGCCCTGACTGTGGGATTCAGGTTTCAGCCCTGACTGTGGGATTCGGTATTTCAGCCCTGACTGTGAGATTTGGGATTTTAGCCCTGACTGTGGGATTCGGGGTTTCGCCCTGACTCGGATTCGGGTTTCACGCCCTGACTCAGATTCGGGGTTTCGCCCTGACTGTGGATTCGGGATTTCAGCCCTGACTGTGGGATTCACTTCAGCCCTGACTGTGGATTCGGGGTTTCAGCCCTGACTGTGGGATTCGGGTGTTCAGCCCGACTGTGGGATTCGGGGTTTCAGCCCTGATGTGGGATTTGGGGTTTCAGCCCTGACTGGGATTTGGGGTTTCAGCCCTGACAGGGATCGGGGGGTTTCAGCCCTGACTGGGATTCGGGGTTTCAGCCCCGACAGTGGGATTTGGATTTCAGCCCTGATTGTGGGATTCAAGACTTCACCCTGACTGGGGAATTCAGGATTTCAGCCCTGACTGATGGATTCAGGGTTTCAGCCCTGACTGAGGAGTGTGGGATTCAGGATTTCAACCCTGACTGTGGGATTTAAGATTTCAGCCCTGGCTGGGATTCAGGATTTCAGCCCTGACTGTGGGATTTGGGATTTCAGCCCTGACTGTGGGATTCGGGATTTCAGCCCTGACTGTGGGATTCAGGATTTCAGCCCTGACTGTGGGATTCAGGATTCAGCCTACTGGGATTCAGATTTCAGCCCTGACTGTGGATTCGGGATTTCAACCCTGACTGTGGGATTTAAGATTTCAGCCCTGACTGGGATCGGGATTTCAGCCCTGACGGGATTCGGGATTTCAGCCCTGACTGTGGGATTCAGGTTTCAGTCCTTACTTGGATTCAGGATTTCAGCCCTGACTGTGGATAGGGATTTGTCCCTGCGGGACATTCCATCCAAATAGGGACACCTGGCAACCTGACATTTCACACAAATGGACAATGTACAGAGAGGCACCATCTCTGTATATTATGTATTACCTGTGTATGTAATAATTAGACTTTGTATAATAGTATTACCTTGTATGTAATTTATGACTATGTAATTGTAAAGCACCACGGAAGATGTTGGCACTATATAAATCAATAATATATCTAGTGACTAGATGATAATGCTCATTATGCTGTGTGCAAATCATCAGGACTTCCGTAGCACATGTATTTGAAGGTTCTCATCCAGCCAGGTCAGCTGTGTGTGCTATCGTTATGTCATCTGACTTGTAGGGCAGTATTTCCAACCTTTGGCCTCCGATGTTTACAAACGTTTGCTGCTAGGGAATGCATTGTTGTAGAGGAATATGCTATAGTCATTCTGAAAGGGATAACTAGTGAAATATCAAAATGAATACACAGATCTACAAAGGTCGGATATCGCCATTCCTAGGGCGGGGTTTCAGCCCTGACTGTGGGGATTCGGGGTTTCAGCCCTGACTGTGGGATTCAGGATTTCAGCCCTGACGTGGGATTCAGGGTTTCAGCCCTGACTGGGATTCAGGATTTCAGCCCTGACTGGGATTCAGGATTTCAGTCCTGACTCTGGGATTTGGGGTTAAGCCTTGACTGTGGATTCGGGATTTCAGCCCTGACTGTGGGATTCGGGATTTCAGTCCTGACTGTGGGATTCGGGGTTTCAGCCCTGACTGTGGGATTCGGGATTTCACCCTGACTGCGGGATTCAAGACTTCAGCCCTGACTGTGGATTCAGGATTTCAGCCCTGACTGTGGGATTCAGGGTTTCAGCCCTGACTGTGGGATTCGGGGTTTCAACCCTGAATGTGGGATTCAAGATTTCAGCCCTGACTGGATTCAGGATTTCAGCCCTGACTGGGTTTCAGTATTTCAGCCCTGCCTGACTGGGATTCGGGATTTCAGCCCTGACGTGGGGATTCGGATTTTAGAGCCTGACGTGGGATTTGGGTTCAGCCCTGACTCGATTCAGGATTTCAGCCCTGCCTGTGGGATTATGGATTTTAGACCTGACTGTGGGATTCAAGACTTCAGCCCTGACTGTGGGATTATGGGTTTCAGCCCGACTGGGATTCGGGGTTTCAGCCCTGACTGGGATTCGGGGTTCAGCCCTGACTCAGATTCAGGGTTTCAGCCCTGACTGTGGGATTCGGATTTCACAGCCCTGATTGTGGATTCAAGACTTCAGCCCTGACTGATGGATTCAGGATTTCAGCCCTGACTGATGGATTCAGGGTTTCAGCCCGACTGAGGGATGTGGGATCGGGATTTCAACCCGACTGTGGAATTTAGAGTTCAGCCCTGACTAGGATACGGGATTTCAGCCCTGACTGGGATTCGGGATTTCAGCCCTGACTGTGGGATTCGGGATTTCAGCCCTGACTGTGGGATTTAAAATTTCAGCCCTGGCTGGGATTCAGGATTTCAGCCCTGACTGGGATTGGATTTCACCCTGACGTGGGATTCAGGTTTCAGCCTCTACTGTGGGATTCGGTATTTCAGCCCTGACTGTGAGATTCGGATTTTAGCCCTGACTGTGGGATTCGGGGTTTCACAGCCCTGACTCGGATTCGGG
The DNA here is from genome assembly GCA_019447015.1 of Hymenochirus boettgeri. Taxonomy (NCBI): domain Eukaryota; kingdom Metazoa; phylum Chordata; class Amphibia; order Anura; family Pipidae; genus Hymenochirus; species Hymenochirus boettgeri. The sequence continues at coordinate 260,079,455 of CM033469.1, read as the reverse complement.
GTTTCAGCCCTGACTCAGATTTGGGGTTTCAGCCCTGACTGTGGGATTCGGGATTTCAGCCCTGACTGTGGGATTCAAGACTCAGCCCTGACTGTGGGATTCGGGGTTTCAGTCCTGACTGTGGGATTCGGGGTTTCAGCCTGACTGTGGGATTCGGGGTTTCAGCCCTGACTGTGGGATTTGGGGTTTCAGCCCTGACTGGGATTTGGGTTTCAGCCCTGACTGGGATTCGGGGTTTCAGCCCTGACTGGGATTCGGGTTTCAGCCCCGACAGTGGGATTTGGGATTTCAGCCCTGATTGTGGGATTCAAGACTCAGCCCTGACTGGGGAATCAGGATTTCAGCCCTGACTGATGGATTCAGGGTTTCAGCCCTGACTGAGGCATGTGGGATTCAGGATTTCAACCCTGACTGTGGGATTTAAATTTCACCCTGGCTGGGATTCAGGATTTCAGCCCTGACTGTGGGATTTGGATTTCAGCCCTGACTGTGGGATTCGGGATTTCAGCCCTGACTGTGGGATTCAGGATTTCAGCCTGACTGTGGGATTCAGGATTTCAGCCCTGACTGGGATTCAGGATTTCAGCCCTGACTGTGGGATTCGGGATTTCAACCTGACTGTGGGATTTAAGATTTCAGCCCTGACTGGGATTCGGGATTTCAGCCCTACTGGATTCGGGATTCAGCCCTGACTGTGGGATTCAGGGTTTCAGTCCTTACTATGGGATTCAGGATTTCAGCCCTGACTGTGGGATTAGGGATTTTGTCCCTGCAGCTGGGACAATTCCATCCAAATAGGGACACCTGGCAACCTGACATTTCACACAAATGGGACAATGTACAGAGAGCACCATCTCTGATATTATGTATTACCTGTGTATGTAATAAGTATGACTTTGTATAAGATGTATTACCTTGTATGTAATGTATACTATGTAATTGTAAAGCACCACGGAAGATGTTGGCACTATATAAATCAATAATAATATCTAGTGACTAATGATAAATGGCTCATTATGCTGTGTGCAAATCTCAGGACATTCCGTAGCACAATGTATTTGAAGGTTCTGATCCAGCCAGTCATGCGTGGGTGTGCTATCGTTATGTCATCTGGACTTGTAGGGCAGGTATTTCCAACCTGTGCCTCCAGATGTTTACAAACGTTTGCTGCTAGGGAATGCATGTTGTAGAGGAATATGCTATAGTCATTCTGAAAGGGATAACTAGTGAAATATCAAAATGATACCACAGATCTACAAAGGTCGGATATCGCCATTCCTAGGGCGGGGTTTCAGCCCTGACTGTGGATTCGGGGTTTCAGCCCCTGACTGTGGGATTCAGGATTTCAGCCCTGACTGTGGGATTCAGGGTTTCAGCCCTGACTGGGATTCAGGTTTCAGCCCTGACTGGGATTCAGGATTTCAGCCCTGACTGGGATTCGGTTTCAGTCCTGACTCTGGATTTTGGGTTTAAGCCTTGACTGTGGGATTCGGGATTTCACCCTGACTGTTGGGATTCGGGATTTCAGTCCTGACTGTGGATTCGGGGTTTCAGCCCTGACTGTGGGATTCGGGATTTCAGCCCTGACTGCGGGATTCAAGACTTCCCCTGACTGTGGGATTCAGGATTTCAGCCCTGACTGTGGGATTCAGGTTTCAGCCCTGAGGTGGGATTCGGGGTTTCAACCCTGAATGTGGGATTCAAGATTTCAGCCCTGACTGATTCAGGATTTCAGCCCTGACTGGGTTTCCAGTATTTTCAGCCCTACTGGGATTCGGGATTTCAGCCCTGACTGTGGGATTCGGGATTTTAGCCCTGACGTTGGATTCTGGATTTAGACCTGACTGTGGGATTCAAGACTTCAGCCCTGACTGTGGGATTATGGGTTTCAGCCCTGATGGGATTCGGGGTTTCAGCCCGTACTGGGATTCGGGTTTCAGCCCTGACTCAATTCAGGGTTTCAGCCCTGACTGTGGGATTCGGGATTTCAGCCCTGATTGTGGGATTCAAGACTTCAGCCCGACTGATGGATTCAGGATTTCAGCCCTGACTGATGGATTCAGGGTTTCAGCCCTGACTGAGGGATGTGGGATTCGGATTTCAACCCTGACTGTGGAATTTAAGATTTCAGCCCTGACTAGGATTCGGATTTAAGCCCTGACTGGGATTCGGGATTTCAGCCCTGACTGTGGGATTCGGGATTTCAGCCCTGACTGTGGGATTCAGGGTTTCAGTCCTGACTCGGATTCAGGTTTCAGCTCTGACTGTGGGATTCGGGATTTCAGCCCTGACTGTGGGATTCGGGATTTCAGCCCTGACTGTGGGATTCGGATTTCACCCTGACTGTGGGATTCGGGATTTCAGCCCTTACTGCGGATTCAAGACTTCAGCCTGACTGTGGGATTCAGGTTTCAGCCCTGACTGTGGATTCGGTCGATTTCAACCCTGACTGTGGGATTTAAGATTTCAGCCCTGACTGGGATTCGGGATTTCAGCCCTGACTGGCATTCGGATTTCAGCCCTGATGTGGGATTCAGGGTTTCAGTCCTGACTGTGGGATTCAGGATTTCAGCCCTGACTGGGGGATTAGGGATTTTGTCCCTGCAGTTGGGACAATTCCATCCAAATAGGGACACCTGGCAACCCTTATATATTCACACAAATGGACAATGTACAGAGAGGCACCATCCCTTGGCACAAAAGATATAGCCCTTAAATCACAGACATAGAAAGCCATTTACCACTCTCCAAACATAGCCCTAATTTTTGCCAAACAATTTCTTACTCAGCATCACAGCCAGTTTCATGTGTACTGGACAAGATCTGCAATTATAGTCTCACTCATTGTAGCATAAGGTAAACTCCATCATTTTATATGATTTGGTTTTATGTGTGGGTGCATTTTTTTCCTTTGGTTTGCACAAACTTGTTAATATTACATACTTCCACTGAACATATACTTTGCACATTGAATACACAACTATGAAAGCTATCAGTTGACTTGCAAATCAGTTGATTCCTTGACAAATGATTGGTAGTCGTTTGAAGCTACATTTCCTACATTTTAAAAAGTTTAAAACTCTACTCTTTTTTAGGCAAGGGAAGGAGGAGGTGTAAGCACAATTATCATCATCAGCTTTTCTTATGGAGAAAAGCACAGTTCACTTGATTTGGATGGGTTATGTCAGAAATGGCATAAACAGACATTACATTTAAAGGGTATGTCCACCCTTTAACTAAAAACTGGTGATTTGTCTTTTTCTGCCCAAACCCCAAGTGTTTTCACCCCAGTTTATTACATGAATTTGTAACCAGATATTTATGATAAGCTCTAATTCTTTCTAACAAAGGTATCTGCCTCCTCCCTCTCTCAAGACCCTTTATATGCTTAAGCATGTGCAGAGGAGGCAGCAGGGAAAACATTTGATGTTAGTTGTCAACAGCCTTGATTGACTACATGGAAGGAGGGGCCCAGCTTACTTTTCCAGAATGGGGACATTAATAATAATAAATGGCATGTCCTTTACTACACTACTGTCCCCACTGTTAGTGTTCAAAAATCCTTACCTTACACTGATTGTATTGAGTGTTAACACTATGTGTAAGTCCCATTGTGGGAAGTGAGACTTTCTTGGAGGTCTGCTTCTTAACACCCATTTAGGATATCTTGATTTAGGGTGAGGCCACACTGCAATGCACAGGAATCGTGCAACCAAATCGCGAGCGTTATCACACGCGATTGTTGTGCGCGATTCTTGTGCGGTTTGCGTTTTGCGCTTGGGTTTGCCTTTTGCGTTTATGGAAACGCATGCGTTAACGCACCAAAAATGGTGAACGCATGCGTTTCCCAAACACGAACGGCCGCGCAATCGCATGCACATCGTAAATCGCGGGATTTTTGCGGTCCCGCGATTTTTCTTGGCGAAAATCACCAGCGCGGACGGGCGAAAAAATGCGCTAGTGTGACCTAGCCCTAAGGGTCGGAAAATAGGCTTCTCCCGAATATAGAGAAATACCTAAACTTAATTGTATTCAGTGTTAAACCTTTCTATAATCCTTCCTGAAGGAACTTAGGACCGTGGAACTGTTGCCTGCTCACAATTTAGGTTAGAACTTGCTGCCCATGTCTGAAGGTATTCCGAATGTTGGCATTATTTCTTTCCTTGCTGACAGCAGGGTAGAAATTACTCTAGTTGAGCAACCCTTTCCGGGTAGCCTTCTCTCAATTGCCAGGCTGCTAACTTCAGTGTTCCTGGATCGGTGCCGATTTTGCCCTGAATTAAGTTGATACTTCCATGGAGGAAGAGAAATGGACCAGCACACCTCTTAAGACAGAGGATACCAGGGATGCTGCAGCAATTGGGTAATATTGCAATTACCAGCTTCCCTGACAGTTAAATCTTCAAGACATTGGGGATCAACCCTATTGGGGGAAAGATGTAGGCTTTCATCCCATCCATATCTTGACTCAGAGCATCCACTGCCAAGGCTTCTTTGCTCTGTTAGCTGGAAAAGAAGGTTTCTATCTTCTGATTGTTCCCTGTCCCCATAAGATCTATCTGGTGATATCCCCATTTTCTTACAATCCATCTGAATATCTGATAGTTAAAGACTCCATTCGTTCTGATCTAACCCTGATCTGTATAGAAGATCCACCATCTGGTTGCCTACACCGGGGATGTAGAGGGCTGTGATGCTTCACTAACCTCTGCTGGGCAAATGACGTAATGGGTTTCTGTCCTCTCATCATTAAAAGCCTCCTTGCTTTTTAAATTGCTGCGCCTGATTGTCTGTGCGAATTTAAATAGTTTCCGGTGGCTATTGCTTGAAAAGGTCTGCAGGGCTTTCACTACTGCTCGCAGTGTGGTTATACCTGATGGGAGATGAGCATAGTTCTCCTTCTTTCCTTGAGCAGTAGACTGCAGAATATGCGCTCACTGTCCCATTGCTGAGGCATCTGTTAGAGCTGAGATTGTGGCTCTAGTAACGGTAGAGAATCCTGTGACCAAGTCCTGTTGTACCTGTCCCATTTCTGAGGAATAGTCTCCTCCCCAAGTTTGCCCACTTAACTAAGCCTATTGGGGACGACAGTGCCCCCAGAATTGCATACATTTCTTTGCTGACACTAATTTCCCTGTCTTACCTCGCCCCGCTGACAGTCTACCCGTGGTGTTCTGACCTTGTCTTCTGCTCCTTACTCCGATTTGCTTACCCTATTGTATGCTTTGGCTAGCGATCTCACTAATTGTTTCCAGTCCGCCAGTGGCGCTTCAGATTTCCAATTATCCCCGGCCTCAGTACAGATACCTTGCACTTTAAGTCGAGAGGACAACCTTGTCCGGTAAGACACTGCTAGCCTTGGACGGAAGCTTACTATTGGTTTGCTGAAGGATGCTCAGGGACTCTGGAGTGTTACAAATACATTGCTTTTTATAATGTTGTGCAGTGGGACCTCAGACTTATGTTAAATGCATTAAATGGCATAACTGGCATGATTATTTTTCTAGATAGTGTCTGTATTTCTCTATTCAGAATAAGCATATGCATATCTTTCTATTTTGATTTGTTAGCAAATTTCACAACAATCGTTAATACAGTAGCTAAATTAAGTATTCGTTTGTGTTCCCTATTAAACCGGAAACAGTACATTTAAATTTCATACTTGGTTGGTGAGGCTTTGTGTATCAATGTCATAGCAACAGCTGCCAAGTAAATAAACCACAGATAAAGCCCAGTCACGCGTGTTTAATATTAATAGGTCCTCAGTTTATATTCTGAACGCGTACTTGTAACATTCAGGGGCTCTGCAGGTTGTTTAACTACATCGTTTCTACCAGGTAGGTGAGACAAAACAGAAAACAGAAGGTGCTTGTTATAGTAATGTTTAAAGTTTGGGACTAAAGTACGTCATTTAAAAACCTCTGAAAAACTATTATCCTTACCATTGTAATTTCCTTTGTAATTGTTTTAATAGTTAAAACAGAATGAGAACAAATTATCTTGTTTTTTTCTGGTTTATTATGTTGACTTTTTTCAGCTATAAAGATATGGCACTAGCAAGTGGTCACTGGATACAGAAAGATGTTTCTGGAGACCCTCCGTGTCCAAGGTATTTTATTAATGCTGCTGCTGCTTTCCTGAAGTTGTGAATTTGAGACTTACCAGGGTTCTAACACATGAAGCACAGTTCACAAATCGCCCTTAAGTTCTTTTAAATTATATGCCTATATATGTTTATCAGAATTTACTCACTGAAATATTCATATTTAATCAAATGGAAACAAAAGCCTAAATGTAATACAAAGGAAGCAAATGTCACCTGCCATGTGAGTCTTTAGCTGCCACAACCTGCACCTTGCCGTGCTGGTGCCACGCATGGGCATTGAGTGCTTGTATTATTATGCAGAGAGGAAACTGCTAAAATATTATCAAAAATGCAATTTCTAGCCCTGAATACAGCATTTATGCTCCTGTGATATGTGCATTGGGAAATTATTATTATTCTAAATTTCAATATTGCCAACATCTTCCGTAGCACTTTACAATTACATGTAATTATTCACATCCGGGCCCTGTCCCTCTAAGCATATTTACAATCTAAGCACATTTAATTGACACATACAACCTATCCGTATGTCTTTATGATGGGGGGGGATGGATGGAACGCGCATGGGAATAAACATACACACTCCTTGCAGATGTGTCCAAGAAAGATTATACCGGACTTCAGTACTGCAAGTATCAGTGCTAACCACTGAGCTATTATGCCAGCTGATCTCTTTGCTATGCAAATTTGCAAAAAAAAATTACAGTGCTTCAATCAGTGAGTAATTAGGAACCACTGGGTTGTTTCGTTCCTCTGTATATTGTGCTACAGGAATGGGCTAAACAATAGCACTGGTGTTTCTGATTTATAATACAGTAATTGCTGCCAAAGCATTGCATCACTTGCCTTTCCAATTCATTTCTTCACGAAATACAGCATTTTAAAATGTATCTTTATTTTCAGTAGACAAAGTCTCTGTGGTCTGCCCATCCACTGTTTATTTCCCGCATGCTCTCCAGCCATCTTGTTTGTTTCCCTCTGTGCAAAGTAGAGAGTAGTAAAAAGCCTATTGCCATTTACTTTTAGTGAAAGATTTTGATGTCTTTATAATGCTGTATTTTTGGTAAAGGGCATGTCCACCCCCAAACTAAAATTTAACCCCAAGCTGACCTCACTGTGTAGTTTAAAAAACCCTTACATACATCTCTCCTGCTCCTTATGGTTCTCCTGAGTGCATTTTCAAAGTCCAGGAAAGCTGTCAGTGAGTCTCGGTCCCTGCGCTTTCCTAACCCAAACATGGACTGTAACATGCGCAGGGGAGCCCTTTCCCCCCTCCCTCCCATCTCCGGATCCATCCTCTACCCCGTGGAACCTAGCATGAAACTCTTTGGACATAAAGTAGGTACCCCTGCCCACCCCCACCACACAAAACATTTCCAAAAGAAGGGGCTGTATCAATCAATCAAGTATCAATCAAACATTTTTTAAAGGCATGTCCACCCCCAAAACTAAATTTAACCCCTTACTGGCCACATCAAGTAGTTAAAACAATCCTTAACCTTACATTCCTGCTCAAATAGTCCCCCTGCTGTGCCCCTCCAAAGTCCAGGAAACTGCTGTGTAGGAGCAGTGTGTGACTCATGCTGTGCCTGAGACTTCCTAACCCATCAAGGTTGAGGCATGCTCGTGCAGCCCTCCCTGCCTCTCAGCCAATCACGGACGCGGCTGCCGGTCCCCGCCCCCTTCTTCAATCCATACAAGCAGAGGGCCTGAACACTGCAGAGCGGAGGAAGAGGGCAGGTAAGTAAGAATCGGGGGACTTTCTAACAATTATTAATGCGGTTGGGGCTGGGGAGCATGCCCTACCACATATCAAAAGTTAAATTTCGGGTGGACATGCCCTTTAAAAGAAATATCATGGCGGCTAGGGGTGAGCAGGGGGCACCTCCCTTATGACAAAAGATTCAAGGTGGACATGCCCTTTAAGAGATCACGTAGAAAGAGAAATTATACATTTTATGGGCTATAAGTAAATTTAGATTTAGGCCCCTATGTGTTGCCATTTTTCCTTAAAACCTGACTTTTCTAGTATTAAAAAAGCAGGGCCAACACTAACTATAAACTAACATCCCATCAGCAATTTTTCAGTGTGTTGGATTGTGTAAGAAAAAGTTGATATTTGGAAGTAGTATCTTTTCATGCTATTTTTTGGCAAAAACAAACAGCAGCAGAAACTTTCTAAACTCTAACAGCCAGCCCTACCGCCTTTCCACCAGTTGACGTTTTAGCCAGTCCACTCACCAATAATAACCTTTTCTTGTATTTGTATTGATACATAGGAATAAGAAACAGTGATACAGTTCCTTGTGGACAGTATGCTGGTCATTGGCACACTTTTCCATGTGATTTTCTTAGCTTCAACATCAAATTTAGGTTTAGTGTTCACCTTTAATGTTCCATTTTCTTTATGAAAAATTTGAGTATATTTAGTAATTCTGCCACAAGAAAAAGTTTGATTTTATCTTTTAAAGGTGATGTTCCAAACCCAACCCCTCCCTTACCTTTTAAGCTGGTCCTCCCCCTGGGTTTACCTGTGTACATTAGAAGGGCGGAGGTTTTTTGCGGTCTTTAGTTATACAATATAAATGAGGATCAATTTGGCCAAACACTTGGAACTCGCCTTCCGACATCCCCCCAAATGTTTGTTTACAACTCAGAAAAAACGCCTGGCGGACCTTTTTTGCAATCGACTTCCAATTTATAAAAAGAATGGCCCATTCTGAAAATGTCATGAGAAGTTTGTAAGCTAAGTCTGCTCATTTCTAATTGCTCAGTCTTGATACAGAGTCTCTCATTAGTTACTTAATTGCTCTCCTAGGAAGTTAGAGGTAAAGGAACTGTACTCATTGAATATGTGCATCTATATGTCTGGTGTCATTCTGTGAGAAGACAGAAAGCTTGTGAATCCCACAGTCAGGGCTGAAATCCCGAATCCCACAGTCAGGGCTGAAACCCCGAATCCGAGTCGGGGCTGAAACCCCGAATCCCACAGTCGGGGCTGAAATCCCGAATACCACGGTCAGGGCTGAAATCCCGAATCCCACGGTCAGGGCTGAAACCCCAAATCCCGCAGTCGGGGCTGAAGTCTTGAATCCCACAGTCAGGGCTGAAATCCTGAATCCCACAGTCAGGGCTGAAATCCCCGAATCCCACAGTCGGGGCTGAAATCCCGAATCCCACAGTCAGGGCTGAAATCCCCGAATCCCACAGTCGGGGCTGAAATCCCCGAATCCCACAGTCAGGGCTGAAATCCCTGAATCCCACAGTCGGGGCTGAAATCCCGAATCCCACAGTCAGGGCTGAAATCCTGAATCCCACAGTCAGGGCTGAAATCCTGAATCCCACAGTCAGGGCTGAAACCCTGAATCCCAGTCAGGGCTGAAACCCTGAATCCCACAGTCAGGGCTGAAATCCTGAATCCCACAGTCAGGGGCTGAAACCCCGAATCCCACAGTCAGGGCTGAAACCCCGTCCTAGGAATGGCGATGTCCGACCTTTGTAGATCTGTGGTATTCATTTGGATATTTCACTAGTTATCCCATTCAGAATGACTATAGCACATTCCTCTACAACATGCATTCCCTAGCAGCAAACGTTTGTAAACATCTGGAGGCCACAGGTTGGAAATACCTGCCCTACAAGTCCAGCTGACATAACGATAGCACACACAGCATGACCTGGCTGGATGAGAACCTTCACATACATTGTGCTACGGAATGTCCTGATGATTTGCACACAGCATAATGAGCCATTTATTATCTAGTCACTAGATATTACTATTGATTTATATAGTGCCAACATCTTCCGTGGTGCTTTACAATTACATAGTCAAACATTACAAACAGGGTAATACATGTTATACAAAGTCATACTTATTACATACACAGGTAATACATTATATAAGTAAACAGAGTATGGAGTTTCTTACAGCAATAACGTGATACAATAGGAAAGAGGACCCTGCCCAAAGAGCTTACAGACTAGAGGATATGGGGGTGAGACATAAGGTGACGGGAATCGGTAGGCTGTAAATAGATTGGATTTTAAAGTTATATTTGAAGGTGTTAAGTGATTGTGAGTGACGGACAGACGGAGGAAGGGAGTTCCAGAGAAGAGGGGCAGCACAAGTACTAAATGCATGTGAAGAGGTGACCAGGGTGGATGAGAGGAGGGTATCATTTGCGGAGCGTAGGTTGCGCCTGGGACGGCATAGCTGGATCAGCTCTGAGATATATGGAGGGGCTGTGTTGGAAAGTGCTTTATAGGATAAGGTAAGCAGTATGAACTGGATCATTTGCGTGATGGGCAACCAGTGGAGGAACAGACAGAGAGTAGAGGCATTAGAGAAGCGAGAAGAAAAATGAATGAGCCGGGCAGCAGAGTTGAGAATGGATTGAAGCGGTGCCAGGCGGTTGTTTGGTAAACCACACAGGAGTGTGTTGCAGTAGTCTAGCCGGGATATGATTAGGGCATGGACTATGATTTTTGTAGCTTCCTTCGAGAGGAAGGGTCAAATGTGGATGATGTTTTTGAGTTGGAGCCGACAGGCAAGCGAATTGACATGCGGTTTGAAGGAAAGATCGGAATCTAGCGTTATTCCCAGGCAGCGAACACCAGGAGATGGGGATATGGGTGTGTTGTTAATATAAAAAGTAAGACTAGGGAGGGGAACAGATTGTGAGGGTGGGAAAAGGACAAGTTCAGTCTTGTCCATGTTTAGTTTGAGGAAGCGGAAGGTCATGAAAGCAGAGATGGCACTAAGGCACTCGGGGAACTGGGATGTCAACGTGGGAAGATCTGGGGAAGAGATGTAAATGTGGGAATTGTCCGCATACAGGTGATACTGGAACCCAAATGAACTAATGAGTTGTCCAAGGCCATAGGTGTAGATGGAGAAAAGAAGAGGACCGAGTACTGAGCCTTGTGGGACCCCCACAGAGAGGGGGCGAAGAGTGGAGCTAATACCAGAGTGGAAAATGCTAAAGGTCCTACCAGAGAGATAGGAGGATAGCCAAGAAAGTGCAGTGTCCTGGATTCCTAAGGAGGCCAGGATCTGAAGAAGTAGAGGGTGATCAACATTATCAAAAGCAGAGGACAGATCAAGAAGACTGAGCAAAGAGTAGTGAACTTTAGATTTATCACTAAGTAGATCATTGGTCACTTTAGTAAGGGCAGTTTCCGTGGAGTGGTTAGGGCGGAAGCCTGACTGGAGGTGGTCAAAGAGAGAGTTAGCAAACAGGTGACTAACCAGGTCAACATAGACATGTCTTTCCAGCAGTTTGGAAGCAAAAGGGAGAAGGGAGACAGGCCAGTAGCTGGAGATAACAGACGGGTCAAGGTAGGGTTTTTTAGGTATAGGGGATACAATGGCATATATAGAGGGAAAAAAAACAGTGAATAGGGACAAGTTAAAGAGAGAGGTTAGGGCTGGAATGAAGGAAAAGGAGAGCGGGGGAATAAGATGAGAGGGAATGGTGTCGAGGGGGCAGGTGGTGAGACGTGTCCTGGATAGGAGAGATGAAAGTCCCTGTTTTGTTATAGTGGTGAAGCTCGTTTAGGGGGGAGGGAAAAGGGATTAACCAATAAAGGGAGGCTAGACAGTGCAATGGTAGGGGTAGAGATGGCGGGTGTGAGCAACAAAGGGAGGTTGGGCAGAGAAGTAGTTTTGTTTGGCTAAGGACAAAGCACTTCTGATCCGACAAAGGGTGCTTTTAAATTCAAGAAAGCCAATATTTATGTTACTCTTGTCTAGTTACATCCTTTGAGCTAATCTGGTTTCTTTCTCTGTTTAGACTGATTTCCGGTGAACGAGCAAAGAACCTCAATGCACTATCAGCCTTTACCCACAATTCCTCTCTCCAGACACTAACATTCAAACTGCACTACAGCCGCCTCCCACTGGCTGGACGCCCTCTCCCGCTATGTCGTTGCGCCCACAGTCGCCTGGGCGGATCGGTGACGCGCATCCGGGTTCGAGAGCGCGCGGAGGATGGGGACGCGCAATCTCTGTCTGGTAAAGTAGAGGAAAGGCCCAGGGTGCCGGGAGAGTGCGTGTGAGTGCGGCACGCGAGTGGGTCCGGTGGGACCGGGGGTTGGATTCTGGATCCATTCAAGGTGGAGCGGCGGCTGGGTGAGGGTACCGGAGAGTTGCAGCCCCAGGCTCCCTCCGGTACAGCCTGTCAGCCCGCTGTATCTGACTCTGAGCAGCCAGCGCTGGGAAGTGACAGGGAAGGTTTGGCTGCGAGCAAGGAAGCGACTTTCCCCGCTGTGTGTTTATCCGTCAGACCCAAAGCTTCGTATTGGCCACACGGTGCTCCCAGTTCTCTGCTGTTGGATCCGGCCTCACTAGTTCCCGAGGGCCCTCACCTGTACCCCGTGCCCATTTACACTCTCCCCGGGCACCTATGTACCGCAGTCAGTGCAACTCACAACGTTGCAGACAATTGTTCGTCCGTCTACCCCGTTCCCTCCCCCAGTATAGACTGTGCCCCGGATACCCAGCTTGCAGTGTGCCACACAGTCCTGGACACTCAAGAGGCTGCACCCGGAGGGCCGCTGGTAGTCTCCCGACCATCCCTGGGATTAGCTGCGTCCATTAGCCGAGATGATGAAAACAAGATGAGCCAAGAGAAGAAAAAACCCAACCGGATCATGATGGTTAAAAGGATCCTGATGAAAGATGGGAGCACAGTAAGTGCTGTATATATCTATATGTCTAATACACATGATTATCTGGAGTCCTATTAACTATCTGTGTTTGTTGGGGGATTTTATTACCGGTATTAGGAGACAGTCACACAACTCTCCAACCTGAACTTGCCTTTGTTAATTAAAAGCCTCTAAAAAGTTACAGGAAGATCCGTCTGCTAACAGCCAAGAAAGGGTCAAACCCACACTTCCTGGTGTAATATTGGGTTAATGTGGGTTTGGTGACTACAGGCACCTGGTGCAAAAATCTTTGCTTTCATTTTTGCGCTACCTTTTTAGCATGAAAATGAATGCCTTTTCAATAGAGGCGTTGCATTGATCTTGCTTATCTTGTGGGTTCCCATGATGTATTAGGTAGGGGATTATTGGAATGTGGGAACCCAGAAGGTAAGATGAGTGCCAAGGTAAGTATTATGGTGGCTGGGTACATGATACAGTTTTTCGTTCCAGAAGACTGTTCAGCAATAGCAAGTGGTCAACCAAATCTCTGTCGGTCATGGCAAAGGTTATGCTGTGATTTACCGATTACCCTTGAACGTGGCGACTGATATTGGTCACAGACGCCCACAAACAAATAATTGCATGTTGTGTACCAAATCTAAGTGCACTGGATAAAAATGCAGCAGCACTTAATCCATGGTAAGAACCTAAAATGCATGGTCTTCATCCCTGGAAGTATAGCATATTGTTAAAATACCTCCAGGTTGTACCTCCAGTCCTGCCCCCTCTCATGTGCCTGTGATTTGCATATTCTTGTGCAAATATTTAATGCCATGTATTAACTGTCGATAAAGTCACGCTGTTGGTAAATCTCATGTTGAATTGGAAAGGAGGGAATTTACCCAGAGCGATAGTGGCAGTGGCTCAGTGTAAATCTCCCCCATTGTTCCTTTTTAGTCAGTCAAAATTTCAGGTTAATACTATTGAAATGAAACACAAAGTGATGTTAATGTAATAGATGATAAAAAGGTGAAAACCATAGTGAGCTTTCAGAACATGTAATTGTCTTAAAGTGTATGTATACGGAGAAAATGACTTTGCGTTATCTTAATCTATAAATAAATGTGTAAGTAGCACTTACTCTGAGGTGTGTGTGTGTTGCTACATGCCTTCAATAAAGTAATTTTTTTTTTGCTCAGGCTTTGACCACTGACCTGACTTGACTATCCCCCATATCAACTGTCAACACTGCATGCACTATACAGCACACCAACTGTAAAACCATTCCAGCTACAGTGAAACTGCTTACAGAAATGCTAAAATGTAAGATGTTTCAGATTGGATATCTGAAGAAATAGGGGGGCAGATCAACAAAAAATTTATACTGTGAAATTGAAATGAATTAGTTTCCAATTCCACTAATGGATAATTTAAAAAAACAAATTTGCCAGTATACATACTTTTTAAGTTACTGATAACACTAAAGCAAAAAAAAAGTAAATTTATATTGTTACATTAGAAATATAACATTTTAGCAGTATTAATATTTATACATGTTTTTATATGTTTTACAAAAGTTTTTTTTTAAGGATTAATACATAATGAAAAAGCCTTAAATTCATACATTGGTAACCAATATAGAGCTGGACCTTTCTCCCCGTATATATGTATCGTATAAATTGTCAGGTTGTATTAACTTTAGCCCTTCCCATATAACAATTATTTGCCTTCTTGTAGGTTGTTTCTGAAAATATCTGATTGTAAGCAGTCTATAAGCCATTGACCCTTTTAACATATGTAATGTCATGTAGTATGCAGGGTTGTTGCAAGGTATGGTCTCTTACTCCAACTACTGTAAATGTGACAGAGAATTTGCCATATGTTGTACACTACAATGAAAGACTATAAACTACACTTCTATATTTGTCTCACAGCTGCTACATACTATGTCATTTTAAGGTATGTTTAACCTAAGGGGCCAGCACCTCATGTACTTGATAAAAGTGTGTCCGATCTGTCCATTGACAATTAACACAGAGGTTATGTTAGAAACACTATTATTCATATTTCCAGCATATTGATCATGTCTTCAGTGGAAAAAATATACCTTATCTTAAAAGATGGTTTATCATGTAAAGTATATCCATCCTCGCAAAATTTTGTCAGGGAGCCATGTGGGGTCGCAAACACAAACAAATCCATCAAGGAAATGTTGCTAGAAAGTCCGGAGGTAAAACTAGACTAATGCCCATAATGTATAGTATTTGGACTGGATGAAGACATATGTCCATCCAGTCCAACCCATCTAGCAATATCCTCATTTCCTGCCTAACTGTTGAGCCAGAGGAAGGCAAAAAAAACCACCCACCAAATATATGATGGGCAAAAAAAATTCCTTCCTGGGGTAGGAAGCCCTACAACATATTTTTTTTAAAAGGGTGGACATGCCCTTTAATAAGGGGATTGGGGGAGCTTGAATATGAAGAGAGACTGGAAAAGTTACAATATTTATAAAAGGGTTTTGTGCTAGGGGGAGGGAGACCAAAACGGGAGGGGCTGCACTGGGCATGTGTGAATTATAGTTTTGGGGTGGACATGCCCTTTAATTTAGTTGCCCTTCTCTGAACCCCTTCCATTTCAAAGATGACCTTTTTGTACACAGGATTCCGAAATTGCACTGTATATTTCAAATGAGGCGCTACCAATGCTTTGTTTAATGTGCTGGTTCATCTAAAAAAAAAACCAAAAAACAAAACTGACTACTGATTTTCATTTACTCTCTTTGCTTCCTGGTTCTTCCAGTTAGCAGCTGTTAGTCATGGGTTTAACAGATGACATCACAACCAATGACTGAATGCTATTCCCCTAGCTACCTCCTAAAAACTTAAAAAAAAAAAAAAAAAGTTGGAGAGCTTAGAGAGAGGGAGGCATAATATTAGCTGCATAACAGATTAGCCATTTGTATGTCC
The DNA here is from genome assembly GCA_019447015.1 of Hymenochirus boettgeri. NCBI lineage: Eukaryota > Metazoa > Chordata > Amphibia > Anura > Pipidae > Hymenochirus > Hymenochirus boettgeri. Next base: position 260,063,732 of record CM033469.1, on the reverse strand, counting down.
ATTGGTTACTTGTCAGTAACCAACTCTCAACGGTTATATTTAGCACTTTATTTGATGCAATACTAACCTGATGTTTAATGAGAAGTATTGTCCCTGTTATATAATAAGAAGCTACCCCCCTTCTTTTGAATGTTCCTAAGACTGGGCACACACCATTTAATGTGTTTGTTCCGACTGACTATTCGCCACTAGCAAGAGGTCAGTCGTAACTAAGCTCTGTCGGTCATGAGGAAAGTGCAGTGATTTTCCATTGCATACGATCTTGATGCACGAAAAAAAAATCCTATATTTCGTGCCAATCAACCGATACATTGAAAACGATGGTCGGTCGTTCAGAAATATTGGCTGGTGGTTACCCAACTTAACCATATTTTTCTTGGATGATTGAATCTTGGATGGGACAAACGTACTTAAGTCATATAAACCGACCTCAGTATAAACCGAGGTACCCATTCTTACCTGAAAAAGGGAGAAAAAGTGATTGACTTGAGTATAAAACAAGGGTAGTAAATATGACCACTACTGCCTTCTGATTTTATATTGTTTTGAGGCTTTAAGGGTCGTACACACGCTCAATTTCTGAGCGAGCAACGATGGCCGAGCGTTGCACGCAAGGAACGGATGTTTTGGCTGAGAATCGTCCGTGTGTATGCGTTCGGTCATTTAGTTGCCCTTTTATATGGACAGCAGAATTTCTATACAGTAGTCCCATACAATTAATAGCCAAATCCAGTATGGCTATTACTGTATGGGACTACTGTAAGGGAAAGTCTGCAGTACATTTAAAGGGCAACTAAAGTCTCAAAGCAGTACAGAATCAGAATGCAACAATAGATACTATTCTGAGTCTGTATGGTTTTGAGGCTTTAGTTGCCCTTTAAGTGAAAAGACTGTAATTTTGTAGCAAACAATATTTGACGAACAGATTGATATTAGGCTGCAGTGGTAGAACATCATTCATTACAGTATTAAAGCCAGAAATTTTTTCCTGGAATTTTTAAAAAAATGCTACACAAATGTTGTAACTGTCATTTTGATATAAATTTTAACTGTGAAATTTCTTTTAGTGTCTCCGAATTCCGTCTTGGATTTGGCTAGCACTTAACAGAAACCTTTACCAGCTGTTTAATCTTGGGATTCACCCTGTACTGCAAATATTTCATTTCCTATTTTTTTTTTTTTTTTTTTTTTTTGGCAAACTTGGGTAATATCTTCAATCAAAAATGTCTAAAATATAAAGGACCATGCTTAACGGTTTACAAAAATTATTTATTAAGTCTATGGACTGCAGTTGCATTTTCAGCCAAGTGACAAATTTCTTTTACCTTTTTCATTTCAGTGGCTAGCACAGCTGCAGTCTTAGAACAAGCTATTACTTTTCACACTTAGACTGGCTGTACATGAATGACATTACACTGTTGGTGTGTGTAGCAGCTTACCAACAGAAAAATTAGATAAGATCAGGACATGCAGGCCATGTAAACAGCAACAAGCACAATGTATTTTACTTTAGCAGGATAGAAACCTGACAGAACTGTTCCCAAATCATGTCAAGATCAATAAACCTACATGAACCGATATTGAGTGAATCACCTAGGGGTATATACCTAGGGATTTATGACAGTTGCGCAATTTTAAATCAACCTTTTGAATTTGCATAGTAATTTCATTAAAATAATTAAAACTTTAAATGGAATGTCTACCCCCGTGACGTCACCTCAAGCTGTGCCTTTTCCATGGCTTCATCCTACATTTGTGCGCCCATCCGGATCCATCCACTGCCCCCCTCCACCCTAGCGTACAATCCTTTTAGGATATGATAGATGCCCCCTCCCCAGACCTAAACGCCATGTTATTTAAAAAAAAAACCCCAAAAAATGTAAACTATACTAACAGCCTTTCGTTCCCGCTGCACTTTGTCATGACGTCATCCGGATGGTGGGAAGGGGGGGGGGGGGGTGGCGCAAATGGAGGATGAAGGCACGGAAAAGTCACGGCTTAAGGTGACGTCATAGAGCTTGGATCACCGTTGAGATGCTCCTGGTCTGGAAAGAGCATGCTGAAAAAACGTATGAATCTTCAGATTGGCTGAATGAAGTTTAACGGGGGTTGGCTTGCTTTAAAGCTAGAATCATGGCCAATAAAATATGAAATTACAGTTTTTGGGTTGGACTTGCCCTTTAATTATTTAAAGGGCATGCTAGCTAAAGTTTTTTTTTTTGTTTGTTTGTTTTTTTTGTTTTTTTTTTTAAATCCCACTATAAAAATATATGTTAAAGATATTTTATAATCACAGGTTAAATCTAGTTAATCCTAACTAATACATAAAGGTGTAGAGATTTTGTTGATTCTCAACAAAACCTTTACTTTTTTGGAATGATCTTTATAACTTAAAATTATAAAGATATTTCTTTTTTTATGTTGATTAAAAATTCACATAAGGCCCTTTAGGCTTGATGGTTTGCCCCATACATCTTTATGTATTGTGCTTTATACATACAAGAGTATAATTTTTCTGCAACATTTCCAAACGTTCTGACATTTTAGGCCTTGCGAACACTAGAAACACTTTCTCACTGACTTTTGTCTAATAGTAATTGATAAAAAAGCAATGACTTGATTTTTGAATAGAATTGTCATGGGCCAAATCCACACTACAGCGCGTAGTAGCGGACCGGAAACAAGCACGGTTTCCACACCAATTGGCCAAAACTAGTGCTTTTTAACGAGCGGTCGAATCGAACGCTAGATAGCAATTGGGGTTGTGGGCAGATATCGGAGAACTAATTTTTTAATTAGCCCTATAAAATAGTTGCAGCTTGACATAGTTTATCAGGCTAAAAAGCAAGTGTAAACAAGCCCTTTCATTCTAGCTATACTGACACAGCCCTGGAGAATTAATAGAGACAAGCAGTTTTGTAGGTCAGACACTGCTGCTTGGCAACACCACGTCACAGGTGATGAAGCTTTAAAGTAGTTCTTAAATCAAAACTGAGGACATTGGCTCAGTGGCTAGCACTGATGGCTTGCAACAATTCGATTCCTCCCTTGGACACATCTGCAAGGAGTTGGTATGTTCTCCCTGTGGTTGGGTGGGTTTTCTCTGGGCACTCCGATTTCCCCCACAATCATTAAGACATACTGATAGGTTGTATGTGTCAAATGAATATGCTACAGAAGATGTTGACGCTATATAAATCCACAATAATAATACTAAAAAAACAAAAACAAATGACCAGTTATTGGTATCTTGGGCATATTGTAATGAATCTGTCTGTACTAGCATTGCTTAAAGTTATGCAAATTTAGTTTGTTTCAGTTTTTTATGTATTTTTTTTTATATTTATGTAGATCAAGCATCGACTAATCGATAATTAAATATATAATTATTTTATGGCCATCCCACAGGGGTGCTGTGATAAATGTGTTATAAGCTATGTCGTAGCCCTACCCCAAATGGATTTTCAGGCTTGAAACTAGGCTTGTGGTAAAAAACAGACATTTGGGGACAGGCCTTATGATGCAGCTGATGATGCTTTGTCCCAGCAGTAGGAAACAAGTGGGCATGCTGGTGATGCCACAGCTCACTGCAAGCACCACGTTTTATACTACTGTAAGTTTGGATAGACTGAATAAAGGTAGGGGTGGTCTCTTTTGAAAAGAGGTAATAAATTAAAGGGTATATTTACTTCTTATATTACTATATTTACTACGTATATTACTACTGCTACTCTAAAACTTTTTTCTGATTTTAAATCTGAGCTGTAGATTCTGAGAAATCGTAATTTAAAATCACAGCATTTACAAGGAAAGACCTGTCACTCCAGAAGCAGAAATTATAATGTGTACTATCTCTGAACTCTTAGTAGGATCTTTTGCTGCCTGCCAGCACACTTTGATGCGCAACGGTGCTCAATCACATTGTCACACGAGTCGTGAATGCTTCCTTGCACTTGATGTTACCCTATTGTAGTGCATGCAATGCGCACCAAAAATGGTGATCGAATGTGCTGCAAAAATGGGCCGAATCACAGTTCAAGGCAGCGAGCATAGTGGGGGCCTCTCACATTAATTGGCATAGTGTCACATACACTACAAGAAGGCAGTGAGTGGGGGGAGGGGGCAATTAGAAGTACTCGCTAAAGATCAAGTACTCACTAAAGACAAAGCAAGCACTGAAACATGCAAGTACCACTGTTTTAGTTCTCTCAAATTGTACATTCAGATAATGTGAAGTTGTTTGAGTGAGCATAGTGATCATTTAAGTGTACAATCTATAGTGGGGCTGATGGTCTGTCTTCTCATTAGCACCTAGACATTTTGTATATGTGTTGTGCGTACTGGGCCATTGACCATTCCTCGAACTGTACTTTTCGCTAAGCTTGAGCTTTCAGTGCATACTTCTGATTCACCCTAGGTATACAATGCAAAATGTGTTTTTATATCTCTTGGTGTTGCACTTGCTTCAGCCAAGTTACACTAGCTGAACACACCTGTCGTTTTTCAACTTATCACAAACACTTATAACTTATCCATACAAAAAAGGTTCCTTGCTGTTATGTTCATCGATGATATAGACATTTCACTGCATTATACAGACGTCTGAAGAATTATAACCTAGCTTGTACATTGTGGTCACATAGATTTTGTAGTTCATTGCTATATTCTGGAATACTGTGCCCTGTTTTCTTGGAATCATGTGTCAGATGTAGCAATGAAGCAAAATGCCACATTACAGTAAGATGTCTAACACTAGTCCTTATATAATTCAGACATATAATTGCTTAACCAGTCCATTTGGACTGTAAATATGGTGATCACCTTTGACAGCACATGTGGGTGGCTGTGACTTCCCTTCAGAGATTTTCTGCAATCGGTTTAGTAGGTGAGTTAAACATTACAGTGTGACTGCTATACACATACACAATCCATTTTATTTGACTCAGGTTGATCATATAGAATAGATCAATAAGAAATATTCTTGGTTATTTGTGCACTGCCTATATTAGGTGCCTGTCATTCATGTTTTATCAGTGATTTGATTGTATAAGCAAGTTAACCTTATGACCATGCAGCAGCGCAAGCATACAGAATGTTTTAGAAGGTGAAGAGGTAAGGTAATGTTTGCATGCCAGCTTCTGCAGAAACAGCATTTTGATGTTTCCTGTTGATTTGGCAGTTAGTTGCTGGTTGCAGCATAGATACCAAACCTGGCAGCCAACTGCTAAATCAACAGGAAAATGTGTCAACGCTTGTTTGTCCCTTCTGTAGGGTCTTTTATATGCTGTTTAACACTTACTTTAAATAAAAAAAGTGTTATCAGTATGTCCTAAAGGTGCCCATACATCTATAAGATTTTACTTACCTGACCGAGCGATCACGCGATGTTCATCGATGCTGCCGGAACCGCTTCTCCTGATCTTACATTCGACCAACATGCGATCGCAAAATCCCATTCATTTTGCGATCACATGTCGGCCGAATATAAGATCGGGAGAAGCGGTTCCGGCAGGATCGAAGGAACATCGCATAAGCGCTCGGTCGGATAAGTAAAATCTTATAGATGTATGGGCACCTTAAAACCCTATGGGAAAATAACTAAATCAGACTGTAGCTAATGACCATTCATAAAATACATGTTATTATTATGGCGAGTTTCAGGGGTGTAACTACCAGGGGAGCAAGGAGAGCAATGACTGGGGGCCCTATCTTATTTTTCTTATAGCAAATGGACTCCTCGCTAAAACCACTGTAGATGAAGCACGGATAGGGGCCCCATCATAGTTTAGCTGGGGGACCCAGTAATTCCTAGTTTTGCCACTGGCAAGATGTCAATATTGGAAATATTTTGAGGTGCCATGCCTTGTGGGACATGCTAATAAACCAATTATAGTTTTAAAAAGTCTTAAGGTAATAGGGCTGATATATAACTGACACACTGTTTCTGTGTCAACCCCATGCCAGAGAAAGGATTAACCACCCTTGAAACCCATTTTTAAATCGGCTCTAATACATGTTGCCCTTTTTGTTGATTAATGTGCTTTTACATATTGATTGTAAATCCAATGTAATTGGATTCAGTCTTATTTCTTTTTGCTTTCTTCTAGTAGCAGTATCTTACAATTTTCTTTTTAGTTGGGGCATTATAATGTTTGTATATATTTATAATTTTAAATGTCAACCCTAAAATAAAACTTTCTTCTTAGTGTAGGGACCCCCCTCCCAACCTTAACTGCTGGATTTATGTTGTGAAAAAAAAACTCGCCAGAATCTTACTTGCATTCCTTTGTTCTGCGAAGTAAGTAACATTAGGGGCTGGCCTGGCAGCCACATCTGTGATTGGCTGCAGGGCACCCAAGCACAGACGTGGCTGCCGGCTATTGAAACAGCCCCGGGAATGAAGGCTGGTAAGTAAGATCCTGGGGTCTTTTTTATGTTATAAATACGGTGGTTAGGGTTGGGCGAGGGGTCCCTACACTACGGATAATGGTTTTATATGTATGAATCGACACAGCTGCATGGGGGCTGCATGTTTGAGTACCTCCCGGCGGACAGTTAAAGGTCAGAAAACTTTTCATGCAGAGACCGATAATGGGTTTAATTATAGTATTCCGGGTGGGCATACTTTTAAGCATGCACTTGTTCTAAAACCTTTTTTTTAAACTATAATCTCATTGCCCGCCTACCCTTAGCTGTGGTCCTTGCAAGACATTTAAAGGGCATGTCCACCCCCAAAACTATAATTTAACCCACAACTGGCCCCACTCTGTAGTGCATAAAATTCCTTAATTTTCATCCAAGCTCCAAATGGCTACCCTGCTATGCCCCTCCAAAATCCCAAAAATTGGCTACCAGGAGCCTGGCAGAGTGCATATAGGTATCTGCCTCCTGTCTCTCCTCCAGGAGAATTTTGCCATGCGCACTGAAGCCCTCCCTCCCTCTCCCACCCGTTTTGCTCTCCCTCCCCCTAGTGTAAATTCCTTTTGGGGTATAGTAGATCTCCCTCTCCCAGCCCCAACCGCTATAATAGTTTTTACAGAAACTCCCCCAACTCTACTTACCTTACCTCTCTCCTCTGGCATTCTCCACTACCGGCAGCCGTGTCCATGATTGGCTGCCTCTCAGCCAAAGGTAAGGTAAGTAATGATCGGGGGAGTTTCTGTAAAAACTTTTATAGCGGCTGGGGGAGGGAGACCTACTATACCCCAAAAGTTTTTAAAAGGGGTGGACATGCCCTTTAACTTACATCTATGCTCCTTATGGTTCTCCTGCAGTGCTTTTTCAAAGTTGAAAAAAGTGAACAGTAGGAGCTGTCTGAGTTAACCGGTCCCTGGTTCCTCTCTGTCCTCTGAGAGGTTTGGCACGCACAGGGGAGCTCTCCTTCCTTCCTCCCGGATCCCTTCTGTCTGCTTCATCCCCTACTTATAAAATCTCTTTACTGTGTGTAGGGCAACTATTGTAAGCTTTTATAGTGGAGAGTGACAGTGGAATATATGCTTAAAGAAATAGTTCACTCGAAAAGTGAACTAATCCTTTAATGTATTCATTGAAGCCCAGGAGATTAAGGAGCTTTGCCTTTCCTCCCATTCTTTAATCAATTCAGCAGGAGCAAGGGACGATGGTAATTATGTTTACCTTTTGCGCGATCCACCGCTGCAGAGATAAAAATATCTGACCACTTCCTGGTTCTAATCCACTATATTGCGCATGTTCCATATTGCAGAGATGAATCACGTGAAAGGTGAATATATTTACCTTCATCCCTGGCTCCTACTCAATTGATTGAAGAATGGGAGGTAAGGCATAAGCTCCTTAAAGGGCATGTCCACCCCAAAAACTATAATTCCCCCCACTACTGGCCCCACTCTGTAGTGTAGTAAAATCCTTACCTTACTTCCCAGCTCCAAATGGTTCTCCTACAATCCCCCCCCAAATTCCAAAAAAGTGGCCACCAGGAGGATAACAGTCCATATAGGACTCTGCCTCCTGTCTCCCCTCTGGGAGAAGTTTGGCGTGCGCACTGCAGCCCCCCCCCTCTCCCTCCTGTTTTGCAAGCCCTAGTGTAAAAACCTTTAAGTATGTGATAGGCAATGCTACCCCAGCCCCAACCGCTATAATATTTAATGCCAGAAAGTCTCCGCCATTCTGAACTGCCGGCATCCACGTCTGTGATTGGCTGCCTTTCAGCCAATCACAGGCGTAGCTGCTGGTCCCGCCCCCTGCTTGCAGTTCCATGCGAGCAGAAGGCCGGGAGTGTGCAGCAAAGGAAAGAGGTATAGTAAGTAATGATCAGGGGACTTTCTGGCAATAATATTATAGTGCCTATCACATACTAAAAGATGCATTTAAGGGTGGACATGCCCTTTAACCTCCCAGGCTTCAATCGATACAATAAAGTAATAGTTCACTTTTCAAATGAACTATTCATTTAATTATGAGCTAACTTTTTTTAACTATAAGTATAATTAACAAAGGAGCTCCACAAAGCACAAGGTTGTATATATTTAAAATTAGATATTTCCCTTTGTAATGATATCATTACATTTGTGAATATTACAAGTGTTTTTTTTTTTCAATTTCACAACTGGCAAATAAGCCTGCAAAAGAAAACCCAACAAAACTAATGGACAAAACAATTATATAAAAAAGGCAGTCACACAAACACTGCAGAACCTTTACAGCCTTTGATACAAAGGCTAAACTGGCAACCAGTCAAAATATAAAATACGTATAATATTATCCCAAAAAATCTTCTTAAGGAAGCAGCAAATTAATGCTTTCTCATCATGGTTCTGGAATATGAATGAAATGTGCAGTAATTTAGAGTTAATTATCTGTATACCCACCCACTTCCAGCTTTGTGTATTAGTACCGCCCCCTTCTCAGATTCCGGGACTTCTTCCAGACTGTGCAATGGTAAGACATGCTCTCAAGGATTAAAGGTGGCCATACATATGTGCGATATTAATGACCCGACCGAGCGCTCACACGACGTTCATCAATCCTGCCGGAACCGCCTCTCTCGATCTTAAATTCGACCGACATGCGATCGCAAAATCCCATTCATTTTTCTATCGCGTGTCGATCGAATATAAGATCGGGAGAGGCGGTTTGAGAGGCCACCTTGAGTCTTTCTATTGATTACATGTGGAAGCTGGAAAAGGGGCAGAGCTAGACTAACACTACATGTCAGACATTTGGAGCTTAGAATGGGGTACAAAATGACCTAGGAAAGGTTGGTTTGGGGACTTTAAAGTGCAGTATAGCTTTCCTTTAATTTTGTATGTATCCTGTATTTATGCATTTAAAGAAAATATACTTGCCTCCCCCTGCTCCTCTTCTTTTCAAGGAGGAGGACCCTAAGGTTAGAACCTAAATTGCTAGGTCCTCATCTCTGGTGAATGCGAGGACCGGAGCAGTGAAATAAACTTTAGGTAGGTAACTGTTTATCTAAGAAGAACCCAGGGTTAAGGACCTTGCAGTTAAGTTCATCACCCTGGCAAAAATCCATTTGTGGAGTGAGGGAGAGGTGACTATAGTTGTCCTTTAATCTTTTTTTTTCTCCTTGTTTTCTCCTTGTTTATGTATAATATATGTAAATAAAATTACACATATATATATTTTTGAAATTTCTTAACATTTAACCCTTAATTAATATGAAATAAATGAATACGGTTTCATTTGTTTTAGCACACAGCCCATCCTTTCTGTTCTTCCTCCTTGATGCATTAATAATGAAACTATTTCCAGTTACTGTTTGTTGTGGATACAAACACTTGTTTTAATAAGAGGAAATGGTTTGCTTTCTCACTGCCACTAAGAAAGCTAAAAATAAACATTTTATTTATTATTATTTATGCCTATTTTATAGACACAAAATATTGGTTCTGTTGAAAAATAATGCAATGCATTTTTTAAAGGGCATGTCCACCCCCAAAACTAAAATATGCTCTAGTGCTGCCTCACTGTGTAATGTTGAAAAATCCTTACCTTACTCCATGGCTCCATATGGTTCTCCTGCAGTGCCTTCTGAAAGTTTCCAAAAGTGAAAAGTAGGAGCTGTCAGTGTGACATCTGGTGCTTGCTATTTCTTTGTCCTCCTGGCATGCCCAGGAGAGCTGTTCCCCACCCTCCAGATGGAAGCCAATCACAGATGCGGCTGCCGGTCTGGCCCAATTGCTACTTCCGGGAACAGTGTAGCAATAGAGGCAGAAAGCCAAGGGAACGAAGCTGGGTAAGCCTGGGCTTTTTTTTTTTTTTTTTTTAAACATGATGGTTGGGGGTTGTCTATGGTGCCCTACACTACAGAAAAAAATATTTTGGGGTGGAGATACCCTTAAAATAAGCTTTTCACTAATAATTTAAGTTACCATTTGATAGCCACCTTACTAAATTACTCATTCAAGGGCATGTCCAACCCCAAAACTAACATTTAACCCCATACTGCCCCTACTGTATAGTGTTTAAAAATCCTTACCCCTCGGCTCCAAATGGTTCTTCTGCAGTGTGTAAAGTCCAGGAAAGTGAGTAACAGCTGTCTTCCTGTAAAAAGGTTTCTGCCTCTTACCACCGGGAGGTATACAGGCATGCGCTGTGAATTCCCTCCCTCTATATAGATCCATTGCGCTGTAGATTGTGTAGCATTACATCCTTTTTGTGTACTGTAGTTCTTCCCGAACCGAATGGTCTGTTTGTAAAAAAAGATAGAAAAAACTTACCAGCCTGGGATCCCTCAGCTGTTTCAATAGACTGCAGCCACATCTGTGATAGGCTGCTTCTTAGCCAATCACAGATGCAGCCAGGCCCCCCATGCAACTCCATTCCCAGAAGTTGCATTGGAGGAAGAGGCCACGGGATCCCTGGCTGGTTAGTAAGGTTCCTCTCTGGAAAAGATAAGTCTTTTCCAGATGTTGATTGTGAAAAGATCATGCTTATGCTTGACCAGGGATCCTTGTAGATCCAAACTAAACGTAGCTGAGAGCACTGTAAGAGTTTTTGTAGTTAACTGCATGGAGTCTCCTTCCAACATTGCTAGATTGCCTTAATTTATGCATGCGCGTATAGTACAGAATCCATGTGGACCTGTCAGAGTATTGTACGCAGTGGAGGAGTAAGAGACCAGGTAAGTCGCTTACTTTCGTTCCCAGCTCCTGATAGCATAAAGTGGAATTAACCACTGGAGATACCCTTTAAGTTAACTACAGTAGTGAAGTGGACTGTGAGCACGTGCAGTAGTCACTGAATACAAAGAAACGTTAAGCAGCTTCAAAAGCATTGATCCCTAAATACAAAGAGAGGGTTATCAAAATGTGAAGCTAAACCTCTTCAAAAGCATTTATCTTGAATTTAAGATAGTACTTTCCATGATATGCATAATTACTAGCCAAAGCAATTTTATAACCTAAGCTACCCCTCTCTGCCCGTACACTATATGAAATTTGGGATTTGAGGGTGGAGATACCCTTTAACTGCATAGTAACCCAAAATGAAGCAGGAAAGCTGCTCTCTCTAATATTAGGCAGCCTGCTGACTGGCACTGGCTGGGGCCAGTATAGAAGTGGGTGGAAGTGGGACAGGGAAGGTTGAGGGGGGAGGTAGTTTTGTTACGGTTACTAGGGGAAGTGGGGGACGGAAGGGTAGGGTGGCTTCTTCCCAGATTGCCCATCCCAACAGATTTGCCGCCTTAGGTAATGAAGTGGAGGAGGACACCTCGGAATTAGCGTGTATGGAGGGGGCTAGTCCCTTGAGCACCCAGGGGACTTACATCTCTGATACAATGGAGGAGGAACGAAGGATCAGGAATGCAAGGCAGTTGGTAGTGGTAGGGGACTCCATTATAAGGAAGGTAGATAGGGTAATCTGCTGCCAAGTTCCTACAAGCCGAACTGTGTGTTGCCTGCCTGGTGCTTGGGTTCGGCATGTGGTGGATCGTGTAGACAGATTATTGGGTGGGGCCGGGTGTGACCCGGCGGTCTTGGTTCACATTGGTGCCAATGACAAAGTTAGAGGAGGAGGCGAGGTCCTTAAACATGATTTTCGAGAGCTAGGGGCCAAGTTAAAAGCAAGGACCTCCAGGGTAGTTGTCAGGAAAGTGTGTAGTGACTTGGCAAGAATGGGTTAACTATTGGTATTAGTTCTTGCAAAGGACCAATAAAAATACCATTCCATCCTGGAACAGTCCTATTGTTTATATTACGATTAGTGAAGCATGAAACCAGATCTTCTTTTCCAGACAATGCGGGGCTGAACCATGTGGAATTCTCTTCAGCTAGGGGTCTGGTGGGTACCTTAAGAGGTCATTTTAAGGACAACCATACATGTAAAATAAATGTATTTCGGTATTGGAATAAGTAAGACCAAAACCAATATTATATTTGTGAATGGGAAGGAAGGCCCCTAAAAATTATACCCAACATGGAGCCCTTATTCCCTTGCCAAGGCGAGTTATTAATATCTTGGGAAATATGGATTACACACAGGTCATGTTTGGTATTGGAGGAATTGATAATTAATACAGGAGAGGAATATGTGGTCAATATCCCAATACAATGTGCATATCTACATTTACATGGAATATGCCTAACTGAGAGAGAATGAATGCTTTTGGCTAGTCGTAAATCTGGACATTCCTAGACACTCTAACCTCAAGCATAGCCTAGAGAAGAGGGGTGGTTCATCAAATGGTTTAAAAATCCTTGTAGCCCCTATAACTGTGTTCATACTGAGGGGACATGCTAAAACCGTGTGTATGGACCCAATGTTTCTTTCTGCCCCGGGATACAGGACTTCTTCTAGTGAGTAGGGTCTGTGAATATTTTTATCCTTTTTATTTTTTATAACTGTTGTATCTATTGTATGTCATTTTATTGTAACACCATTTTCTTTTATTTTTGTATTATATGCACTGTCCACCTTTTGGAATATTAAATCTAAAATTTAATAAGTTTTGTCTTTGATGCTCTAAAAGAAAAGTTAGCCTCTGATAAGTTTATGTGGTTGAATGGAGTGTTTTGCAGTGTAAATGCTAATTAACTCTGTGACTGATTGTGAAGGACTGATGCTAATTAACCAGTTAATTGCTGGAGTGAATGATGGTGTAGTGTTAACCATTTAGCTGACAGGACAGGGATGTGCATAGTTAGTGAGAGTCAAGAGTGTTTTTGGGGTGTCTTTAAAGGGCATGTCCACCCTTCTAAAAATTTTTTTTATATAATCTCCCTGTCCCCCCAGCCCCAACCGCTATAGTTTTAAGTTCAGAAAGTGTCCCAAATATTACTTACCTTCCCTCTCTCCTCCGCCGCACTGCCAGGTCCTCTGCTTGCGAGAAAATGCCAATCACGGACGAGGCTGCCGGGAGTTCAGTGCAGCGGAGGAAAGAGGGAAGGTAAGTAATATTTGGGGCACTTTCTGAACTTAAAACTATAGCGGTTGGGGATGGGGGACAGGGAGAATATTATGTATAAAGGATTTTACGCTAGGGGGAGGGAATCTTAATCGGGGGGAGGGGAAGGGGGGGAGAAGTGCTGCAGTGCGCATGCCAAACTTCTCCCGGAGGGGAGACAGGAGGCAGAGTCCATATAGGACTCTGCAGTACTCCTGGTGGACGTTTTTTTGGACTTTAGGGGGGGATAGCAGAAGAACCAGATGGAGCTGGGATGTAAGGTAAGGATTAAACTACACTGCACAATGCGGCCAGTAGTGGGGGGGGGGGGGGGGATTATAGTTTTGGGGGTGGGCATGCCCTTTAAGGCCATAACTTAAAGTGGTGGCAGCGAGTACCGATTGATTGGTCAGATCACATGCCCAGCGAACTGGCGTTCGTGAAAGAAGTGTCTTCAGAAATACTACCGCAGCCGTGTGCAAAGCCAGGGAGACAGTGGGAGCTTAGCATTAATGCGTGGCTAAGAGAGTGGTGTAAGGAAGAAGGGTTTGGGTTTATTGAGAACTGGGCAGACTTTGCTGTCAGCTACAGGCTCTTTAGTAGAGATGGGTTGCATCTCACTGATGGCGGTGCAGCTGTTTTAGGGGAGAAGATGGCTAGAGGGTTGGAGGAGACTTTAAACTAGGTTTGGGGGAGGGGGGTATTAGCAGTCTCACTGAGATGGATAGCCCAGGAGGAAAGCAGGGTGTAGATAGGCCAGTGGTGGGCGGAAAGGGGGGTGGGGCTAGCATAGGGGATAGGGAGTCATGTGTATTAAAGTGTACAAATAAATTACAGGATCATAATCTAAAATGTATGTTTGCAAATGCGAGAAGCCGTGCTGACAAAATGGGTGAATTGGAAATTATGGCATTGAATGAAAAGTATGATGTAATAGGTATAGCAGAAACGTGGTTGAACAGTTCACAACTGGGCTGTAAATTTAGAAGGATATGTCTTGTTTAGGCAGGACAGAGAAAAAAGGAAAAGGGGAGGAGTATGTGTTTGTTAAAAAAGAATTGAAGCCAAATTTAGAAGAAGTGATAACTGGTGATATGGATGTTAAGGTGGAGGCAATATGGGTGGAATTAGGCAACAGGAAAGGTGGTAATGTCATTGTTGGTGTCTACTATAAGCCGCCAAATGCTAGCAGAGAGTAGGTGAGTCAACTTCATATGCAGATGGTAAGGGCTGCAAGTTTGGGGAGTGTGCTCATTATGGGGGACTTTAATTACCCTGAAATTGATTGGTGTAGTGGAACTGCCATCACAGAAAAAGGCAATGAGTTCCTGAATTTGCTGCAGAGTAATTTTCTCTCATAGGTGGTTGAGATTCCTACTAGAAAAGGAGCTCTTTTGGATCTGGCAATATCTAACATCGTGGAGCGCATTATAGATATAAAGGTAACTGGAGGCTTAGGGAATAATGACCATGAAATAGTGGCGTTTGGACTTTGTTATTGAAAGGAAAAGTGCGCTGGGTTAACAAAGACTTTTAATTATGGGAAGGCAAATTTTCCCAGGTTAAAAGCAGCTCTTCAGAATGTCAACTGGCATAATGTATTATCAGTTAAAGTTACTGAACAGAAGTGGACTGTGTTCAAGGGAATTTTAAGCCAGTTAAATTTATACCCTTGGGAAATAAATGTAAAAAAAATAAATACGCGCCCATGTGGCTGAATTCTGATGTAAAGAGGCAAATGGAAAGGTAGAAAAAGGCTTTTAAGACCTTTTAAGTGTAAGAAAGCAATCAAACTAGCTAAAATTAATAATGAAGTTAGGATAGCTAAACAAAGCATCACTAAGCCTAAATTATTTTTAAATATATTAATAGTAAGAAGATGAGGACTGAGAATGTGGCACCATTAATTAATGTGTATAAGTTAGTTACGGAGGATGTCGATAAAGAAAATGTCTTGAATACTTTTTTTCCCTCTATACACTATAGAAGATCCATTTGTACATGGAAAGAAAATTGGTTAATGAATAGGATGCAGAGAGTAGTTGTTAATGGGGCTTCATCATGGACTAAAGTGCTAAGTGGGGTGCCACAGGGTTCTGTGTTGGGGCTGCTTCTATTTAATCTATTTATTAATGATTTGGAAGTGGGTATTGTCAGCAAGGTTTCTGTGTTTGCTGACGACACAAAACTTTGTCGTCAGCAAACGACATCCTTCAGAGGATGTGCAATCGTTGCAGGGGGATCTAGATAGATTGTCACATTGGGCTGCTGAGTGGCAGATGAGATTCAATGTTGATAAATGTAAGGTGATGCATTTTGGACTTTGTGCTACTTATACTATAAATGGCTCTGTGTTAAGTGAATCCCTGTTGGAAAGGGATCTTGGAGTTTTGGTGGATAACAAACTTAAAGGTAGCAAGCAGTGCCAGGTGGCAACAGCCAGAGCCAGCATGGTATTGTCTTGTATAAATAGAGGTATGGATTCAAGGGAGGAAAATGTTATTCTCCCTCTTTACAAAGCATTGGTAAGGCCTCATTTGGAATATGCAGTGCAATTTTGGTATCCTTTGTACAAAAAGGACATCTTTGAAATGGAAAGGGTTCAGAGAAGGGCAACTAAAGGGTGTTGGGGGAGCATGAATATGAAGAGAGACTGGAAAAGTTATGCTTGTGAAGGTTCTCATTCATCCAGGTCATGGTATATCTGTTGTATTCAATTAGATCAACTGAATACAACATTTCAAGTCCAGTTGATCTAATTGAATACAACAGATATACTGGAAAAGTTAGTTATGTACGCTGGAGAAAAGACGCTTGCATGGGGATATGATTACTGTGTATAAATACATTAATGGGCCATACAATAAACTATCTGGGGCATTGTTCACCAATAGAATATGTCAGAGGACACAAGGACATCCCTTAAGACTTGAAGAAAAAAGGTTTAGGCTTCAAGTTCGGAAAGGGTTTTTCACTGTGAGAACGGTAAAGCTATGGAACTGTCTTCCAGTGGACGTTGTTATGGCAGGTTCGTTGGTCAGTTTAAAAAAAAAAGCTGGATGAGTTTCAGCATACAAGGAATGTTGCAAGTTACTGGTATTGATACATAAAGTAGAGTTGATACAGGGAAATTTCCGATTGCCACTTGGAGTCAGGAAGGAATTTTTTTCCCCTTCATAAATTTGGTGTTTTTTTTTGCCTTCCTCTGTATCAACAGTTAGGCAGGAAATGAGGATATTGCTAGATGGGTTGGACTGGATGGACGTATTTCTTTATTCAACCACAAAAACTATAATATACTACTAATTTAGATATATAGTTTAAAGACTGTTATTTGAGTGCAGTGCTTGATTTGTTTGTAATCTCTGTATTGTTATTTTTTCCTCACATCAGCAACAAGGCTTTGGAAGACCCAGTGTATATCACGCAGTGGTAGTAATATTCTTGGAGTTTTTCGCCTGGGGATTGCTGACCACACCTATGCTAGTTGTAAGTATAAAAATACATTTTTGTGTATGTTTTCAATTTCGCATATTTTTTTTCTTGTGTCCCGCAACTTTAGGTTCACAATTTGTTCAGAGGGGGAATTGCATATATGTAATTATGTTAGAATTAGCCTCTCCAAGGCTAATGCTGGCCATACACTTTGAATGATTATTTAATTGATTATACAAATGATAATTGTATTGATCATGGCTGAGAAAGCTTGGCGCTTTAATATTAAATCAGTGATTTTTTGCCATGAAACGAATGGCAGTATATAACATTAAAGATCTAACATTATAGGAAAGATCTTATCATATAGTTTGAATGATTAAAAAGAAACCTTTTAAAAATCAGTTTACACACGTTCTATTTTACTAAAACATTTTTCTTTTTATGATGATATAAAGCAACATACATAAACCAGTAGTACTGACATTTTTCTCTGTGTCCTGTTTGGTTGATACCATAAAAATTTTTATTTTTTGGTTGTTATAGTTTAACGGAGCGCGTGTCCATAAATCTAAGTGGTTGTATGCAGTGTCTAAAAAAACATTTACACTGAAAAATTTAAACAGCATTTTCCATAGCCAAAAAATCTCTTTCAGAAAAAGCAAGGATTCATGGAGTACCAACTTCACAATCTGTAAAGCTTGTTAAAACAGGAACTAAATGAAATGCTAAAACTATATTTGCATGTGTTCCCCATAATATGGATAGCTGAACCAGAGTTTATTAACTATGCAGTTGTGACCCACACCGTAATAATGTAATTAAAATTAAAAACACCGGTCAGGGGTGCCCAACCCAACCTTAGCTGGAGGCCGCACACTAGTGGCACTAAACATCTTGAGCAGGCCGTGGGGAGTAGCACAGCCCCCGGCTTGCCTGGTTACGCCCCCAGAATGACACTGGCCCGCCCCTTTCCACGCCTACCTGTGGCTCCATGTGGGACGCAAAAAAATTGGGCATCACTGACCTATGTTAAGGTGGATTTACACAAACCTTGCTTAAAGTAACATTCTTGTCCCAAAAACTTTTCATAAGCCCCAGGGAAACCATTTGTTGTTGAATAAAAACATACAATTTCAGTGCTGTATATTGCCAACAAAATAAAAATATAATTCCAGCGTTTGTCCAATATGTAAAAGATTCCAAATCGGGGTTAAAAACTCTCTTGACTCTGGAATCTAAAGAATAAGAACAGATCCTTTTTAATAGCCAAATTGTAATAACAGACTGATTTGTTTGACCCCTGCACAATTGCATTGGTAAATCCTAAAACATTGTCCACATTTTTAGATAGAAAGATAGTTTACAGTATATTAATCTTAAGCTGCCCATACACTAGGCAGACATTAGATAGATTTGAGATATCTATCTAATGTCTATGGCTGGGTACACATGGGCAGATTTTTCTGCACCAATCGATATTTCTGTGTATCCGTCTATTGGGCCGAAAAATCTTTGCCGCTTAAGGCCGCCTCTGCGAAAAATGTCATTCATCCGGATCAGACATGTTGGTAAATCCCTATGGGACCGCACAAACTGTCTGTTGTGGGCACTATTGCCGCGACCGACAGACATTTTTCCTAGCCGAGCGCTCGCTCAGGACATATTGTCCCTTCGTGTGTACCTACCCTTACCCCGGCCGAGCACTTGTTTGAAAAGGTCAGTAAATTTCCCTCAGCCATGGTAACTTCCTATCGAGGGAGTCTACCTCGCCCGAGAGAAACACACAGTCCCGAGCCTTCTCCTATTGGAAGAAAGCTCTGGACTGTGTATGCAGATCTTTGAAAAATGACAGACAGGATCTGCAAGATCCTGACATCTTTCAAAAATCTGTACTGTGTGTACCCAACTGTCTTGCGTAGTGTATGGCCTCCTTTACTGTTGTATGCAAAATCTGCCTAGTGTACCAGCCTAACCTGTTCTGCAAATTTCCAACTGAATTATCATTAGGAGGTAAGTTAAAGCAAACAATCTACTTAAATATTCTGGGTTTGCATGGCTCAAAGGAGGGTGAGGTATTGTGAAAGAAGGAAGCAATAACTTGTGACTGAATTTGAATGCAGTCAAAATAAAAGCCTTCATGTCTGAATTAAAAAAATATACACCTATTAAACTTTCAAGTATTAAAAGACTCCTATTTTAATGCTTTGGAGATGCCAGTCATTTAAAGGGGCAAAGCCAAACTCTACTTTTGCATATTATAGAGCCGATGTTACATTGTTTATAAGATTTATACAACATGAACAGTGAATCAGTTAAGTTGGGTGCATCAGTGGTTTTAAGGGCCAACGTTCCTGCAACATTTACTGGATTTTCTGAATGAAAAAAGTATATGACCAGCTTTGCACTGATCCTTTTTTATAAGTAGCCCCATTTTTTTTTTTATCTTTTTAGCATGTGTGGCTAGCTAGCCCCCCAAGCTGACTGCAGAGGAGAGAGATTTAAGGTGGATACACACAGTCCTGAATGGTCTCCCTATATATATATATATATATATATTGGAAAACCATTTGGGATTGCCACACATTCTAATGATTTTGTAAGACACCTTATAATACAGTACAAGAAGACAACTATGGTTGAGAGAAATTGTAGGCCCCTTTGGTTATACTTTTAAGGGTAACTGGTCTCCATAAAAATGCCCTGTAAAAAAAAAAATATAAAGGGTGGTGTTCCAGCTAGCACTGTAATATCATTAGAACCATTGCTTTTCCCTCGCTGCAGGCAAAGAGCATGCCCAGTTGTATCCTACTGCTGTAACTTCAGAAAATATATTTTTTTTGAGGGTGGGTGGGGGCTTCTTACACAGCACATCATGCGACTGTTACACACTTCCTTGTTCATGGCTAGTTTAAAAGGTATAAGAAAGCTCTTTTAAAGTAATGACTTGTATGGAAACCACAGTTACCCTTTAAGCAAATCATACTTACTAAAAAATACTTTGTTGCTGTAATCTACTTTTCATTTGGTTTTAACAATATGATTCTTTCTATAGGTGCTGCATGAAACCTTTCCACAGCATACATTTTTAATGAATGGCTTAATTCAAGGAGTAAAGGTGTGTAATATTCTCTTGTATTGTTTTCTGTCCTGAAAAAGTAATTAAAATAGATCTTTTTTTATAAATAACAGCTATCCCTGGGTGGGATTGGGCTTAGGGCTGTTGGTGTTTTAGTGGTTGTTCTAGGATTAGGGCAGGGATGTCCAACCTGAGAGACATCATTTTGAAACATCAGGGGGGCCGCAGGTTGGATATTAATTAATTAAGGTCAACTTTTGGTGAATTACACTATGCTTGGGCACAACAAACGTCTGCATGTTGGGGACTTTAATTATCTAGAGCATATGATATTACCAGAAATAAAAACAAATCCCCTGTATTGTATAACGTATCAATTATTGAATTAATAACACAGACAGGCACACATACAAAATGTTGCAGGAATGCCAGAAGGTAAGAACCGCTGCCTGGAAAATGCATTGGTTAGACATTAGATGTTGGTCTATCTTTAGTTTCTGCCTAGTGTATTGCCAGCATTACTCTACTGGAATTATACTTTGGCATTATATGCACAATGCATCAGTGAACTTTTACAAACTATCACCCCATGTCCCATTTGTGGTTGCAGGCTAGTTTTTATATCTTAGGCACCCAAGCTTAATAACATACTAATTATTGTTGATTAGTACTCTTCCTGTCTCCCATGGACCTCTGGGTAGGGAATGTCAACCCTGGCAAATCTGTTAACATGGAAAAAGGAAAGATTTGTTTAAGGCAAATCTGGGCATGGTAAGGCCCGGGGGCCACATGCGGCCCTTTGGCTGCCCTTTCAATACTAGATCTGTACCCCCCAAAAAAATCTTTGATTAATTGTCTCAGGTTGGATAATTGATGTATTTTTAACTTATTTTTATTAAGTTTATTAAAAATGATCAATTAATTGGGTTTGATGGAATGGATCTAAAATATTACACACCAATTAAAAATCGCAAAAAAGTCCAATGAACCAAGGATATTAATGTATTTCTAAAATACATTTTTCTAAAATACAGTTTTGCTATCTCTATAATGAGAATTGATTTTAACCTATTGGTCCGGCCCTTCGTGACCAAGTTTCTCGTGCGGCCCCCTGTGAAATTTAATTGCCCACCCATGATTTAAGGAGTAGAAGAAAAGGTCTGAACTTTTAGCTTAGATTTAAGGGTTATCTCTACCCCTAAATTAAAGTTTTTACTATTTGCCGCCCACACCATCCCACTCCCAACCGCCGAGATAGGTTTGCAAGAAAATCCCCAGAAAGATACTTCCAGACCTTTGACCCCCTGGCGCTATTTGGAACCCGCAGCGAGGGGTGGGACCGGCAGCCGCGTCTTTGATTGGCTAGCTCGCAGCCAATCACAGACATGGCTGCTGGCTTTTCCGAGCACCAGGGGAACAAAGGTCTTTAACTTTCTGGGGATTTTTTGGCGAAAATAACTCGGCGGTTGGGGGTGGGATGGGATAGACTGCGCATAGTAAAATCGTTTTAGTGCTAGGGGTATGCAGCAGACAGAAGGGATCCGGAGGGGTGGGGGTGCTCCCCTGCGTATGTCACACTCCTTATTAAGGAAGCAGCAGGGATTGGATGACTCACTGACAGCTCCTTCTCTTCACTGTCCTGGACTTTGAACGAGCACTGCAAGAGAACCATTTGAGATGTAAGGTAAGGAGTTTTGAACACTTTGCAGTGGGGCCAGTATGGGGTTAAATTTAGTTTGGGGGTGGACATTGCCTTTAAACGTTAAAACAGGCTCTGGTCAGTATTCCATTTGGGAATCCTATAAAGTTATTAGAATTTCTTTGTACTTTGAAAGTGAATGGAAGTGACATGCGCAGAGGAGCCCCCCCCCCCCCCCTGTTCTGTTCCCCCTGGATCCATCTTTGCTGCCTGGTGCCCTTCCTCTACAACCCTTTTCTGTGGTGTAGGGCGCCCTAGCCAACTGCCATGTCCATTTGTTAAAAAAGGATCAGAACTCTACTTACAGTCCCTCGTTCTTCTGGAGTTCTGCATTGTCAGCAGCTGCATCTGTGATTAGCTGCCTGTCCGGCCTATGCTTGCAGTTCTGGCAAGCAGAGGGCCAAGATAAGAGCGCCAGGGTAATGAAGGCATGTAAGTACCGTTCTGTTGCTACTTTTAACAAACAAACCTGGCTGTTGGGGGTGGGCTAGGGTCCCCTACACCATATTAAAGGTTGTTTTTTAGGACGGAGATACCCTTTAAAACATGTTGAAACTGTACATCTG
Organism: Hymenochirus boettgeri; assembly: GCA_019447015.1. Lineage (NCBI taxonomy): Eukaryota > Metazoa > Chordata > Amphibia > Anura > Pipidae > Hymenochirus > Hymenochirus boettgeri. The sequence goes on along the minus strand of CM033469.1, from coordinate 260,041,572 downwards.
AAGCTTTAGCTGTGTCTTTCTTTGTACCTTCTCAGTCACTATAATGATCACAAGCAAAAATCAAAAGCAACATCTCTTATAAGTAATCAAAAAGATGGTACAGATTACTTCTAGATATAATAAAAAAATGTCTGCTATCACTTTGCAGTTCTCACTAATATGATCACATTGGTTTTCTAATACGTGTCGCCATCTCTTCTTGTTTTTTTTATATGCTGCCTGACCCTAACAATAGTGTGTTACTTCCCTTTATTTATTCAGTGTTTCAATCAAAAGTTTTTCTCTTGGGATAAATTAGCAGGGGAATAAACATCTGCTTAAATATGAAAAAATAAATTGGGGGCAAAAAAAACATTTAGCGTGATTTATAAAAGAGAATTTTACAAATGTGCTGGTTTTACCTGGCTTTATGATATTTCTATATTTCTAAAGGTTTTTCAGAAGTCTATTGTAGGCTGTGTTGCAACTGATACAATATCAGTTGCAATTCAACTTAATACATATAGGAAATTCATTTGGTTTTGTTTATTGGCCTCTTTCCAGTTAGAATCTGAGACAGGAAACAAATAGAATATGTTTAAGGGCGGGGTTGCTCTTAAATAGCAGATTGTTGGAATACAGTTTTAATGCCCCAAAAGAAATATTTAATTTAGGTTCACACTACTGAAAACAAACTTATAGGAAATAAGCTGACTTCTAACCATGCAATATTTTGGTTCCATTTTCTTCCATTGCTCAGGATAATGGCCCTTGTGAGTGTAGGTAAACCCTGAAAATGTAACTTTTTTTGCTGTTAAAGGGCATGTCTACCCCAAAAACAAATTTGTCCCAATATTCGCCCAACTGTGTAGAGTTAAAGGACAGGTAAACTGGGGCAAATCATTTTTAACTAATCACACAGTAATTAGGATTAATAACCACCAATCTTAAATCTGCTTTTTTTTCTTCTCTGACCTTCCTATCCCTTGTTTTTTTAGCTCTGGGAGGTTTGGTTTTTAAAGGGGTTGGGGGAACAGCTATCCCCTCCCCCTGGCACATTACTTCTCTGTCACTGTATTGCTAATTGATTGAGCATCAAGATCAGAAAAGGGAATAAGCATTATCTGTTGCTTTGTGCTCTTTCTGTGCAGAAAAACCCAATCCTACAGTTAGCTGCTGTCTGTGTTAGTTAAAGGAACACTAAACAAGTAAAAATAAGTATTGAACAAAAAATGCATTGGTTTTTTCGCATTTAATTTGTGTTTTCGCAACATTCCTGCGACCTGTGTTGCGTTTATTTAAAATGCGTTATTGAAATGCAATCAACAACTAGATGCAGGTTACTCGCCACTTTGAAGTACTTTTAGGCTCATAATCTACTCCACTCCATTGTCAGTGGTCAGGAGACAATCAAAAATAAGTGTGTTGACGAGTCTGAGGCGGTATATAATCTGCAAAAACTTCTATTGTGTATTCAGCAACATGTTTTAGAGCTCTGCACTCCTTTATCAAGCAGGTTATAGAAATGCATCCCGTCAGCATGCAGTGGGGGGCGGCTCTGTTACAGATCAGTCTGTGGTTCGCAAAACACAAAATAAACACAGTGGGGGCCTAAGCCTAAATGAGGTGTTGATGATCAGCAGATCTTTGTTTTAATGGCAAAGAAAGTACAAGTACACATAGTATCTAAGTTTTGAATCACTGATGATCATTAAAAAAAGCAAAAACTTGGTTACAAACATTTTATTACAGTAATGCGAGAGGAGATACTTTATTATAATATAGTGATTTATAAATGTGTGGTAGTTTACACACAGGGGGAGTTATCCTTAATCTCTGTAGCAGGTATTTCCTTTTTTAAATTTGTTTAAAATAAGGATCAGAACTACAGGAGCCTATTGTTACCCCTGTTTCCTGATGGTGAGTTGTGTTTGGCCACAGGTGGATGCACTCACAGGTCTTTGAGACAAAACAAGGTTGTGTTTATTCAAACCGTTAACATGTTTTGCCCCAAAGTGTGGGCCATCATCGAAACATCTGAACAAGTTTATGTGACCTTCTTAATAAACACAAATCCCACCCCCCAAATGAGACCATTATCCAATTAAACATAACAATCCACTTAATAACAGTTAGATCGGCCTCTACTAAAGTGACACATAAAAATAACTGATATTATATGTGCTAAACAATTGGCACATTATTTCTAGATAAATGTACTGACCCGCATATGGATTTGTCCACAGTTTATCTACTTTTTTCTAATTTTGTACCTTGCCACAATGACATTTAAATAAAACAACTCAAGTGCAGAATAGGTATCGTATATACTCGTGTATAAGCTGATCAGACTATAAGGCAAGGTACTTATTTTTACCTAAAAACTAGTAAAACTGTTTGACTCGAGTATAAGCAGAGGGTTGACTTTCTCCAATAGATAGTTCCAGACAGTCCCATACACAGATGTGCCCTGCATACCTTTCTGTGCAGGCAGTTTTTTGATTCCTGTTACTTCTATTGTTTTTTTTTCCCTTTCCCTTTCAGTCTGGGCTGATCTGAGTAAGCAGGACAACAAGCTTTTATTCTTCCAGGGCTGCTCCATTAAGCACCCAGATCAGCCCAGACCCGAGTATAAGCCTAGGGGAGACTTTCAGAATGATTTTAAAGGATAAGTATGCTGAAAAAGCAAATACAGTTTAAATCGTAGCTGAATCCCTAACCTTTCTCTTCTCCCCCCCCCCCCCCCCCTTTTTTTTTTTTTTTAGGTCCCTTGAGAGCCTACCAGAGCCCTTGGAAAGTACTGGCCATCTTGGAACATGAATTAAGTCTGGTAAGCTCCACCCCCTGAGAGTTTCTGGACCTCGTTTCCAACTTGTGTCCAAATATTTTGTGCCAGTTCGATCGTGCATGCGTGCCACGCACGTGTCATGACGCCACTCGCGCGTGCGGCAGGTGGCGCACACATGCACGGATCGAACTGGCAAAATATTTAGACACAATATAGAAACTCTCGGGGGGCAGAGCTTACCGGACATAATTCATGGTCCAAGATGGCCAGCACTTTCCAAGGGCTCAGGTAAGCTCTGAAGGGACCTAAAAAAAGGGGGGGGGGGAGGTTAGTTAGGGATTCAGCTACCATTTAAACTGTATTTGTTTTTTCAGTATACTTATCCTTTAAAAGTAACATTTCCCAGCTTACCCTCAAGTATATACAGTATATCTAAGTTTTTTAATAAAGAAAGAACTCTACTGTTCTTTCTTTATTGACCTTTAGTGGTTATAGAATTTAAATGATAATTTTACATCTTCAAATGTGAATGTGTTCATTTGGGAAAGTAGCACTGCCATGAACTTTTTTTACATTTTATTTTACAACATTTCATGGTTTTGTGTTATTAAATACTGATTGCACCATGTAGTTAAAGACCACACACACTAAAGTTATAGATTCGTTTTTTTGGTCTCACTCTGCATCCATATTTAAACAACAAATGGGTTGTTTGCTGTATACTTAAATAAATGATCGAATATAAATCTCACACTTTCTGTTCTTGCTTTATAAAGTTGTTTGGGTAGTGATTACTTTTTTTTTTTTTTTTTTAACTGTTTTGTTTTATTTTTCTCCAGGGCTTCCTGTCATTTATGTGTGCCCCATTAATAGGGGCTTTATCAATGTATAGGGAGAAAATCCTTTCTTCTTGTAACTGTTTTTTTTACCTGTTTTCCTATCCCGTTAATGAGGTAAGTCCTGGTAAGTTGTTCAAATAATATATATTATGTAGTGAAAGGGTTATGTTAAAGTTAAATTATTTTTATTGTGTGTTTATCTTTCCATTTTTAAATACTTTTAAAAGAGAATTTTTATGTATGTTTTTAGTCTTCTTGCACTGCTAATTTACTTTCCTGGAAGAGCTATCATCCTTAATGCTGCTACCAGGTGTAACTCTTTAATAAGCCATGCACACTTCTTTTTGATCATTCATAGGGTGTTTAAAGCTGTACTGCTGTTTATATATTTTTGTTTTATTTTGGGGATTTTTCTTTACAGGTGGTATTTTGCCATGATCTCAGTATCTGGGACATTTTCTGTAACTTTCTCTGTTATATTTGCCTATGTTGCTGATATTACACAAGAGCATGAAAGAAGCACTGCTTATGGCCTGGTAAGAAACTATTACCTATTGCAAACATCATAAGAAGCTATTTACAAGATGTAAATGTTGTTTGCACAGATTTACAAGGTGTAAATGTTGTTTGCACAGATTTTAGGCAGGTGTGGGACGCATCTATGCTCATTAAGGGATTTTTTAAATCTACAGTATAAGTTAAATCTTATTATCTTATTATTTGCATGTCGTCTTCAACTTCTAAAAATACATCATCTATATCTTTTATTGTTCCTTACTATATAAAAATCCTGCTTTCCTTGGACATTTGTTCAAGAGTTTTCGGTCATTCAAATGAAAATTATCATTCATTTTTGCATTAAAGGGTATGTCCATTCAAAAATTAACTTGCTTTCTCTCTTTTACTGAAGAACAGGAGGTAAATGCACTATTTCTTACCTCCCGTTCTTCAGTAAATCTTGCAGGAGAACTTACCGGGATCGTTCCAGCGATGACAGAGCCGCGGCGAAATCCTGAACCTCCGGCGCTTCCACTCTCCTTAGCACAGTGTGCGCATGCGCGCACTTTGCAAAGGACTGGAGATGCGTCGGAGGCGTCGGGGATTTTGGCCGCGTCAATGTCAGCACTGGAACGTTCCCGGTAAGTTCTCCTGCTCTCCTGCAAGATTTACTGAAGAACGGGAGGTAAGGAATAGTGCATTTACCTCCTGTTCTTCAGTAAAACAGATAGAAAGCAAGTTAATTTTTGAATGGACATACTTAATGCTTTTCTTTTTATAATATATAATTGATAAAGTAATATCTGGAGTTTTGGTAGCCAAAGGTAAAAATAATTAATGCTGCTGAGATATAATTGACAAAATGTATAATTTTTATGTATTGTTTTTAAAAGGTATCTGCAACCTTTGCAGCAAGTTTAGTGACTAGTCCAGCAATGGAGCTTACATATCTGAATTTTTGGGGACAACCTTGTGGTCCTTGTGGCCACAGTGTGTGGCACTTCTAGATATGCTTCATTGTTAGTGTCCCAGAATTCTCTGAGAGAGAAAATGAGACCAACATCTTGGGAGCTTCCTATCTCATGGGAACAAGCTGACCCATTTGCTGTAAGAAACTTAATCTATTTTCTTTGCCTTTTTTTCTATGTTCTTGGCAATGAAAACATTTGTGCTTTACTTAAGTTATTTTCTTTTTATCTTTTAGTCATTGAAAAAAATTGGAAAAGACACCACAGTTCTTCTGATTTGTATAACAGTATTCTTTTCATACTTGCCAGAAGCAGGGCAATATTCCAGCTTTTTTCTCTACCTAAGACAGGTGAGCATTAACTAAGAAAATGTGTTTTGCAAACGTGGTTAACATATCAATCTTAGTATGGTACGGCTAATTCTGTATCACTACGGTTTCTTTCCTTCTATAACTACTGTTTTTCTTAATTCTAAGACACTGAAGAACAGGTAATAGAATTCTAACTATAAAAACATCACTACTACAATTTAAAATGTGGTGACAAATGTTTTTCCATGCAGATCATAGGATTTAACTCTGGCAGCATTGCAGCATTCATTGCTGTTGTGGGGATTCTCTCAATTGTGGCCCAGGTATGTTGTTATATATTGTTAATATTGTGCTTTGAATCTAATTTTTTTATTTTACTGCTTTATTCTGTAAAGCCATGCCGACTATATACTTTACATTTGTAGTGTGTAATACAGCATAGAATGTACGTTTGGTAAATGTAAATCCATATGTTTCTCAAAAATATGAATATCCTGAAAAATCTATCCTTACAAAGTGGGATTAGTGGTATCACTATTGTAATAGATGCTATGTAACATTAACTTGGGTCACTTTTATCACAAGAGATAATACCTCATTATTTTAAGGTAATTGTGCTGTTAAGTTGTATAAATACCATTCCAAGCAAAATACCATATATACTCGAGTATAAACCGACCCGAGTATAAAACGAGGTACCCAAATTGTACTGAAAAACTAATAAAAGTGATTGACTCGTGAGTATAAACCGAGGGTAGAAATTGACAAATTCTAAATCTCATACCTTGGCACTCCAGATGTTTGGAAACTACAACTCCCAGCATGCTTTATTGCTGGGAGTTGTAGTTTCCAAACATCTACACCCTCACCCTCCCACCTAATCAAAGGGTACCTTCTCTCCAGTGTGCATCCAGCTATCCAGTGTGCATCCGGGCTTCCTGTCTGGGTACCTCTCTCCATTGTGCATCCAGCTCTCCCAGTGTCCGGGATTCCTGTCTGTAAGTGCAGCATACAAATTGAATCGGTTCTCCAGTGTCCGGATTCCTGTCTGTAAGTGCAGCATACAAATTGAATCTGTCTGTAATTGCCATCCTCAAACTGAATTCGTAATTATACGGTACCGGGTACTTACCATTTTGGCAGCCGCGCGCTGAGTCCCTGTACTGTTGCGCCGGCTGACGTCACTGCCCGGCGCCCGCGCGCCGGGCAGTGACGTCAGCCGGCGCGTCAGTACAGAGACTGTTCCAAATGTGGTCTCCAATTCGCCCAAATATTATGAATATATAAAAGCCTTCCATCACACCTTCAAAATAAAACCTAAATCACATCTCGAGATAAAATTAGTGAGAAGTTATTGCTGGAAATTCACAATATTACTTCCTGCTTGAACACTTCCTGTTTTCAGCCATGTGACCAGCTTGTAGTCATGTGACCAGCCTGTCTGCATTAATAGGCTCCCCTTCTCAACTGTCCATTTTTCCCCCAAGCTACTTCCTGATTTCCCCAGCATTAAGTCTTAACTGAGCATGCTTCTCCCCAGGCAGAGGGGCTAGAAGAGGTTAAGTGTGTTCACTCAACTCCTGGAAGCAGGAAGTTTGAACATTCACCTCAAATCATCTCACAGGGTGAAGCCAGAATGTGATTGCAGGCTTTCATTAACCCTAACTTGTTTGGAGACCACAATGCCCTTTAAGCTTTAAGTACATCCTGCATATAATTGAGAGTTTTAAACTTGAGAAGCCTGTGTGGGTTGGGACATATCTTAAGTTGCTAAAACATGCAGTGCAATTTGACGTATTATTTTTTAATATTTAGATGGCTAAAATATTTATAGATGGTTTTAACTCTATATAGTTAAACTGCAATGTATTTCTTCTGTTAAAACTATTGTATGACATATGTTTTTATGTACATAATAGAGGCTTGGCAATTTGTAAGAAGCCAGCATGTGCTGGTAGATAAAGGTCTTAATGATCACTATATAGATCACTTGTATGTGCTTGTAGGCAAATTCTAAAAACTTATATTTACTGTTATTTCACATCATTTTAGGCTCTTTTGTTAGTAGCAAACTATATTTAAACTGTTTACACACAATTTATTTGAAAATGATCAGTTCTTCTTTGCACCAGGTGTATGAATAGTAAGTAGCCTCCAAACGCTGTTGAACTACAATAGAGGGATTTTTCTTCCCACATGATACCTTTTTTTTTCATTTGTATTTTTTTAATTTTTAGATGTCAGATCATTTTTAGAGTGGAAAATAAAATGCAATCAGTCAAATTATTCTTCCTTTCTGTTTTCCAGACTGTATTTCTGAGTATTCTAATGAGATCAATTGGAAACAAGAACACTGTCCTTCTTGGTCTTGGTTTTCAAATGTTCAGTTGGCCTGGTATGGGTTTGGCTCGCAACCATGGTAAGAGGAGTTTTGAGCTAAACTGCCTGTATCAACATGGAGCAAAAAAAAGATTTCTGAAATGGCTTTGAAATACTGATTTGTGCAATCCACACCTCCATTTATCATTTGACATATCATCTATACCCACTTGGTTTGTTTAGTTAGCTAGTATACTTAAAGTATGATCTGTTCCCCCTTCTCCTTCAATGACGAGGCCAATAGAAGGAGACACGCTCTACAAGGAGCGTTTCCTTCTATTGGGCGCCTCATGAATCCCAGAAGAGGGAGCGGAGCAGCACGGCAAACTATCAGTACCAGCCTACCTTGACGTATCCCCCTTTCCTAATCTGGTTAAATGACCCAAAACTATACTCAAATAGATAAAAAAAGAATGAAGGCAGTACATAAATGTTCATTGCTTAGTTTAACTATTAACACCTTATACTTTTGCCAAAAGCAGTAAACCAGTCAGCTCTTGCTTAGCACGTGGTTGCCTGTTAATTAGACAAGCCACGTGGTGCTGCAGGCACGTAGTTGTTGCATAGCTGGTGACTTAATCCTTCATCACAGGTCAAAGGGAGGTGCATAATATAGGCTAATCCGTAAGTGACTCACCCCCACCCCCTTTCAATGTGGATTGAAAAAAATATTTGGAGAGAAAGTACAGTAAGGACTAGGTCCCTAAAATTATTTATTTTTTATTTTTAAAAAAGGAATGCCCTATAATGGTCCTTTAAATAGTGTTTTCTAAGCAAAGATATACCGTATTAAATTATTACAATCTACCACAGCAAGCATTTATTAATATTAATTCTTACATTTCACCACTTTAGTACATGTAATAGATTCTGTATAAGAAGGCTTAATTTTGTTGCTGGTACAACCCGCAGCCCATGTATCATCAAAGGCCCACACACCTGAAACCAGTATTTACTGTCTCTATGCACATAGTATTTTCTATACAGATGTCTCCACAGTAATATGGAAGTTCTTGGTAAGACTTTGAAAGCTGCTGTTACCCTGCAGTTTATTTAGACTATTGTAGAACTAACCCATACTGCAACCTATACTCCAGAATCTGAAAACAATCCCCCTAAAAACACCAATAAGCTTAAAATTGTATTTAAGTAAATGTAAGCTGCTAGAAACTGGATAAGTATCTGTGTATAGTGTCAGTGTCAGACCACACCTCCTGACCTCACTCGTTTTCTTGCTTTATCTGTCCTAAAAGGATTAAAAGGATTGGCTAGAGATATTAATGGGTGGGACCAACTGTAATAGTTTCTGCCATAGCTAAGGACTGAGCAGTGCAGAACCTAATGGTCGTTTGATACTGGAATGCTGTGAAGTAAAGCACAAACCATATGTTATTTAGGTAAATTTCCCAGCGCCATTATCAAAATGAGTGGTAAGTCACAGATTACAGGTTTTATATCAAGGTGTTCTGCCTTCTGGTTCAATGTTCTGTGGCTTTAGTTGTCCTTTAATATTATTAATCTGTACTAGCAAAAGATGGATCAATGGCTTAAGTTTTAGAAACACACAGTCCAAAAGTTCAGTTTTTTTTTTTGTTTGTTAATTACCTAGAAAAAGATAAAGATATGTGCCAGTGTTTCACATAGTATCTCTGTTAGGTAGGGTAAGAGTTATGCTTTTAGCAAGGAGAGAGTACATTGCAAGTTGCAGGTTCAATTCCCCAGACTTACTTTTATTTTTATCATTTTTACTGAAATGTTATATTTCTGTTTCTTACATTCATGCTACTAAGAAATACACCTTAAAGAATCTTTGACTTTTGTATGAAAATAAAAAGGTTATATCATTGTTAGGATAGGAAACTGTAGGGCCAGTCACTGTATCAGATGTATCTAAGTATCCACATCTAGCCTGTAGACCAGTGATCCTCAAATGATCCAGTCGGACCCCGGGGAGTGATTAGGATAAGAAAAATGCAAGGGGTCTAGCAAGTCCAAAATCAATCTCTCTACTTTATTGTGTAGCACTCTGGATTATATAGATGTAACTAGCACATAGTCACATTATTCACAAGAAATTGAAAAATACAGATTTTTGTTGAAGACCTTGAAAAGTGCTGCCATCAAAAAATCTGTTATCTCATGGGAGTGGAAAGTACATGTTAGTGAGAGAACATTAGTAACTTTAAGATATCTGTAACTAAATCAAAGACATACTGTAAGGTAAAATAAAAATGAAGGCAGCTAATGCAAAATGGATGCTATAATGGTAAGCAATGTATATAGGAAATGGTGGATATATAAACCCTTCAGGAGCATTGAATGTGTTTGAAAACAAAAACTGAAATCCTTATTCTGTGTCGGAGAGGGAGGATCTCTGTGCCATTTGTGATTGGCTGTTAGCTTAGCTTTAGTAACTAGGCTGCAACTTTCTTGTTTTGATCTGTTGAGCACTACAGAGTATGTGCATGTATAGCAACACTTAGCTGGGGTTTACCCGAATATGGATGCTGACACTAGTATCCACGGGTTAATTTCATAAATCATCCAGCAGCTACAGCAAAGGGAGAGGTGAGACAGCTTGTTGTATGCTTGTGAATGTGCTTTGTATATTGGGACAATGTTGTCTGAGACTTTGGTTCTCTTTAAAGGGTACCACAACGAGAAAGGGACAATATGTCTGATCCGACAGAAAAAAAGGTAAAAGAAGTAAAAAAAATTTGTCTGCAATGTTTTTCTTAATTGCATTGCATGCTTATCTTATTAAACTTAGATAGTTGTAATACTTGACAAAAATGTGTTCATGTGCTCTTGTCATTTTTTATATTATCTTGATTTTGTTTTCAGGCCAAGAACATTGAGTATGCTAAAGCCTGTATAAGGCACAAAGATGATTGTAAGTCAAGTTAAATTGGTTTGAGACAGAATATCGTCACTGGGAGAAGGAAAGTTTGACTAAATGTAATAATTGCTTTGTTAACATTAAATAAGGTGAAAAACTGGATTGCTTCCATGCTAGATCTGTGTTAGGGAACTTGATCTGGGATTTGATTTGTAGATAGAAAGCTCAGAATGGGGCTGACGTTAAATGGAAAAATCACATTTCTGCCAGTTGATCCTTTTAAGAAAATACAGTACACTCTTTGCATGCTTGGCTATAGTTTAAAGGACTTGTACAATGAAAAATGTACTTTGCCTCATTTCAGTCTATAAATAATTGCATTAAGCAGCACTTACCAGTACTTTTTGCTCAAGCTCAGTCCCCCACCCCTTGCCAGACTGTCTGACTCTATGTTGAGGCAACATGCTTGGTAATCCCTATGAGGCAGCATTGGGAGAGGGAATTTCCCATCATGTGTAGCTCACATACCAACTGTCACCATTCCCCTCCCTACAGCAGATAAGCAACCAGTAGATCTCCAGAGTTTGAAAACTACAACTCCCAGCATTTCTCTACAAGCACTCGTAGTTAGGGAATTCTGGGAGTTGCAGTTTCCAAACATCTGGAGTCTACTGGTTGCCTATCCCTGCCCTACAGAAAAACTATAAATAACAGAAGTATGTATTACTGAGGCACTTGATTGCAGCTGGATTGTTAGAGTTTCAGACTGGGTATCTTAAGAAATAGGGGACTGATCAGGGGTGATAGGGTAAACTTATAGTTTCCAGTAATGGGGATTTTAAAAACAAATTTCCCAGTGTACATATCCTTTAAAGTAGGCTATAGTCATAGGCCAGGAACACACAACTGCGGATTTTATTTTTCTTATTCACAGGCCTGTTTTAATTACACTATTTTTCTAGAAAAATTGGTGATTCAAGCCATCAGACACGTAAGGCGATCAAGCAGTTTTTAATTGGCCAAATGATCAGTTGTGCCGAAATATCTGCGCTGCCTCATGAATACCAAACGAAAAGTCAAATGCTCCCCAGTATTGAAAATAGGGTCTTGAGGTTCTTACCTGGGGGACCTAAGCTGGGTACACACCAGCAAGTTTGTCCTGACCGGTGTTCGCTACTAGCAAGTTCCGGCCAATCAGATGACTGTCAGTTCACAATAGTGGCTGCAACCCAATCACCCATTTTTCTGATACGGATGAACAGACGGCTGAGCTCGGCTGATATTTCCGTCTGACCGCTACACACACACAGATATCGTTTGTCGGCTAGAATATCTTTGGTGTGTACCCAGCCCAATTCTCCAGACAATATTATACCCTTATCCTAATAGAGTGGCTATATAAACAACCAGTACATGTAGAAACTTCTTTTCCAAGAAACATAATGGAAACTAACAAACAAATGCCATAGATTCAGGGTAACGAGCAGCATTCAAAATCTATCGATGCTTTCGTTTTGTTTTGCAACATCTGTTTAGAAACCACTCTGTGCAGAAAGACAGTAAATACTGGGTTCAGGGGGCGTGGCAATAGGTCACATGCTCACAAGGCTCTTTGAAGACTACATGGGCTGTGAGTTGTACTGGTAACAACCTGGAACCTTCTTAATTCTGGAATCTATTTCTCACATGTATGTTAAACAAAATGTTTAATTCTCCTTAAAATGTGAATGTCAAACATAAACAAAAAGGAAGCAGCTGGAAGAAAGGGGAAGTTTTATAACATCAGCCCTCATTTCTCACACGCAATACGTGTATTGGGCAATATTTTCCCTTTGTTTTTTTTTTTTTGAAGCAGTCAGAGACTGACAAACGGCATAATGACTTGTGAACCTTTCCTTCAAATTTTTGGTCCAGGGGCTGGGCATTTTGAAAGTCGAGAAGAAATGATCTTCCCGTTTCAAGCCAATGTGCATGGAGGTGTGGCTTCTAATAGAGCTAAATGTATCTGCTCCCAACCTTTCAGATCTACCAATAGCTAGAACATAGCCTGATGCAAGTATTTTTTTGCTTAGGCAGGTTTAAGCTTAAGAAATGGTCCATGAATTACCGTAAAATAATGTATCACTTTTGTGTGTACACTCCTGTCCTATGAACCTTTTGTGGAACAGCTTAAAGGAACACTAAACTAAAACCGATAACACTATTTGCCATTCATTTCTATTATTCACAGGAGGTGAGCTTATTCTCACCTCCTGTGAATAATAGGACGCTCGGGGGGACCTGGAACTTACCTTCGATCCGCTCGCAGCCGCTTCTTCACTGAAAGCTGTTCTCTCCCGATCGCGCGCCCTATCTTTTGTGGTCGGGACAGAGCAACTGTTAGTGAAGGAGCGGCTGCGAGCGAGCGGAGCGAAGGTAAGTTCAAGGTCCCCCGAGCGTACTATTATTCACAGGGTGAGAATAGCGTTCTCACCTCCCGTGAATAATAGAAACGAATGGCAAATAGTTGGTTTTCCAAATTAGTGAGTTTAGTGTCCCTTTAGATATTTTAGTATAGAAAGCTCTGCAGTTATTTTAATTAATTTACGCAAAGTAGTTTATTGGACAACCCTCTATCACAACATTCTTGTAAGCACATAAACGTGTGATCAAGTGACTTAGAGAGAGGATGTGGGTTAGAACTGATATTACATGAAATTTAAGCATACGTTGTTTCAATTTACAGTTTCTCGGGCTATATGGGCTAATTTAACGAGGTGCAAAATAATGCCTGTGCAGATGTAATCAAATGTTTTCTAACTGTTGTAGACCAGTAAAGGTAACATCGGATACATTACTGCAAATTAATACAGGGCTTTTTTGCACCTTGATTGAACTTCTCCTTTAAATTGGAAAAAAAAACAAACAAATCGTATCCCTATCATGGATTTTCATAGATAGCTGAACTATGTACATTTCTTAATTAAAATGTATAGCTTGAAATAACTGTTCACAGTTGATAGATAAACTGATTTTAATGAATTACACATAGAGCTCATATATTTAAAGGGACTGTAAACTCCCATCATCCATAAAACAACTATGGCACTCCGTGGCACCTCCCTGTGAATAATAGGACGCTCGGGGACCTGGACCTTACCTTACCCCTACACGCCGCTCACTGCAACCGCTCCTTCTGAAAGCCCTCTGTCCTGACTGCACGCCCTATCTAGGCGCAATGGCGCCAATACAAAAGATAGGGCGCGCGATCGGGGAGAGAAACAGCTGTTCAGTGAAGCAGCAGCTTGCGAGTGGAGCGGTGGAAAGGTAAGTTCCAGGTCCCCGAGCGTCCTATTATTCACAGGGAGGTGAGAATAACGCTTCTCACCTCCCTGTGAATAATAGAAACGGATGGCACATAGTTGTTTTTATGGATTTAGTGTTCCTTTAAGTATTATATATTCTCTGTATAGGTAAACATTTCATATTATCTTGTAGGATGATGTGGGCTGCAGGAGCTGTAGCAGCAATGTCAAGTATCACTTTCCCTGCAGTGAGTGCCCTGATTTCACGTAATGCAGAATCGGATCAACAGGTTAGTTAAAGGGTAAAAGAAATCTGCTTTGCCTGGACGTATCATTCAGCTTGCAGAACATTATCCAGAAAACAAATATCTGAACACAGTGATTATAATAAAGAATATATTCCTGAATATTATTTAAATCTTTGTCATGCTTGTCAATATAATGTAATTATTGGACTTGCATTTCATCATTGCTGCAAAAAACAAGGAAATCTTCTCCCTAGCTGGTGACTAATTAATTACTTGGGTATTTAAGGTCTGTCGATCAGTCTCCCTGCATCCTTTGTCATTGATTAACATGGGGTAGCTCTTTTTCAGGAGCATCCTAAGCAGCAGTGTGGTCTAGCCCTTACTGTTTTTTTTTGGCTGGAAAACCGTTCTGCAAACAAAGTTGCCTGGTGAACTACCAACATTTACAACTGGAGTGTACCTTAAGAATGACTGCTTACAGACACGAATTACTATGATGTAAAGGGATGCATTAGTCAGCATGCTGTTCTCTGCCTTACAGGTGTAGCACAGGATGGTAACTGGAATTCGGGGATTATGCAATGGCCTGGCCCGGCGCTATATGGATTTGTCTTTTTCCTTTTTCATGTGGACTCAATGGAATAGTACCAGTGCCTAGTACAGAAAAGACATTTCAAAGGATCCAAATGATGCAGTAAGTAGGGTTTTCAAAGGGTAACTGTGGTCTCCGCACATGTGCATTTATTGAAAGAGATTGTTGCTATCTTTAAAATGTTGTAGAGGTTTGTGGGGTGGGGCTTATGATGCAGCTGATGATTCTCTGTCGCAGCAGTGGGCATGTTCCACCTTAAACTTAAGACAGACCAAAACACCCTTTATACTGTTTTACTTTATGCTGCAGCTAAGCATTAACCAAAAGTAATTTTAAAGGTTGGAGTGTGCTCTTTTTAATTTAGGCCACTTATATGGAGACCACATTTACACTTTAATGCTGTAATTTAATAATGTCTACCACAATGGTCAATTTGAAAAAAAATATTTGTTAAACTTTTTATCTTTATTTTACAGACTGCCGTTCTCCTGGTCCTCCATTCTTGTTTGGAGCATGTGCTGTTCTCCTTGCTTCTTGGTTGCCTATATCATTCCTGAACACAGCAGCCATTCATCCAAACATTGGTGGAGGAAACACACAGCAAAGATGGGGGTATTCAGACAAATACTCCAGGCCATGGGATGAAGAAGATTTGAACCATTGTTGCAGGACAGCAGTGTTATAACCTTTCTTTTCCTTTTCTCCAGTGAGTTGCTTATAAAAATTGAAAGAATGTATCAAGCTCAGTTAAAATAAGGCTAACACATTGTACTACATCCCTGTTTAACATTTAGAAACTGCATTAACATATCCTTCATCTTTAAAAATAGCAGTCACTTTGTAGGAGATTGCCACGAGTAGCCAGAATCTCCAGCAACTGAAGGTTTGAGATACTGGGTTTTTTGCACCCTTCCATTTGGTTCCTTTTAACTCTGTTTCGCTACCTCAATCCTTGTTATTGCGGTGTATGTTGACTGTTGAAGAAACTGGGTATTGCAGTGACAGAATAACACCTCAGATCATATGCAAATTGAGTGGGTGTTTCATGCACCTTTCGTGCCTGCATTTTGTTTCGTATGGTAGTGAAAAGACTTTGCCTTTCTGATGATCTTTTTGAGAACCTTTGTGTTCTGTATTTAAAAGATGACGCTGAAGGACAGAGCCTCTAATAAAATTATAGCTGCAAGAATTTTCAAACCAAAATTTTTAAACATAAGTATCATGGATTGTTTTTTGGATTAGCTGTTATGCAGCCATCACTTTGTTATCTAAATGGATTTATTTGTTAAATCCATGTTTAAAGGATACTCTAAAAATGTTTTTTATTAATAGTTTGCACATGTAATCTTTAATGGAAGTTAGAACCTATTATTATACTTTTTGTTTGCACTGTACTTGTGAGGTGTTCACCCAACAAAGTTATGCTTTGTTTATGGCCAGATAGCGACTCTTGTCAGCCTGAATTCTCACTACTGCCTGGATGCGCTCATGAGATGGCACCAGGTTTGTGCACATTAATGACAGGAAGCAAGTTGGAAATTGCCACAAGCACACCATGGACAAGTAAAATCTTTGAGAAAACAGTGCAGCCAGAGGTAAGAAAACCTATACTAATTATTGATTATGGGGGGAGAATCACCCAGCCCCCCTATCACTCTGAGTAAATCTCCTGTAAATGAAACAATATCGCCTTTGGGGTTTTGAGATTTACCCACCGCATGATTTTAACGCTGGCTATTGGGCAGAGTTAAAATTTTGTGGTAAATGTGACGCAAGCGTGTTTTAAATTGTAGGGCCGGTTGCACGGGTGTCCTGAGAATGATAAGATGGAGTTAGTCTGATTGAATATCAGTTATTGCAACGTTCCTGTCAAAGAGCCCTGTAAATGAGGCTGTAGTGTTTAATTCATTATAAAACATTTATTTTTCCCTTACATCTTCATTACACAAGCTTAATTGTACTATCTTTTGCTTCCTGACACTTTCCCTCCCATTTATATTTGAGGGCCTATGCATGAGTGGTGGGATCACTAGTAGTAGAAATATAAAGTTTTTTTTTTTTTTTTTTAAGAACAAGGAACAGCTGAAAATGATCTTTAATTGCTTAGGGCTCCTATTCATGAAGACTGATTAGCAGCCTTATACCTTTTTATGAATACAAGCTCAGGGGCAAATATTGCATTACTGTCAATGAGCTCAAAGAAAGACACCTATACAAAATTCTTTTAATATCGAGACTAAATAATCTTTATTAAAGGGAAGTCCAAAAGATGTAATTTGTTACAGTATGATTAGGTCCTTAAACATTCTTTATTTGTGCATTAATTTACTGCTTTATATTCTATCATGACTTCTGTCTTCTTGTATTTGGATGCTGTGCAAAGTGAAGTGTAATGTTTCAAAACTGTTACAACAAAATCCTTATTTACCACACTGTGAATTTGACTATTTTAAGTGTGAAATGGGATATAGACTGATAATAATAATGCATACAAACTTATAACATTTTACATTCTGATGAAGGCATTGTCTTGGTGTTAGATTCATTTTACAATTATTTTTCTTACTTTTGACTGGAATTCCCCTTTAACTTGCTGATGTAACTTGTTCATATACATATACCTTATGTTATCAATTTATGGGTACCTTCCAGCCTTAATGCAATGTTCTTTGTATTTGTTACCACCTTTAGAACATGTTTCTTTATTACGTTTTTCAAATAAATATGCAGATTACTTTATGCTCTAATTTTGCTAAAAAGCAATTCCACATCCTTCTAGACTGCATGCTTGATTATTATTTTGTTCTGTCCGTTAGGGCACTTCCAAACATTTTTTTCATTAGACACAACTAGATCTGTTAAAGGCAAGTTCACCCCCTCAAATGAAAAATTGTATTTAGGTAATCACTGAAATGCTGCTTGGTGTTTTGATATTACCTCTCTTTCTGCTTCCTGGTTCTTTCGGTAAGCAGCTGTCTGCTATGGATGTGGCAGTTGACATTACAACCAATGACTGCATGTTATTCCCTTGTCTGCCTCCTCCGAGCATGTGTTAGCTTGTAAAGAGCTTGATGAGGAGGCAGAAACCTTTTGAGCGGCAGAGAGACTAGGGAGAAAAACGTTTCACTGCATAACCGGGTAGTCCTAACTCTTACAGCTTTCAACTTTTGGGTTTGGGGGGAGGATTTACCATATATAATTCTTTTAAGGAGTGAACGTGCTTTTCCAGTAAACTGAAAATAACGTAGTTCAGACGTGCTTCTATTTTCTGATACAGACTATCGATAATGAAGAGTTAACTGGGCAGACTTCATGTTTTTATATGTATTTGTAAGAAACTTACTTTTCCTTAATGAGGGGCTGGTGTATACTTGTATTATAACTGTAACAAGTTTATTGACTGAAATATACTGCTTTTATATAAAGGATTATCTGACTGAAAAGTTTTTTTTTTTCTTTTCGTAATATATATTTTTGAAATGTTATATCCTCAACAGAGATAACATACATTTTGTAATATGCATTTGGTTTTTGTAACAAACTTCATAATACATAATAAATGGGCAAATTATTCTTGAATGTAAAATCTAAGCTCTTGGTATTTATTCATTTTATTTTGAATTTCTTACTCCACAATGATTAAATAAAAGTCCTTTAATTTCATAAAGCTGTCTGGATCAGGTCTTTGCGCCAAATTTTATCATTGGACCTATGTGTGTTAGATGTGATTAAAGATTGCATGAACTTTATGCTTTTGGTTTATATGCATCTGTAAGCAATAAAAAAAATAGTTTTCAATAAATTGTGCTCTTGTTATAGACGACAAAATATCTGTTAAATCTTCTCACTGCAAAACATCCTGCCATGCTGATCTTATTTTTCCTGCTGATAAGGCTAGAGAGGTGGAATCAAGCATTTGATACCAGATACAATTTGCTAGTTGTCACATGTTTACCCTCTAAGCTAAATAATAGCTTATTACACTATGGTGTTCCTTCCACTGTTTTTTAACCTTGGATGATAAATATGTGAGGGTTTTTTTTTAAGAGTAATGTGGTTTCTCCACTGAAAGGAAAAATGAATATAAAATTTGAATAAACTTTAGCATATTCATATTCCCAAAACAAGCATTCATTAGACTGATTTGAATAATCTCTTTATGTTCTTTATGAATTCATGAAAGCATGTGACATGCTATAATAACCTTTCACAGTTATTAACTATATGTACTTGTTTCAACTTGAGTATCATCTGATCATTGGTCATACCCTACATTCTTTACTTTCTTACATTCTTGTTCTAATGATGTGGGCAGGATGCAGCTATTTAATCCCTTCTGTCTCTCTGACTTTCTTCTTTAAATAAATCTAAGCATTTTCTTATTATTTTTGGGGGGAAAGTTTGTAGATCAAACCTATTAAAATGTTGTGAAGTATTGACAAAATATGCTTTACATAAGCTTAAATATATGTGGGGAAGTGCAACATTCATACCATACCCTTATAACTTGCTTAGGTTTTTTTTTTTTTCTTAAATGGTTTGGCGGTTATACTAAATTATATTTCATCGTCCAATATTTCAGTCAATCAAGATGAATACTGCAAAAATTTAAGTGACCTATCATTTACATTTGATTAGATTTTTTAGCCTAAGTCCACATGGTAAGGTTCAGTTCAAATCAAACATTGAATCATTGTAATGTGCAAGTGAATGGCCTGCACAAGAGTTGTCAGTAAACGTTCTGAAGCTATGGTTCTTAAATGACCACAAAACAGAGATATGAAATTCTCCGTCCCTATTAGCGCTTTAATGACCACAAAACGAGGAATGATTTGAAGTTCTCCGTCTGTTCCACTCACGCCAATTTCCTGGGTGGTATCCGCCAGTAAAGGAAAGGGGGTAGAGAGCAGTGAGGAGTACTTCAATGTAGAGTATTTGGACTTGAAGTGGGAAAAGGCATTTATGCAAAATCGGGGCTGTGCTTACTCTGTTTCAAAGTGTTTGTAGGAGTGAACATTCCCTTTAGAAACATACTTCCCACAAAGACCATCAGTAAATAAAGAACTTTTTAGGACCACTAACCACCAATTGTACCTATTTCCCTCCAAATCTATAATTGTATGTGAGGTAGGAGTAGAAAAACATGTCCTTGAATTGATATTTCCTTTTAAAGACACCTTTCTGAACTTTTACAAAGATGCTAGACTGAATACTGAATTCATAGTGTCATTGTCATCACTTCCAGCTTATAGTTTTAATTGTACGCAATCCCACCAATATTACAAGCACAGTATTGTTGCTGATTATTTGAACCTCACAAAAAAAACCAATGTTTAACTTTTTCACAAAATTCTTTACACTTTACAACTAGAGGTGTATGTGGGTTCAGATAGAACCCAGTAATGGCAAATGATTTTGGTAACCCTTGAATATACAATCGATTTTGTGACCCTCGAATTCATGATTTCGGTAACCCTCAAATTTAACAAGGAAGCTTGAATACATTATTGTGAGAAATAGTTTTTTGGTTATATGTACTTTGTCCAGACCATTTCCCCAGTCCCTGAGCCACTTACACTGACATAAAAAATTATTATGCCTTAAATTCGGGGAGGAGTCCACCTGAAACATTGCTGAAGGGATATCTCCGTATAACTGAATAAAAGGAATATTAATTTATCAAAAGAACTTTGGGGTGTCCATTTGCTTTTGTTTTTAGGTACATATATTATGGGCTGAGAGCAGTGCAGCCAGCAGTGGGACGACCCTTGGGAAGTGTAGTTTAACAACCTGTGACTGTTATTGTGATGCATTAAATCAGAGGCAGAATGAGATGTTTGACTGACTATAAAAGAATGTTTTAATTAAATGGTTTTAAAGAAAATGTACAATTGACCTATCACAACATAGAATGTTAATTCCACCACTTCAGAGTGGTTGAAGTAGTTAAACTTTGCACATGTATGTTGTATTATCACTGAGGAAGGAGGGGGGTTTCTTCTTAAAACACTTTCCGTAAATGATGTTTTTTTCCAACCGGGATTATGATTTGAAAATGGCATTGAGGCATTCCAGATCATCTTTGGGAATGATAAAAAATATTGTTATATAAGTGAAACATAGTAACTCAGGTTGAATAAGACATACGTCCATCAGGTCCAACCTATTTTTTTTTTAAAACCCCTAACAGTTGATCCACAGGAAGCAAAAAACCCAGCTAAAAAAAAGTGGGGGAAATTCCTTCCTGGCTCCAAATGGCAATCTGAAAGTATCCCTGGCTCAACCCGATCTACGTAAATGTATTATACCATAGTTCTCACATTTTTTAAAGCTATTCAATGATCTTGCCATTACCACATCTGCTGGAAGACAGTTCCACAGTTTCACTGTTCTCACTGTAAAGAAACTTTCCTAACCTGAAGATGTTTCTTTCCAACCTTAAAGGACAACTAAAGCCGTAGAACACCTTGATATAAACCATTATCTCTAATTTTTATACGGGCGCTGGGAAATTTACCTAACCAATTTACCTAGCTAATCATTTTACAGGACAGATAAACAAGGAAGTCAGGTGACTGAGGTCAGGAGGTGTGGTCTGACAATGCACATACACAAGATACTTCATACTTCCAGTTCTTAACAGGCTTACATTTATCTTAATACAATTAAATGAGTGGGATTTATAGTTTATTGGTGTTTTTAGGGGGGTGTTGTTTCAGATTCTGGAATATAAAAAATTGGGTTTAAGTTCCTCCTTTAAAGGATGTCCACAAGTGTTCTGATATGACCTATTCGTGAACAGTGCCCAGAGTTTTATTGTATGGCCCATTTATATATTTGTATAAGGTTATCATATCCCCACACAAACGTCGCTTCTCCAATGTAAACAGACTAACTTGTCTAATCTGCCTGCATAGTAAGCTCCTCCATTCTCTTCATTATTTTTAGTTGCCCTTCTCTAACTGCTTCTATTTCCAGTTCCCTTTTTTATATGGGATTCCAAAACTGTTCCGCATATTCCAAATGAAGACATACGGATAGGTTGTATGTGTACATAAAGTGATTAGATTGTAAGCTCTTCGGGGCAGGGCTGATGTGAATTGTGTAATAATTGTAAGTGAGCGTAATATGTAGCGCTATATAAGAAATAAATACAAATAAAATAAAAATAACAAATAAATGAGGCCTTACCAGTTGCCTTTTGTAAAAGAGGGAGAATATTTTTCTCTTGAATCTATTCCTCTATTTATCAAGACAATATCTTGCTAACCTAGCCCTGGCTGTCTGGCATTGTTGCTACAGCTAAGTCACTAATCTACCACAGAACCCCCAAATCTTTTTCCATTACAGCATGCACTTAACACAGAGTTATTTAGGGTGTAGGTGCACAGGATTATTAAATTCCAAATGCATCACCTACATTTACAACATTGAATCTCATCTGTCCCATTCTTCTGCCATTTTGATAATCTATCTAGGTTTACTTGCAGCACTTGCACATTATTTGAAGTTTCCAAAGCTCTGCATAATTTGTGTCATCAGCAAACACAGACCTTGCTCCTCAATGCCCCCTTCATTTATAAGGCATTTATAAACAGACAAAAGAGTGGCCCCGTACAGAACCTCTGAGGCACTCCACTTAGAACTTTAGACCCACATGATTAGCTCCATTGACCACCACTGCTCCTGTATGTGCGATCCAATACACCATTCTCTATCCATGAACAAATGTTTTCTTCTAGGCCACCGTCCTCAGTTTATAACATTAGTCGCTCTATTGTGCACATGTATCAAAAGCTTAGCAAAATCCAATATACCACATCCACTGCTGTGTCTGAATCTAATTCTTACTCACTTTCTCATAAAAACCAATTAATTTATCTGGCAATGATCTATTCTCATAATCCATGCTGCTACTACTATAAGATCAGTTCTGGAGACAGAAGTGAAAGAATAATCCCGTAAACAAAGTTGTCCAGCACTTCCCTACCACTGATGTTAGGCTTACAGGTCTATAGTTACCAGGCTGTGGAACGACTACTCCCCACAACCAAAGTGAATCTGAAAAGATGAGAAACACATGGTCTAGAAACGAACTGAACTAAGCCTTTTAAAATCTGTGGAGCAACTCATCTGGTCCTGGGTCTTTATTATATTTACTTTATTGTTTCCGTACCATATCCTCCATCAGAATGTGAATACTCCTCATTTTTTCTCCCCTTCATATTATACAAGGACTAGGATTCTCTATAGTGAAAACAGATGTAAAATACAGTTTTAGCAGATTAGCCTTTTTGGCATCCCTACAACCATCTCAGCCCCATTGTTATGGTTCCACAATACTCAGGTCCTCATCTTTTTACCATTTATTCTTAAAAAAACATTTTGGGTTGGACTTGCTTTGTTCGGCTATCCGTATTTCCTTTTCTATTTTAGCTAGTTTAATTGCTTCTTGCACTCTTTATTACAGCGTTTATACTACCTGTAAGACTGTTCTGTTCCCTTTTTCTTTCCATTTCCCTTTTTACCTGAGCATTAAGCTATACAGGGCGGACCTAATTTTCTTTACAACTTGTTCCCTAAATGCCCTTTAAAGTGTCCACGCTGCTCAGTATCTTTACCTAGAACCATTTCCCCCATCTATGAGCAGTAGGATTCTTTACCAACAGAAAATTAGCTTTCCTAAAGTTAAACGTTTTTGTTAACCACCAGTGTCCTTTTAGTTTTTTTGCAACCTAATGACCTATGATTATTCAATGATTTTCTCTCCACATGTGTTTTTTTTAGATTTCGTTGTCGCTTTTTTTCTCTTTTTCCCTTCCTTATTTTATTTTTAGCCGGGTTCAGTGTTTTTTTTTCCTTTATTGGGTTTGTGGGGGAGGTGGGGGCTCTGTTTTTAGCGTTCCCCTTTTAGTTTGTTTTGGGATGGTAGGGGGGCTTGGGATGGTTGTTTGGTGCTGGGGTGTCGTGAGTTTTGCTTTGGGTTTTCTTTATTTTCTTCTTTTTCTTTCCTTCTGGCCCCCCTCTTCTTTGGGATTGGGTTTGTTTTGTGGGGTGTTTGTTAAGGCTTGTGTGGCATCCTTTGGTTTTTAGGATGTGTTGTTCTTGCTCTTTGGGGGTGGTTGGTTTTTTTTCTTATTTCTTTGGGTTTTGTTTTTGGTGGGGTTTCTGGTGTTCCATGTGCGGCTTTTGTTGGTTGGTTGTGTGGGGTGTCCTAGTTTTGGGTTTTGGTTCTTTGATGGGCTCTTGGGTCTTGCAGAATTTTTTTTTACCTCTTTTCATTTGCAGTCTTTTTATGTTCTCAGTTTTTTTTCGTTGGTCTTTCCCCCCCCCCTCCCTTCCTCCCCTTCTCCTTCCATTATGCCCCTTCCTCTCCTTCTCTTCTCTCCCCCCTCTCTGCCCCCCCCCCATTCTGTCTAGTAATGAACTTCTACCATCTGTGAAGAAATGCCCCCTCATATATGGAAATGTAAAGAACTGTTAACCTGTTTAGGTGCGGCAGTTCCCTAACGCCAATCTAGTAGGGTAGTTAAAAATCCCCCATAACCAACACATGTCCCACCATCCGCAGCCCTGCCAACTGCATATGGAGATTAATTTCCGACCTCCTCCCGGCCCTTGGCGGCTTTCTAACATCCCCAAAATTTACCCACCTTCTTGCACCAGCTCCTACCCTATTTTGTTTTCTCCATATGGTTTAATTTCCACCCGCTATTCCAGCTTTTTAGATTTGGTTCAATTCCTGTTGAACATAAGATACATACGCCCCCTCCTTGTCTTATTACGCTGTCTGTCTTAATAAGGCTATCTCAATATTTACTGTCCAGTCGTGTGGTGCATCATTAAGCCATGTTTCTGCTATAACCAGATCCTTTAAAGCTAGTAGTTCTGTCAGATCTATCCAACAATCTGTATCCAATCCGCGATAGTGATGTATGGTAAAAAAACCCACTTGCTTTTGAAATTAAAGGCACAGGTGGTACAGATCCTGTGCCGTCGTCGTAGGATTTCTTGCCATACCACTTGGAAATTATAATCAGTCACGACTGCAGATAATAGACTCACCAGTTGCCTTCGTGTTGGCCGGGTGCCCGCCTTCCCGAACCTTCGCTTTGGGTTCATGTTCTATGTGTACACGTTTTTGGATGGATAGTGGTCTTGGATCGGCGCACACCGGAGTTCCTGGAGTCACACTCATGGTAGGTGGTAGATAAACCACGTTTAATTAAGGGCGTATCCTCGCCATAACAGACTACAAACATAAAAACCATAGTACAAAGACCCCCCCCTTAGGGCGCGCGTTTCAAGCCCAAGGCCTTCTCAGTAGGCTGGGGGTGTATCTCAGTACGTTTCCCTTATAGGGAAAGTGGGCGTCAGTCACCGGGTGAAGGGGTGGCTGTTGGGGAGGCAGGAAGAATAAAGGCGATCAAGCTTAAAACAGAAACTAGAGTAAAATTATACCTCAAAACTGTTTCGGCTAGCCCATGCACTCATGAAACGAGAGTAGAAACCATTGGCCAATTGTGAAGACGGTTGCGGCTGTGCGGTCATTATAAGGAGGAAGGGGGGGGTTGGTAGAACGAGCATACGAGGTTTGTGAGAGTGGGGATTGTCCAAATAGTTTCAAAGCCTAAGTCTTAAGCCATAATTATTAATAAATGCTATGAGTAAAAGTATAATGACATTATCGGGCATATTAATAGGGAAACAAAACAACATTTTAGTAATGTAGCAAATCATGAAATGCCGAATAGGGGGGGTTAAGGGCAAGCAAGGGAGCAGAGATGTGCAATCGAGAGGGAACCGAAAGGGAGTGCGGGTGTTTGCGAAGGTAAATATGGGCGGTCAGAGCTCACCTCTGTTTTGTTTTGGTTGTTTTCTTCCTAAGAGGGTGGCGAGTCTGGCGGGGGCCGCGGTATGGCTGTTGATAAAGCGGGCGGGTAACCCTCACGCGAACGGTTAAACGAGATGATTACAAGTTTGAAATGTCGACCTACTGGACTAGTGATATTCCCTTGGGCAATATCTCTAAGTGTTCCCGAATCCTAGAATTTTAAGGGAACTAGAAGTACAGCCTACATATTGTATTTACAAATGTGTACATGTGAGAAGATGATCACATAAACACACATACAGTTTTGTGTTGTTTATTTCATAATTCTTTTCAGTAACTGTGCTTTTAAATGAAGTAAGATTTATACATTTAGGAGCAGCACTTTTTGCAACGATTTGCACCACATATTGTAATGCCACATTGCAAGACAACCCATGTAGTTCTGTGTCCATTTTTGTTTTCAATCAAACATACGTTGGGTGCATAATATGTCTCCCGAGACTGAGCTCTCTTGGGAACATATTTACAACCCCTTGAAGAACAGAATGAGAACAGGATCCTGTTCTAAAATAGGTAATATATCGTTTATAACAGTTGACTATATTTCTAAACTGTGACTATATTTAGTAGTAAAAAATAGATTTTTTTTCTGCCTTATTCTTAAGTGGTCATGTTAGTATTAGTATTAGTTTGGTATACTTCCAAATATTTGGACCTATTAACATATGTTTTTGTACCACCTACCCCGCTGTTAAGTAGGACAATCTGAAGTACAGGATTTCTGTTCTTAAAAGTGTAGTGATGCGGGGGGCTCTTTTCCTTTTCTAAAATAGGTGGCGATATTTTAGTTCTAGTCCCCATTTTTGTTTCAGCCCGCTTCCTGCATTTGTAAACATTAAATGAATCATTGATTTACTACTTCATACTTGGAACTAAGTACATCCTCCCTATACTCTTGCTGGATGCTGTATGCTGGCCCCCTCACCCCGTCTCCCCCTCATAGTTCAACATACCCGACCACCCATACCTAGTTTAAAAATTCTCCTCCAACCCCCTACCTCTTCTCCCCAAAAACAGCCTGCACCATCTCATTAGAGGTGCAATCCGTCTCCTACTAAAGATCTGTGCCAACAAAAATTCAGCCCCAGTTCTCAAAACTCAACCACTCCCATTTTCCTATACACAAACCTCTTTCCACGCATTTACACTCAGTAGCTCCTCCCCTTGCCCCCTAGCGTAGCACGTGGCTGCGGTAGTAATTTTCTGTAAACACTACTCTGAGTCCTTACTTTTAAACTTGGCCCCTAACTGTCAACATCTTTTTAAGGACTCACCTCCACATCATCTACTTTGTCAGTGGCACCAATGTGAACCAAGACCTCTGTCACTCCTAGCCCCACCCAATCATCTGTCTAGCACGATCCACCACATGTTCGAACCAGCACCAGGGCCAGTCAACACACTGTTCGGCCTGTAGGGTTTTTGGCCGACAGATAACCCTATCTACCCTACCACTACCTACCCCGGCCTATCCTTCCTAGCCCCCCTAGTTTTTCCCTCCCTTGTAATTGGAGATGGTGGTCCCCCTGGAAAAGGCCCGTCCCTACAGCTATCTATCCTAGCCATCATCCTCACATGCTTCCGCCTAAAATGGGCAAATCTGTTGGGATCAACCAGCTGAAAGGAAGCAATCCCTATCATTCCTCCCCTGCTTTCCTGGTGACCCTTTACAAAATCTATCTTCTTTACCACCCTTCTGCCCCCCATTTTCCACGCTCCAGTGTACTGGCCCCTGCCAGTACCCTCAATTCCCCAGATTTTGTCAAGCACTCAATCTGCAAGTTTCCTCCCCTTTATATTCTGACCTCTGCTGCCAAATGGGCACCCACTCCCATCTGATACATACATAGGTCCTTGGTGCGGCTGCTCCAAGTTCCAATACATGCTGCAGTATGCCCCCACTGTATGGCCCCAAACAAAACTGTCCATACTAAACGCAATTCACAGCACAGCAATACACAAAAACGTTTGTCTTTCTTTGTTCCTAAACTGTTTTTGTTTCTACCAACAAACCCCTTAAAAACCACCAACCTCTTTAAAAAACGAAAACCCTTACAATTACATCCCTTCTGGAGCTAAATCGCTCTGGATGAACACATTTACAAAAGCTTAGTTTATACACATGGTTTTTTTTTTACCCAAAATGAAAACTGACCTTTTCCGAGCTGCATAAAAACTGGCCCACACGTGTGGGGCAATTCCTAATTATCTGTTTATCTAGTTATTGGCACCATTTTTATTGACAATTGTGCCTTTTCTTTATTTCCCCATAACCACCATGTCTCCTTTCCAGTTATCTGTTTTTCTTTTCACATATCTAGCAATGAATATCTATCTATTCGCCTACTGTGCCCCCACCCAGGGATCGTATATAAATTGGCAATGCAAACTAGGCAGTGCCTAGGGTCCCGGTTTAGGAGGGGCCCGGGTGCCAAGCCCAAAATTAACAGTAGGGGCCCCAACCAACTATCTTTTACTTCAATGCTTCCTGTGCCACACAATCCCCTCCCCCCCTGCCCCTGTGCCTGCACTTTTGAGATTCATACCCAAAAAATTCAATCATGAGCGATCTGTGCTGGGGCAAACAGATTCCAAGCAACTAATTTTGCCACCTTGCAAAAGATTTATTTATGTCTGGCACACAGTGGCACCTCCAAAACTTGATAGGCTCCTGTGTGAATTTGCGGTGGGGGTGGGGGGGCAAAAAAAAACAAAAAAAACTACTAATTTTTTTTTTGTGCTGATGATTTTATATGCTGCTTTATTTTAATTATAGTTTACATAATTATCTTTCTTTTTTTAGGATTTACTAGACATGTATTTATTCAATATTGGTGTAATCCTGGGGTGTTTGCCATATCGGAATTTACTCTGCTTAATTAGACTTGGGGGGATTAGTACAATTGTTTTCATATATAATGATTCTTATATAAATAAGTTTGTAATGTTAATCATACATTCATTTATTTAAAAATCTTATAGATGGTTCCCATTTTTATTTTTTGGGGACAGGGTTTTATTTGTTTTGTTCTTGCTTGTTGACACTGTAAATTAACCATATTATTGAGTCATTCCACACGTTCAGTCCGCTCGGGTCCCTGCAGGGAAGTACATTTTTTGTGAAGTATTTTTAAGTGTAAACAGAGTAATGTGACTGAGTGCATACTACAGCCACTATAGAGCTTGTGCAGTCCAGCCGGAGAAATGAATATATGAGGTGAAGGGGGTTTTGAATGGAGAAGAAGCTTTTCACAAGGTTAGTTTATATAAACCTAACATAAAATATAGAATTGAATTGATTAAGTGAAGTTGGAAGAATAGGGTACCGTTTTTCTGAAAACATAGTGTCTCTGCACTCTACCAGTGTGGGTGCTCACTCCTCAAACAATCCAACCCTCAACTGGATCTTCACTTCAGAATCACAAATAGGCATGGTGGCACTCCAACTTGGTAAATTTTATTAAATACAGACCCACTACATCCTCACAACGTTTCGGGGGGTAATGCCCCCTCCTCAGGTGAGGAAAGGGGGCATGTACCCCGAAACGTTGTGAGATGTGTGGTCTGTATAACTAAAATGTACAATTTGGAGTGCCACCCATGCCTAGTTGTGATTCCTCAAGTTTGTGCCATACACTGGCTTTATATTAGAGTATTTTAAATGTTGAATTTATCCAGCAGGCTGTGGTCCCCCATGATCAATTCCACTGTTTATAACTTGTTTTGTCACATAGGTATCTGTGTACCATGTCTGGGGACTCTCTTGTTTCCTGAACTGATCATTTGACTGTACGTACAGTATTGGATATTCACTGCTCATCTGTATTGATATTATTACTGCACCGCACTAAGCGTAGAAAAAATACTAAAACAATGAGAGATGTAGAGGGCCCAAATCCTTGCCATTTGGCCTTGGGTCCTATTTCGCCTTAATCTGGCGCTTGCGGCCCTTGTAAAGTTTTGAATTACCATGTACCAAGTGTTTAGCCATGACCACATCGAATTCAAGCCCACCTCACTGTGGATGGAAACCGCCTTTAAAAAGTTTGACGCAGTGTCAACCTTGGAAGCACCCTGATAAAAGCCTACTTCCATACCATGCCTCTAGTTTGCTATACTTTATCTTTATTTCTTTATGTTTCTCACACAATTGTATGCTAATAGATTAATATTGCTTGACATTTTTTGCTAAGTTTTTAGATAACACACCACATCAATAACTGTTTTTGTAAACACAAATATGCCATCTAGTGTTCAATGATATTTAATCGTATTTGCGGTGTTTTCTCTATTTTGGATTCTTAGCTTAATGCTTTATCTTGTGTCTAGAGTGCTTTTTTTTATAGTGGTCCTGCTTTATTTTGCTTTTAGACTAAACTTTTTTACAAGCCATATAGAGTTTGTTTTTATGCTGGACCTTAATGTGTTGCTTTGTACATATAATCATTGGTTACTAGGTCGCTGAAACTTTTTTATTGCATTCTTGTTCTGCCAGTGTACAATCCCTCTTGTTCTGCAGATTAGGTTCATGGTAAGGATTAAAAATGTTCTTGAAATACCACTTCATCTCAAGTCTGCAGGATTTTTATAAAATGCTGTCATTATATAACCGGTTTTAAGCGGTGTGGGTTCATCTTATTTAAATTCCCAGATGCAGTAACTTAGGCAAAATTTTGTTCTGCTATATAATCCTTAGTATAGGCTACTTCGATGCCCTTCTCTAGGATATCCCTCTATGAATTGTGGTGTGGCTTGCATGACTATTTGCTTAATGCATTAATTACACATACAGATTTTATTGGTCCAACAATTGTCCTGGGACAAAAGCCTTGTTCTTCACACTGCAAATTCCATAAGGTGACAATATTTGATTTTGTTTTTATTTAACTTTAATGATATAGTCCCTGTCAATAACATTGGATTTGGTCAATTGTGCAATTATATTTATGTAGCAATTAATACAACAACAACCTTCTAAGCCTGTTGTAAATGTAAGGATATTAGAAGTCGACTTGAAATGGAAAAGAACGTACCTTTTGTGTATCAGTGAATAGTAAACATCATTGTTGTTTTGCCCCGGCAAAAAACAACAGCAAAGTTATTGCAATCGCTTGCGCTGTGGCAAAATGAAAAAAAATTGCGACACTGCGCAGGCAGTCACAAACTGTCACTAAACACTCAGACAAAAGAGTAGTGTGAATCTAGCACTATTTTCCGTTAGCACGGGATATTGCACCTCTCCCTGGCCTGTTCTACAGACCAGAATGTTTTAACATATTGACGCCACTGCTGTTGGCTTAAGTGGTGAGACTAGCACTGCCCTTCACGTGTAGTTTCTGCTGATATATAAAGCCAATGTTGAGTGCATGGTAAAGATTCCTTTTAAAAGGGAAAATCCAGAGCATTTTATTCATGTTGTTTTTCTTTTCTTAATCTCTATTACTATATGATCTTATTTTATTGAAAATGTAATAGCATAAACATAATATAATGCTGTTGTCATACTAAATAAGGTAAAATGGCAAATGCGGATCTGATGAAGTATGGATTAGCGGATGTGGCTGAGAACCCTGGAATTATCACTGATATTGGAATGAAGGCTGTGAATGAGGTTTTTTCCTGCATTAAATACTTGGTTATATACAACTGCCCTCATCTTCATAATCCTAAAAACTGGATCTCTGGTAATTCTGTCAATACTTTGGAATGTTTACAAATGTTTCCTCATCCACTTATAAAGAGATTACTGTGTTGTCTGTGTGCTTTCACTATTTACTGCACATAAACATATGTCAACCAGGGTAGATGTGATCTATAGCTTAGAACAGTGATGTCCAACCTGTGGTCATCCATGTTTAAAAATATAACTCCATTCCCAAGCTACAGTAACATCCCTGGCTTAGAAGATATTTATTAAAATAATAATGTGACACTACAATACAATGATAAATATATTTAAACTCAACAAAAGTATGTCTGAGTGTACACTTACCAGCATTTCTTTTATAAGAAAGTGTATTAATTGATACTGTCAGTAGGTGTCATCCATTTAAATTTTTAATTCTTTTGCTGCTTTTTTTATCCCAAAATGTTGTATGTAAATTGATAGTTATAGCCTATAATAGCATATCATTACAATGTATTGTATATATTTATGAAAGGATGGGTAATATACAAAATAATTGCACCAAATCTTGTTAAAATGCTGTAGGGTATGTTTGTTTTTTGAGCCCAGTGCAAAGTACTGAAATGGCCTTCATTTTTTTTGATTATCTTTTAATAAATTTTCTTTTTTAACTTTGCAATAGATCACTCCCGTTGGAGTCGCCTTGTTGATCTCAGCCTGGTGCGGTGTCATGCTATTAAATTAGAATCCTTCAGCCAGTTTGTTGAGCTGCTTCCCAGTCTGGAGTTTATTTCACTTGACCAAATGTTTCGTGAACCCCCTAAGGTAAGGTGGGTTGTTACACTTTGGGCGCTGCATGCAATGGAGTTTACACCTCATTTAGTGACAGCTTTTGTGGCTCCAAAACTTATTTTATTGCTTTATAATTTGAAATATGCAACATATAATTAAATTGGATGCCTGCAAATTGAATGGCAGTAGGAAAAAAGAAGGCTTTGTTCCTTAAACTAGAAAAGCCTCATGGGTAAAGCTTTGCTTGATAATGTAATTATAAAATAATAGTTGTAAAGGGGATTAAAACAATGTCCATTCTACTGGGAAAAAACCCAAAACACATTATATCTGGTACTTCATTAAAAAATGTACAGAATTTTAGGTATTATTAAAATATCAACCTAGAAAAAGAAAGCTGTTTCCATAAGAAATTATTAGCCATAATGATTGTTCATCAACATATTTTTTTGAATGATTTTTGTAGCACTTTTTTGATTATTAAAGGGTAACTGTGGTCTTGAATTCTTCCAAATTAGTATGAATTATATAAAAAGCCTTCCATCACACCTTCAAAATAAAACCTAAATCACATCTCTAGATAAAATTAGTGAGAAGTTATTGCTGGAAAAGTTCAGCAATATTACTTCCTGCTTGAACACTTCCTGTTTTCAGCCATGTGACCAGCTTGTAGTCATGTGACCAGCCTGTCTGCATTAATAGGCTCCCCTTCTCAACTGTCCATTTTTCCCCCAGCTACTTCCTGATTTCCCCAGCATTAAGTCTTAACTGAGCATGCTTCTCCCCCAGGGCAGAGGGGCTAGAAGAGGTAAGGTGATGTCACTCAACCTACTGGAAGCAGGAAGTTTGAACATTCACCTCAATATCATTTCTCACAGGGTGAAGCCAGAGATGTGATTGCAGGCTTTCATTTAACCCTAACTTGTTTGGAGACCACAATTGCCCTTTAAGCTTTAAGTACATCCTGCATATAATTGAGAGATTTTAAACTTGAGAAGCCACTTGTGTGGGTTGGGACATATCTTAAGTTGCTAAAACATGCAGTGCAATTTGACGTATTATTTTTGATATATTTAGATGGCTAAAATTATTTATAGATGGTTTTAACTCTATATAGTTAAACTGCAATGTATTTCTTACTGTTAAAACTATTGTATAGACATATGTTTTTATGTACAGTAATAGAGGCATTGGCAAATTTGTAAGAAGCCAGCATGTGCTGGTAGATAAAGGTCTTATAGATCACTATATAGATCACTTGTATGTGCTTGTAGGCAAATTCTAAAAACTTATATTTACTGTATATTCACATCATTTTAGGGCTCGTTTTGTTAGTAGCAAAGCTATATTTTAAACTGTTTACACACAATTTTATTTGAAAATGATCAGTTCTTCTTTTGCACCAGGGGTGTATGAATAGTAAGTAGCCTTCCAAACGCTGTTGAACTACAATAGAGGGATTTTTCTTCCCACATGATACCTTTTTTTTTCATTTGTATTTTATTTAATTTTTAGATGTCAGATCATTTTTAGAGTGGAAAATAAAAATGCAATCAGTCAAATTATTCTTCCTTTCTGTTTTCCAGACTGTATTTCTGAGTATTCTAATGAGATCAATTGGAAACAAGAACACTGTCCTTCTTGGTCTTGGTTTTCAAATGTTTCAGTTGGCCTGGTATGGGTTTGGCTCGCAACCATGGTAAGAGGAGTTTTGAGTCTAAACTGCCTGTATCACAAATGGAGCAAAAAAAAGATTTCTGAAATGGCTTTGAAATACTGATTTGTGCAATCCACACCTCCATTTATCATTTGACATATCATCTATATCACCACTTGGTTTGTTTAAGTTAAGCTAGTATACTTAAAGTATGATCTGTTCCCCCTTCTCCTTCAATGACGAGGCCAATAGGAAGACACGCTCTACAAGGAGCGTTTCCTTCTATTGGGCGCCTCATGAATCCCAGAAGAGGGAGCGGAGCAGCACTGCAAACTTATCAGTACCATGCCTACCTTGACGTATCCCCCTTTCCTAATCTGGTTAAATGACTCCAAAACTATACTCAAAATAGATAAAAAAAGAATGAAGCAGGTACATAAATGTTTCATTGCTTAGTTAACTATTAACACCTTATACTTTTGCCAAAAGCAGTAAACCAGTCAGCTCTTGCTTAGCACGTGGTTGCCTGTTAATTAGACAAAGCCACGTGGTGCTGCAGGCACGTAGTTGTTGCATAAGCTGGTGACTTAATCCTCATCACAGGTCAAAGGGAGGTGCATTAATAGGCTAATACCGTAAGTGACTCAAGCCCCACCCCCTTTCAATGTGGATTGAAAAAAGATATTTGGAGAGAAAGTACAGTAAGGACTAGGTCCCTAAAATTATTTATTTTTTATTTTTAAAAAAGGAATATGCCACTATAATGGTCCTTTAAATAGTGTTTTCTAAGCAAAGATATACCTGTATTAAATTATTACAATCTACCACAGCAAGCATTTATTAATATTAATTCTTACATTTCACCACTTTAGTACATGTAATAGATTCTGTAAATAAGAAGGCTTAAATTTTGTTGCTGGTACAACCCGCAGCCCATGTAGTCATCAAAGGCCCACACAGCCTGAAACCAGTATTTACTGTCTCTATGCACATAGTATTTTCTATACAGATGTCTCCACAGTAATATGGAAGTTCTTGGTAAGACTTTGAAAGCTGCTTGTTACCCTGCAGTTTATTTAGAACTATTGTAGAACTAAACCCATACTGCAACCTATACTCCAGAATCTGAAAACAATCCCCCTAAAAACACCAATAAGCTATAAAATTGTATTTAAGTAAATGTAAGCCTGCTAAGAACTGGATATAGTATCTGTGTATATGTGCAGTGTCAGACCACACCTCCTGACCTCACTCGTTTTTCTTGCTTTATCTGTCCTATAAAAGGATTAAAAGGATTGGCTAGAGATTATTAATGGGTGGGACCAACTGTAATTAGTTTCTGCCATAGCTAAGGACTGAGCATGTGCAGAACCTAATGGTCGTTGATACTGGAATGCTGTGAAGTAAAGCACAAACCATATGTTATTTAGGTAAATTTCCCAGCGCCATTATCAAAATGAGTGGTAAGTCACAGATTACAGGTTTTATATCAAGGTGTTCTGCCTTCTGGTTCAATGTTCTGTGGCTTTAGTTGTCCTTTAATATTATTAATCTGTACCTAGCAAAAGATGGATCAAATGGCTTAAGTTTTAGAAACACACAGTCCAAAAGTTCAGTTTTTTTTTTTTGTTTGTTAATTACCTAGAAAAAGATAAAGATATGTGCCAGTGTTTCACATAGTATCTCTGTTAGGATAGGGGTAAGAGTTATGCTTTTAGCAAGAGAGAGTACATGTGCAAGTTGCAGGTTCAATTCCCCAGACTTACTTTTATTTTTATCATTTTTACTGAAATGTTAATATTCTGTTTCTTACATTCATGCTATCTAAGAAATACACCTTAAAGAATACTTTGACTTTTGTATGAAAAATAAAAGGTTATATCATTGTTAGGATAGGAACTGTAGGGCCAGTCACTTGTATCAGATGTATCTAAGTATCCACATCTAGCCTGTAGACCAGTGATCCTCAAATGATCCAGTCGGAGCCCCGGGAGAGTGATTTAGGATAAGAAAAATGCAAGGGGTCTAGCAAGTCCAAAATCAATCTCTCTACTTTATTGTGTAGCACTCTGGATTATATAGATGTAACTAGCACATAGTCACATTATTCACAAGAAATTGAAAAATACAGATTTTTGTTAGAGACCTTGAAAATGCTGCCAGTACAACAAAAATCTGTTATCTCATGGGAGTGGAAAGTACATGTTAGTGAGAGAACATTAGTAAACTTTAAGATATACTGTAATCTAAATCAAAGACATACTGTAAGGTAAAATAAAAATGAAGGCAGCTAATGCAAAATGGATGCTATAATGGTAAGCAATGTATATAGGAAATGGTGGATTATATAAACCCTTCAGGAGCATTGAATGTGTTTGAAAACAAAAAACTGAAATCCTTATTCTGTGTCAGGGAGAGGGAGGATCTCTGTGCCATTATGTGATTGGCTGTTAGCTTAGCTTTTAGTAAGCTAGGCTGCAACTTTCTTGTTTTGATCTGTTGAGCACTACAGAGTATGTGCATGTATAGCAACACTTAGCTGGGGTTTACCCGAATATGGATGCTGACCACTAGTATCCACGGGTTAATTTCATAAATCATCCAGCAGCTACAGCAAAGGGAGAGGTGAGACAGCTTGTTGTATGCTTGTGAATGTGCTTTGTATATTGGGACAATGTTGTCTGGAGACTTTGGTTCTCTTTTAAAGGGTACACAAACGAGAAAGGGACAATATGTCTGATCCGACAGTAAAAAGGTAAAAGAAGTAAAAAAAATTTGTCTGCAATGTTTTTCTTAATTGCATTGCATGCTTATCGTTATAAACTTAGATAGTTGTAATACTTGACAAAAATGTGTTCATGTGCTCTGTCATTTTTTATATTATCTATGATTTGTTGTTCAGGCCAAGAACATATGAGTATGCTAAAGCCTGTATAAGGCACAAAGATGATTGTAAGTCAAGTTAAATTGGTTTGAGACAGAATATCGTCACTGGGAGAAGGAAAAGTTTGACTAAATGTAATAATTGCTTTGTATTAACATTAAATAAGGTGAAAAACTGGATTGCTTCCATGCTAGATCTGTGTTAGGGAACTTGATCTGGGATTTTGATTTCGTAGATAGAAAGCTCAGAATGGGGCTGACGTTAAATGGAAAAATCAACATTTCTGCCAGTTGATCCTTTTAAGAAATACAGTACACTCTTTGCATGCTTGGCTATAGTTTAAAGGACTTGTACAATGAAAAATGTACTTTGCCTCATTTCAGTCTATAAATAATTGCATATAAGCAGCACTTACCAGTACTTGTTTTGCTCAAGCTCAGTCCCCCAGCCCCTTGCCAGACTGTCTGACTCTATGTGAGGGCAAGCATGCTTGGTAATCCCTATGAGGCAGCATTGGGAGAGGGAATTTCCCATCATGTAGCTCACATACCAACTGTCACCATTCCCCTCCCTACAGCAGGGATAAGCAACCAGTAGATCTCCAGATGTTTGAAAACTACAACTCCCAGCATTTCTCTACAAGCACTCTGTAGTTAGGGAATTCTGGGAGTTGCAGTTTCCAAACATCTGGAGATCTACTGGTTGCCTATCCCTGCCCTACAGAAAAACTATAAATAACAGAAGAGTTTATTACTGAGGCACTTGATTGCCAGCTGGATTGTTAGATGTTTCAGACTGGGTATCTTAAGAAATAGGGGACTGATCAGGGGTGATAGGGTAAACTTATAGTTTCCAGTAATGGGGATTTTAAAACAAATTTCCCAGTGTACATATCCTTTAAAGTAGGCTATAGTCATAGGCCAGGAACACACACTGCGGATTTTATTTTTCTTATTCACAGGCCTGTTTTAATTACATATTTTTCTAGAAAAATTGGTGGATTCAAGCCATCAGACACGGTAAGGCGATCAAGCAGTTTTTAATTGGCCAAATGATCAGTTGTGCCGAAATATCTGCGCTGCCTCATGAATACCAAACTGAAAAGTCAAATGCTCCCCAAGTATTGAAAATAGGGTCTTGAGGTTCTTACCTGGGGGACCTAAGCTGGGTACACACCAGCAAAGTTTGTCCTGACCGAGTGTTCGCTACTAGCAAGTGCTCGGCCAATCAGATGACTGTCAGTTCAACAATAGTGGCTGCAACCCAATCACCCATTTTTCTGATACGGATGAACAGACGGCTGAGCTCGGCTGATATTTCCGTCTGACCGCTACACACACAGATATCGGTTGGTCGGCTAGAAATATCTTATGGTGTGTACCCAGCCCAAAGTCTCCAGACAATATTATACCCTTATCCTAATAGAGTGGCTATATAAACAACCAGTACATGTAGAAACTTTCTTTTCCAAGAAACATAATGGAAACTAACAAAAAATGCCATAGATTCAGGGTAACGAGCAGCATTCAAAATCTTATCAGATGCTTTCGTTTTGTTTGCAGACATCTGTTTAGAAACCACTCTGTGCAGAAAGACAGTAAATACTGGGTTCAGGGGGCGTGGCAATAGGTGCACATGCTCACAAGGCTCTTTGAAGACTACATGGGCTGTGAGTTGTACTGGTAACAACCTGGAAACCTTCTTAATTCTGGAATCTATTTCTCACATGTATGTTAAAACAAAAATGTTTAATTCTCCTTAAAATGTGAAATGTCAAACATAAACAAAAAAGGAAGCAGCTGGAAGAAAGGGGAAGTTTTATAACATCAGCCCTCATTTCTCACACAGCAATACTGTGTATTGGGCAATATTTTCCCCTTTGTTTTTTTTTTTTGAAGCAGTCAGAGACTGACAAACGGCATAATGACTTGTGAACCTTTCCTTCAAAATTTTTGGTCCAGGGGGCTGGGCATTTTGAAAGTCGAGAAGAAATGATCTTCCCGATTTCAAGCCCAATGTGCATGGGGAGGTGTGGCTTCTAATAGAGCTAAATGGTATCTGCTCCAAAACCTTTTCAGATCTACCAATAGCTAGAACATAGCCTGATGCAAAGTATTTTTTGCTTAGGCAGGTTTAAGCTTAAGAAATGGTCCATGAATTACCGTAAAATAATGTATCACTTTTGTGTGTACACTCCTGTCCTATGAACCTTTTGTGGAACAGCTTAAAGGAACACTAAACCGATAAAACCAACTATTTGCCATTCATTTCTATTATTCACAGGGAGGTGAGCTTATTCTCACCTCCCTGTGAATAATAGGACGCTCGGGGGACCTGGAACTTACCTTCGATCCGCTCGCAGCCGCTTCTTCACTGAACAGCTGTTCTCTCCCGATCGCGCGCCCTATCTTTTGTGGTCGGGACAGAGCAACTGTTAGTGAAGGAGCGGCTGCGAGCGGAGCGGAGCGAAGGTAAGTTCAAGGTCCCCCGAGCGTACTATTATTCACAGGGAGGTGAGAATAAGCGTTCTCACCTCCCTGTGAATAATAGAAACGAATGGCAAATAGTTGGTTTTCCAAATTATGGGAGTTTAGTGTCCCTTTAAGATATTTTAGTATAGAAAGCTCTGCAGTTATTTTAATTAATTTACGCAAAGTAGTTTATTGGACAGACCCTCTATCACAACATTCTTGTAAGCACACTAAACGTGTGATCAAGTGACTTAGAGAGAGGATGTGGTTAGAACTGATATTACATGAAAATTTAAGCAATACGTTGTTTCAATTTACAGTTTCTGGGCTATATGGGCTAATTTAACGAGGTGCAAAATAATGCCTGTGCAGATGTAATCAAATGTTTTCTAACTGTTGTAGACCAGTAAAAAGGTAACATCTGATACATTACTGCAAATTAATAGCAGGGGCATATTTTTGCACCTTGATTGAACTTCTCCTTTAAATTGGAAAAAAAAACAACAAATCGTTATCCCTATCATGGATTTTTCATAGATAGCTGAACTATGTACATTTCTTAATTAAAATGTATAGCTTGAATAACTGTTCACAGTTGATAGATAAACTGATTTTAATGAATTACACATAGAGCTCATATATTTAAAGGGACTGTAAACTCCCCATCATCCATAAAAACAACTATGTGCCATCCGTGGCACCTCCCTGTGAATAATAGGACGCTCGGGGGACCTGGAACTTACCTTACCGCCGCTCAACTGCAAGCCGCTCCTTCACTGAAAGCCGCTCTGTCCTGACTGCACGCCCTATCTTAGGCGCAATGGCGCCAATACAAAAGATAGGGCGCGCGATCGGGGGAGAGAACAGCTGTTCAGTGAAGCAGCAGCTTGCGAGTGGAGCGGTGGTAAGGTAAGTTCCAGGTCCCCGAGCGTCCTATTATTCACAGGGAGGTGAGAATAAGCGTTCTCACCTCCCTGTGAATAATAGAAACGGATGGCACATAGTTGTTTTTATGGATTTAGTGTTCCTTTAAGTATTATATATTCTTCTGTATAGGTAAACATTTTCATTATTATCTTGTAGGATGATGTGGGCTGCAGGAGCTGTAGCAGCAATGTCAAGTATCACTTTCCCTGCAGTGAGTGCCCTGATTTCACGTAATGCAGAATCGGATCAACAAGGTTAGTTAAAGGGTAAAAAGAAATCTGCTTTGCCTGGACGTATCATTCAGCTTGCAGAACATTTATCCAGAAAAACAAATATCTGAACACAGTGATTATAATAAAGAATATATTCCTGTATATATTATTTAAAATCTTTGTCATGCTTGTCAATATAATGTAATTATTGGACTTGCATTTCATCATTGCTGCAAAAAACAAGGAAATCTCCCCTAGCTGGTGACTAGATTAATTACTTGTGTATTTAAGGTCTGTCGATCAGTCCCTGCATCCTTTGTCATTGATTAACATGGGGTAGCTCTTTTTCAGGAGCATCCTAAGCAGCAGTGTGGTCTAGCCCTTACTGTTATTTTTTTGGCTGGAAAACCGTTCTGCAAACAAAGTTATGCCTGGTGAACTACCAACATTTACAACTGGAGTGTACCTTAAGAATGACTGCTTACAGACACGAATTACTATGATGTAAAGGGATGCATTAGTCAGCATGCTGTTCTCTGCCTTACAGGTGTAGCCCAAGGTATGGTAACTGGAATTCGGGGATTATGCAATGGCCTTGGCCCGGCGCTATATGGATTTGTCTTTTTCCTTTTTCATGTGGAGCTCAATGGAATAGTACCAGTGCCTAGTACAGAAAAAGACATTTCAAAGGATCCAAATGATGCAGTAAGTAGGGTTTTCAAAGGGTAACTGTGGTCTCCGCACATGTGCATTTATTGAAAAGAGATTGTTGCTATCTTTAAAAAATGATGTAGAGGTTTGTGGGGTGGGGCTTATGATGCAGCTGATGATTCTCTGTCGCAGCAGTGGGCATGTTCCAACCTTAAACTTAGAGACAGACGCAAAACACCCTTTATACTGTTTTAACTTTATGCTGCAGCTAGAAGCATTAACCAAAAGTAATTTTAAAGGTTGGAGTGTGCTCTTTTTAATTTAGGCCACTTATATGGAGACCACATTTACACTTTAATGCTGTAATTTAATAATGTCTACACAAATGGTCAATTTGAAAAAAACTATTTGTTAAACTTTTTATCTTTATTTTACAGACTGCCGTTATCCCTGGTCCTCCATTCTTGTTTGGAGCATGTGCTGTTCTCCTTGCTTTCTTGGTTGCCTTATTCATTCCTGAACACAGCAGCCATTCATCCAAAAACATTGGTGGAGGGAAACACAACAGCAATATGGGGGGTATTCAGACAAATACTCCAGGCCATGGGAGTGAAGAAGATATTGAACCATTGTTGCAGGACAGCAGTGTATGACCTTTCTTTTCCTTTTCTCCAGTGAGTTGCTTATAAAAATTGAAAGAATGTATCAAGCTCAGTTAAAATAAGGCTACAACATTGTACTACATCCCTGTTTAGACATTTAGAAACTGCCATTAACATATCCTTCATCTTTAAAAATAGCAATGCACTTTGTAGGAGATTGCACGAGTAGCCAGAATCTCCAGCAACTGAAGGTTTGAGATACTGGGTTTTTTGCACCCTTCCATTTGGTTCCTTTTAAACTCTGTTTCGCTACCTCAATCCTTGTTATTGCGGTGTATGTTGACTGTTGAAGAAAACTGGGTATTGCAGTGACAGAATAACAGCCTCAGATCATATGCAAATTGAGTGGGTGTTTCATGCACCTTTCAGTGCCTGCATTTTGATTTCGTATGGTAAGTGAAAAGACTTTGCCTTTCTTGATGATCTTTTTGAGAAACCTTTGTGTTCTGTATTTAAAAGATGACGCTGAAGGACAGAGCCTCTAATAAAATTATAGCTGCAAGAATTTTCAAACCAAAATTTTTAAACATAAGTATCATGGATTGTTTTTTGGATTAGCTGTTTATGCAGCCATCACTTTGTTATCTAAATGGATTTATTTGTTAAATCCATGTTTAAAGGATACTCTAAAAATGGTTTTATTAATAGTTTGCACATGTAATCTTTAATGGAAGTTAGAACCTATTATTAATACTTTTTGTTGCACTGTACTTGTGAGGTGTTCACCCAACAAAGTTATGCTTTGTTTATGGCCAGGATAGTCGACTCTTGTCAGCCTGAATTCTCACTACTGCCTGGATGCGCTCATGAGATGGCAACCAGGTTTGTGCACATTAATGACAGGAAGCAAGTTGGAAGATTGCCACAAGCACACCATGGACAAGTAAAATCTTTGAGAAAACAGTGCAGCCAGAGGTAGAAATAACCTATACTAATTATTGATTATGGGGGGAGAATCACCCAGAACCCCTATCACTCTGAGTAAATCTCCTGTAAATGAAACAATATCGCCTTTGGGGTTTTGAGATTTACCCACCGCATGATTTTAACGCTGGCTATTGGGCAGAGTTAAAATTTTGTGGTAAATGTGACGCAAGCGTGTTTTTAAATTGTAAGGGCCGGTTGCACGGGTGTCTCCTGAGAAATGATAAGATGGAGTTAGTCTGATTGAATATCAGTTATTGCAACTTAAACTCTGTCAAAGAGCCCTGTAAATGAGGCTGTATGTGTTTAATTCATTATAAAACATTTATTTTTCCCTTACATCTTCATTACACAAGCTTTAATTGTACCTATCTTTTGCTTCCTGACACTTTCCCTCCCATTTATATTTGAGGGCCTATGCATGAGTGGTGGGATCACTAGTAGTAGAAATATAAAGTTTTTTTTTTTTTTTTTTAAGAACAAGGAACAGTCTGAAAATGATCTTTAATTGCTTAGGGCTCCTATTCATGGGAAGACTGATTAGCAGCCTTATAGCCTTATTTATGAATACAAGCTCAGGGGCAAAATATTGCATTACTGTCAATGAGCTCAAAGAAAGACACCTATACAAAATTCTTTTAATATCGAGACTAAATAATCTTTATTAAAGGGGAAGTCCAAAAAGATGTAATTTGTTACAGTATGATTAGGTCCTTACACATTTCTTTTATTTGTGCATTAATTTACTGCTTTATATTCTATCATGACTTCTGTCTTCTTGTATTTGGATGCTGTGCAAAGTGAAGTGTAATGTTTCAAACTGTTACAAACAAAATCCTTATTTACCACACTGTGAATTTGACTATTTTAAGTGTGAAATGGGATATAGACTGATAATAATAATGCATACAAAGCTTATAACATTTTACATTCTTGATGTAAGGCATTGTCTTGGTGGTTAGATTCATTTTACAATTATTTTTCTTACTTTTGACTGGAATTCCCCTTTAACTTGCTGATGTAACTTGTTCATATACATATACCTTATGTTATCAATTTATGGGTACCTTCCAGCCTTAATGCAATGTTCTTTGTATTTGTTACCAACCTTTAGAACATGTTTCTTTATTACGTTTTTCAAATAAATATGCAGATTACTTTATGCTCTAATTTTTGCTAAAAAGCAGATTCCACATCCTTTCTAGACTGCTAATGCTTGATTATTATTTTGTTCTGTCCGTTATGGCACTTCCAAACATTTTTTTCATTAGACACAACTAGATCTGTTAAAGGGCAAGTTCACCCCTCAAATGAAAAATTGTATTTAGGTAAATCACTGAAATGCTGCTTGGTGTTTTGATATTACCCTTTCTGCTTCCTGGTTCTTTCGGTAAGCAGCTGTCTGCTATGGATGTGGCAGTTGACATTACAACCAATGACTGCATGTTATTCCCTTGTCTGCCTCCTCCGAGCATGTGTTAGCTTGTAAAAGAGCTTGATGAGGAGGCAGAAACCTTTTGAGCGGCAGAGAGACTAGGGAGAAAAACGTTTCACTGCATAACCGGGTAGTCCTACATCTTACAGCTTTCTAACTTTTGGGGTTTGGGGGGAGGATTTACCAATATATAATTCTTTTAAGGAGTGAACGTGCTTTTACAGTAAACTGAAAAATACCGTAGTTCAGACGTGCTTCTATTTTCTGATACAGACATATCGATAAATGAAGAGTTAACTGGGCAAGACTTCATGTTTTATATGTAGATATTTGTAAGAAACTTACTTTTCCTTAATGAGGGGCTGTGTATATCTTGTATTTATAACTGTAACAAGTTTATTGACTGAAAATATACTGCTTTTATATAAAGGATTATCTGACTGAAAAGTTTTTTTTTTTCTTTTCGTAATATATATATTTTGAAATGTTATATCCTCAACAGAGATAACATACATTTTGTAATATGCATTTGGTTTTTGTTAACAAACTTCATAATACATAATAAATGGGCAAATTATTCTTGAATGTAAAATCTAAGACTCTTGGTATTTATTCAGTTTTATTTGAATTTCTTACTCCACAATGATTAAATAAAAGTCCTTTAATTTCATAAAGCTGTCTGGATCAGGTCTGTGCGCCAAATTTTATCATTGGACCTATGTGTGTTAGATGTGATTAAAGATTGCATGAGACTTTATGCTTTTGGTTTATATGCATCTGTAAAGCAATAAAAAAAAATAGTTTCAATAAAATTGTGCTCTTGTTATAGAACGACAAAAATATCTGTTAAATCTTCTCACTGTCAAAACATCCTGCCATGCTGATCTT
Organism: Hymenochirus boettgeri; assembly: GCA_019447015.1. Classification (NCBI taxonomy): domain Eukaryota; kingdom Metazoa; phylum Chordata; class Amphibia; order Anura; family Pipidae; genus Hymenochirus; species Hymenochirus boettgeri. Next base: position 259,996,824 of record CM033469.1, on the reverse strand, counting down.
ATTTTTCCTGCTGATAAGGCTAGAGAGGTGAATTCAAGCATTTGATACCAGATACAATTTGCTAGTTGTCACATGTTTACCCTCTAAGGCTAAATAATAGCTTATTACACTATGGTGTTCCTTCCACTGTTTTTAACCTTGGGATGATAATATTATGAGGGTTTTTTTTTTAAGAGTATATTGTGGTTTCCACTGAAAGGAAAAATGAATATAAAAATTTGAATAAACTTTAGCAAATATTCATATTCCCAAAACAAGCAGTCATTAGACTGATTTGAAATAATCTCTTTATGTTCTTTATGAATCTCATGAAAGCATGTGACAATGCTATAATAACCTTTCACAGTTATTAACTATATGTACTTGTTTCAACTTGAGTATCATCTGATCATTGGTCATACCCTACATTCTTTACTTTCTTACATTCTTGTTCTAATTAGTGTGGGCAGGATGCAGCTATTTAATCCCTTCTGTCTCTCTGACTTTCTTCTTTAAATATAATCTAAGCATTTTCTTAATTATTTTTGGGGGGGAAAGTTTGTAGAATCAAACCTATTAAAATGTTGTGAAGTATTGACAAAATATGCTTTACATAAGCTTAAATATATGTGGGGAAGTGCAACATTCATACCATACCCTTATAACTTGCTTAGGTTTTTTTTTTTTTCTTAAATGGTTTAGGCGTGTTATACTTGAAATTATATTTCAGTCCAATATTTCAGTCAATCAAGATGAAATATCTGCAAAAATTTTAAGTGACCTATCATTTACATTTGATTAGATTTTTTTAGCCTAAGTCCACATGGTAAGGTTCAGTTCAAATCAAACATTGAATCATTGTAATGTGCAAGTGAATGGCCTGCACAAGAGTTGTCAGTAAACGTTCTGAAGCTATTGGTTCTTAAATGACCACAAAACAGGAGATATGAAATTCTCCAGTCCCTATTAGCGCTTTAATGACCACAAAACAGGAGGAATGATTTGAAGTTCTCCGGTCTGTCCACTCACGCCAATTTCCTGGGTGGTATCCGCCAGTAAAGGAAAGGGGGTAGAGAGCAGTGAGGAGTACTTCAATGTAGAGTATTTGGACTTGAAGTGTGGAGAAAGGCATGTATTGCAAAATCGGGGCTGTGCTTACTCTGTTTCAAAGTGTTTGTAGGGAGTGAACATTCCCTTTAGAAACTACTTCCCACAAAGATCCATCAGTAAATAAAGAAACTTTTTAGGACCACTAACCACCAATTGTACCTATTTCCCTCCAGAATCTATAATTGTATGTGAGGTAGGAGTAGAAAAAACATGTCCTTGAAGATTGAATATTTCCTTTTAAAGAACACCTTTCTGAACTTTTACAAAGATGCTAGACTGAATACTGAAATTCATAGTGTCATTGTCAATCACTTCCAGCTTATAGTTGTAATTGTAACGCAATCCAACCAATATTACAAGCACAGTATTGTTGCTGATTATTTGAACCTCACAAAAATAACCAATGTTTAACTTTTTCACAAGAATTCTTTACACTTTACAACTAGAGGTGTATTGTGGGTTCAGATAGAACCCAGTAATGGCAAATGATTTTGGTAACCCTTGAATATACAAATCGATTTTTGTTACCCTCGAATTCATGATTTCGGTAACCCTCAAATTTAACAAGGAAGCTTGAATACATTGATTGTGAAGAAAGTTAGTTTTGGTTATATGTACATTTGTCTCAGACCATTTCCCCAGTCCCTGAGCCACTTACACTGACATAAAATTATTATGCCTTAAATTCGGGGAGGAGGTCCACCTGAAACATTGCTGAAGGGATATCTCACGTATAACTGAATAAAAGGAATATTAATTTATCAAAAGGAACTTTGGGGTGTCCATTTGCTTTTGTTTTTAGGTACATATATTATGGGCTGAGGAGCAGTGCAGCCAGCAGTGGGACGACCCTTGGAGGAGTGTAGTTTAACAACCTGTGACTGTTATTGTGATGCATTAAAATCAGAGGCAGAATGAGATGTTTGACTGACTATAAAAGAAATGTTTTAATTAAATGGTTTTAAAGAAAATGTACAATTGACCTATCACAACATAGAATGTTAATTCCACCCATTCCAGGAGTGGTTGAAGTAGTTAAACTTGCACATGGTATGTTGTATTATGCACCTGAGGAAGGAGGGGGGGTTTCTTCTTGAAAACACTTTCCGTAAAGTGATTTTTTTCCAACCGGGATTATGAATTTGAAAATGGGCATTGAGGCATTCCCAGATCATCTTTGGGAATGATAAAAAATATTGTATATAAGTGAAACATAGTAACTCAGGTTGAATAAAGACATACGTCCATCAGGTCCAACCTATTTTTTTTTTAAACCCCTAACAGTTGATCCACAGGAAGGCAAAAAAACCCAGCTAAAAAAAAGTGGGGGAAATTCCTTCCTGGCTCCAAATGGCAATCTGAAAGTATCCCTGGCTCAACCCGATCTACAGTAAATGTATTAATACCAGTAGTTCTCACATTTTTAAAGCTATTCAATGATCTTGCCATTACCACATCTGCTGGAAGACAGTTCCACAGTTTCACTGTTCTCACTGTAAAGAAACTTTTCCTAACCTGAAGATGTTTCTTCCAACCTTAAAGGACAACTAAAGCCGTAGAACACCTTGATATAAAACCAGTAATCTCTAATTTTTATACGGGCGCTGGGAAATTTACCTAACCAATTTACCTAGCTAATCATTTTACAGGACAGATAAAGCAAGGAAGCAGGTGACTGAGGTCAGGAGGTGTGGTCTGACAATGCACATACACACAGATACTTCATACTTCCAGTTCTTAACAGGCTTACATTTATCTTAATACAATTAAATGAAGTGGGATTTTATAGTTTATTGGTGTTTTTAGGGGGGTTGTTTTCAGATTCTGGAATATAAAAAATTGGGTTTAGTTCTCCTTTAAAGGATGTCCACAAGTGTTCTGATATGACCTATTCGTGAACAGTGCACCAGAGAGTTTATTGTATGGCCCATTTATATATTTGTATAAGGTTATCATATCCCCACACAAACGTCGCTTCTCCAATGTAAACAGACCTAACTTGTCTAATCTGCCTGCATAGTAAAGCTCCTCCATTCTCTTCATTATTTTAGTTGCCCTTCTCTGAACTGCTTCTATTTCCAAGATGTCCCTTTTTTATATGGGATTCCAAAACTGTTCCGCATATTCCAAATGAAGACATACGGATAGGTTGTATGTGTACATAAAGTGATTAGATTGTAAGCTCTTCGGGGCAGGGCCTGATGTGAATTGTGTAAATAATTGTAAAGTGCAGCGTAATATGTAGCGCTATATAAGAAATAAAATACAAATAAAATAAAAATATACAAATAAATGAGGCCTTACCAGTGCCTTTTGTAAAAGAGGGAGAATATTTTTCTCTTGAATCTATTCCTCTATTTATACAAGACAATATCTTGCTAACCCTAGCCCTGGCTGTCTGGCATTGTTTGCTACAGCTAAGTCAGCTAATCTACCAGAACCCCCAAATCTTTTTCCATTACAGATGCACTTAACACAGAGTTATTTATGGTGTAGGTGGCACAGGGATTATTAAATTCCAAATGCATCACCTAACATTTATCAACATTGAATCTCATCTGCCATTCTTCTGCCCATTTTGATAATCTATCTAGGTTTACTTGCAGCACTTGCACATTATTTGAAGTTTCCAAAGCTCTGCATAATTTAGTGTCATCAGCAAACACAGACCTTGCTCTCAATGCCCCCTTCATTTATAAGGCATTTATAAACAGATCAAAAAGAAGTGGCCCCAGTACAGAACCCTGAGGCACTCCGCTTAGAACTTTAGCCCACATAGATGTAGCTCCATTTACCACCACTCTCTGTATGCGATCCAATAACCAATTCTCTATCCATGAACAAATGTTTTCTTCTAGGCCAGCCGTCCTCAGTTTATACATTAGTCGCCTATGTGGCACAGTATCAAAAGCTTTAGCAAAATCCAAGTATACCACATCCACTGCTGTGTCTGAATCTAAATTCTTACTCACTTCTTCATAAAAACCAATTAAATTTATCTGGCATGATCTATTTCTCATAAATCCATGCTGACTACTACTAATAAGATCAGTTCTGGAGACAGAAGTGAAGAATATGATCCCGTAACAAAGTTTCCAGCACCTTCCCTACCACTGATGTTAGGCTTACAGGTCTATAGTTACCAGGCTGTGAACGACTACTCCCCACACCAAAGTGAATCTGAAAAGATGAGAAACAATGGTCTAGAAAGAACTGAACTAAGCTCTTTTAAAATCTGTGGATGCAATCTATCTGGTCCTGGGTCTTTATTGATATTTACTTTAATTGTTTCCGTACCATATCCTCCATCAGGCAATGTGAATACTCCTCATTTTTCCCCTTCATATTATTACAAGGACTAGGATTCTCTATAGTGAAAACAGATGTAAAAATACAGTTTAGCAGATTAGCCTTTTTGGCATCCTCTACAACCATCTCAGCCCCATTGTTTAATGGTTCCACATACTCAGTCCTCATCTTTTTACCATTTATATACTTAAAAAAAACATTTTGGGGTTGGACTTGCTTTGTTCGGCTATCCGTATTTCATTTTCTATTTTAGCTAGTTTAATTGCTTTCTTGCACTCTTTATTACAGCGTTTATACTACCTGTAAGACTGTTCTGTTCCCTTTTTCTTTCCATTTCCCTTTTTACCTGAGCATTAAGCTATACAGGAGCGGACCTAATTTCTTTACACTTGTTCCCTAAATGCCTTTAAAAGTGGTCCACATCTGCTCAGTATCTTTACCTAGAAACCATTTCCCCCAGTCTATGAGCAGTAGTGATTCCTTTACCAACATAAAATTAGCTTTCCTAAAGTTAAACGTTTTTGTTAACCCAGTGCCTTTTAGTTTTTTGCAACCTAAATGACACTATGATTATATCATGATCACTATTCCCTAAGCTTCCCATTACCTTCATTTCCAAAATGAGCTCAGGGATATTAGATACCACCAGATCCAACAACACATTCTGTCTAGTATGAACTTCTACCATCTGTGAAAGAAAATGCTCATATAGAAAATGTAAGAACTGTATACCTTTTGAGGTGCTGGCAGTTCCCCTACGCCCAATCTATGTCAGGGTAGTTAAAATCCCCCATAACCAAAACATGTCCCACACCAGCAGCCCTTGCCAACTGCATATGGAGATTAATTTCCACCTCCTCCCCGGCACTTGGCGGCTTATAACATACCCTAACAATTTACCCACCTTCTTGCACACAGCTCTACCCATTTTGTTTCTGCCATATGGTTTATTCCCCCATCTATTCCATCTTTTAGATTTGGCTTCAATTCCTGTTTAACATACATACATACTCCCCCTCCTTTCTTATTAACGCTTGTCATGTCTTAATAAGGACTATCCTTCAATATTTACTGTCCAGTCGTGTGAATCATTTAGCCATGTTTCTGCTATACCGATCCTTTAAAGCTATTAGTTCTAGTTCATATGCTATCCAACAATCTGTATCCAATCCAGCGAGTATATGTATGAAAACTCACTTGCTTTGAAATTAGGCACAGGTGTAACAGATCCTGTGCCCGTCGCTAGGATTTCTTTCCAACCACTGAAATTATAATCAGTCAACGACTCAAGGATAATAGTACTCACCAGTTCCTTCTTGTGGTCCGGGTGCCGCCTGCCCCGAACCCTTCGCTTTGGTTCTGTTCTATGTGTACACGTGTTTTGGAGATTCTTGATCGGCGTACACCGGAGTTCCTGGAGTCCACACTCATTAGTTAGATAAAACACGGCTTTATTAAGGCGTATCTCGCCATACAGACTACAAACATAAAAACATAGTACAAAAAGACCCCGCCTTACGCGTTTCAAGCCCAAAGGCTCTTACTCATAGGCTGGGGGTGTATCTCAGTACGTTCCTCTTATAGGGGAAATAGCGTCATTCACACTGGGACGTCCTTATCAGATAATTAAGCCTATCAAATGCTTAAAACAAGGAAACTAGAGTTAAAATTAACCCTCAAAACTGTTCAGCTAAGCCATCACTATGAAATAGATAGAAACATTCCATTGTGATACAGGTGCTGCTGCTCATTAGTAATGAGGAAAATGTAGAACTATACATACTATGTAAGAGTGTAGTAACAAATTAGATCCTAATTCTTATCCATAATTATAATAAATTCTAATGAGTAAAAATGTATAAGTGACAATATATACAGTATTAATAGTTAAACAAAACAAAATTTATAATTGTAGAAATAATTAAATCCAAAGTTTAAGTTCAATCAATGTAGCAGAGGATATCATATCTAGAGTTTAAACCTAATGGAATTCTGGTATCCAAATTAAATATCCAACGCACCTCATTCTTCCTAAGTAGTGCTAGTCTGTCTTTTTTCCGCTTATCCTGATAAATCTTCTGTATACCCTGCACTCTGAAAAATTTTAAACTAGATTGATTACAATTATGAAAATGTCGACCTACTGGACTATTGATATTCCCTTGGGCAATATCTCTAATGTGTTCCCGAATCCTAGATTTTAGGGAACGAGAAGTACAGCCTACATATTGTATATTACAATGTGTACATGTGAGAAGATATATCACATAATCACTATTACAGTTTATGTGTTGTTTTATTTCATAAGTCTTTCCAGTAACTGTGCTTTTAAATGAAGTAGATTTATACATGTAGGAGCACGTTTTGCAACGATTTGCACCACATTTGTAGTTGCCATTGCAAGACAACCATGTAGTTCTGTGTTCCATTTTTGTTTCAAACATACTTGGTGATAATATGTCTCCCAGAGACTGAGCTCTCTTGGGAACATATTTACAACCCGCTTGAAGAACAGAATGAAGAACAGGATCCTGTTCTAAAATAGGTAAGTATCTCTTTATACAGTTGACTATATTTCTAAACTGTGGACTATATTTAGTAGTAAAAAAGATATTTTCTGCCTTATTCTTAAGTGTCATGTTAGTATTAGTATTAGTATTGGTATATTCCAAATATTTGGACCTATTAACATTATGTTTTTGTACAACCCGCTTGAAGAACAGAATGAAGAACAGGATTCTGTTCTAAAATAGGTAAGTATCTCTTTCCTGTTCTAAAATAGGTAAGTATTAGTTCTAGTTCCCCAGTTTTTTCAGCCAGACTTCCTGCATTTGTAAACATTAAATTATCAATTGATTTACTTCCATACTTGGACGTACATACCTCCCTTATCCTCTATGCTGCCCCCTCCCCCGTCTCCTAGTAGTTCAACATACCCGACCCCCCATACCTAGTTTAAAATCTCCTCCAACCCCCTAGCCATCTTCTCCCCCAAAACAGCTGCACCATCATCATTGAGGTGCAATCCGTCTCTACTAAAGAGTCTGTAGCCAACAGAAAATTCAGCCCAGTTCTCTAAAAACTCAAACCCCATTTCCTTACACAAACCTCTTAGCCACGCATTTACACTCCTAAGCTCCCGTTGCCTCCCTAGCGTAGCACGTGGCTGCGGTAGTATTTCTGTAAACACTACTCTTGAGGTCCTTACTTTTAACTTGGCCCCTAACTGTCAAAATCATTTTTAAGGACTTCACCTCCACCTCTAACTTTGTCATTGGCACCAATGTGAACCAAGACCGCTGGGTCACTCCTAGCCCCACCCAATAATCTGTCTACACGATCCACCACATGTCGAACCCTAGCACCAGGCAGTCAACACACTGTTCGGCATGTAGGGTTTTGGCGACAGATAACCCTATCTACCCTACCACTACCACCTGCCTATCCTTCCTAGCCCCCTAGTTTTCCCTCCCTTGTATTGGAGATGGTGGTCCCCTGGGAAAGGCCCGCTCCATACATGCTACTTCCGAGCCATCATCCTCCACATCTTCGCCTAAAATGGCAAATCTGTTGGGATCAACCAGCTGAAAGGAAGCATCCCTATCATTCCGTCCCCTGCTTTTCCTGGTGACCCTTACAAATCTATCTTCCTTTACCACCCTATCTGCCCCATTTCCACCCTCCAGTTTACTGGCCCCTGCCAGTACCTGCAATTCCCCCAGATTTGTCAAGCACTCAATGCTGCAAGTTTCCCCTTTAGATTCTGGACCTCTGATTCCAAATGGGCAACCCACTCACATCTGATACATACATAGGTCCCTTGGTGCGGCTGCTCCAAGTTCCAATACATGCGGCAGGATGCACACTGCATGGCCCCAACAAAACTGTCCATACTAAACAGCAATTCACAGCAACAGCAATACACAACAAAACCGTTTCTTGTTCTAAACGCTTTTGTTTCTTAACACACCCCTTAAAAACAGACAAACCTCTTTAAAACAGAAAACCCCTTAACAAGTAAATCACTCTGGGAGCTAAATCGCTCTGGAGGAACACATTTACAAAAATCTTAGTTATACACATTTTTTTTTTTTTTACACAAAATATGAAAACTGACCTTTTCCAAGCTGCATAAAAACTGCCCACACTGTGTGGGGCAATTCTAATTATCTGTTTATCTAGTTATTGGACCATTTTTATTACAATTGCCTTTTTCTTTGATTTCCCCAATAACCACCAGTGTCTCCTTCCCAGTTATCTGTTTTCTTTCAGCATATCTAGCAATGAGAATATCTATCTATTCGCCTACCTGTGCCCCCCACCCAGGGTCGGATTATTGGCAAGGCAAACTAGGCAGGTGCCTAGGTCCCGGGTTTAAGGAGGGGCCCGGGTGCCAGCCAAAAATTAACAGTAAGGGGCCCCCAACCAACTGATCTTTTAACTTCAAATGCTTCCTGTGCCACACAATCTCCCCCCATGCCCCTGTGCTGCACTTTGAGAGATCATTACCTTCAATCAGGAGCGGATCTGTGCGGGGCAGCAGATTCAAGCAACTAATTTGCCAACCTGCAAAAGAATTTATTTTTGTCTGGCACACAGGGCACCTCCAATATACTTTATAGGGCTCCTGGATGTGAATTTGGCACTTTTTTTTTTGTGCTGAGGATTTTATGCTGCTTTATTTTAATTTATAGTTTACATATTATCTGTTCTATTTTTTTTTAGGATTTACTAGACATGTATTTATTCAGTGTGTCCTGGTTTGCCATATCTGATTTTAATCTGCTTAATTAGATTTGGATTAGTACATTGTTTTCATATATAATGAATTATTATATAAATAATTTTGTAATGTTAATAATACATTCATTTATTTAAAAATCTTTATAGATGGTTCCCATTTTATTTTTTTGGGGGACAGGGTTTTATTTGTTTTGTTCTTGCTGTTGACACTGTAAATTAACAATATTTATTGAGATCATATCAACACGTTTCAGTCCGCTCGGGTCCCGTGCAGGGAAGTACATGTTTGTGAAGTATTTTAAGTGTAAAGCAGAGTATGTGACTGAGTGGCATACTACCAGCCACTATAGAGCTTGTGCAGTCCAGTCCGGGAGAAATGAATATATGAGGTGAAGGGGGTTGTTGAATGGAGAGAGAAGCTTTTCACAAGGTTAAGATTTACTATAAACATAACATAAAATATAGAATTGAATGGATTAAGTGAAGTTGGAAGAAATAGGGTAAAGTTTTGCTGAAGAAACAATAGTGTCCTCTGCACTCGTACCAAGTGTGGGTGCTCACTCCTCCAAACAATCCAACCCTCAATGGATATTCACTTCAGGAATCACAAATAGGCATGGGTGGCACTCCAAATTGTAAATTTTATTTAATACAGACCACACATCTCACAACGTTTCGGGGGGTACATGCCCCCTTCCTCAGGTGAGGAAGGGGGCATGTACCCCCCGAAACGTTGTGAGATGTGTGGTCTGTATTAAATAAAATTACAATGGAGTGCCACCCATGCCTATTTGTGATTCCTAAAGTTTTGCTGACCATACACTGGCTTTATATTAGATGTATTTAAATGTTGAATTTATCCAAGCCAGGCTGTGGTCCCCAATGATCAATTTCACTGTTTATAACTTGTTTGCACATAGTACTGTGTACCATGTACTGGGACTCGCTTGTTCTCTGAACTGAGCATTGACTGTACGTACAGTATTGATATTCACTGCTCATCTGTATTATATTATTACTGCACAGCACTAGCTAGAAAAAAATACTAAAACAATGAGAGATGTATAGAGGGCCCAAATCTGCCATTTTGCCTTGGGTCCTATTTAGCCTTAATCTGGCTCTGCCCTTGTAAAGTTTGAATTTACCAAGTGTTTAGCCATGACCACAATCGGAATTCAAGCCCACCTCACTGTGGATGGAAACCGCCTTTTAACAAAGTTTGACTCAGGTGTCAAAAACCTTGGAAGCACCCTGATTAAAAGCCTACTTCCCTACCATGCCTCTAGTTTGCTATACTTTCTTTTATTTCTTTTATGGTTTCTTCACACAATGTGTATGCTAAATAATTAATATTGCTTTGACATTTTTTGCTAAGTTTTTAGATAACACAACAGCATCAAGAACTGTTATTTGTAAACACAAATATGCCATCTAGTGTTCAATGATATTTAATCGTATTTTGCGATTGTTTTCTATTTTGGATTCTTAGCTTTAATGCTTTATTCTTGTGTATAGAAGTGCTTTTTTTATTAGTGGTCTGCTTTATTTTGCTGTTTAGACTAAAATTTACACCATAATAGAGTTGTTTTTAATGCTGGACCTTAATGGGTTGCTTTGTACTATAATAATCATTGGTTACTATGTAGCTGAAACTTTTTATTGCATTCTTGTTCTGCACTGTGTACAATCCTCTTGTCTGCAGATTAGGTCATGAGTAAAGGATTAAAATAGTTCTTGAAATACCACTAGCTCAAGTCTGAACAGGAGTTTAATGCTGTCATTATATAACAGAGTTAAGCAGGTGTGGGTTCATTCATTATTTAAATTCCCTAGATGCAGTAACTTATGCAAAATTTTGTTCTGCTCTATAATCCTTAGTATAAGGCTACTGCGATGCCCTTCTCTAGAGATATCACTCTATGAATTGTGTGTGCTTGAATGACTATTGCTTAATGCATTAATTACACAGTACAGATTTTATTGCCAACAATTGTCTGGGACAAAAGCCTTGTGTTCTTCACACTTGCAAAGTCCATAAGGTGACCAATATTTGAATTTTGTTTTTATTTAACTTTATATGATAATAGTCTTGTAAAATAACATTGGATTTGGTCAATTGTGCAATTATATATGTACAATTAATACACCCTCTAAGCCTGTTGTAAAATGTAAGGATATTAGAAGTCGACTTGAAATGGAAAAAGAACGTACCTTTGCTGTATCAGTGAATATTAAAACATCATATTGATTGTGCAAAAAACAACGCAAAATTTATTGCATCGCTTGCGCTGTGCAAAATGAAAAAAAATTGCGACAATGCGCAGGCAGCACAAAACTTTCACTAACACATCAGTACAAAAGTTAGTGTGAATCTAGCACTTATTTTCCCGTTAGCACGGGATATTGCATCTCCCTGTCTGTATACAGAAGTTGGGTAAATTCCTGTTGTAATTGTGTTACATTCAGGTTGGGCAGGCAGGAAGACCTTTTTTTGAATTCTTTCCAAGTTAACAGTGTTCATATTTTGGTCCACAGTGAGCTGGCTGATTTTACAATAACAAAGGGGCCTGAGAGTATAAGCACAGACCAGATGCGTCTCTAGTCCTACACTTGAGTTTGCACATCTTTGTTTTAATAAAAGTGGAATCACCTGTAGAAGAGTAATGCTTGTGTAGGGCACAATTAATGATTTTGACAAGATGGCATCAGCATAAAGCAAAGTACACACAGTACCAATTTTTGAAAGATGACAGACAGAATCAGTATGATGTGGCTAAGCACATATATGTGTTTAGCCACATAAACACATATATATGTGCTATATTGATACCCAACACTAAAGGGCAATATAGACATGCAATGTGCAAACGGCTGACAATCGCACATCTATGGTCAATCGGTTAATGCAGTTTGTTAATCTGCTGGGACAGATACACAATGGAGCCTGACTGATTGGCCATATATGTGTGGGTGTCAGTCAAAGTGCTAGTTATGTGTAGTTTCTTTAGAAATATAGTCCATGGCTCTGTTAACCTCCATATCTGGCCTTTTTCTCAAACTTAATAATAATGTTAAAATTAAACAGAGTCAACTTGACATTGCAGTTAGTTAGTCAATGTTCATTATAAGGGCAATAATGATTTAGTGTAAATTGTAGCGCAAAGGCACTTTGCAAAAAGAGAGGACTCGTGGACATCCTTTAAGGTTGGAAGAAAAGAAGTTTCATCTTCAGGTTAGGAAAGGTTTCTTTACAGTGAGAACTGTGAAACTGTGGAACTGTCTTCCAGCAGATGTGGTAATGGCAAGTTCAATTGATAGCTTTAAAAAGGCCTGGATAAGTTTCTAAAACTAAAAATATTGAGAATTACTGGTATTAATGCATTAGATCTGGTTGATCGAGGGATACTTTCCGATTACCGTTTGGAGTCAGGAAGGATTCCCCCCCCCTTTTTTTTTAGCTGTGTTTTTTTTTGCCTTCCTCTGGATCAACTCTTAGGTAGGGTTAAAAAAAAAGAGGGTGAATAGGTTGGACTTGATGGACGTATGCTTTATTCAACCTTAATTACTATGTTACTAGTTACTATGCCATTGTTGGCTGTGATATTTCTAATAGAAATGGAGCAAGCACTGCTGAAGTGCTACCCTTATAGTGGGTAGTGGGGTTTACCCTCATTTAGGGAGAGTGTGTGAATATTGCAGCTCTCCCTTTGTATTTTCAGTTTGAAACATGCCACTAGATAGTGCCCTTACCCGATACATTGATTGGATTCTGCACCAGACACCTTTAGATGTCAGACCCAATACTGTACCATCCTTCAACTTACCCTTTTTAATCTTACTACACTTATTATTAGGCTTATCTAACAATCCTGCATAACCCCCTGATCCAAAAATATCAATCAGGGTACCCACCAGGCGTTCAGCTCCTCCCTGCCATCTCACTGCAGTATCTTCCATGTTTTTTCCCAATATCTACCTCCCTGTGTTCTTAAACAACACATAGCCAGGTAGTATGTAGAGTGCCCTGTTTGTTTGGGTAGAGGGGCCACTTTAATCATAACCAATGCGTAATATAAATACAAGGATTGACTTTGTATTTTTACAATAGATCTGTGTACATTCTAATAGGGCAATGTAGCATGAGCCGGTATTGCTCTTTATTGCTTCCTCGAGGCAATTCACTGATAACAAATCTCAGTGCATAGCGAATACATTTTTTTCCATTCCGAAAGTTTCTGTCTTAAATAGCTGTCATCGGCTCGGTACATGCTTGCGGTGTTTTCGTGACAATGTTTTTGCGTACCGCTGCAAGTTATGTCATAAACCTTGGTACATGGGATGGCATGACTTTAAGATGGAAAACGCAATACGGCTCTCCATACATAGCCCTGTAAATATTTAGGGGCTGATGCAACAAAATGTTTTGTCACTTGCCTATAAATTTTGCAGCAACCAAATGGATGTTTTGTAACCCAGTTAAAGTCTAAAATCTGATTGGTTGCCGCAAATTAAAGCACAGGCAAAGTTTTGCACCTCCTACTGCATTAGCCACTGAGTGTTGGGAAATGGGAAAGGTCAATTTAGTTGTGATTTCAATGTAATAATTAAATACCTATAGACTCACCTTGTTCTCCTTATGGAAAAGGTTTGCAATAGCTCGACGAATTCTCCCAAAAAATGTTGTTTTCTCTGAAATACACAATATAGATTTTTATGGATTAGTGTAAAAATCCCCCCATGAGTAGGTTTTATTTGTACATAATCTGGAATATGGGCAATAAAACATCTCCAAGACAAGATATGGAGGATGGTATAGAAGACTATAGGTTTCTAGGTAAATGTGACTTATATAAACATATACCCACAATTCCATCACAGACATCACATGTCCTTATAAATCATACCTGATTCACTAGCAGCCAGAGCTGTCATTTTCTTTTTATCCATTTCCTATAAAAACAGAAAACCAATAAACATTCTATTACAGACTAAATCACAAATATTCTTAGCTCCATCACAAAGGGAACAACAGTGAGGGCCTATTCTATATCCCATTGGACACCATCTAATGGGTTGTCATGGGTCCATCCTTCCTGCTATGTTACAGGTAACCCGTGTAATCATCATATGTTAGTCACAAAGGGAATAAATCCCTATGTATAGTGAATAATGCATGTAAAATATTAAAAGGTCATAAGTAGTCCAGTAACCATATAAAGAACTGGGCCATAGGGTCTTTTACATAGGCCATGATTTCCATCATTATTATGGTCTAATGTATAAGGAGTATTATTTTCTGTGTGTCACATGAGTGAGTCATCTGACATAACCACCAACTGTAACTGATTAGATAACTAAGCAGAATTTATAAGTGTAAAATGTACAGGATATTAATGGCTCTGGTGTATTATATAGTGGATAATGCGCCGCCAAGTGTAAATTATAAGGATATTAGAAGTCACAGAGGAGTTCCGTGACCATATAAAAGCTCGAGGCTGCAGGCCGAGTACCTTTTATACAGGGTACGGAACTCCAAGGTGACTTCTAATATACCTTTAATTTACAGTTCGGGGTATGTTATTTACTATAACCTACCCCTTTGTGACTTCTGGTTTCCTTCTCCTGGAACTGTAAGATTATAAGGCTTACAAATCTTACATTTCCTCCTATAGAAATCCACTACAGGGGTAGGTTATATCTTTATTAGACTGGTCACACCTGATTAAGAAGCCATTAATGTCCAACCAACTGATTTAGGGAGTGTACGGTGAGATATGACAGTAATTTAGTTTAATAATAAGGGCGGCATCTAATAAAAATATATAATTGGTCCAGCCAGGCTATGATCCAATTTATGCGGGAATATTTACAAGCCTATCAGTATTCTTACCCTCAGTCAACTAACATTTTTATAAATTGTGACAAATAAATAGGCCATTTATTGTGTGTACAAGTAAGTTCAATCTTTACCTTGATCTCAACCGTTTTCACTTTTTTAAACATGATTGATATTTCTGTAAAACAAAAATAAGGATTTAGATATCTCAATAACAAACAGGTCATCATTTAACTTTTCATGTTTTGGAAGAACGTACAGGGGGTTTACAGAATTAGTAGTATAGGATATTAGATGTTTGATTCATTGTGAACAGTATTTTATTATTTTCTCACCTATGATGCAATTTAAATATTATAATAATAAAATGTATCTCTATTGGACGATGCCTTGGAAGGCAGAGTAAGTTTTTCAGGACATCTTTGGTTTACATAGTGTCAATAAGCCATATTCAAATAATTATATAAAACTCTTCAATATAAAGGTAAATCGACACACACAGAAATGAAACTCTAATAATTGATTTATCATTTCATCAGTCTAGTTGATATGGACTTAATAAGCCATAGAGGAATCATGCTATTAACACGTCTATAAATAACCATTACAACCAATAAAATAACCAGAGCCTGAAGAAAATAAAAAAAACTAAACCCAAATTTACATACGCCCATCTTTACTAAGAATACAAGGCATAAGAAAGTGTAAAATATCACTTTAGTAAACAACTAGCAATTTATCTTTATTGGATCAAACTAGAAAAGCACATTATAGATTATCTTGCTTCAAAAACTAATAATTTCAAAAATTGGACCTTTAGACATAGTAAAGGCCCACTATTTTACATCTATTTCAAAACTAAATCAGACCTTTAGATAGGCTTTCACTGAAAAGTGACCAGTTGAATGTGCCCAATATACAGTTAATTTACATCTGTTCCTGACCCTGCTCTCCCTGCCACTTCTATGTAGTGGGTCTTTACTCTATCTAAAGGTCTGATTTAGTTTTGATATAGATGTAAAATAGTGGGCCTTTACTATGTCTAAAGGTCCAATTTTTGAAAATTAGTTTTTTGGAAGCAAAGATAATCTATAATGTGCTTTTCTAGTTTTGATCCAATAAAGATAAATTGCTAGTTGTTTACTAAAGTGATATTTTACACTTTCTTATGCCTTGTATTCTTAGTAAAGATGGGCGTATGTAAATTTGGGTTTAGTTTTTTTTATTTTCTTCAGGCTCTGGTTATTTTATTGGTTGTCATGGTTATTTATAGCACGTTGTAATAGCATGATTCCTCTATGGCTTATTAAGTCCATATCAACTAGACTGATGAAATGATAAATCAATTATTAGAGTTTCATTTCTGTGTGTGTCGATTTTACCTTTATATTGAAGAGTTTTATATAATTATTTGAATATGGCTTATTGACACTATGTAAACCAAAGATGTCCTGAAAAACTTACTCTGCCTTCCAAGGCATCGTCCAATAGAGATACATTTTATTATTAGAATATTTAAATTGTATCATAGGTGAGAAAATAATAAAATACTGTTCACAATGAATCAAACATCTAATGTCCCATACTACTAATCTGTAAACCCCCTGTACGTTCTTCCAAAACATGAAAAGTTAATGACCTGTTTGTTATTGAGATATCTAAATCCTTATTTTTGTTTTACAGAAATATCAATCATGTTTAAAAAAGTGAAAACGGTTGAGATCAAGGTAAAGATTGAACTTACTTGTACACACAATAAATGGCCTATTTATTTGTCACAATTATAAAAATGTTAGTTGACTGAGGGTAAGAATACTGATAGGCTTGTAAATATTCCCGCATAAATTGGATCTAGCCTGGCTGGACCAATATATATTTTTTTAGATGCCGCCCTTATTATTAAACTAAATTACTGTCATATCTCACCGTACACTCCCTAAATCAGTTGTTGGACATTAATGGCTTCTTAATCAGGTGTTGACCAGTCTAATAAAGATATAACCTACCCCTGTAGTGATTTCTATAGAGGAAATGTAAGATTTTAAGCCTTATAATCAACAGTTCCAGGAGAAGGAAACCAGAAGCCACAAAGGGGTAGGTTTATAGTAAATAACATACCCCGAACTGTAAATTAAGTATATTAAAGTCACCTTGGAGTTCCGTACCCTGTATAAAAGGTACTCGGCCTGCAGCCTCGAGCTTTTATTGGTCACGGAACTCCTCTGTGACTTCTAATATCCTTATAATTTACACTTGGCGGCGCATTATCCACTATATAATACACCAGAGCCATTAATATCCTGTACATTTTACACTTATAAATTCTGCTTAGTTATCTATCAGTTACAGTTTGGTTATGTCAGATGATCACTCATTTGACACACAGAAAATAATACTCCTTATACATTAGACCATATAATGATGGAAATCATGGCCTATGTAAAAGACCCTATGGCCCAGTTCTTTATATGGTTTACTGGACTACTTATGACTTTTAATATTTACATGCATTATTCACTATACATAGGGATTTATTCCCTTTGTGACTAACATATGATGATTACACGGGTTACCTGTAACATAGCAGGAAGGTGGCCCCATGACAACCCATTAGATGGTGTCCATGGGATATAGAATAGGCCCTCACTGTTGTTCCCTTTGTGATGGAGCTAAGAATATTTGTGATTTAGTCTGTAATAGAATGTTTATTGGTTTTCTGTTTTTATAGGAAATGGATAAAAAAAAATGACAGCTCTGGCTGCTATTGAATCAGGTATGATTATAAGGACATGTGATGTCTGTGATGGAATTGTGGGTATATGTTTATATAAGTCACATTTACTGAAACCTATAGTCTTCTATACCATCCTCCATATCTTGTCTTGGAGATGTTTATTGCCCATATTCCAGATTATGTACAAAAAACCTACTCATGGGGGGATTTTTACACTAATCCATAAAATCTATATTGTTTTTTTCAGAGAAAACAACATTTTTTGGGAGAATTCGTCGAGCTATTGCAAACTTTTCCATAAGGAGAACAAGGTGAGTCTATAGGTATTTAATTATTACATTGAAATCACAACTAAATTGACCTTTCCCATTTCCCAACACTCAGTGGCTAATGCAGTAGGAGGTGCAAAACTTTGCCTGTGCTTTAATTTCGTGCAACCAATCAGATTTTATGACTTAAACTGGGTTACAAAACATCCATTTGGTTGCTGCAAATTAATAGCAAGGACAAACATTTTGTTGCATCAGCCCCTAAATATTTACAGGGCTATGTATGGAGAGCCGTTATTGGCTTTTTCCATCTTAAAGTCATGCCATCCCATGTACCAAGGTTTATGACATAACTTGCAGCGGTACGCAAAAACATTGTCACGAAAACACCGCAAGCTATGTACCGAGCCGATGACAGCTATTTAAGACAGAAACTTTCGGAATGGAAAAAAATGTATTCGCTATGCACTGAGATTTGTTATCAGTGAATTGCCTCGAGGAAGCAATAAAGAGCAATACCGGCTCATGCTACATTGCCCTATTAGAATGTACAAGATCTACTTGTAAAAATACAAAGGTCAATCCTTGTATTTATATTACGCATTAGGTTATGATTAAAGTGGCCCCTCTACTCACAACAGGCATCTACATACTACCTGGCTAATGTGTTGTTTAAGACACAGGGAGGTAGATATTGGGAAAACACTGGAAGATCTTGCAGTGAGATGGCCAGGGAGGAGCTGAACGCCTGGTGGGTACCCTGATTGATATTTTAGGATCAGGGGGTTATGCAGGGATTGTGTAGATTAAGCCTAATATTAAGTGTAGTAAAGATTAAAAAGGGTAATTGATTAGGTATCAGTATTTGGGTCTGACATCTAAAGGTGTCTGTGTCAGATAATCCAATCAATTGTATTCTGTGCTAAGGGCCATCTACTAAGTGGCATGTTTCAAACTGAAAATACAAAGGGAGAGCTGCAATATTCCACACTCTCCCCTAAATGAGTGTAAACCCCCACTACCCACTATAAGGTTAGCACTTCAGCAGTGCTTGCTCCATTCTATTTAGAAATATCACAGCTCAACAATGCATAGTAACATAGTAACATAGTAATTAAGGTTGAATAAAGACATACGTCCATCAAGTCCAACCTATTCACCCTCTTTTTTTTTTTAACCCTACCTAAGAGTTGATCCAGAGGAAGGCAAAAAAAAACAGCTAAAAAAAAGGGGGGGGGAATCCTTCCTGACTCCAAACGGTAATCGGAAAGTATCCCTCGATCAACCAGATCTATATGCATTAATACCAGTAATTCTCAATATTTTTTAGTTTTAGAAACTTATCCAGGCCTTTTTAAAGCTATTCAATGAACTTGCATTACCACATCTGCTGGAAGACAGTTCCACAGTTTCACAGTTCTCACTGTAAAGAAACCTTTCCTAACCTGAAGAGAAACACTTCTTTTCTTCCCAACCTTAAAGGATGTCCACGAGTCCTCTCTTTTTGCAAATGCCTTTGCGCTACAATTTACACTAATCATTATTGCCCTTATAATGAACATTGACTAACATAACTGCAATGTCAAGTTGACTCTGTTTAATTTTAACATTATTATTAGTTTGAGAAAAAGGCCAGATATGGAGGTTAACGAGCCATGGACTATATTTCAAGAAACTACACATAACTAGCACTTTGACTGACACCCACACATATATGGCCAATCAGTCAGGCTCCATTGTTGTATCTGTCCCAGCAGATTAACAAACTGCATTAACCGATTGACCATAGATGTGCGTTGTCAGCCGTTTGCACATTGCATGTCTATATTGCCCTTTATTGTTGGGTACCATATACCACATATATATGTGTTTATGTGGCTAAACACATATATGTGCTTAGCCACATCATACTGATTCTGTCTGTCATCTTTCAAAAATTGGTACTGTGTGTACTTTGCTTTATGCTGATGCCATCTTGTCAAAATCATTAATTGTGCCCTACACAAGCATTACTCTTCTACAGGTGATTCCACTTTTATTAAACAAAGATGTGCAACTCAAGTGTAGGACTAGAGACGCATCTGGTCTGTGCTTATACTCTCAGGCCCCTTTGTTATTGTAAATCAGCCAGCTCACTGTGGACCAAAATATAACACTGTTAACTTGGAAAGAATTCAAAAAAGGTCTTCCTGCCTGCCCACCCTGAATGTAACACAATTACAACAGGAATTTACCCAACTTCTGTATACAAGACAGGGAGATGCAATATCCCTGGCTAACGGGAAAATAGTGCTAGATTCACACTAACTTTGTACTGATGTGTTAGTGAAAGTTTTGTGCTGCCTGCGCATTGTCGCAATTTTTTTTTCATTTTGCACAGCGCAAGCGATGCAATAAATTTTGCGTTGTTTTTTGCACAATCAATATGATGTTTTAATATTCACTGATACAGCAAAGGTACGTTCTTTTTCCATTTCAAGTCGACTTCTAATATCCTTACATTTTCAACAGGCTTAGAGGGTGTATTAATTGTACATATATAATTGCACAATTGACCAAATCCAATGTTATTTTACAAGACTATTATCATATAAAGTTAAATAAAAACAAAATTCAAATATTGGTCACCTTATGGACTTTGCAAGTGTGAAGAACACAAGGCTTTTGTCCCAGACAATTGTTGGCAATAAACCTGTACTGTGTATTAATGCATTAGCAATAGTCATTCAAGCACCACAATTCAAGAGTGATATCTCTAGAGAAGGGCATCGCAGTAGCCTTATACTAAGGATTATAGACAAACAAAATTTTGCATAAGTTACTGCATCTAGGGAATTTAAATAATGAATGAACCCACACCTGCTTAACTCTGTTATATAATGACAGCATTAAACTCCTGTTCAGACTTGAGCTAGTGGTATTCAAGAACTATTTTAATCCTTTACTCATGACCTAATCTGCAGACAAGATTGTAACAGTGCAGAACAAAATGCAATAAAAAGTTTCAGCTACATAGTAAACCAATGATTATTATAGTACAAAGCACCCCCTTAAGGTCCAGCATTAAAAACAACTCTATTATGGTGTAAATTTTAGTCTAAACAGCAAAATAAAGCAGACCACTAATAAAAAAAGCACTTCTATACACAAGAATAAAGCATTAAAGCTAGAATCCAAAATAGAAAACAATCGAAAATACGATTAAATATCATTGAACACTAATGGCATATTTGTGTTTACAAATAACAGTTCTTGATGCTGTTGTGTTATCTAAAAACTTAGCAAAAATGTCAAAGCAATATTAATTATTTAGCATACACATTGTGTGAGAAACCATAAAGAAATAAAAGAAAGTATAGCAAACTAGAGGCATGGTAGGGAAGTAGGCTTTTAATCAGGGTGCTTCCAAGGTTTTTGACACCTGGTCAAACTTTGTTAAAGGCGGTTTCCATCCACAGTGAGGTGGGCTTGAATTCCGATTGTGGTCATGGCTAAACACTTGGTAAATTCAAACTTTACAAGGGCAGAGCCAGATTGCTAAATAGGACCAAGGCAAAATGGCAGATTTGGGCCCTCTTACATCTCTCATTGTTTTAGTATTTTTTTCTAGCTAGTGCTGTGCTAAATATATAATACAGATGTAGCAGTGAATATCAATACTGTACGTACAGTCAATGCTCAGTTCAGAGAACAAGCAGTCCCAGTACATGGTACACAGTACTATGTGCAAACAAGTTATAACAGTGAAATTGATCATTGGGGACCACAGCCTGGCTTGGATAAATTCAACATTAAATCTACATATAAAGCCGTGTATGGTCAGCAAAACTTTAGGAATCACAAATAGGCTGGGTGGCACTCCAAATTGTAAATTTTATTTAATACAGACCACATCTACACACGTTTCGGGGGTACATGCCCCCTTCCTCACCTGAGGAAGGGGGCATGTACCCCCCGAAACGTTGTGAGATGTGTGGTCTGTATTAAATAAAATTTACAATTTGGAGTGCCACCCTGCCTATTTGTGATTCCTGAAGTGAATATCCATGGGGTTGGATTGTTTGGAGGAGTGAGCACCCACACTTGGTACGAGTGCAGAGGACACTATTGTTTCTTCAGCAAACTTTCCCCTATTTCTCTCAACTTCACTTAATCCATTCAATTCTATATTTTATGTTATGTTTATAGTAAATCTTAACCTTGTGAAAAGCTTCTCTCTCCATTCAACAACCCCCTTCACCTCATATATTCATTTCTCCCGGACTGGACTGCACAACTCTATAGTGGCTGGTAGTATGCCACTCAGTCACATACTCTGCTTTACACTTAAAATACTTCACAAACATGTACTTCCTGCACGGGACCCGAGCGGACTGAAACGTGTTGATATGATCTCAATAAATATTGTTAATTTACAGTGTCAACAGCAAGAACAAAACAAATAAAACCCTGTCCCCCAAAAAATAAAATGGGAACCATCTATAAAGATTTTTAAATAAATGAATGTATTATTAACATTACAAAATTATTTATATAATAATTCATTATATATGAAAACAATGTACTAATCCAAATCTAATTAAGCAGATTAAAATCAGATATGGCAAACCAGGACACACTGAATAAATACATTGTCTAGTAATCCTAAAAAAAATAGAACAGATAATATGTAAACTATAAATTAAAATAAAGCAGCATATCCTCAGCACAAAAAAAAAAGTGCCAAATTCACATCCAGGAGCCCTATAAAGTATATTGGGGTGCCCTGTGTGCCAGACAAAAATAAATTCTTTGCAGGTTGGCAAATTAGTTGCTTGAATCTGCTGCCCCCCGCACAGATCCCTCTCCGATTGAAGGTAATGATCTCTCAAAGTGCAGCACAGGGGCATGGGGGGAGATTGTGTGGCACAGGAAGCATTTAAAGTTAAAAGATCAGTTGGTTGGGGGCCCCTTACTGTTAATTTTTGGCTGGCACCCGGGCCCCTCCTTAAACCCGGGACCTAGGCACCTGCCTAGTTTGCCTTGCCAATAATCCGACCCTGGGTGGGGGGCACAGGTAGGCGAATAGATAGATATTCTCATTGCTAGATATGCTGAAAGAAAACAGATAACTGGGGAAGGAACACTGGTGGTTATTGGGGAAAAAAGAAAAAGGCAATTGTAATAAAAATGGTCCAATAACTAGATAAACAGATAATTAGAATTGCCCCACACAGTGTGGGCAGTTTTTATGCAGCTTGGAAAAGGTCAGTTTTTCATATTTTGTGTAAAAAAAAAAATGTGTATAACTAAGATTTTTGTAAATGTGTTCCTCCAGAGGGATTTAGCTCCCAGAGTGATTTACTTGTTAAGGGGTTTTCTGTTTTAAAGAGGTTTGTCTGTTTTTAAGGGGTGTGTTAAGAACAAAAGCGTTTAGAACAAGAAACGGTTTTGTTGTGTATTGCTGTTGCTGTGAATTGCTGTTTAGTATGGACAGTTTTGTTGGGCCATGCAGTGTGCATCCTGCCGCATGTATTGGAACTTGGAGCAGCCGCACCAAGGGACCTATGTATGTATCAGATGTGAGTGGTTGCCCATTTGGAATCAGAGGTCCGAATCTAAAGGGGAAACTTGCAGCATTGAGTGCTTGACAAATCTGGGGGAATTGCGGTACTGGCAGGGGCCAGTAAACTGGAGGTGGAAATGGGGCAGATAGGGTGGTAAAGAAGATAGATTTTAAGGGTCACCAGGAAAAGCAGGGGACGGAATGATAGGATGCTTCCTTTCAGCTGGTTGATCCCAACAGATTTGCCATTTTAGGCGAAGATGTGAGGGATGATGGCTCGGAAGTAGCATGTATGGAGCGGGGCCTTTCCCAGGGGACCACCATCTCCAATACAAGGGAGGGAAAACTAGGGGGCTAGGAAGGATAGGCAGGTGGTAGTGGTAGGGTAGATGGGTTATCTGTCGCCAAAACCCTACAGGCGAACAGTGTGTTGACTGCCTGGTGCTAGGGTTCGACATGTGGTGGATCGTGTAGACAGATTATTGGGTGGGGCTAGAGTGACCCAGCGGTCTTGGTTCACATTGGTGCCAATGACAAGTTAAGGTGGAGGTGAAGTCCTTAAAAATGATTTTGACAGTTAGGGGCCAAGTTAAAAGTAAGGACCTCAAGAGTAGTGTTTACAGAATACTACCTACCGCAGCCACTTGCTACGCTAGGGAGGCAACGGGAGCTTAGGAGTGTAAATGCGTGGCAAGAGGTTTGTGTAAGGAAATGGGGTTTGAGTTTTTAGAGAACTTGGGCTGAATTTTCTGTTGGCTACGACTCTTAGTAGAGACGGATTGCACCTCAATGATGATGTGCAGCTGTTTTGGGGAGAAGATGGCTAGGGGGTTGGAGGAGATTTTAAAACTAGGTATGGGGGTCGGGTATGTTGAACTACTAGGAGGACGGGAGGGGGCAGCAATAGAGGATAAGGGAGGTATGTACGTCCAAGTATGGAAGTAAATCAATTGATAATTTAATGTTTACAATGCAGGAAGTCTGGCTGAAAAAACTGGGGAACTAGAACTAATACTTACCTATTTTAGAACAGGAAAGAGATACTTACCTATTTTAGAACAGAATCCTGTTCTTCATTCTGTTCTTCAAGCGGGTTGTACAAAAACATAATGTTAATAGGTCCAAATATTTGAATATACCAATACTAATACTAATACTAACATGACACTAAGAATAAGGCAGAAAATATCTTTTTTACTACAATATAGTCCACAGTTTAGAAATATAGTCAACTTAAAAGAGATACTTACCTATTTTAGAACAGGATCCTGTTCTTCATTCTGTTCTTCAAGCGGTGTTGTAAATATGTTCCCAAGAGAGCTCAGTCTCTGGGAGACATATTATCACCAAGTATGTTTGAAACAAAAATGGAACACAGAACTACATGGTTGTCTTGCAATGGCAACTACAAATGTGGTGCAAACGTTGCAAAACGTGCTCCTACATGTATAAATCTACTTCATTAAAAGCCCAGTTACTGGAAAGACTTATGAAATAAAACAACACATAAACGTGTAATAGTGATTATGTGATATATCTTCTCACATGTACACATTGTAATATACAATATGTAGGCTGTACTTCTCGTTCCCTAAAATCTAGGATTCGGGAACACATTAGAGATATTGCCCAAGGGAATATCATAGTCCAAGTCAGTAGTCGACATTTTCATATTGTAATCAATCTAGTTTAAAATTTTTCAGAGTGCAGGGTATACAGAAGATTTATCAGGATAGCGGAAAAAGACAGACTAGCACTACTTAGGAAGAATAGAGTGCGTTGGATATTTATTTGGATACCAGAATTCCATTAGGTTTTAAACTCTAGATTATATCCTCTGCTACATTGATTGATTAAACTTTGGATTTAATTATTTCTACAATTATAAATTTTTGTTTGTTTAACTATTAATACTGTATATATATGTCACACTTATACATTTTACCATTAGAATTTATTATAATTATGGATAAGAATTAGGATCTAATTTGTTACTACACATCTTACATATTAATGTATAGTTCTACATTTTCCTCATTACTAATGAGCAGCAGACACCTGTATCACAATGGAATGTTTCTATCTATTTCATAGTGATGGCTTAGCTGAACAGTTTTGAGGGTTAATTTTAACTTAGTTTCCTTGTTTTAAGCATTTGATAGGCTTAATTATCTGATAAGGACGTCCCAGTGTGAATGACGCTTTTCCCCTATAGAGGAACGTACTGAGATACACCCCCGCCTATAGTAAGAGCCTTTGGGCTTGAAACGCGTAAGGCGGGGTCTTTTGTACTATGTTTTTTATGTTTGAGTATCTGTATGGCGAGATACGCCTTATAACCGTGTTTTATCTAACTAATGAGTGTGGACTCCAGGAACTCCGGTGTACGCCGATCAAGAATCTCCAAAACACGTGTACACATAGAACAGAACCAAAGCGAAGGGTTCGGGGCAGCGGCACCCGGCCCACAAGAAGGAACTGGTGAGTACTATTATCCTTGAGTCGTTGACTGATTATAATTTCATGGTTGGAAAGAAATCCTAGCGACGGGCACAGGATCTGTTACACCTGTGCCTAATTTCAAAGCAAGTGAGTTTTCATACATATACTCGCTGGATTGGATACAGATTGTTGGATAGCATATGAACTAGAACTAATAGCTTTAAAGGATCGGTATAGCAGAAACATGGCTAAATGATTCACACGACTGGACAGTAAATATTGAAGGATAGTCCTTATTAAGACATGACAACGTTAATAAGAAAGGAGGGGGAGTATGTATGTATGTTAAACAAAGAATTGAAGCCAAATCTAAAAGATGGAATAGATGGGGGAATAAACCATATGGCAGAAACAAAATGGTAGAGCTGTGTGCAAGAAGGTGGTAAATTGTTGGGTATTTATAAGCCGCCAAGTGCCGGGGAAGGGTGGAATTAATCTCCATATGCAGTTGGCAAGGGCTGCTGGTGTGGGACATGTTTTGGTTATGGGGATTTAACTACCCTGACATAGATTGGGCGTAGGGGAACTGCCAGCACCTCAAAAGGTATACAGTTCTTACATTTTCTATATGAGCATTTTCTTTCACAGATGGTAGAAGTTCATACTAGACAGAATGTGTTTGTGGATCTTGTGGTATCTAATATCCCTGAGCTCATTTTGGAAATGAAGGTAATGGAAGCTTAGGGAATAGTGATCATGATATAATCATAGTGTCATTAGGTTGCAAAAACTAAAAGGCACTGGGTTAACAAAAACGTTTAACTTTAGGAACTAATTTATGTTGTAAAGAATCACTACTGCTCATAGACTGGGGGAAATGGTTTCTAGGTAAAGATACGGAGCGATGTGGACCACTTTTAAAGGCATTTAGGGAACAATGTAAAGAAATTAGGTCCGCTCCTGTATAGCTTAATGCTCAGGTAAAAGGGAAATGGAAAGAAAAAGGGAACAGAACAGTCTTACAGGTAGATAAACGCTGTAATAAAGAGTGCAAGAAAGCAATTAAACAGCTAAATAAAAATGAAATACGGATAGCCGAACAAAGCAAGTCCAACAACCCAAATGTTTTTTTTAAGTATATAAAGGTAAAAAGATGAGGACTGAGTATGTGGAACCATTAAACATGGGGCTGAGATGGTTGTAGAGGATGCCAAAAAGGCTAATCTGCAAACTGTATTTTTACATCTGTTTTCACTATAGAGAATCCAGTCCTTGTAATAATATGAAGGGGAAAAATGAGGAGTATTCACATTGCCTGATGGAGGATATGTACGGAAACAATTAAAGTAAATATCAATAAAGACCCAGACCAGATAGATTGCATCCACAGATTTAAAAGCTTAGTTCAGTTCTTTCTAGACCATTGTTTCTCATCTTTTCAGATTCACTTTGGTGTGGGGAGTAGTCGTTCACAGCCTGGTAACTATAGACCTGTAAGCCTAACATCAGTGGTAGGGAAGGTGCTGGAAACTTTGTTACGGGATCATATCTTCACTTCTGTCTCCAGAACTGATCTTATTAGTAGTAGTCAGCACTGGATTTATGAAAATATATGCCAGATAAATTTAATTGGTTTTTAAGAAGAATGAGTAAGAATTTAGATTCAGACACAGCAGTGGATGTGGTATACTTGGATTGCTAAAGCTTTTGATACGGTGCCACATAGGCGACTAATGTAAAACTGAGGACGGCTGGCCTAGAAGAAAACATTGTTTCATGGATAGAGAATTGGTTATTGGATCGCATACAGAGAGTGGTGGTAATGGAGCTACATCTAGTGGGCTAAAGTTCTAAGCGGAGTGCCTCAGGGTTCTGTACTGGGCCACTTCTTTTTGATCTGTTATAAATGCCTTATAAATGAAGGGGGCAGTGAGAGCAAGGTCTGTGTTGCTGATGACACTAAATTATGCAGAGCTTTGGAAACTTCAAATAATGTGCAAGTGCTGCAAGTAAACCTAGATAGATACAAAATGGGCAGAAGAATGGCAATATGAGATTCAATGTTGATAAATTTTAGGTGATGCATTGGAATTTAATAATCCCTGTGCCACCTACACATAAATAACTCTGTGTTAAGTGCATCTGTAATGGAAAAAGATTGGGGGTTCTGGTAGATTAGCTACTTAGCTGTACAAACAATGCCAGACAGCCAGGGCTAGGGTTAGCAAGATATTGTCTTGTATAAATAGAGGAATAGATTCAAGAGAAAAATTTTCTCCCTCTTTTACAAAAGGCACTGGTAAGGCCTCATTATTTGTATATTTTTATTTTATTTGTATTTTATTTCTTCATATAGCGCTACATTTACGCTGCACTTTACAATTTTTACACAATTCACATCAGGCCCTGCCCGAAGAGCTACAATCTAATCACTTTATGTACACATACAACCTATCCGTATGTCTTCATTTGGAATATGCGGAACAGTTTTGGAATCCCATATAAAAAAGGGACATCTTGGAAATAGAAGCAGTTCAGAAAGGGCAACTAAAATATGAAAGAATGGAGGAGCTTTACTATGCAGGCAGATTAGACAAGTTTAGGTCTGTTTACATTGGAGAAGCGACGTTTGTGTGGGGATATGATAACCTTATACAAATATATAAATGGGCCATACAATAAACTCTCTGGTGCCACTGTTCACGAATAGGTCATATCAGAACACTTGTGGACATCCTTTAAAGGAGAACTAAACCCATTTTTTATATTCCAGAATCTGAAAACAACCCCCCTAAAAACACCAATAAACTAAAAATCCCACTTCATTTAATTGTATTAAGATAAATGTAAGCCTGTTAAGAACTGGAAGTATGAAGTATCTGTGTGTATGTGCATTGTCAGCCACACACTCCTGACCTCAGTCACCTGCTTCCCTGCTTTATCTGTCCTGTAAAATGATTAGCTAGGTAAATTGGTTAGTAAATTTCCCAGCGCCCTGTATAAATTAGAGATTACTGGTTTTATATCAAGGTGTTCTACGGCTTGGTTTGTCCTTTAAGGTTGGAAGAAACATCTTCAGGTTAGGAAAAGTTTCTTTACAGTGAGAACAGTGAAACTGTGGAACTGTCTGCTTCCAGCAGATGTGGTAATGGCAAGATCATTGAATAGCTTAAAAATGTGAGAACTACTGGTATTAATACATTTACTGTAGATCGGGTTGAGCCAGGGATACTTTCAGATTGCCATTTGGAGCCAGGAAGGAATTTCCCCCCCCACTTTTTTTTAGCTGGGTTTTTTTTGCCTTCCGTGGATCACTGTTAGGGGTTTAAAAAAAAATATGTTGGACCTGATGGACGTATGTCTTTATTCAACCTGAGTTACTATTTCACTTATATACATATTTTTATCATTCCCAAAGATGATCTGGGAATGCCTCAATGCCCTTTTTTCAATTCATAATCCCGGTTGGAAAAAAATCACTTTACGGAAAGTGTTTTCAAGAAGAAAACCCCCCCTCCTTCCTCAGGTGCATAATACAACATACCATGTGCAAGTTTAACTACTTCAAACCCACTCCTGAGAATGGGTGGAATTAACATTCTATGTGTGATAGGTCAATTGTACATTTTCTTTAAAAACCATTTAATTAAAACATTTCTTTATAGTCAGTCAAACATCTCATTCTGCCTCTGATTTTAATGCATCACAATAACAGTCACGGTTGTTAAACTACACTCCTCCAAGGTCGTCCCACTGCTGGCTGCACTGCTCCTCAGCCCATAAATATGTACCTAAAAACAAAAGCAAATGACACCCCAAAGTTCCTTTTGATAATTAACTATTCCTTTTATTCAGTTATACGTGAGATATCCCTTCAGCAATGTTTCAGGTGGACCTCCTCCCCGAATTTAAGGCATAATAATTTTTATGTCAGTGTAAGTGGCTCAGGGACTGGGGAAATGGTCTGAGACAAATGTACATATAACCAAAACTAACTTTCTTCACAATCAATGTATTCAAGCTTCCTTTGTTAAATTTGAGGGTTACCGAAATCATGAATTCAGAGGTAACAAAAATCGATTTGTTATTCAAGGGTTACCAAATCATTTGCCATTACTGGGTTCTATCTGAACCCACAATACACCTCTAGTTGTAAAGTGTAAAGAATTCTTGTAAAAAGTTACATTGGTTATTTTTGTGTGAGGTTCAAATAATCACAACAATACTGTGCTTGTATATGGTTGGATTGCGTTACAATTACAACTATAAGCTGGAAGTGATTGACAATGACACTATGATTCAGTATTCAGTCTAGCTTCTTTGTAAAAGTTCAGAAAGGTTTCTTTAAAGGAAATATTCAATCTTCAAGGACATGTTTTTTCTACTCCTACCATCACTACAATTATAGATTCTGGAGGGAAATAGGTACATTTTGTGGTTAGTGGTCCTAAAAAGTTTCTTTATTTACTGATGGGATCTTGTGGGAATTAGTTTCTAAAGGGAATGTTCACTCCCTACAAACCTTTGAAACAGAGTAAGCACAGCCCGATTTTGCAATACATGCCTTTCTCCACACTTCAAGTCCAAATACTCTACTTAAGTACTCCTCTCACTGCTCTCAACCCACCCTTTCCTTTACTGGCGGATACCACCCAGGAAATTGGCGTGAGTGGACAGACCGGAGAACTTCAAATCATTCCTCCTGTTTTGTGGTCATTAAAGCGCTAATGGGACTGGAGAATTTCATATCTCCTGTTTTGTGGTCATTTAAGAACCAATAGCTTCAGAACGTTTACTGACAACTCTTGTGCAGGCCATTCACTTGCACATTACAATGATTCAATGTTTGATTTGAACTGAACCTTACCATGTGGACTTAGGCTAAAAAATCAATCAAATGTACAATGATAGGTCACTTAAAATTTTTGCAGATATTTCATCTTGATTGACTGAAATATTGGACTGAAATATAATTTCAAGTATAACACGCCTAAACCATTTAAGAAAAAAAAAAAAAAACCTAAGCAAGTTATAAGGGTATGGTATGAATGTTGCACTCCCCACATATATTTAAGCTTATGTAAAGCATTTTTGTCAATACTTCACAACATTTTAATAGGTTTGATTCTACAAACTTTCCCCCCCAAAAATAATTAAGAAAATGCTTAGATTATATTTAAAGAAGAAAGTCGAGAGACAGAAGGGATTAAATAGCTGCATCCTGCCCCACACTAATTAGAACAAGAATGTAAGAAAGTAAAGAATGTAGGGTATGACCAATGATCAGATGATACTCAAGTTGAAACAGTACATATAGTTAATAACTGTAAGGTTATTATAGCATTGTCACACTGCTTTCATGAGATTCATAAGAAACATAAAAGTTATTTCAAATCATCTAATGACTGCTTGTTTTGGGAATATGATATTTGCTAAAGTTTATTCAAATTTTTATATTCATTTTTCCTTTCAGTGGAAACCACAATATACTCTTAAAAAAAAAACCTCATATATTATCATCCCAAGGTTAAAAACAGTGGAAGGAACACCATAGTGTAATAAGCTATTATTTAGCCTTAGAGGGTAAACATGTGACAACTACAAATTGTATCTGGTATCAATGCTTGAATTCACCTCTCTAGCCTTATCAAGAAAAATAAGATCAGCATGGCAGGATGTTTTGACAGTGAGAAGATTTAACAGATATTTTTGTCGTTCTATAACAAGAGCACATTTTATTGAAACTATTTTTTTTTTATTGCTTTACAGAGGCATATAACCAAAAGCATAAAGTCTCATGCATCTTTAATCACATCTAAACACCATAGTCCAATGATAAAATTTGGCGCACAGACCTGATCCAGACAGCTTTATGAAATTAAAGGACTTTTATTTAATCATTGTGGAGTAAAAATCAAATAAAACTGAATAAATACCAAGAGTCTTAGATTTTACATTCAAAGATATTTGCCCATTTTTATGTATTATAAGTTTGTTAACAAAAACCAAATGCATATTACAAAATTATGTTTTCTCTGTTGAGGATATAACATTTCAAAATATATATATTACGAAAAGAAAAAAAAAAACTTTCAGTCAGTAAATCCTTTATATAAAAGCAGTAATATTTCAGTCAATAAACTTGTTACAGTTTATAATACAAGATATACACAGCCCCTCATTAGGAAAAGTAATTTTCTTACAAATATCTACATATAAAACATGAAGTCTTGCCCAGTTAACTCTTCATTTATCGATATGTCTGTATCAGAAAATAGAAGCACGTCTGAACTACGGTATTTTTCAGTTTACTGTAAAGCACGTTCACTCCTTAAAAGAATTATATATGGTAAATCCTCCCCCAAACCCCAAAAGTAGAAAGCTGTAAGATTAGGACTACCCGGTTATGCAGTGAACGTTTTTCTCCTAGTCTCTCTGCCGCTCAAAAGGTTTCTGCCTCCTCATCAAGCTCTTTACAAGCTAAAACACTGCTCGGAGGAGCGCAGACAGGGAATAACATGCGTCATTGGTTGTAATGTCAACTGCCACATCCATAGCAGACAGCTGCTTACCGAAAGAACCAGGAAGCAGAAAGGGTAATATCAAACACCAAGCAGCATTTCAGTGATTCCCTAAATACAATTTTTCATTTGAGGGTGTAACTTCCCTTTAACAGATCTAGTTGTGTCTAATGAAAAAAAATGTTTGGAAGTGCCTAACGGACAGAACAAAATAATAATCAAGCATTAGCAGTCTAGAAAGGATGTGGAATCTGCTTTTTAGCAAAAATTAGAGCATAAAGTAATCTGCATATTTATTTGAAAAACGTAATAAAGAAACATGTTCTAAAGGTTGGTAACAAATACAAAGAAACATTGCATTAGGCTGGAAGTACCCATAATTGATAACATAAGGTATATGTTATGACAAGTTACATCAGCAAGTTAAGGGGAATTCCAGTCAAAGTAAAAAAATAATTGTAAAATGAATCTAACCACCAAGACAATGCCTTACATCAAGAATGTAAAATGTTAGCTTTGTATGCATTATTATT
Source organism: Hymenochirus boettgeri (assembly GCA_019447015.1). Taxonomy (NCBI): domain Eukaryota; kingdom Metazoa; phylum Chordata; class Amphibia; order Anura; family Pipidae; genus Hymenochirus; species Hymenochirus boettgeri. The sequence goes on along the minus strand of CM033469.1, from coordinate 259,963,803 downwards.
ATCAGTCTATATCCAATTTCAACACTTAAAATATTCAAATTCACAGTGTGGTAAATAAGGATTTTTTTGTAACAGTTTGAAACATTACTTACTCTTCACTTTGCACAGCATCCAATACCAGAAGACAGAAGTCATGATAGAATATAAGCAGTTAAATTAATGCACAAATAAAAGAAATTGTAAGGACCCTAATCATACTGTAACAAATTACATCTTTTTGGACTTCCCCTTTATAAGATATTATTTAGTCTCGATATTAAAAGAATTTTGTATAGGTGTCTTTCTTTGAGCTCATTGACAGTAATGCAATATTTGCCCCTGAGTTGTATTCATAAATAAGGCTATAATGCTGCTAATCAGTCTTCCCATGAATAGGAGCCAAGCAATTAAAGATCATTTTCAGACGTGTTCCTTGTTCTTAAAAAAAAAAAAAAAAAACTTTATTTTCTACTACTAGTGATCCCACCACTCATGCATAGGCCTCAAATATAAATGGAGGGAAAGTGTCAGGAAGCAAAAGATAGGTAACAATTAAGCTTGTGTAATGAAGATGTAAGGGAAAAAATAAGTTTTATAATGAATTAAACACATACAGCCTCATTTACAGGGCTCTTGACAGAGTTTAAGTTGGCAATAACTGATATTCAACCAGACCTAACTCCATCTTATCTTTCTCAGGAGACACCCGTGCAAACGGCCCTTACAATTTAAAAACCCTTGCGTCACATTTACCACAATTTTAACTCTGCCCCAATAGCCAGCGTTAAAATCATGCGGTGGGTAAATCTCAAAACCCAAAGGCGATATTGTTTCATTTACAGAGATTTACTCAGAGTGATAGGGGTTCTGGGTGATTCTCCCCCCATAATCAATAATTAGTATATGTTTTCTACCTCTGGCTGCACTGTTTCTCAAAGATTTTACTTGTCCATGTGTGCTTGTGGCAATCTTCCAACTTGCTTCCTGTCATTATGGGCACAAACCTGGTTGCCATCTCATGAGCGCATCCAGGCAGTAGTGGAATTCAGGCTGACAAAGTCGACTATCCTGGCCATAAACAAAGCATAACTTTGTTGGGTGAACACCTCACAAGTACAGTGCAACAAAAAGTATAATAATAGGTTCTAACTTCCATTAAAATTACATGTGCAAACTATTAATAAAACCATTTTTAGTGTATCCTTTAAACAGGGATTTAACAAATAAATCCATTAGATAACAAAGTGAGGGCTGCATAAACAGCTAATCCAAAAACAATCCATGAATACTTATGTTTAAAATTTTGGTTTGAAATTCTTGCGCTCATAATTTATTAGAGGCTCTGTCCTTCAGCTCATCTTTTAAATACAGAACACAAAGGTTTCTCAAAAAGATCTCAAGAAAGGCAAAGTCTTTTCACTTACCATACGAAACAATCAAATGCAGGCACTGAAGGTGCATGAAACACCCACTCCAATTTGCATATGATCTGAGGCTGTTATTCTGTCACTGCAATACCCAGTTTTTCTTCAACAGTCAACATACACCCGCAATAACAAGGATTGAGGTAGCGAAACAGGGTTTAAAAGGAACCAAATGGAAGGGTGCAAAAAACCCAGTACTCAAACCTTCAGTTGCTGGAGATTCTGGCTACTCGTGCAATCTCCTACAAAGTGCATTGCTATTTTTAAGATGAAGATAGTTATGGCAGTTTCTAAATGTCTAAACGGGATGTAGTACAATGTTGTAGCCTTATTTTAACTGAGCTTGATACATTCTTTCAATTTTTATAAGCAACTCACTGGAGAAAAGGAAAAGAAAGGTCATACACTGCTGTCCTGCAACAATGTTCAATACTTCTTCACTCCCATGGCCTGAGTATTTGTCGGAATACCCCCCATATTGCTGTTGTGTTTCCCCTCCACAATGTTTTTGGATGAATGGCTGCTGTGTTTCAGGAATGAATAAGGCACCAAGAAAGCAAGGAAAACAGCACATGCTCCAAACAAGAATGGGGACCAGGGATAACGGCAGTCTTGTAATAAGATAAAAAGTTTAACAAATAGTTTTTTTTCAAATTGACCATTGTGTAGGACATTAAATTAAATTACAGCATTAAAGTGTAAATGTGGTCTCCATATAGTGGCCTAATATAAAAAAGCACACTCCAACCTTTAAAATTACTTTTGGTTAATGCTTCTAGCTGCAGCATAAAGTTAAAACAGTATAAAGGGTGTTTTGCGTCTGTCTCTAAGTTTAAGGTTGGAACATGCCCACTGCTGCGACAGAAATCATCAGCTGCATCATAAGCCCCACCCCACAAACTCTACATCATTTTTTAAAAAGATAGCACAATCTCTTTTCATAAAGGCATGTGCGGAGACCACAGTTACCCTTTGAAACCCTACTTACTGCATCATTTGGATCCTTTGAAATGTCTTTTTCTGTACTAGGCACTGGTACTATTCCATTGAGCTCCACATGAAAAAGGAAAAAGACAAATCCATATAGCGCCGCCGCCGGCAAGGCCATTGCATAATCCCCGAATTCCAGTTACCATACCTTGGGCTACACTGTAAGGCGAGAACAGCATGCTGACTAATGCATCCCTTACATCATTTAATTCGTGTCTGTAAGCAGTCATTCTTAGTACACTCCAGTTGTAAATGTTTTGGTAGTTCACCAGGCATAACTTTGTTTGCAGAAACGGTTTTCCAGCCAAAAAATAACAGTAAGGCTGACACACTGCTGCTTAGGATGCTCCTGAAAAAGAGCTACCCCAGTTTAATCAATGACAAGGATGCAGGCTGATCACAGACCTTAAATACACAAGTAATTAATCTATCACCAGCTAGGGGAGATTTCCTTTTTTTTTGCAGCAATGATGAAATGCAGTCCAATAATTACATTATATTGAAAGCATGACAAAGATTTTAAATAAATATACAGGAATATATTCTTTATTATAATCACTGTGTTCAGATATTTGTTTTGTTTTTCTGGATAATGTTTGCAAGCTGAATGTACGTCCAGGCAAGCAGATTTCTTTTTACCCTTTTAATCTAACCTTGTTGATCCGATTCTGCATTACGTGAAATCAGGGCCCTCACTGCAGGGAAAGTGATACTTGACATTGCTGCTACAGCGCTCCTGCAGCCCACACATCATCCTACAAATAATAATGAAAATGTTTACCTATACAGAAGAATATATATACTTAAAGGAACACTAAATCCATAAAAACAACTATGCCATCCGTTTCTATATTCACAGGAGGTGAGAACCTTTATTCTCACCTCCCTGTGAAAATAGGACGCTCGGGACCTGGAACTACCTTACACACCGCCACCACTCGCAAGCTGCTGCTTCACTGAACAGCTGTTCTCTCCTCCCGATCTGCCGCCCCTATCTTTGTATTGGCGCCATTGCGCCTAAGATAGGTGCGTGCAGTCAGGACAGAGCGGCTTTCAGTGAAGGAGCGGCTTGCAGTTTGAGCGGCGGTAAAGGTAAGTTTCCAGGTCCCCGAGCGTCCTATTATCACAGGGAGTGCCACAGATGGCACATAGTGTTTTTATGGATGATGGGGAGTTTAAGTCCCTTTAAATTATGACCTCTAGTGTAATTCATAAAATCATTTTATCTATCAACTGTGAACAGTTATTCAAGCTATACATTAATTAAGAAATGTACATAGTTCAGCTATCTATGAAATCCTGATAGGGATAACGCTTTGTTGTTTTTTTTTTTCCAATTTAAAGGAGAAGTTCAATCAAGGTGCAAAATATGCCCCTGCTATTAATTTGCAGTAATGTATCAGATGTTACCTAACCTTTTACTGTCTACAACAGTTAGAAACATTTGATTACATCTGCACAGGCATTATTTTGCACCTCGTTATTAGCCCATATAGCCCAGAAACTGTAAATTGAAACAACGTATTGCTTAAATTTCATGTAATATACGTTTCTAACCACATCCCCTCTTAAGTCACTTGATCACACGTTTAGTGTGCTTACAAGAATGTTGTGATAGAGCGGTCTGTCCAATAAACTACTTTGCGTAAATTAATTAAAATAACTGCAGAGCTTCTAACTAAAATATCTTAAAGGGACACTAAACTCCCATAATTTGGAAAACCAACTATTTGCATTCTTTCTATTATTCACAGGGAGGTGAGAACGCTTATTCTCACCTCCCTGTGAAATAGTACGCTCGGGGGCCCTTGAACTTACCTTCCCTCCGCTCCGCTCGGCAGCCGCTCCTTCACTAACAGTGCTCTGTCCCGACCACAAAGATAGGCGCGCGATCGGGAGAGAACGCTGTTCAGTGAAGAGAGGCTGCGAGCGGATCGAAGGGTAAGTTTCCAGGTCCCCCGAGCGTCCTATTATTCCACAGGGAGGTGAGAATAAGCTCACTCCTGTGATAATAGAAATGAATGGCAAATAGTTGGTTTTATCGGTTTATTGTTCCTTTAAGCTGTTCCACAAAAGGTTCATAGGACAGGAGTGTACACACAAAAGTGATACATTATTTTACGGTAATTCCATGGACCATTTCTTAAGCTTAAACCTGCCTAAGCAAAAAATACTTTGCATCAGGCTCGTTCTAGCTATTGGTAGATCTGAAAAGGTTTTGGAGCAGATACCATTTAGCTTCTTAGAAGCCACACCTCCCATGCACATTGGGCTTGAAATCGGGAAGATCATTTCTTCTCGACTTTCAAAATGCCCAGCCCCTGGACCAAAATTTTGAAGAAAGGTTCACAAGTCATTATGCCGTTTGTCAGTCCTCCTGACTGCTTCAAAAAAAAAAACAAAGGGGAAAATATTGCCCTCCACAGTATTGGCTGTGTGAGAAATGAGGCTGATGTTATAAAACTTCCCCTTTCTTCCAGCTGCTTCTTTTTTGTTTTGTTTGACTTTCACATTTTAAGGAGAATTAAACATTTTTGTTTTTAACATACATGTGAGAATATATTCCAGATTAAGAAGGTTTCCAGGTTGTTACCAGTTACACTCACAGCACCATGTAGTCTCAAAGAGCCTTGTGAGCAGTGCCCTATTGCCACGCCCCTAACCAGTATTACTGTCTTTCTGCACAGAGTGGTTTTCTAAACAGATGTCTGCAAACAAAACGAAAGCATCTGATAAGATTTTGAATGCTGGCTCGTTACCCTGAATCTCTGGCATTTTTTGTTAGTTTCCATTATGTTTCTTGGAAAAGAAAGTTTCACATGTACTGGTGTTTTATATAGCCACTCTTAGGATAGGGTATAATATTGTCTGAGACTTTGGGCTGGGTACACACCATAAGATATTTTCTAGCCGACCAACCGATATCTGTGTGTGTAGCGGTCAGACGAAATACAGCCGAGCTCAGCCGTCTGTTCATCGTATCAGAAAAATGGGTGATTGGGTTGCAGCCACTATGTTGAAACTGACTTCATCTGATTGGCCGAGCACTTGCTAGTAGCGAACACTCGGTCAGGACAACTTTGCTGGTGTGTACCCAGCTTAGTCCCCCAGTAAGAACTCACGACCCCTATTTTCAATACTTGGGGGAGCATTTGGAACTTTTCAGTTTGGTATTCATGAGGCAGCGAGATATTTCGCACAACTGATCATTGGCCATTAAAAACTGCTTATCGCATTAACCGTGTCTGATGGCTTGAATCCACCAATTTTTCTAGAAAAATATGTAATTAAAACAGGCCGTGAATAAGAAAAATAATCCGCAGTGTGTGTTCCTGGCTATACTATAGCCTACTTTAAAGGATATGTACACTGGGAAATTTTGTTTTAAAAATCCCCATTACTGGAAACATAAGTTTACCCTATCAACCCTATCACCCCTGATCCCCCTTTCTTAAGATACCCATTCTGAAACATCTAACAATCCAGCTGGCAATCAAGTGCCTCAGTAATAAACTCTTCTGTTTATTTATAGTTTTTTCTGTAGGCAGGATAGGCAACCATAGATCTCCAGATGTTTGGGAAACTGCAACTCCCAGAATTCCCTAACTACAGATGCTAGTCGTTAGAGAAATGCTGGGAGTTGTAGTTTTCAAACATCTGGGAGATCTACTGGTTGCTATCCTGCTGTAGGGGGAATGGTGACAGTTGGTATGTGAGCTACATGATGGGAAATTCCCTCCCCAATGCTGCCTCATAGGGATACCAAGCATGCTTCCCTCACATAGAGTCAGACAGTCTGGCAAGGGCTGGGGGAACTGGCTTGAGCAAAACAGTACTGGTAAGTGCTGCTTATATGCAATTATTTATAGACTGAAATGAGGCAAGTACATTTTCATTGTACAAGTCCTTAACTATAGCCAAGCATGCAAAGAGTGTACTGTTTTCTTAAAGGATCAACGGGCGAAATGTTGATTTTTCCATTTAACGTCAGCCCCATTCTGAGCTTTCTATCTACAAATCAAAATCCCAGATCAAGTTCCTAACACAGATCTAGCATGGAGCAATCCAGTTTTTTCACCTTATTTAATGTAATACAAAGCAATTATTACATTTAGATCAAAACTTTCCTTCTCCCAGTGACTATTCTGTCTCAAACAATTTAAACTTGACTTACAATCATCTTTGTGCTGTATACGGCTGTTAGCATACTCATAGTTCTTGGCCTGAACAACAAATCATAGATAATATAAAAAATGACAGAGCACATGAACACATTTTTGTCAAGTATTACAACTATCTAAGTTTATAACGATAGCATGCAATGCCATTAAGAAAACATTGCAGACAAATTTTTTTCCTTTACCTTTTTACTGTCGGATCAGACATATTGTCCCTTTCTCGTTTGTGTACCCTTTAAAAGAGAACCAAAGTCTCCAGACAACATTGTCCCAATATACAAGCACATTCACAAGCATACAACACTGTCTCACCTCTCCTTTCTTTGCGTAGCGCTGGATGATTTATGAAATTAACCCGTGGATACCTAGTGTCATCATTCCACTATTCGTGTAAACCCCAGCATTGTTTGCTATACTGCACATACTCTGTAGTGCTCAACCGATCAAAACAAAATTTTTGCGCCTAGCTTACGAAAAGCTAGCTAACAGCCACATCACCTAATGCACAGAGATCCTCCTCCTCTCCCTGACACAGAATAAGGATTTCATTTTTTTTGTTTTCAAACACACTTCAATGCTCCCTGAAGAGGTTTCTATAATCCACCATTTCCTATATCATTGCTTACCATTATATCACTCCATTTTGCATTAGCTGGCCTTCATTTTTATTTACCTTACAGTATGTCTTTGATTTTAGATTACAGTATATCTTAAAGTTTTCTAATGTTCTCTCACTAACATGTTAGCTCTTCCACTGCCCATTGAGATAACGATTTTTGTGTACGTGGCAGCATTTTCAGGTCCTCTAAACAAAAATCTGATTTTTCAATTTCTTGTGAATATGTGACTTATGTGCTAGTTTACATCTATTAATCCAAGAAAGTGCTACACAATAAAGTAGAGAGATTGATTTTGGACTTCTAGATCTCCTCTTGCATTGTTTCTTATCCTAAATCACTCTCCCTGGGCCTCCGACTGAGCTAGGAGTCACTGTCTACATGCTAGGATGGATACTTAATATCATCTGATACAATGACTTGCCCTACATGCCTATCCTAACAGGATATACCGTTTTATTTTTCAACAACAGTCACAAGTATTCTTTAAGGTGTATTTTCTTAGATAGCATGATGTAAAAGAACCGATATTAACATTTCAGTAAAAATGATAAAAAATAAAAGTAAGTCTGTGGAAATTGAAGAACCTGCAAACTGCACTGTACTCTCTCTTGCTAAACGCATAACTCTTACCCCTAATACTAACAGGATACTATGTGAACACTGGCACATATCTTTATCTTTTTTCTGAGGTAATTACAAACAAAAAAAAAACTGACTTTGGACTGTGTGTTTCTAAACTTTAATCCAGTTGCTCCAATCTTTTGCTAGGTACAGATTAATAATATTAAAGGACAACTAAAGCCAAAACAGACCACTGAACCAGAAGCAGAACACCTTGATAAAAACCTGTAATCTGTGACTTACCACTCATTTTGTAATGGCGCTGGTAATTACCTATAACATATGGTTTGTGCTTTATCTTCACAGCAGCATTCCATTATCAACGCCATTAGGTTCTGCACATGCCTCAGTCCCTTAGCTATGGCAGAAACTAATTACAGTTGGTCCCCCATTAATAATCTCTAGCCAATCCTTTTAATCCTTTTATGGACAGATAAGCAAGAAAAAACGAGTGCGGTCGGAGGTGTGTTCCTGACAACTGCACCTATACACAGATACCTATATCAGTTTCTTAGCAGGCTTACTTTACTTAATAAATTTTATAGCTTATTGGTGTTTTTTAGGGGGATTGTTTTTCAGATTCTGAGTATAGGTTGCGTATGGGTTAGTTTCTACAATAGTTTTATACACCTGCAGGGTAACACCATGCAGCTTTTCAAAGTCCCTTACCAAACTTTCCATATTACGGTGGAAACATCTGTATAAAACTGTACACAGCAGAAAAGTTAATGATAATAAGGCAATGACTGCTGAAAAATGAAACCCTAATAATTGCTCCATCAGTTCATCATTTAAGACCTTCCTAACTTTTATGGACTTAATGAGCCGTATATGAATCATGCTATAAACACTTCTAGAAATAGAGAAAATATATACTTACAAAATAGATGAGTTCACAAATATATTTTGGAAAAAAAATTTGATCAGCTGAGAGCAGTAAAAAATCTTCCTAAGGGCTAGGCCACACTGCTTTTTTTTTGCGATTGCGCTTGCGTTTTTAAAAAATCATTGAAAACGTGACAACGCAAAAAAAGAGCGTTTTTCGGTGCGATTGCGTTTTGCATTTTTAATCGCAATTGCATGCGATTTCCTATACTTATTGAAGAAATCGCAAGCGCAAACGCAACAAAATCGCACATGAAATCGCATGCGATTGCATTTGCGTTTGCGTTGCAGTGTGGCCTTGCCCTTACTCTAGCCAAACTAAAATGCAAATGAGCTAATCCAGAGGCCTTTGTCATGTGACAACCCATAGTGACATCACCTGGTAACCATGACAACAATGACACCACCAAAGCCTGAAGAAAGTAAAAGAAGACTAAAGCCAAATTTGCATAGCCCCATCTTTACTAATAACACAAGGCATAATAAAGAGTAAGATATCACGTCAGCAAATCATTTTCTAGCAATGTATCTCTATTAGAGCACAACTAGAAAAGCACATTTGTTATATTTTCCACTAATGCAATCTACTTTAAAACTAAATCAGAGCTGTAGATCTTGATTAATCTTGGTTTGAAATCACAGCATTTACAGGGAAAATCTCAGCAGCAAAACATCTAACAGCCCCTGAATAGTACATCACAAATGCACAGTGTACAATGACACACACCAACCCTCTTCCCCCCTCACTCCCAGCAACTTCCACCAGTACCGCTACGATCATTACTTAGTTTTGCTGAGTCTTGCCTTACTAGAGACCATCAGCAAACACTAGTATCCATTGTGGTCTACAGCAAGTCTTACACGGGTAAAATCAGGCAACTCTCCAGATAAGAGCAAAAAACATACCCAATATTTATTCCAATTTATTAACAACCATATGAATCATATTAAATGCATAGAAACGTTAAAAACCCATCCCCCCACTTTCTATATATATGATGCTGAAAGGATTCCTGGCATTTAAATGAAAAATACGTTGAATAACCAAATTTAAATGGGCCCTAGATGTTTGCTTATGCCTAGAAACAGCCCTGGGCTATTCCAATGAGAAGCTTCCCATAATAATGAGCTATTGCTGGTTTGTTTGTCTGTGTGGGGATCTGGGTCCCATAGAAAAAGCCCCATGTTCAGAATATCTATGTCTGAATAAAACGAGTAAGAAAATAGTTGGTTTGTGTTCTGTTCCCAATCAGACACAGACACATTCATCTCCTACAGCCATTTTCAGTTTATCTGTAAATCATCCGGACTTTTTGAACTATCACTCCCACATTGACTTTAATGGGTCCAAATTCGAACTTTCGAACTTGTACTGAAGTTCGAAAGTTCGAAAACTAACCAAATAGATGGATAGGTATAGATACAGGCCGGATCTAAAGTAAAGTAAAAAAAATAAAGTAAAAATTACTAAAGTAAAAAAAATAATTTTGATCAATAATCAAAAAAGTTAGTTTTATTTAACCCCCACGTGGCACAGGTACATACACCTACTGACCTACCTCTCCATTACTGTTGCAGCCATACTTAAAGGGTAACTAAAGTCAAAAAAACTAATTTAGATTTATCCTCAATAAAATATAGTTTTATGGTTGTAAACACAAAAAAGACATACCCCCTCAACCAGACCCAGGTACACACTGGGTACACACTTATCCATTACTGTGGCAGCCATACTTAAAGGGTAACTAAAGTCAAAAAAATTAATTTTGATTAATAATAAAAAAGGTTTGCTTTTTTAACCCCCATGTGGCACAGTTACATACACCTACTGACTTACTCCTAAACCTAAAGGGTAACTAAAGTCAAAAAACAAATTTTGACCAATCATCAAATAAAGTTTGTTTTTTTAACCCCCAACCGGACACAGGTACACACACCTACTGATCTATGTATCCATTACTGTGGCAGCCATACTTGACTAAAGTCAAAAAAACTAATTTTGACCAATCATCAAAAAGATACAGAGAGATTCAATAAAAGTTCTTATCATTGAAAATGGTGTTAATTTTGCCCTAACCAATCAGATGTTAGCTTTCTGATTGATTGGATCAAAATTAGCACCACTTTGGGCTGGGTACACACAAAAGTTTTTTTTGTCCAAAACAAGCATTCACTACACACTCATTATTCCCATTATTGAGTTTTAAAATCTGCAGCAAACACACATATTCCCTTCCAAAATGCAGCCCTTCAAGCCAAATTCAAAGTTTATACTTAAACTTTCCCTTTCTAGTTATATATAATGTGTGTCTTGTTTGGTATATAGGCTGTATTACTGTATTATATATACTGTATTAGTGTTCACTTGGTGATGTCCATTTGAGTCACTGGTTTTGTATGTATATAAGATTTTTTTGGGGGGGAGGGGCTGTTTTATAGTGTGTTATGCTCATATTGCTGGGTTAATGGTTTATTGATTGTGTTTAGCACTACAGCATTTGACTATGTGTTGCACATGGTACATACAGTGTGGGTGATGGAGTGTGTGGAAGCTTTGGATTGTGTAGGTGTGTGCCTTTGAGTGACAGATGAGGTGTAGCAGCTCCTACAAATCACAGCATATTCAAAGGCTTATATCTCGGGGACTATGAAGAATTTAAAGAAATTAAAGGTACCCTGGTGGTTAGGATGACTTATAAGATACATTAGAAGGAATTTAAAAAAAAAGAATTTCTCACTATAATTGCCCTTAAACCTACCCATCCTCGGTCAGATGTTATTGATGATTGGCTGCAATGATTGGAAATCTGATCTGAAGAACTGGTCAAAGTTCCCTCATTGTGCTGAATTTCCTTGAAATATGTGGAAGATGGGGACTTGAAGATGGGGTTGGCGTAAACTTTTCTTCCTGGCCTTTAAAAATCAGCATACGTGGCATTGAAAATTTCAGCAATTTGTGTGTTTTTTAGTGAATTACTCAAATTATCTTGTGTATGGCTTTAGGCTGGGTACACATCATCTGGCTGAAAAATGGGATAGTGTATTTGTGTAGGCTGACAATGATTGGGTATGTCTGAAAAACACAGCTGATCTGTTGCAGGGTGCAGCCTATCGAGGCGAAAGAAACTGATGTAATTCGTCCTGGTGTGTACCCAGCCTTACAGTGCCGATAGTGTTTGCAATACAGAACTTTTGAATAACCGAGAATTACCTAGAGACACTCTTGCTCTAGTTAGATCCACTTCTGCTATTCTATACTGGCATTGGGGCTCATGGTAAATCCCAAAGGGGATTTAACCCCTGCGGAACTATAACCTAAAAGCTGGCGGTATTGAATAGCTTGTGGCGGATGCACGGGTGTCTTTTGCAATACTAGCACAGTCATCACTAGTAAGGGTTTCAATTACTGTCTAGAACAACTTTAACTGCTGTGGCCTCTGGTGAATGTAGTTAAGTGTTTCCTTATAAAAGAGTTCCCTTATAAGTGGCAACTTCCAATATGGAAGCTTGCCAAAAGTCCCCACTTGCCCCCTAAGCCCAGATCTCACTGCTTACAAAACTGCGATCCTGCAACACTGCTGTGTCTTACCTGTCAGCTCCTTCATGCAAGTCACATGGGGATGAGGGGAGGGTGAGTCGGAGGAGACCTGACAGTAGACACAGCAGAGTCACAGTTTGGTAAGTAATGAGGTCTGAGCTTTTTAACACAAGTTAGTGAATTCACATTTAAAGTATATGTATGATTAGTAGGATATATGGTTTATATTGTTTTTATCTTTCATAAAATGTGTTGGTTAGTTTTCACCTTTAGGTATTTTCTGCTATGGAAATAACGCAGTTAACTTTCCTGGGATTTGCATGTGCAGCTAATTGATGCTATGGAGTAGAGATGAATGTTTCTAAAGTTGCCCAAAACAGAATGTCTGTATTTGTATATATTCTATATATATCAGAATCAGAAATAATAGCCTGCAAGACACACATATTTTTTTTCAGAACTGCTGATGGAAATGTCAACTGCTTGACACTGACATTTCATTCATTCTATAGCTGTTTGTTTTTTCCCAACAACAAGGCTCTATTCGTGTTTTCGTTTGTTTTTTTGCATGAAAACTGAGAAAAAGTGTTACCAGCCTTATGAAATGTAATACCTTAGCAGAATTCCTAAGAAACCAAAACAAATGCTGCCAATATCTTAATGATATTGTTGTCTATGAAATTGTGCAATGAGATTGCTGTCTATCGGTATGTGCCTTCATAGACTTCTATTGATGGGGTGCCAGCACCCAGAGCCAGTTTTTCAACTCACCCTTGATTCAGCTATCCAGGATAGCTATGAATAACTTCTAAAATATACTCTTATAAGAAGCTAGTTATTGATATGCTTAAAAGTATACGCAATCTTGCTTATTAATGTTATAGGCTATACAAAATGGACAAAATTTGATTGTCCCTTTGTTACCGGTTGGTGGATCCACCGAAACCCCCCCCACTATGGCTAGCATTGGTTATGTCAGGTGTAACATTACTATTTAAAATATTAGCTGTAGCTACTGGAGTATTAAAAGGAAAAGGGCATGTTTCTTGTTTTTAAGGAATGCTTTATATCGGCCCTGGATCCTTTACATTCTTCATAGTACTGCATTCATTTCAAAATCAATACCAAGGCTTTCAGGCATGCCAGTGAAAGAACTAGCTCTGGTTTTATAGGGTTCCAAATGGATTTACAGTAAATGCTAAAATGCTCTTAAATGCTGATAAATTAAAAAGAACAAATGTACAAATACAGTTTTTTTCAGACTGTAACATCTGGTACAGATACAGTATATCATATAGAGTAGAAGGCTTAATTTTCCCCACCGAGCAATGTTTGTTATCAATGAATCTTAAAAAACAAAATAAAAACTTGCAAATCCGTGACATCCATTTCCCTATGGTGGTTAATACTAATAATCTGCAATTTGATTTGATGAGAATCACATACAGACACCCTGTATCTCTCTTTACCTTATACTTCTATAAAATTACCCTAGAATATTTAGATCCAGCCAGTGCTCCATCCCAAATTACAATAGGGAGCTTATGTCACCAGCTTTGCTGCTTACCCAGGGGTACCTCTCCCATGAGGCGAGCTCAGGCAGCGCTTCTCCAACACAGAAGAAAGGCGGAAGGCAGCAGTATAGATAGATTTTAAAAAAAAGGGAACAGATTTTCGAGTATGCGCGACAGCAAGAAATGCCACAAAAATCTATTGCTTGCGTGCCTATCCTGTTTCCTGATCTTGACTCTTCTTGCCTGCCATACTGAGTATAATTAAACATTTATATGTACTAGTCACACTCACTGTGGGAAAACACATGTACTAGTCGTTGTGTATGCAAACTTGTATATACCAGTAACTGTGGGCAAACTTGTATGTACTGTACCAGTCACATTCACTGTGGGTAAACTTATATGTACCATTTACAATGTGGGCAAACTCGCATGTACCAGATACTGTGGGCAAATTTATATATACCAGTCACACTCACTGTGGGGACATTTGTATATATTAGTCACTGTGGGAAAACGTGTATGTACCACTCACTGTGGGCAAACTTATATGCACCATTCACACTGTGGGCAAGCTTGTATGTACCAGTCTCTATAGGCAAACTTTTATGTCCACTCACACTGTGGATACATTTATATGAACCAGTCACACTCACTGTGGTCAAATTTGTATGTACCAGTCACTGTGGGCAAAGTTGTATGTACCAGTCAATAGAGGCAAAATGTACCGCTCACACTCGATGAGGGCAGACTTGTATGTACCAGTCACATTTACTGTGGGCAAACTTGTATGTGCCAGTCACTATGGGCAAACTTTTATGTTCCAGTCACACTGTGGTCAAATTTGTATGTACCAGTCACTGTGGGCAAACTTGTATATACCAGTCACTGTGGACAAACGTGTTTGTACCAGTCACATTCACTGTGGGCAAACTTGTATGTGCCAGTTACTATGGGCAAACTTGTATGTACCAATCACATCTACTGTGGATAAAAGTATATGTACCATTCACAGTGTGGGCAAATTTGTATGTACCAGTCACACTCACTGGGGGAAAACTTGTATGTACAAGTCACACTCACTAGGGGCAAACTTGTATGTATCAGTCCCACTTACAGGGGGGAAAATTTGTATGTATTAGTCACTGTGGGAAACATGTATGTACCAGTCACTATGGGCAAACTTATATGTACCAGTCACACGCACTGTGGGCAAACTTCTATGTACACACTTTACAGTGTCTGTTGAACTGGAGGGCAGCCTACAGTTCAACAGACACAGATAAGTCAGCCTTTCTGTTTACCAGCCACTATTAAAGGGCATAGTCCCCCTCTCCCCCAAAACTGAGGATCCGCATGTAATCTCCCCATACCTGTTCAGTTTAGGGTAAAACATTGTTTTGTGGATTACAATAGGTCTATGTACAATGAAGCCTGTAGGTCTATGTGCAATGAAGCTCGTAGGTCAATATGCAGTGAAGCCCATAGGTCTATGTACAATTAGACTAGTAGGTCAATATACAATGAAGCCTATAGGTCTATGTACAATAGGGCCCATAGGTCGGAAACTTCAGATACCGCAGATGATCACAGAAGTATGGCTGCTGCCATACAGCTGTACAATACTAAAGTACTGCAATAGATTTGTATAGGTGATCGTGAAATTTGATTGCATTTGCAAATGTACTATTGGGAACGTAATTGTATGATTGATATAGTAAATTTATGTCCACGATTGAAATTGTGAGATCACAATCACAGCATTTACATTTATTAAAGGCTCTGAACACTATTTAGTGATCCCGCTCCTTTATAAACATGTCCCAAAATTACAGATACATATGAGAGAAGTGTGATGTCTTCCAGCTATGGAATCCGTGGAAGCGTTAGGTAATAATTTTTCCCATTGAATTTAATAAATAGAACCCTAATATTCTGAAGTTTGTCATCAAAAGTTCTCAATGAAATGCACCTGGATCTGAGGTTAACCTAATGCTGGCCATATACCTGCATGATGTTCGACATTCCATAGGACTGGAACATGAGGCCATGTACTGGTTTCTTTCCATGTGCTGTTTCCATGTTGTTTCCAGGCAGGCAATACTTTAAACCCTAACAACAGTCTAAAAGTAATTGAACAGGGTGTTTTTTTCTGGAAATTTGCAGGAACATCGCAGATCTTTTAAATGTCTGTGCACATTAGCTCACAATTTTGAAATAAAAGTCTTACAATGGCTTTGTGTAACTATGACATATTATCTTTCAAACCAAATTCAAACGTTATACTTAAACTTTCTCTTTCTAATTGTTTTTATTATCTTGTCTTTATCTATAGAATGCACATATCCCCTTATTTCTAAAATCTATATCTTCATAATGTACAGTGCTTGGTACCCAATGTAACCTTATAAATAAAATGAAATAAGCCCTTTCCAATAACAGTCTGATCCTTTATTAAAACTTTAAATATAAATCCAGGTGGAGAATGAGAATAAAATACAGACACCAATGTTATAATAAATATAAATATTTTATTTTTATTTTATTCATTCAGAGGAAGGCAGGGGGGACCAATTCCAAAACGTACCAATGGCCATTTAGATGGGCCTAGTTGGTGATCCACGAGGTCAGATCATCAACGAGGCCCGACCAGAAAGGGTGTTTCAGCTGACCGAGCGACAATACATGAAATGTATGCGACCAAAATGTCGATCGTTACACATCAAGCATCACGGTCGGCCCTGCAATTGCACATGTGTACGAACCTTTAGAACTATCAGCAACATATGGACATAGTTGTCGAGGTTTAATTAAGGTGGCCCCATCCAATCCCCAATTATATTTACCTGTCCGGTGATTCGATTGGTCGCAGGGAAGAGAGACAATAAAGAGGATTAGGAAGTGTTTATAATAAATGTGTCTGTGTTAAGCTGGGTACACACATGCCAGATGTTTAAAAGATCAAAGATCAGGATACACACAGTCCCAAGCATTCTCCCTATACACAGCATAATGACCATGGGGGCCGATGGGAACGTCGCTGGCTACGCTCATTCAGGCTTTATCGTTAGTGAGTGTACTTTAAAATAGCTTTAATAGAGGGAAGAACAGGCAGGTACCATACTGGGAACTGGGAGTTCTATGATTAGCAGAGGAAAATGTAGATCCCATTGTAACCTTACCTATTTGGGGTAGTGTGTGGTAACAGCTATATTTGTTCATAACCCCTTCAGCAATTTAGTGAGCTGGTTATGAGCTTTAGCATGCTCAGAGTATTCAGCTAGAGGGTTAGCATTCATTCATTTTCGCTGTGATGTCAAACCTCATTTCCATGTCTGACAGTTGCTAACTGGAAGAACCAATAAGTAACAGGACATTGCGCTTCATTTCATGTTAGTCTTAAACCTTTCAGCTTCCTTACTATTGGAGTTTTGGGATTTGAGGGGGTGATTTTAAAGGGCAAGTCCAGCCCCAAAATGAAAACTTACATACAGGTAAATCACCCCCCAAAACCCTAAACGGTAATAGTTTGAAATCTGAAATATATAAGTCTAACTTGAAATCCTTCACAATGTCCTGTTGAAATTGTTTCTACTTCCTGGTTCTTCCAGTTAACAACTGTCAGTTATGATTTGACTGTTGACATCATAGCCAATGACTGAATGCTAATCCCGTAACTGCCTCTTCTGAGCATGCCCAGGCTCAGTACAGGCTCAGTACAGGTTTCTTAATTGCTCAGTTTCCATGAGGCACCCAGAAACCTAGCAGGTATACAGTAATGAATTCATAGGACAAAGTATGATATATCAACATATTTTAAAGAGGCCATTCTTTCTAAAAGATGTTCTTATGAGGGTGGAGTTGTCCTTTAAATTGAGTGCTGAACTTGCCCTTTAACTCTCATTATAGAATATCTCCCTTGTCATCTACCGGTAAGACAGTAAAGAAATCAGAAAGAAGATACTCATATCCACTTTACTTTTTCCTGGGCAGAATCTTCTTGCTCAAAACAATTTATTTAAAGCTCCTTTCTTTAAACGTAATCAGCCCTGCATTATTGCATACCTATGAAATATAAAAGGTACAGATGAAACATTTAGCGCGCTGAATAAATATATTTATATTAAAGGGAATGTCCAGCCGAAAAATTACTCTTCTTTAAAATGTGTATTACCCCCCCAAACCCCACTTTCGCAGAGTTCACACACTTCAAAGATCCCCCAAAGATTACCTGACCCAGTCCCTCGCCGCTTCTGTTCCGCGGCTGCTGCTAACAGCTGCTTCACTTCCTGGTTGTGGCTGTTAGTTAGGGTGCGACGTGATGTCACACCCAATCGCCTGACAGCCGCAACCTGGAAGAGAAGCATCTGTCAGCGCAAAAAGTCCCCTGCGTCTGTTTTTGCTCGGAACAGGAGCAGGGGGCAGCGCCTAGATGACGAGGGACCGTGTCAGGTAAGTAAGTTCTGTAAGTGTGTGAACGCTGCGAAAGTGGGGTTTGGGGGGGGGTAATACACATTTTAAAGAAGAGTAATTTTTTGTCTGGACTCGCCCTTTAATGCAAGGCATTGTATATTTAAAAACATTATATGATTTTAATTATAGATAATCAATAGATTTTCCCATCATGCCTTCAGTTCCAAATTCTCAGGGACAGGTATAATAAAAATAAAATGTACTAAATTTTGCTTGTGCTATTAATTTGCATTAACAGCTTTAAGGTTTTTATTGGGTTACTGCTGTCATTTAGGGCTCATTCACACTAGACACAGACCAAAAAGAACAGTACATTTTTTGGGTCCGTTGGCTTTGGCTATCTTTTTAATTGAAACGCGTCTGTTTCCAGGCAGAAATGTGTGCGGCAGTGCATTTGTGTACTGCAATGCACATTTCTGTCTGGAAACTGACAGAAACAGGTCCAGAGTGAACGAGCCCTTAGATTTCATTTGATTGACTATTGCAATAAAAAATGCTTAGGCTAGTGAAAGATTTTCCTGAATTTGGTTCTCTGTGTAGGTTTCACGAAAAAAAGGCAAATATACATATGAGATGGAAAAACACAGGTAAAAAATTACATTAGGAGCATTAAGTGGATTTACAGGAATAGGCAGCAATGGATTAGGAAAAGAGCCCCCCGATGTTGCTATTTTTAAAGGGAAAATTCAGCAAAAAATATATACACACGATGAACAACCGGTCACAAGTGTGTATGCGTTCAGTTGGGCGTCGTTAATCAATCCGCCATGGCGGATCAACGAAAAGATGCCTGACCAAACGCACACACACACATGATTATCGTCTGAAACGATTGTTCACCGTCGCTTGTTTGCTTGTATGTGTTGAAGCCATAACACAGCATTTCTTAAATAAAATGTGCAGATGTGTTCTTGTGCACTAGATGGCACTGCTATCTGTCATTTTTTAAAGAGGGGCTTGTACTGTATTCTGTAGGTTTTAGAATAAATACAGAATTTCTTAAAGAAGAGGTGCAGGTCTAATTTGAACACTAGATGGCACTGTTATCCAGTGAATGATTGCAGACTGAATTTAACATTGAAGCCTTTAAAAAATATCATGACTTTCACAAACTGCACTGCAAGATTTTTTTCAGAAAAGTTTTTCAGGCATTTCATAGTGAGAAATCCATGGGGGGAAAAAATCACGAAGAGTGTTAAGTCCTTAAATAGTACTGAGTGATAAAATAAATGTTATTAATTAATCCTTTATTGTGTTGCTTAGGACACTGAGGTACTGTATTCTGTATTTGATGAAATCACGGTGCAACCAAATAATAAGTAACTAATTATATTTAAATGTGACTTTTAAAGTTAAGATAAAAACTTTTATATTTTTAATATTACAGAAAACAAAGATTCAACATCTTCGATCTCTTCTTCTTAAGTTTCGTACACATGTGCGATCGCAGGTCCCAATGAACGATGTGCAGGAATGAACGTTTCGGCCGATAATCGACCCATGTGTAGGCACTTTATTGGCTGAAATGGTCATTCGTTCGGAGATCCACCAGGTCGGTCTGTCAACGATCCCTGACCGAACGTCCGTTTCGGCCAATAAATTGGCTACACACAGGCCGATTATCGGCCGAAACGTTCGTTTCTACACATCGTGCATCGCGAGTCGGGACCCGCGATCGCACGTGTGTGTGCACCACATTGCCCTTTTTGCAACCATGGCTTTACACAAATTGGAAATACTGATTGCTCTATTATTTATCTGGTAATGTAATGGTAAATGTAATCCTATGACTGAGAGACACAAATTGCCTAGCTCTAATTCTAAAAATATAAACATTGGTTTAATAACCGTATTTCTCTGCAGTCCCACTGTGGGCACTGCAACCCTTTGTCATTTTCTAATGCACGTGATCACCAGTTTTCGTCTGTTTGTGTTAAAATCGCAATATGGAAGCACATGCAAAAGCAGATTTCAGCTGACACCAATAAATAGGCTATGCAATTCTTCTTTACCCATAAAAACCTGGGTTAGAAATGTGTTAACCAAGGAGCGCTAGGAGAGTTTATATACAGTCAAACAGTTCACACTTACAGATTTTTGTATCATAAATGTTATTGCTTTTCAAATATTTGCAGTTATATATTTGAATTACATCTTAAAACATATTACTGCAATTCCAGACTTTACAGGCTACAAGTCTGCAAGGTACATTCTCGTAGCAGACAGATACACTGAATTTTTATCTCGGCTATTTAGTTAAAGGTTGATATTGCCGACAAATTATGGAGAGCAAATATCAGCGACATTTTTAGGTTTGTTATATTTTATTGCACCTTAAAGGGATCTTTTCAAAGACAAAGGCGATATCACAGGTTTAAGACAAAATTACCCGCTGCAGGTTTTCTGTTTCTTTAGCTAAAAAGGAAACTCTGCAATTATTCTCCATGTATCATTACTTGACTTCAAGGTAGATTGTATATATATATTAATAGCCAAAATAATTGTTTTTCATGTATTGTAAATTCTCTATCCATCTGTTATTTTGTCTCCAAGAACAGGCCCATCACTGGATCCATTCTATTTTCTTGCCTTTCTTTGTATTATTGTAACAATCACATTCTTATTTTTATAACATTGCGCAGCAAAGGCAAACTTCATTAGAAGGTTTATAATGGGCCATAACCTGGAAGAACACTGACGGTAGAAGGAGGCATGGAAAACCTGGAGAATAAGACAAGGCCACTGAAGTTTTAAATGAAGACTATAGAGAATAGCTCTAAACTGCATTACTATTCAAACAGGGGTGTCCCTAGGTTTTTTGGCACCTGAAACAACTTTTCAATGCCGCCTCTAGGCGGAAGTGCGCCACCATGGCAAAGTGGGCATGGCATCTTTGCTTGGTGTGGCAAAACTTTTGATCATTTTGTATTTGAACAATTATTTATACAGTTCTCCATTGTTATAACACATAAAACAATATTTTCTCTAGAATTAAAGATGCTGGCGAAGAGATTTGCAAGCCTGACACATCAATGTAGACTCTTTTAGCAGGGCCCTAACTAACCTAACTAGTCTTACCTAGCCTAACCTAATAAAGTATCTAAACCTAACCTAACCATATGAAATTCCTTTTACCAATATCTAACACAGCCTTAGTGAAAGAAAAATATTTAAAAAACCCTTTATGCAAACAATATGCCAATAAACATCATTTATGGTCATAAAATAGGAATAATACATAAAAACATTGAGTGTGCCCTAACTTCAATGGCAGAAGCGGAAAAACACACGTGGCAGCCCCCCCAGAATACCCATTCCCCGCCCAGTTATACCCTAACCCCGCCCCACCATGGTCACTCCCCTAACTCCGCCTCTTGTATGCCCTCACTCCGTCCCACCTACCATGAAAACTGGTAGGTGGGACGGAGTGAGGGCATACAAGAGGCGGTTAGCCATAAATATGGCGGTTGGGGTGGGCAGCTGGCACCTACCATAAAAGATTATTTTCAAGGTGGACATGCCCTTTAAAGGGACGTATTTGCTACTATGTTGTGTTTCCAAAAATTCTCAAAACATGTAAGCAATGATGACGTGGAATTCATTTCTGTAAAAAAAAATTTATAATTGTATCACAGAATTTTTTTTAACTTTTTCTTGCCTTACCTTATTTTAAAATGAAATTCAAATTCAACATATACATTATATATTAAATGTCCTATCACATGGTATTGTATAAGCGAGTGGTTATAAATGTACAGCCGAGCGGTAGTAAATGTACAACCATGGCTGTACATTACTCTGATTACTCTGAAGTTCCCGATACCATGGGTTAGTGAATATGTGTGAGCCATACCACTGTTTTTTTTTCTATGCTATATTTACAGGGACTTTTTAATCATACAGTGCACAAAAATACCTATCTAGGGCCTATCCTCCCAGCCTATTTATGCCTTCTTAAAGTCAGTGATCTATTTTGCACCCTTTTCATAGATGCTAGAGCTACTGCATCTTCACTGATGAATGGGCTCAGTATGATTTGGAAATGAGCAATCCCTGTTACTTGGGTAATTCAACAGGATTAGGGAGTTTGAAGTGAAAATCCAGTTCTATTCCCCAGGACCATATTTTAGATACCAACAGGCTCACAAAGTCAAATTTCCTCTGAAATGTGAGCCAGTATTTAAGACTAGCTTACATTATAAAAGGCATGAAAAGGCAGTTAGTAGAACAGTAAATGTTTCTCTTGTACTTATCACCTTTTCTGTCTTTCTAACTCAGCAATATATTTTAACTTTCATGTTTTTTTTAATGAATCTACTCAATTTATTAATTCTATACATAACATACATCCTCATGTCTTATGCACTGATTTTATTAGATTGCAAGCCTTCAGGCAAGGTCTTCTGGCCTTTCAAGTTATTAGAAAATTGCAGGTTACTCCATTATTCTTCTCATTAATTTTTAAAACATCATATTACATTAAAGGTTTCGTCTTTCTGAATCTTTGTGTCTTACTAAAAAAAATCTTGAAATTCTGGAAATTGTTCCTTCCTGCTTTAAAACACAGTAATTAACCTTTATTCACGCACTTTCCCAGAAGGCATTGCTTTTAAATCAATCCGTTACTTTTGTGTGTGTACTTTTTATTCTTGTGATTACTGGAAAAATGTTTCTGTTTCATATCTGCAGTATTAATAGCCACGTGCTCTTTGAAAGGCACTGTAAAATTGCAGCTCAATGAAAAATATTTCTACCTAGGTTTGTATTAACTCTCTGTATTAAAATTATTTTCCACTCGTTTTGAGATGGTGGGGGTTATTTATATTAAGAGTGCTGCAATCTCTTTTTTGCAGCACTTTTGCAATTCTTCCTGGTAAGCGGCAACCCCCACCCCACTGACCTTTTACTAATGGTATACCAAGATGTAATCCTAAGGAATATTGTGCTTTGTTTATATGTCCTGCAGTCGATGTACAAAACCCAAGGGCAGGGGATATCCGATGAGCTCCTAGTTGACAGACATAATACTAGTATGCATTTTCTAAACAGTATTCAACCCTTTTTACTGTCTATGCTAGTCGTATCAATATTACACTGTGTGTGTTTTATTCCCTTTTGTTCTGCATTACTTTATATGCCATGAATATTGGTTAATTTCATAGGAAATCACTGAAACCTAATTTTTTGTTGCTCTTCGATTATCTCTTAAGTAGTGTTCTGTGTTTTTTTTTGGGATAGTGAAAATAGTATTGGTTTCTTAAAAATGTGAAAGGTATAGAAGGATTTTGCTGCCATATAGCATATTTACCTAATTGCTATATTAGTTACATATGCAATAAAATGTTTTCAAACTGTAGTAGACCAGTAAAAGGGTATCATTTGATTGGTTGCTGCAAATTAACAGTGCAGGCACATTTTTGCACTTCTTATTAAAGGGGAACTGTGGTCTCCATACAAGTAGCCTGTATTAAAAAGAACACACTCCTAATTTAAAATTCTTTTAGGATCATGCTTCTAGCTGCAGTATATCCAAAGTTATTGTAGTATAAATGGTGTTTTATTTTCCTGGTAGCACTGTGAGTGGTGATATCACCAGCACTACTGCTCTGCCCCCAAGTCTCAGGTTTGTGCATGCCCATCTTTGTGATCAGCTGCATCATAAGCCCCACCCCTAAACTTCTTAATTTTTAAAGCTGGTTATAAGAAGGTTTTTAGACTGTTTAATGCAGGGGTGTCAAACCTGCAGCCCTCCAGATATTTGGAAACTACAACTCCAGGCAGGTCTTGGTTGCACTCCCTGCTGGGAGTTGTAGTTTTCAAAACATGTGCAGGGCTACAGGTTTGACACCCTTGGTTTACTGAAATATTTTTCATGAAATATATCTGTTTTATATAATGCTGTATTTTGCAAAAACAATTAATACATTGTTTTTTTATCAGCAGTGGATGTGCTTTTAGTCGAGGAAAAATATGATTTAGTGAAGTTAGTTCTTTACTAACTTTTCCAACTGTGTGTAAAAGATTGTAAATCTATTTACAACCCCCCCCCCCTATTTAAAAAGGTTCTTGTAGACAAAGCTTACAGATTTTTTCTTCTTCTAAATATCGGTGTTTGGAAATATATAAATTAAATAATGAAGTAAAATTTAAACAGCAGAAAAATATTTCCATGATCGCAACCTTCCAGGTTCCTTACTGTACGAGGAGAATTCACTGTGCTTTTTCCCCCAAGAAATAGCTTTGCTGTTGATATGGACAGAATTATTAGCAGTGAGCTAGAAAGTTCCAAAATGTTATTTAAATAAGTAACAAGGAATGGTGGCAAAAATTCTTCATTTTTAATTGGTGCCAAGTGACAAGTTTAAGTCTGCATCTTACTGTTCGAAAGAAGTCTTTTATGTTTTATTATAATATTAGTGCTTGAGTTCCTTGTTTAAATCAATGTACCTATTCCCAGAAAAGCTACAAATAGCCAACAATATCAGCACAGATGTTTATGTGAAAGCACTGTGTTCTGAAGGCAATTGCAAATTAATATGTGCAACAAAAACTGTTTTAATGTCTATAAATCTATAGAAACCAATAAGATGCTAGGTTTTACAGGTCTACTGAAGTAAGATATAGTGTCTGATTGGTTGATGCAGATTAATAGCACAGACAATCTTTAGCAACTCTTCTTTAAATCCAATGGTGATGCGAGATGAACTGGCACCCAAAGCGAAATGCCTCCTCGGCAAAAACCCTAATAGAAATTTAGACAAGGTACATACTATGTTATGTATGTATGATATGTTTATTTATATAGTGCCACTTGGGGATGCAGTGCTGTACAATATTATAGTTCGAATCCACCCTTGGACACATCTGCAAGGAGTTTGTATGTTCTCCCTGTGCTTGCGTGGGTTTCCTCCGCACTCCAGCTATCCCCACAATCAAAGAGACATATTGATAGGTTGTATGTGTCAAATAAAATGTGCTTAGATTGTAAGCTATTAAGGGCAGGGCCTGGTGTGAATGTATACATGTAATTGTAAAGCGCTACAGAAGATGTTGGTGCTATATAAATCCACAATAATAAAAAGAATACAAAGAAAGTATAAGGGGGCCAAAACATAAATAGATAGATAGGAAAGACGACCCTGCCCCATAGAGCTCACAATCTAATTAGAAGGGTAACATAACGAGAAAAGGGTAAAAGTGCCATAGTAAGAACATGCAGTGTAAATTTTACAGTCCTATACTGTGCTGTGCTAGGTAGGATTTAACATTAGATTTGAACCTGTTTATTGACGTTTCTTGATGAAGAGAGAAATAATTATGGGAAATAATGGGGGCCACAAAAGAAAATGGTTTACAGGCATTGTGAGTGGGGGGGGGGGGTCTCTATAAGAGATGGTTCTGTGGTGAGTACAGGGTACAGGCAGGGAAACTAGAAGAAATATAAGGAAGGAGCAGCAGAGCGAAGGGATTTAAATGTTAAGAGAAATATTTTGTAAATAATGCGCTTTTTAATGGGGGGTGATTTAAGTGATTTAAGAGAGCTAGAAGCTTAGTATCGACTAAAGGGGGGAAAGATATGAAGCAGGAAGATCAAAATGCAGAAGGTTACAATAGTTCAACCATAATAGTATAAGAGCATAGATAAGCATAGCAGTAGTCAGAAGAGGTGTGGTGGATAACTGTATTCCTTTGATGTATCTGTTGTATTCAATTAGATCAACTGGACTTGAAATGTAGTTCTTGAAGACGTTTCGCTAGTCATCCGACTGGCTTTCTCAATTCAGAATGACTTGTACAAGAATCTGTGGCAATTATGTACCCTGGAAAATCCCAATTAGCATATCACAGCCAGGTGTTAAGGGTGTGATTAGATAGTGGCTAAGAGGTGTTATAGGAACGCCCAGAGTAAGGTGTTAAAACAGCATTGTACATGGCAGACAGATGGTGTCGAACCCCCCCACCTCTATTTAGGCTTGGTTTCTTTATTTTCACATAAATGGCCTCCTTAACACCTCTCTTGGTTCACTTGGCTGTGATATGCTAATTGGGATTTTCCAGGGTACATAATTGCCACAGATTCTTGTACAAGTCATTCTGAATTGAGAAAGCCAGTCGGATGACTAGCGAAACGTCTTCAAGAACTAAACTTCAAGTCCAGTTGATCTAATTGAATACAACAGATATACCATGACTAGAGATGTCCGAACTTCGCAAAATCCGGTCCGCTCGAGGATCCGCGAATTTTCGAAAAAATTCGAAAATCCGCGAGCAGACCCATTAAAATTAAAAATATCCTTGAAATAACGAGATTTTTCGTATTTTCGAAAATTTTCGAAATTATGAGTTTTCATGTATTTTCGAAGATATGTATTTTTGAAAATACAAGTAATCCTCTTAATTTCGAATATTTTCGAAAATACGTATGTAAGTAATTAATACGTGAAAACTCGTAATTTCGAAAATTTTCGAAAATACGAAAAATCTGCGAATTGGAAGTTCGGAAGGCGGAAAATCCGGAAAAATCCGCCGTTCGCGAATGGGATAAATCCGCGGCGGATCCGGGTTCGGATCCGCGAACCAGCCATCCCTAACCATGACCTGGATAAATGAGAACCTTCACAAGCATTCCTTTGATGTCTTAATATATTTATTTCCCTGGAACCAAAAAAGCAATAACTGGTTGAAATACATTTTTAACAATTTATCTAGGGATAAGGATTTAACTCGGATGAAGTAATTTTTTGTTTTAATTGTTTTTAGTATTATTATTGTTTTTGTTTAATTGAAGTTAAGTTGAGTTACTTTAACTTTAACCAGTATAATTTATTATGGTCTAAACCATGTAATTATCCAAATATGCTACAATAAAAACTGAATGATTATTAAAAAAAAAATATTTTTCACTTCTAAGTTTTTTTTTGTTTTTTTTTTAAATATATTTTTAATGACTTTGTCTTCAGGAATAATGGCAAAGGAGTTTTTTCTAAATAGCTTTTGTTTTTTCAGGGACATGCTATACTCCGTGCTCCTGTTCCTGTCTAGTTCCCATGATGCAATGTGATTTACTGCATTGTGGGAACTCAGAAGGTAAGGAGCACAGAGGTAATTAAAATATTTTTATAGAGTTAAACCCAAGCTAACCGGATATTACATCGGGAAGCATGGGTTCAACTCCATGGGATATTACAGTTTGTGTCTATTGAGTTGACACTATTTACACAAAGGCCTGCATGTTTGCCATACAAAATTGTATATGTAACATAAGTTTCATAGTAGGTTTGTAGTAAAACTCTTGGTTATAAATTGAATGTTCCGGGTGGCACACTTAATATAGCCCAGTGAAGTGACAGGCTTACTTTGGGGAAGGTTTTTTTAGAGAGCTTTCTACTTAGCAATTTGTGTATCCTCTGTAAATTAATGTGCTGTGATTGGATGTATGACTGACAGATATATGATGCAAAATACTGTACTTTTATTTTGTTTGAGTAAAAGACTTTTTAGTCAACATTTAAAATGTTTTAAAAGAAAATATTTTATAAAGAACAGTGTTTCCTGTAAACTGTACGCTAATGCTCGCTTAAATATCTCAGCAGGCACACGCACTTAAGTTTAAAAAGTGCACACAGAAATCCGTGTGGGTTGTATGTAGCACACTCAATTTTTTTTGTATTTCAGATAATTACGTATATATTCGAGTATAAACCGAGGTTTTCAGGATTTAAAAATAGCCTGAAAACTGAACCTCACTTTATACTTGGGTCAATTGCCTAACCGGAGGCCACTCTCTTCGCATCCTCTGCTGGCTGACATCACTACTCGCTCCTGTCTCACTTCCCGGGGCCGAATAGTGACATCACGCAACAAAGCAGAGGAAACATTGCGAGCATCTGGATTACTAAAAAGGTAGGAGAAGGCAATTCCACACTGGGGGGGCTCTCGAAGGGGGGGGGATTCAGTAATCCCTGCAGTGGCAATTCTTTGCAACTGCAGATGTTTGCAAACTACAACTCCCGTCAACTAAAGTATGCTGGGAGTTGTCTTTCCAAACATCTGGAGTGCCAAGGAATGGGGGTTACTATATGGGATTACTGTTCATTTAAAGGGAAACTAAAGCCTCAAAACAATACAGAATCAGGAGGATGGTACTGTATCTATTCATTCTGTATTGTTTTGAGGCTTTAGTTGCCCTTTAAATGGACAGCAGAATTCCCATACAGTAGTCCCATACAGTAATAGCCAAATCCAGTATCGCTATTACTGTATGGGAATTCTGCTGTCCATTTAAAGGGCAACTAAAGCCTCAAAACAATACAAAATTCAGATGGCAGTAGTGGTCACATTTTCTACCCTCGGTTTATACTCAAGTCAATTACTTCTACTCTTTTTTCAGAGAAAAATATGTACCTCGGTTTATACTCGAGTATATACAGTATATAAATGCGCACACAGCCAATAACATAAATTGTGGAAAAGTTGATCAAGAGATATGTAAACGGAACATTTCATAGTCTACAATCTTTATTTTGAAGCACCCAACTTGTTTCTATTATTCATTTTTGAAAAGACAGCCTATCCAATCCAACTAATTGGATTGGATAGCTTGAGAAGCAATCTGGTGCGTTTGTTTGTTTAGCCATTTGTCCTGTAATTTCTTCTGACAGGTTATTGGTTATATAGTTTGACAATCTAGAAAATCTCACAAAGTATCTGGCATAAATATGGTATAATATTGAACAGTTTGTTACCGTGTAATCTGTGAGCCTTCATTTCAATTTTTGTTCAAAACATTTGTAATTTTTTAAATAAGATCCTCTTGTATTCTGTGGTTTCAAAGTATTATTTCTTTTTTTAAAATCCTAAGGAACGAGCAATAAATGGTATAGTTCTCTGCTCAGTTCAGTAGTTTTGAGTACGTTTTATCATGTAATTGTAAAAAGAGTCTGGTTGTCAAGCAAACTGCTTAATTATAAAGTTTAAACCTCATTTAGTCCCAGGTGCACATGTTTTATTTGATCCTCTTTATGAAATACAATTAATGCAAAGATGAAAAACCATGAACATATGAGGTATAAAGCTTTTGGCCTAGGCCCCACTCCTGTTATCTTGTCGTATTTTGTGCTCCATTCACGCTTTGCGGTTCACGATGGCATTTTGTGCATTAAATTATTATTATGGACTGATTAACTCTCAAAGAATTTCTAATACCACTCGGAATTAGGCGTCCTTGCATTTGTGTGATGTCACTTAAATAGTAACTTTTGTCATTTTATAGCTATAAACTTACCATCATTTGCTTTGCTTTTTGCCAATTTATTAACTGACAAAGGATTGTTGACATATATATATATTTATTTACATATATAATAAAAATTAAAGGGACAGTTCAATGGAAATTATTAATATTTGTTAAATTGTTAGTTTGGGTAATACATACCTAGTTATTCTACATATTCTCTCCCATTTTGAAAAATCAGTTAATTTCATACCCTTTGCTGTTCCTTGCTGTTGACATTAGTGAGCTGACATTTCAGGTTCTAACCATCCTTCTTCCCAGGATGCACCACTTCCTTGGACTGTTCCTAACAGTAATTTCTACTGATTGGCTGTTGGATGGGTCAAAGATGGTCAGATCTCTACTGAGCAACTGAATAAACCCAGGCGCTGTGTCAAGGGCAAAACCATAACGATCTCTATTAGGGGTCCTGCAAACAGGAAGTCAGTATTTCAGAAGCATTTATTTATACACAGACAAAATACTGAATAGGCAGGTTTAGGTCATTGGGATGAAAAAATACTTCTCTTTTTTCTGAAAAGTATATTTATTTGCACTGAACTTAACCTTTAAGCACTTACTAAGAATGACTTTTGAAATCCTTCTTTCTGTTTTTTGGTTTTTTTTTACCTGGGAGATTGTAACATGAATGATGCTGGGTGCATAAAATAATTTTAAGAAGGAATTTCCATTTTTGATGTAAATTATCCAGGATTATAAAGTACATTTACTGGGATTTCCCAATCCCATAGGCTGAAAACCATTGGGCTTGTTATCTCTAATCAGAGGTATAGTAGGTTAAGGGGATAGTTTTCATCAATATTTTAAATAAATGTGAGTGTGTGGAATGTCTGTTCACATTTCTATAGTGTTGATAATGTGTGAGCTCAGCACAATGTTCTTTGGTTGGATTAGGCCTCAGGTGTTCCAGTAGGTAGACCTATGGCATTCATAAATATTAAGGGTAGCAGCAATAAATTATCCTTATTGGTAGACCCATATCTTTATATCACTCTCATATTCTCTCTCCAGAAACCATTCTTTCATGAAGCCAAAGTCTGTTTAGCCTATTATTATAAAAAAAATCCTAATCATTTTTGTGGTACTGAATATCTTTGGCCAGCTACCATAAAGTATTATTTATGCAAAGTTAATTTCAGAATTAAAATCAGATGATAACTTTTTTTTCTTTTAACAAATGCTGAAAAAAACTCCCCATTTCTGTCATCTAATTTGTTTTCAGATAGCGCCTGGACATTTTATATCACATCGACAAACAATCTATTTTTTAATCTAACGTATTACGGCAAAAAAACAAATAACCCTAATACCTTTATTAGAGAAACAGACTTTTCCCTATTAGAATCAACATAGGAGACATTTTATATTTGTACCTCATTGTATCCCAAAATATAAGAGGATCATCTCAACAGGAGTTTAATGCAAATGCAGCTTTGGACTAGATTTATCAGCCATTTTCCCATTACATGTATAGTGCAATTTACTTGACTAATCTTTTACTAAAATGGCATTTTGCTTAGATTGCATGTTGATAAATAGCACCTCTTCCATACAATACTTTAATTTAGATACCAAGAAAAGTAGTGTCATTAGGAAAGTTTGAAGAGGAATTTACTCTTGGTAACAGAAGATGAAAACATAGAAGGCTAAGCAATTATGTATACATTTTCTTTTAAAAACCAGAGACATTTACGTTGTGTCAAGGGAATGGATATGCTTGTTTTTGAAAAACGGCTTAATTAACTCACAAAAGTTAAAGGTTTTTTTTCAAGATATTTTCCCCCATCACACAATCTCTATTGCTCCTCAACACAATCTTAAACATCATATTAAAAGGAAAAATATTAACTGGGGTTTACTTTATAATCTGCTAGACACGAAGATCTTCATAGAAGTAATACATGTTAACTCCTTCATTTGACTCTATACATTATAGTTTACTAGATAATATTTATGTTTATTAAATGGAAGATAAACACAATTCATAATAAATAGACAATAATGCTGAGAAACATTGCTATATAACAGTTTAAAAAGAGAATTGGGACAGGAGTTTGGGTGCAACCCAATAAGCATAAAACTACCAGATAAAGTATATCTGTCGCATTCAAGAGATATTGAAGACGTTTCGATGAAGAACTAGTCTTCAAGAACTAAACTTTAAGTCCAGTTGATCTAACTGAATACAAAAGATATACAGTGACCTGGATGAATGAGAACCTTCATAAGCATATCAGATAAAGTTTTTTTTATACCTGTATGACAATAATGGTTTAAGGAAACATTCAATTAGGTCATGGAATATAAAATCCAAAAACCTTTATAAATGTCACTTTTAATGTTGTAATACAAAAGCACATTTTAAAGTAACATGTACAAAGTAGAAAGTGGCTGATTCCGTACAATGTGCATCAAGTTACTGTACAAATAAGGAAAATCAAAGACATGACAGTATTTTATTGTGTATGCTGCCTGTCCTCTTCTACTCATCTTCAGTTCCTTTTGATCTTCTTCAAGGGTAGATATTCTATTTGTGGCTGCTGCCTTCTAGTATGTAACGGTCTGGATGAATTGTGGCATCCATGATTGTATCATTATTTAGGCATGTGATTTGGGAAGCTGCCATATGCTTGATCCCATATATTTCAACATAAAAGCATCATGTATGAACCTTTACAGGGCTGCAGTGCACTGTATAAGATCCAGTTTATAGCTCATCCAATTCAGATGTGAATGTTTTGGGGGTTTTTTTGGGGGGGGGGGGGATAAACAGAAAAGTTAGCTTTGTGTAAATCATTTTTAAAAAAATATCTGTTCTCTTTAATCTATTGGATATATAAATGCTATACAGGATTTTTTTATTTTAACATTTAAAGGAGAATGAAACCCCCCAAAAAACAACTTTTGAATTAGAAAGTACTTGACTTAACAACCTTCTCAGTGTGGAAAGTTCCACCCAGGTGCCTTTTCTTTTTCTCTATGAGCTCATTTTTGTTTTGTTCCCCAAAGCTGAAGCTGACATTTTCCCTTGCCTGCCAGTACTTTTGCCTTCATTAAATTTTTTTGCACTTGTGTGATTTCCACTCCCACCTCATAACCCCTATGATGTAGGAATATATTAAATCATCAATATTCAAATTGCATAATTGTCTGGGTGGTGCAGAGAGATTAACTGATTAACCCTTTCCTAGTAGCAGTGTTGTAGTGTGATGTATATAGGTCTGGGTATCTATGGGTATCTAGTGTGTCCAGATCTGAAATAATGTCTCCCCTACGGTTTCCACTCCACCAAATCCGACACATAAACAATAGATTGCAGGTAAAACATACAAAGACACAGGTCTGTAGCTGTGAATAGTGCAGGTTTATTGCAAAACATGCATGCTACATATTTCAGATGCACTAAAGCACTTGAGGAAGGACAAGTGGGTCCGAAACATTTAGCACACATGTTTTGTTATAAACCTGCAATATTCACAGTTACAGACCTGTGTCTTTGTATGTTTTACCTGCAATAAATTGTTTAAATGTTCTAGGGCCATATTTAAAGTTTGCAAGTTTGCAATACTACGGGTTTTTATTACTGTATGACGGTGGCAGTAGTATACCATGTGGTAATAAACTACCACTATGGTTTTCTATGGCGATCTTAAGTCTATGATTGCGGTCATAGATTTATGTTTGCTATTGTATGATCGCTTGTGAAGATTTAGGATAGCGATAAATTAATGATCACCATAACAATTGCTAAAGGCAATACTGCACCATTATAAATATGTCCTGTATTGTGAAGATCTCTATCTCTCGCTGTCAGCTGCAGCAATACTAGTGGAAAGTATACCTTCCTAAAGGGGAATGTTGGAGGGTAGGAAGAGTGTGTTTTTGCTGTATTTATAGAAACTACATTGTGCAAAACTGTACAGGGAGGATAGTGAAGTTACCCTGATCTTAGCACATCTCTGTGCAATGCATTTCTCATTAGAGATGGCCGAACTATATAAAGTTCGGTCCGTTTTTGAACTTTCGAACTTTAGTAAAAGTTCGAAAGTTCGAATTCGGACCCATTAAAGTCTATGGGATAGTGATAGTCCAAGTGATTTACAGCTAAACTAACAGTGGTAACTTACTGTAAATGGCTGTGGCACCTGGGAAATGGTCTGGGGAACATGTCACTGTCACCAAAACTTGTTAAAACACTTCCTAAAGTCAGGTGGGCAATTGTCGGGTTTTGTGCAAGCTACATTTGACGATACATTCGAGGATTATCGAACGAACGATCGCAAACGGTACATTCGAGGATTATCGAACGAACCAATGATCCTTCCTGGATTAGCGAATGGTACATTATCGAACGAACAAACGATCCTTCCTGTGTTAGCGAACGGTACATTCGAGGATTATCGAACGAACGAATGATCCTTCCTGGGTTAGCGAATGGTACATTATCGAACGAACAAACGATCCTTCATGGTTTAGAGAACAGTACATTCGAGGGTTATTTCGGCTCGAACTATATGGTTATTTTATGGTTATTTTATTACTGGGTTATTATATGGTTATTATATGATTAGGTTATTATATGGTTATTATATGGCTAGGTTATTATATTATACTCGGGCTCGAGTTTGAGTTCTAGTCTATCCCTATTTCTCATCAGTGTACCTTATTAAAAGACAATTATACTCACCTTCTCTCCACTCCTCTTCCTTAGTACTTTCTACCCAGGGTGAGGACCTGAACTTCTAGGTCCTCACCCCTGGGTTCGCTTAACTTGCATTTACTTACTTATGCACTGCTCTGGTGAGCCCCGCCCCTTCCTCCCCTTCAGCGATGAGGCCAATAGGAAGACACGCTCTGCAACGAGCGTGCCTTCCTATTGGCCTCGTCACACAAGGAGAAGAGGGGCAGAGCCTACCGGAGCAGCGCGTAAGTAAGTAAATGCAGCAAGTTAAGCGAACCCAGGGGTGAGGACCTAGCGGTTTAGGTACTCACCCTGGGTAGAAAGTACTGACAAAGGAAGAGGAACGGAGGGAAGGTGAGTATAATTGTCCTTTAAAGGGAATGTTGGAGGGTTTGGAATGTTGGAATCTTTCTGCTGTATGTATTAAAACAACATACTGTTGTACAGAGTTATGCTAAAAAAATGCATTACACAGAGAAATGCATTGCACAGAGCTGTGCTAAGACCAGGGTCATATTATCCTCCACCTGCAGCCCTGTACCATGTTCCACAAGTGTACGTATTAAAGGGGAATGTTGGAGGGTATGCCACTTGCAGCTCTGCACCATGTTGTTTCTATAAGTGTACATATTAACAGGAATTATTGGAGGGAATGCCAGTTACAGCTCTACCTGTTTCACGTGTTGTTTCTATTAGTTTACCAATTAAAGGGGTACTGTTAGAGGGAATGCATACATGTTCTATAAAATTGATGCAGAGGGCTGCCCGTGGGAAGATTTGCACTCTTCCAACTAGGGTTCTGACCTTTGCAGAAAAGTAAAGGATGGTGGTGGGGGGGAGAAAAAAAAAACTGGGGACTTGTCGGTTATCTGTCTGCCACCCCAACTGCTATTTTTAGCAGAGGGAGGAGGTATTTGCCTCCTCCATCTGTTCAACATGCTTTTTATAAGCTTGAGCATGTGCAGAAGAGGCAGCAGGTGAAACAGCAGTCACTCATTGGCTATGATGTCAGTTGTCACAGCCTTGATTGACTGCATAGAGGGAGGGGACAGCTTGGGGACAATAATGATCCTTAAATATCTGGTTAGTAATGCAGGTAATAGTGCTAAATTTATCAGTTGGCGTAGGGGGGCAGGTAAATGACAAATGACCAGTCTTTTGTTTTAAGGGTGAACATTCCCTTTAAATACTTTGAGATTATGTTACTGTAGCTGAAATGTTGCCACTTTAACAATCAAGGAGGGAAAAGTCAAATATTACACAGTCTGTACAGAATAAACTAGGTCCCTTAGACAACAAAGGACAACTAAAGTGAAAAAACGGAAAACAAGCTATACATTGAATTGTATATAATGCACCTACTCTGAGTGATATCAGCCTAATGACAATGAAGATATGTGGTTTTAAAGTTGTCCCATGGGGCTGCCATCTTGGCCCCTTCTCCTTTACCCATGAGGTATGGCACATGACCTATAGCCATGCCTTGAGGATAAATAGCAAACTCATCTCTATTTTGCATGTATTCTTACTTATCAGAACTAATAATTACTGCATTCTACATTAGATTAGAAACAGTAATGCACTTTATATGTGCACTAAAACTGTGTATATGGATTTTAAAAGAGTAAACTTGCTAAACACTGTTTAAATGGAATATTTATCAAATATAGTTATGGTTGCTTGTCAGCTGAACAAAACAACCCTTTTCTGGGAAAGTCTCAGGCACTGGTTTTCTGTGTCCCAGGATAAAACATAACCTTCAAGAATGACCTTAAATATATCTGTAGCCCTGTAGTTTATTTCCTCTCTTTAAATATTATTTCACTCAGATTAATGGAAAATATACATCAAACAGCGTGGAATCTGTATCACCTAACTGCCTCCAAACAGGTTATTTATTAAATTTCTTAAATGTTCTATACAAGACAAAATACAAGACTGTGGCAGAAAGTCAACCCCTTTTTTCTCTCATAATAACAATTCTGTTTGTATAGACATGTTTATCAACACCTATGTATACCAATGCTGTTAATATCCACATTTTTTTTAACAAAATGCGTTCACAAATTATTTGAGATAATGAAGCTACTTTCACATTAACACCGCAGCATTATGAAAAGGAATTCAATGCGAATTGAATCTATGCTCTTTATAATCTCATTACCTTTTTATTTTCCTTCCCTTGTCATCAAATGTCTTGTGCTGTTTTGTGTCCATATTCCATTATTTGCTCTTTTGTGTAATTGTTTATTTATCAGAGATATTACTATTGAGTGGATGGGGAAAATGCATTTAAATAAATGGATCAGATTTAGTTTTCTTGTAGTATTTTCAGTTCTGCTTTGTGGAGTTGTTAACCCATGACATGATACTCTCCTAGCAAAAGAGTAAAGCTGGTCCTACACTGGTAAGATCATAAAGCCGATTAGAGGATCCGACTAACATTGAACAAACTTTAGCATCTTGATGCTCGTGGGTTCTTACCTGCAACATTCCATGGCTGGATTGTACTTTATGATCAAGGTTATAGCTGTAACTTCAGTCACACCTATAATAAGTGGATGAATTTCAGGGAACATCATGGGAACGTAGCAGGTAAGTTTGTAGGCACCGTAGAGTTTTGCAAAAACATAGAAACAAAGTAACTAGTAACTAAAGATTTTATGCACCGATAGCACTTGTCAGTGCCACAAAGACACTTCTTAATGCCACGAGGGCACATATAATTGCCGGGAAGGGAGTTGAGCTGTGGGACCCCTTTCAGCCCCAAATGTCTCTTTTAAGGGCCCTTGATGGGGTGCGGGGTCACTGCCTGTGGAGGTGGGAGGCTCCCCCTTCCCAGCAGCCCCTAGCACCCCCACCTCGGCCCTGATCAAAAAAATATGCCCCATAGTGTGGATTATAGTGTGGATGATATGCTATTCAGCAGCATGACAATGGGCCTATTGTCCTATAGGTGTGTTAATCCTCTGAAGTGAAAACAGGATAAACTGTGTGTAATGTGTTTGTTTGTCCAATTCAAATAATAGTAAAGCAGCCTAATTGAATCTGCCACTAAACGGAGCTACTCTAATTAGCCTCCTTAGTTATCACACTGGGTGGTCCGGATATTCGTTAACAACACCGGACCCTTCACTACTCGTAACCCACGGTAGAAGTCACCTTGATTAAGAAGTTTCGGTATTCACCGCTACAACATGGTGGTCTGGGTGCAGTCTGTCCCGAACCCTTCGCTCGGTTCTCTTAACAGTCGTCTGTGATGAAGCAGCAAAACGGCGCACACCGGCAATATGAATGCTCCACAGGATATGTAGTAAAACCAAATAACTTTTATTGACACATATGCAAGGTCACCAGCTAAAATGCCTTATGCGTTTCGAGCCACACCTGGCTCTTACTCATAGGCTAATATGTTTATTTGCACTGGAGTGTGTACTGTGTTTGTTTGCACTGGAGTGTGTAATGTGTTTGTTTGCACAGGAGTGTGTAATGTGATTGTTTGCACAGGAGTGTGTAATGTGTTTGTTTGCACTGGAGTGTGTAGTGTATGTTTCTAAAATAATTTTTATCACATTTTTAGTAATGTGAATGTATTTTTAACTCCAATAGATTTCTTGCAACTGGCCACTCCATGAGGTCCCTTCACCTGGAGTTCCGGATGGGGAGGTCTACAATCCAGATGATTATTCACCTGACCTGCAGAATTATTTGGGAGAAACTCCAGCCAGAGTTCCTTCACTTCCCTAACCAGGAGAAATGGGAAGATATCAGTCAACATTACTGGCAGAAGCACCATTTTCCCAACTGTGTGGGGGGATAGACAGAAAACATATTCATCTTGTGATGCCTCCATGTACTGGGAGTAGGTACTTTAATTACAAAAAGTATTTTTCCATTGTCCTGCTGGCTGTGGTAGATGCCAATTACCGCTTTAGTTAGATCAACGTTGGAGCATATGGAAGCTGTAGCGACTCTGCCATGAGGCTGATGAGGCATTTGGACTCTCCGAACATCTTATGAGGCCTTTTTCTATAAGGTCTCTGAATGATGTGAGGAGAGTCTTTAATTATCGTCTTAGCAGGGCCACAAGAGTGGTGGAGTGCACGTTTGGCATACTGACCAACAAATGGAGGGTTTTGCACACTGCCATCTGCATGAATAAAAATAATGCTGTGGCTGCTGTGAAGGCAGTATGCATACTGCCCAATTTTGTCAGGGACAAGGCAGGAAGGCTTTCCAAACAGAAAGCCTTCCTGCTACACCATCTAATGTGCCACAAGGAGGAAGATCTGGAATTACCCTAAGAGACCAAATGGCACAATGTTTCTTGATCCCTGCTGGTTCTGTCCCTTGGCAAAGTCAGCAGATTTAAAAAAAAAAAAATAATTGTTCCTATAAAATAAAATATTTGTGTGAAACTTTTAGTTTTTTTACTTTTTATTTTCAAACATCCCTTGTATACCAACTTATATAAAGAGCAATCTCACAACTCTCCTCATTTCCTATGTCTATATGTAAATATGGTGAGTGAAAGATATATTTATACAATCCAAGTTGCCAACAAAATGGTGAATTTAAAAAAGTGTTTTAGAGCAAATGAGAAAATTCCTTAAAAATCATTGATACTTGAAAAATTATACTTTGCACTATTTACAGTATGTTCCACAATTGAATTGTTTAAAACTGAATATCCTTGAGTATAAATAAACCGAGGTACCTATTTTTAAACTAAAAAAATAGTTAAAGTGAGTGACTCAAGTATATACCCAGGGTACAAATTAGAAACACTACTGCCTTCTGATTCTGTATTGTTTGGAAACTTAAGTTGCCCTTTAAATGGACAGCACAATTCTCATACAGTATGTAAATTCTGCTGTCCATTTCAAAGACAACTAAAGCCTCTACAGGTATTTCTAAAGTACAACTACCAGCATTCTTTAGTAGCTGAGAGTTGTAGTTTAAGAGCATCTGCACCCACTCCCATCGGCCCTTGATTTTCTCCAGAAAATGGATCACTCTAGTATAATTGAGGTCAGGTTTTCAGGATGATTTCCCAGCATGAAAACCTCAGATTATGCTTGATAATATATGGGAAATTCATTGTTAGCAAACATTAATTTTAGCAGGTTTCAATATAATCACACATTTATATGCAATAATAAACACGCTGTATATTTAATAACCAAGGATACTTGATTTAAAAAATAACATTTTATTAAATAAACGAGGACTAGCAGTACCAAACATTGTCATTTGTAGCTTAAATATAATACTTTCATTGGTTTTACATAGGAAATATACAACCAATAGTTACAAACATATAATAAACAAATTTAACACACAGGTACATTCTTGCATTGTTATTTAACCTAAAATCACTTTACATACATTGCCCAAAATGGCTGCATATGTAAGGAAAAGTGCCCAAAATGGCTGCATACATGAGGTAAAGTGCCCAAAATGGCTGCATATATAAGGTAAAGTGCCCAAAATGGGTACATACATGAGGTAAAGTGCACAAAATGGCTGCATACATGAGGTAAAGTGCACAAAATGTCTGCATATATAAGGTAAAGTGCACAAAATGGATGAATACATGAGGTAAAGTGCACGAAATGTCTGCATATATAAGGTAAAGTGCACAAAATGGCTGCATACATGAGGTAAGGTTCACAAAATGGATGCATATATAAGGTAAAGTGCAAAACTTTAGCTACTTAAATGTTAGCCAATATAACTTAATTTGTGACTTACAATTACTTATAATTGATGTTTGCAGTGTATGAACCATTGCCAAATAGATTTTGGCTCCTGACTTGTCCGTGTTGACAAATGTGTCTGTAATGATGAATTTGTCACATTTTTAATATATGCCCCCCAAAAAATACACAATATAATTTGCCAAAATACTGTTAAATAAAAATGCCTTCTGTTTTTCAAAAATGGAGACTTGAAATCCTGAGTGGCAGACTTTTGCTTATCCTGCTTATGTTAATGTCACTTTCCAAAATGTCTTCTTTAAAGTCAAAAGTAACTCCATATATATTTTCCTGAGAAATCCAATAAAAAAAAAAAAAAAAATGTTAGCTAATCATGGATAGACACATACATCCATTTCATTTATATTGAAATTAGACTTGCATCTACATTTGCCATGTCTACACATAAATATGACTTTAAAAAACACGTGCAGGTCCCACACAAAACACACTTCCTTATTACTTACTTCTTTCAAAGATGCAGCTTATTAATCTTATTGCTCTAGCACCTTAATAACATAAGCAGTGAGCCACTGCCTGGTTGCATTTATCAACAATTGTGCTTGCTGTCAGTGTTGTGCCTTTGACTGTCATCCACAGCAGAGTGGCAAGGGAACAGGTCTTGTAAGTACGGTAACCTGCATCTCTGTAAGAGGTAGGTAAAAGGAAAAGGGGGTTTAGGGAGTCCTGCACCTGTATGTTCAGTTTAGAATTATGGGTGTAAATGCCCATTTGTAGCTACATGTATATGAAACTTGTGAACTCGGTCTATTAATGATATCTCCATAATAAATATATGTCCACTAGAAAGATACATATATTGTTTACTTTTGCTTATGTGATAACACACGAGTCATCATTTGTTTGGCGGTTACATTTATGTAGCTTAACATTAGCCAAATGTCAACTCCTAGGTAGGTTGGGGAAAAAAGGGCTAAACATACATTTAGTATTGCCTTAAGCTAGGTACACACAGTAGTGATAAATCCCTGATAATGTCATCAACAATGGTATTGGGGCTTCATTGGTACTGTGTGTACCTTTTTTTCACAAACAGCGAGGACGCCCCAGTGGTAGTTCAGAAAATCCTGCACCTGTAATGTACATTTAGAATTATGGCTGTACATGCCCTTAATTTAAAGAGATATCTTCTGCATTTGTAGCTAAATGTGTGTGAAACTTGTGAACTCGGTCTAATAATGATATCTCAATAATAAATGTATGTACTCTAGAAAAGAGGGAAAATGACCCTAGGCCATGGTACACTCCCTATAGTGTCATCTGCGTTCAAGGGAAACACAGTCTCTAACCTAACCTATGCTGTGTATATACTCTGTATACGGTCTATGCTATATATAGGGAGAACGCTGGGGACTGTGTGTATCATATTGTAGAAAAAAATTACGGACAGGATCTTGCAGTTCCTGGCTGTCATCTTTCCTACATCTGGCATGTGTGTAACTAGCTTTACAGATGTGCCATTGTAGATAAAGTACTTACATTGATAGTGCCATTGCAGTGTTCTGCAAACACAATGGTTGAATTTGGTATTTATTTTCCTGTTCTTCTCACATCTGCTACAATGTTTTTTTGTGTGTGGATTTCATTTTTATGCTTACATTTGGATCCCTCATCTTATCTTACATTTATTTCTGTGTAAAGAAGATTGGAAAAACAAAGACATGCAACTAATTCCCTGAAACATATATACTAGGACATTTTGAGAACTAGGTAACCTGCCATAGAATTCCTATGGGCACTCTGGTTGTTACCAAAATCATAATACATGCTCATATTTTGTATGTATCAAATAAAGGGATATAGATCGCAAGCCCTTCAGGGTAGGGTCTGATGTGATTTGTATACATGTAATTGTAAAGCATCACCATAATAAGAATATTAAGAACATAGACATATATCATACTCCAAACTATTATTAGAAGTCTGACTGCTATCTAGAGATGTTAAGTATCATTCTGTCAACATTTATACCATCAAACTACATGTAGTTTTAGCACTAAAAAAAACAACAAAAAAACATGCCTTACCTTTGATTTGGGAATAAGATAGTGACATTTGACTCTTAAAAACAGAACAAGTTGATATATTCATCCATATGGTGATTCCCATGTAGGAGTATGTATATTGCCTTTTGTATGTTCAAACATTTGGGTCTCACTTTGCTAGTCAACTTCTATGTTGTTAGGAAATAAATGTCAAAAATGCCACATCACTTTGATCTTCGAAATTGGAAGAAAAGGCCATGGTATCACTTCGGTACCATAAATGGAAAGTAAAGGTCATGGTATCACTTCGGTATCATAAATGGAAAGTAAAGGTCATGGTATCACTTCGGTATCATAAATGGAAAGTAAAGGCCATGGAATCACTTCGGTACCATAAATGGAAAGTAAAGGTCATGGTATCACTTCGGTATCATAAATGGAAAGTAAAGGCCATGGTATCACTTTGGTATCATAAATGGAAAGAAAAGGCCATGGTATCACTTCAGTATCATAAATGGAAAGTAAAGGCCATGGTATCACTTTGGTATCATAAATGGAAAGTAAGGCCATGGTATCACTTCAGTATCATAAATGGAAAGTAAAGGCCATGGTATCACTTTGGTATCATAAATGGAAAGTAAAGGCCATGGTATCACTTCAGTATCATAAATGGAAAGTAAAGGCCATGGTATCACTTTGGTATCATAAATGGAAAGAAAAGGCCATGGTATCACTTCAGTATCATAAATGGAAAGTAAAGGCCATGGTATCACTTCAGTATCATAAATGGAAAGTAAAGGCCATGGTATCACTTCAGTATCATAAATGGAAAGTAAAGGCCATGGTATCACTTCGGTATCATAATGGAAAGAAAAGGCCATGGTATCACTTCAGTATCATAAATGGAAAGTAAAGGCCATGGTACCACTTCGGTGTTATAAGTGGAAAGAAAAGGCCATGGTACCACTTCGGTATCATAAGCGGAAAGAAAAGGCAATGGTATCACTTCAGTATCATAAATGGAAAGTAAAGGCCATGGTACCACTTCGGTATCATAAGTGGAAAGAAAAGGCCATGGTACCACTTCGGTATCATAAGCGGAAAGAAAAGGCCATGGTATCACTTCAGTATCATAAATGGAAAGTAAGGCCATGGTACCACTTCAGTATCATAAATGGAAAGAAAAGGCCATGGTATCACTTCAGTATCATAAATGGAAAGTAAAGGACATGGTACCACTTTCGGTATCATATGTGGAAAGTAAAGGCCATGGTATTACTTCGTATCATAAATGGAAAGTAAAGGCCATGGTAGCACTTCGTATCATAAATAGAAAGTAAAGGCCATGGTATCACTTCGGTATCATAAATAGAAAGTAAAGGCCATGGTATCACTTCAGTATCATAAATGGAAAGAAAAGGCCATGGTATCACTTCAGTATCTAAATGGAAAGTAAAGGCCATGGTATCACTTCGGTATCATAAATAGAAAGTAAAGGCCATGGTATCACTTCAGTATCATAAATGGAAAGAAAAGGCCATGGTATCACTTCAGTATCATAAATGGAAAGTAAAGGCCATGGTACCACTTCGGTATCATAAGTGGAAAGAAAAGGCCATGGTACCAAAAAAAAAAGACTTCCTGGATCGAATCAAGTATGGAAAGAAAGAGGCCATGGTATCACTTCGTACATCATAAATGGAAAGTAAAGGCCATGGTTACACAAAGCCAGCACTTCGGTATCATAATGTGGTATAAAGTGCTACATGACACGTACATTGTGCATACAATAAAGTCCACTCACTTCGTACATAAGTGGAAAGAAAGGCCATCTGTATCACATCTTATCTATGCGATAATGGTAAAATTACACACTAAGTCCAAATCTACCTGTTCACTTCGGGATCATGTCATTGGCCAAGCAAGAAAAGGCCACTGTATCCTCCAGATAAAGGCCTTCGTATATTAATATCTGAAACTGAACAAATGGAACTAATAGAGGGAAACACCATGGTCCAGTACACTTCAGTATTGGATAAAGTGGGAAACTGTACAAGCATGAAGAGCCATGTATCACTTCAGTAATCATAATGGAAGTGCCAAAGGCATGGTTCATCAAACTGTCATGTATCATAATATGGAAAGTAAGAAGGCCATGGTATCGACTTCGAGGAGAAAAATCATAATAGAACACACTGGTCAAGAGGACAATGGAGCCATGTTCAACTTCAGAATAACATGGAAAAGAGTAAACATGGGTCTC
The DNA here is from genome assembly GCA_019447015.1 of Hymenochirus boettgeri. Lineage (NCBI taxonomy): Eukaryota > Metazoa > Chordata > Amphibia > Anura > Pipidae > Hymenochirus > Hymenochirus boettgeri. Next base: position 259,919,579 of record CM033469.1, on the reverse strand, counting down.
ACACGTACATATGGAATGTAAGCATGGAAGGAGGCCATGGGTTAACTGCCGATCACTAGACAGCGGGGAAAGATAAGCCATCTATCTTCAGGTCCCATAAATGGTACAATTAACTGACATGGTATCTCCACCATTCGTATCATAATGACAAGGAACAGAACGCCAGTGGGTATCACTTCAGTGATCATAAAACTAAGATGTCAGCATAATGTGAAAAGGTCTCATGGTCATGAATAGCCACCTGTAATCATCTATAACTGGAATAGTAAAGGCCTGGTACACTTCGCGTATAAATCATGGGAATCAGTAAAGGGCAGGCACCCACAGGTACCCTTCCGGTATCATGAGCTGTGGACAAGGTGAATCCCAAGCAAAAGATGGTACGACGTTGAAGTAGGAACCAGTAAAGGGTAGCGCCTGGTACTAGTGTATCCAGTAAAACAAGGTAAAGGCCTGGTATCACCACTGGTCAGGACGAAAAGTCCTATACATACATTGGTCAACGGTGACATGGAAAATGGGCCATGGACACAGTACTGGATAATGAAAGAAAGGCCCATGTGGTTATCGAGTAACATGAAGATAGCACACTGATGGTAGATGTACGCGATCAGAAGTAAAGGCCATGGTGACTTCAATAGCGGAGAAAGGAAACTTACTCTATTCAAGTGATCATAAGAGTGTAAGAGGCCCAGCACTGTATCACCATAACTTCAGTAGTCAGAAAACTGGGAGACATGATAAAGATACAGTTGAGCGGCTGCTGTGTACCCTCGAACATAAACTGGAAAAAAGGCCATGGTACCACTTCGGTATCATAATAGGAAAGAAAGGCCATGTATCACTTCAGTATCATAAATGGAAGTAAGGCCATGGTACCATCGGTGTAATACCACACATAATGAAGAATGATGGTAATAGATATGGACATAGAATGAAAGAAAAGGCCATGGTTGACTCACTTCGGTAGATCACTAAGAATAGAAAGGCCGATCGGTAGATGCGACTTTCACTGTGTGCATCTTATCATGGTACAAGATAAAGTGGTCTCAACTATAGCAAGGACAAGAGAGCATGGGAATCGTAGGCGTCATTACAGTGGAAAGGAAAGGCCATGGTATTCGTACATATGACAAGGAAGGCGGTCACTTCGAGTATCATTAAGGCCATGAAATTAAAGGCTCATGGTATCAACTAAACTGGTATATAAGGCAGGTACCACATAAAAAATGGATACAGTATATAAAGGATAAGCCTTCATTCAGTTCAACAGGAAAGGCATGACAGACTTGAGTACTAATGGAAAGAACAGAAGCATAGGTAAACGAGCATTCAGTATCAATAAGGTAAAGGACAGAACGATCAAGTGGTGGGTGGACAACACACTTCGGTACATCCTATCAAGTGGAAAGTAAAGGCCATGGTATCAACCACTTCAGTATCATAAATGGAAAGAAAGGCCATGGACACTTCGGTATCAAGAATATACGAAAGAAAGGCCATGGTAATCACATCGGTATCATAAATAGGAAAGTAAAGCGCCATGGTACTCACTTCAGTCAGTATCATAATGGAAAGTAAAAGGCCATGGTATCACTGTCAGTACTAAATGGAAAGTAAAGGCCATGTTATCACTCGGTAATCATAAATCGAAAGTAAAGGCCATGGTATCACTTCAAATCATAAATGGAAAGTAAAGGCCATGGTATCACTTCGAGTATCATAAATGGAATGTAAGGCCATGGTATCCACCGATAACAGGAGTGCCAAAGTAAAAAGGACTTCCAGGGTATCACTTCGAGTGGTAATATGAAAAGGCCATGGTACCCAGGACTAGAAAGTACCCTTCGTATCATAAGTGAGAAAAGGCCATGGTACACTTCATAGTCATACTGAGATGTGACAATTTAAAAAGTGGCCATGATAACTAGGAGACTTGGGTGCGGTATTATCATTACAGTTGAATAAAGAAAAGGCCATGGTACCATACACTTCGGTATCATAAGTGAGAAGGACCATGGTATCACTTCTAAGTATCAATATAAGTGGTAAAGTAAAGGCCCATGGTATCCGTATCAATAGAATAAAGTAAGGGGGACACTGAAGGGCACTTCGGGTGGAAGAAAAGGTACATGCTGCAGGTAGATGTAAAGGAAGGCCATGGTACCACTTCGTATCATAGATGGAAAGAAGGCATGGAATCCATGGAAACCAACTTCGTATCATAAATGGAAATGTAAAAGGCCATGGTATCACTTCAGTATCATAAATGGAAAGAAAGGCCATGGTATCACTTCAGTATCATAAATGAAAGTAAAGGCCATGGTATCACTTCAGTATCATAATGGAAAGAAAAGGCCATGGTATCACTTCGGTAAATCATATGGAAAGAAAAGGCCATGGTATCACTTCGTACCATAAATGGAAAGTAAAGGCCATGGTACCACTTCAGTATCATAAATGGAAAGAAAGGCCATGGTTCACTTCAGTATCATAAATGGAAAGTAAAGGCCATGGTATCACTAAGTATCATAATGGAATGTAAAGCCATGGTATCACTTCGGTATCATAATGGAAAGAAAGGGCCATGGTATTACTTCAGTATCATAAATGGAAGTAAAGGCCATGGTATCACTTGGTATCATAAAGTGGAAAGTAAAGGCCATGGTATCACTTCATAGTTTCATAAATGGAAAGTAAAGGCCATGGTACCACTTCGGTATCATAAGTGAAAGAAAAGGCCATGGTATCACTTCAGTATCATAAATGGAAAGAAAAGGCCATGGTATCACTTCGGTATCATAAGTGGAAAGAAGGCCGGTATCACTTCAGTATCATAAATGGAAAGAAAAGGCCATGGTACCACTTCGGTATCATAAGTGGAAAGAAAGGCCATGGTATCACTTCAGTATCATAAATGGAAAGAAAAGGCCATGTACCACTTCGGTATCATAAGTGGAAAGAAAAGGCCATGGTATCACTTCAGTATCATAATGGAAAGTAAAGGCCATGGTATCATTCATTATAATAAATGGAAAGAAAAGGCCATGGTATCACTTCAGTATCATAAATGGAAAGTAAAGGCCATGGTATCACTTAAGTATCATAATGGAATAAAGGCCATGGTATCACTTCGGTATCATAATGGAAAGAAAAGGCCATGGTATCACTTCAGTATCATAAATGGAAAGTAAAGGCCATGGATTACTTCAGTATCATAAATGGAAAGTAAAGGCCATGGTATCACTTGGTATCATAAATGGAAAGTAAAGGCCATGGTATCACTTCATTTCTAAATGGAAAGTAAAGACCATGGTACCACTTCGGTATCATAAGTGGAAAGAAAAGGCCATGGTATCACTTCAGTATCATAAATGGAAAGAAAAGGCCTGGTACCACTTCGGTTCATAAGTGGAAAGAAAGCCATTTATCACTTCAGTATCATAAATGGAAAGAAAAGGCCATGGTACCACTTCGGTATCATAAGTGGAAAGAAAAGGCCATGGTATCACTTCAGTATAATAAATGGAAAGAAAAGGCCATGGTATCACTTCAGTATCATAAATGGAAAGAAAAGGCCATGGTATCACTTCAGTATCAATAAGTGGAAAGAAAAGGCCATGGTATCACTTCAGTATCATAAATGGAAAGTAAAGGCCTTGGTATCACTTCGGTATCATAAATAGAAAGTAAAGGCCATGGTATCACTTCAGTATCATAAATGGAAAGAAAAGGCCATGGTATAACTTCAGTATCATAAATGGAAAGTAAAGGCCATGGTACCACTTCGGTATCATAAGTGGAAAGAAAAGGCCATGGTACCACTTCGGTATCATAAGTGGAAAGAAAAGGCCATGGTATCACTTCAGTATCATATAATGGAAAGTAAAGCCATGGTACCACTTCGGTATCATAAGTGGAAAGAAAAGGCCATGGTACCACTTCGGTATCATAAGGGAAAGAAAAGGCCATGGTATCACTTCAGTATCATAAATGGAAAGTAAAGGCCATGGTACCACTTCGGTATCATAAGTGGAAAGAAAAGGCCATTGTACCACTTCGGTATCATAAATGGAAGAAAAAAAGGCCATGGTTACCACACTTCGGTACATAATGGAAAGAAGGCCATGGTATCACTTCAGTATCATAAATGGAAGAAAAGGCCATGGTATCCACTTCAGTATCATAAATGGAAATAAAGGCCATGGTATCACTTCAGTATCATAAATGGAAAGAAAAGGCCTGGTATCACTTCGGTATCATATTGAAAAGAAAAGGCCATGGATCACTATACTTCATAAAAATGGAAAGTAAGGCCATGGTATCACTTCAGTATCATAAATGGAAAGAAAAGGCCATGGTATCACTTCAGTATCATAAATGGAAAGTAAAGGCCATGGTATCACTTAAGTATCATAAATGGAATGTAAAGGCCATGGTATCACTTCGGTATCATAAATGGAAAGAAAGGGCCATGGTATTACTTCAGTATCATAAATGGAAAGTAAAGGCCATGGTATCACTTTGGTATCATAAATGGAAAGTAAAGGCCATGGTATCACTTCAGTTTCATAAATGGAAAGTAAAGGCCATGGTACCACTTCGGTATCATAAGTGGAAAGAAAAGGCCATGGTATCACTTCAGTATCATAAATGGAAAGAAAAGGCCATGGTATCACTTCGGTATCATAAGTGGAAAGAAAAGGCCATGGTATCACTTCAGTATATAAATGGAAAGAAAAGGCCATGGTACCACTTCGGTATCATAAGTGGAAAGAAAAGGCCATGGTATCACTTCAGTATCATAAATGGAAAGAAAAGGCCATGGTACCACTTCGGTATCATAAGTGGAAAGAAAAGGCCATGGTATCACTTCAGTATCATAAATGGAAAGTAAAGGCCATGGTATCACTTCAGTATCATAAATGGAAAGAAAAGGCCATGGTATCACTTCAGTATCATAAATGGAAAGTAAAGGCCATGGTATCACTTAAGTATCATAAATGGAAAGAAAAGGCCATGGTATCACTTCGGTATCATAAATGGAAAGAAAGGCCATGGTATCACTTCAGTATCATAAATGGAAAGTAAAGGCCATGGTATTACTTCAGTATCATAAATGGAAAGTAAAGGCCATGGTATCACTTTGGTATCATAAATGGAAAGTAAAGGCCATGGTATCACTTCAGTTTCATAAATGGAAAGTAAAGGCCATGGTACCACTTCGGTATCATAAGTGGAAAGAAAAGGCCATGGTATCACTTCAGTATCATAAATGGAAAGAAAAGGCCATGGTACCACTTCGGTATCATAAGTGGAAAGAAAAGGCCATGGTATCACTTCCTATCATAAATGGAAAAAAGGGCCATGGTACCACTTCGGTATCATAAGTGGAAAGAAAAGGCCATGGTATCACTTCAGTATATAATGGAAAGAAAAGGCCATGGTATCACTTCAGTATCATAAATGGAAGAAAAGGCCATGGTATCACTCAGTATCATAAGTGGAAGAAAGGCCATGGTATCACTTCATTATCATAAATGGAAAAAAGGCCATGGTATCACTTCATGTATCATAATGGAAAGTAAAGGCCATGGTATCACTTTGGTATCATAATGGAAAGTAAAGGCCATGGTATCACTTCAGTTTCATAAATAAGGAGTAACCATGTACCACTTCGGTATCATAAGTGGAAAGAAAAGGCCATGGTATCACTTCAGTATCATAAATGGAAAGAAAAGGCCATGGTACCACTTCGGTATCATAAGTGGAAAGAAAAGGCCATGGTATCACTTCAGTATCATAAATGGAAAGAAAAGGCCATGGTACCACTTCGGTATCATAAGTGGAAAGAAAAGGCCATGGTATCACTTCAGTATAATAAATGGAAAGAAAAGGCCATGGTATCACTTCAGTATCATAAATGGAAAGAAAAGGCCATGGTTCACTTCAGTATCATAAGTGGAAAGAAAAGGCCATGGTATCACTTCAGTATCATAAATGGAAAGAAAAGGCCATGGTATCACTTCAGTATCATAAATGGAAAAAAAGCCATGGTACCCTTCGGTATCATAAGTGGAAAGAAAGGCCATGGTATCACTTCATTATCATAAATGGAAAGAAAAGGCCATGGTACCACTTCGGTATCATAAGTGAAAGAAAAGGCCATGGTATCACTTCGGTATCATAAGTGGAAAGAAAAGGCCATGGTATCACTTCAGTAATATAATGGAAAGAAAAGGCCAGGTATCACTTCAGTATCATAAATGGAAAGAAAAGGCCATATTATCACTTCAGTATCATAAATGGAACGAACAGGCCATGGTATCACTTCGGTCATCGAAATGGAAATTAAAGGCCATGGTATCACTTCAGTATCATAAATGAAAGAAAAGGCCAGGTCATCCACTTCATTATCATAAATGGAACAGTAAAGGCCAGGTAATCAACTTCGGCATCGTAAATGGAAATTAAAGGCCATGGTATCACTTCGGCATCGTAAATGGAAATTAAAGGCCATGGTATCACTTCGGTATCATAAATTGGTATCATATTGTAGGTGTCAGTGCAGGAACCAAGGCAGCTGATAAGATGCACGTGGAGGCATCTGCTGCTGGTAATGCCTGTGTATACCCACATAGGAGTAGAAGATTCCACTACAGTGACCTGAGAGCTGGGGTGGCACTAACAAGCTGATTGTTATTTATGCTGTTTTTCATTCCTCTAGTTTGTGAGTATTTATATATCTGTGCTATGCTATGTTATTTCTATTCTGCTACTTGCAATGCGTTATTAATATTGTTCTGTTAATAAATAAGATAGTGTTTAAGTTCAATAACCACTGGCGCCCATTTATTGCATTCTTCCTAGAGTGGTAGTTCTGTAACACCCTGCCTCCAACATATGTGAGGGCTCACTCTTGATAAATAAGAGTCTGGTGCATATAATTTGGGTAAGGCTGACAGTCTCTAGAGAAATTAAGTACCCCCATTTCACTATCACCTTACACTGGTAAATAAAGCACAAAAAGATTTCTGCTTTTATGCCAAGGTGTCAGAGTCACTGGGCCTCTAGCAATTCATATACAGCAGTTTTCTGAGGGGGCTGATTTTGTCATAGGGAAATATGCCCCCCACCCTACATTTGCAGGGTCTGCTCCCCTGGTAGTTACTCCACTGCAAGGTTCCCTGCCTTCTGATTCAGTGATCTTCTGAGGCTTTAGTTGTTCTTTAAGGATTTTATATTAAATAGGATTAATCCAATGAGCCTCACATTTATTTGAAGAAAAGGAAGATAGCAGCATAGTTTATGGTTACACACTGACTCCCTCATAATTCACAGTTTGAGAATTCTGCTTGTGCTATTTAAATTAATTTAACAGTTGGAAGTCATAAGAAGTTGTTGACGTTGTCACACAGTAACCAGCAGCACATAACTGTTCATGGAATTTATAATCGTTTGCACAGTTTTCCTAAAACAAACAGTTAAGCAGAAGTGGCTCTGCTAAAGAATTCCTTTCCCAACAAAATGTTCACATTTTTAAATATACCCACGATACAGAAACATGGTTTACATGTGCATTCACACATTATAACAGATGTAGGGAGGAGAGTATAATACAGATCCTGTGGGAATTCATTAACCTGTTGTATTTAGAATTTACAATATCACGTGTTATCGTAAAAGTACGACTGCGGTCATAAATCTACAGCCACGGTCTTTCATGTATAATCGTATGGGCGTACAGTTCAGCGGTAGTACATTGCGTTTGACTCCAAAAACTATTTTATGATTGTAATTGTATGATCGCAGTATTGCAACATAGTGATACCGTGCCTATATAAATATGGCCACACGTACTTAAATAACCAACAAAACATGAATTTTCAGTAGAGTTTCCAGATTTTGAAATTCAAAATATAGGATAAAGAAAGTAAGTGGGCGCGAGCACGTCAGCGCACGCCAAATTTTTTAGACCACGTCCATTTTTTCATAGCCACAACCATATTTAGAGGTAACGCCTACTTTTGAGGTAACACCAACTTTGAGTTAACGCCCATTTTAAAGACTACTATTGCCATTTTACATTGTTGAGCTGATTACGCTACACAGCACTGCAAACTCAATATTTATTCCCACAAAAAACATCCAAATTCAACATTAACATAGCATGACATAGCAAATGGACAATGGTTAAATGCTTGCCACACAGACACTAGAAAAATGCTTAGTACACGGACCACTGGTAAAATAGTTGGCTCACAGACTGGTAAAATGCTTGACACACAGACACTTGTGGATTGGAAATGGCTGGAAAACTGACACAGGTAAATGGTTGGCACAGACACCGGTAAAATGCTTTTAAACTGGAACTAGCAAAATAATTGGCATTCAGACATTGGTAAATTGTTGGCAAACTGGAAGTGGTAAATGGCACTTGATGCACAATGTCAATCATTTACACCTGCCAATTTGCCAACATTTGGCATACAGACATTGGTAAAATGGTTGGCAAATTGGCAGGTGTAAATGGTTGGCATTGTCTGTGCATCAAGTCTTGAAGACAAACATTCTGCAGACAGGGAATAGTTTCCAAACAATAGGAGATCTATACCTGCCATACAATAGTTGTACTGTGGTTCTATTGACAAAGAATGAGAAGAAACAAAGAATGAAAGTTTAGGAGTGCTCAGTCTTTACAGAGTGCATGTAAGTTACCTTACATGCAATCCTCCTCCGCAGCAGTGGAAACTCAGATTTAAGTCCAAGGGAGGATTTGAACCCAGGATTTAGAGCTGCAAGGCATCAGCGCTATTTTTTACAATACACACTGGCCACGTGGAGGTGATGCTGCCTGATTTACCTTTGCAGCTGCCCCCTATGCGTCACCCCCTATGTGTGTGCACTCTTGCACGTTAAAGCATAACCTGTTGAACTTGTGAATAAAAAGATCTAGAGCACCATTACTTCCATATTTAGGGGTTTCAGGTAATATTATTTCAGATAAGAATATCACTTTAAGGTAATGTTTATTATGCTGCTGTTCTGAACTTGACATATAATTTTACAGTAGACATCTGGTCCATAAAAGGCAATATCTCTAGCTTTATAAAATAGTTTTATTGTACATTCTACGAAGAAAATTTATGAAATGCTGTTGGTACTGACAGAGTACAGAGCAGGTGTGTCAGAATGTGGATCCCATACATTTATACAATGCAGCACAAGATGAGTTAATGGCAAGCGGGGGCAACATCTGGAAAAGGTAAGTTTCCCCTGCAAGGGGGCCATACATGGTGGGAAAAGCTGGCCCTGTTTAGCAGACATGATACACATTATTGTGCTGTCTTTTATCTTTTGTTGTAGGAATACTTGATCCTCCTAGTATTAAACAATGTCATTTTTTTTTACTTTGTTCTTTCTCTAATGTCTTGTTACAGCAGTAGTGCATTATTCATTATATATTGTAGTGTGTTAATCCAGGATTTAATTCCAAAACATATCATACACTTGGCTGACTTTAAGTTACTTTTTTTATTACAAATTGTTTGTAGCTACTGGTTTATTTATAATATATGAAAATCAGTTCTATATATACAAAAAGTTTTTTTAGTCTATGAACATGTATAATTAAATTGGGGTGGGAGGGGGTGCAAAAAATTATGGGAATGGCTCTGAGGCCAGAAATGCCTTTACATGTGGGGAGATGGGGGTTGATTATAATGTATAATGTACCTCTCATTGTACATTAATGTACATGTAGGGAGTACATTATCCACTATATATAAAACCAAACAGTACATCCAATGTTAACAGTACCACAAATAAAGGAGAACTAAACTTTAATTTTTTAAATCCAAATGTGAAAGCTTTTCTCCACAGAACACCTATACATTGTAAGATTCATCTCTAGTTGCATTTAGTACATGTACAATGTACAATTTACAATGTAGATTCTGTAACAAAGAAGGCTTCCATGTTGTTGTCAGTACAACTCACAGCCCAGGGTGGCTTCAAAGAGCCACGCTCCCTGACCCCAGGATTCACTCCCTGACCCCAGGATTCAGTGCATGAGTTTCTAGCTTTTGTGATCATTGTTGACTTGCTGGTGGCACAACATGTCCATGTCATGTTTTTAGGAACACACAATCCCAGGTTCAAATCCCCTGGTTTACTTATGAAACAATGCAAAATAGTCTGCTGCCTTAGTAGAAAAATATAATGTTTCTACATATATACAAACTTTATATATAGCAGCTTTTTTGTTTACCAACCTGCGTGAATTACTGACATCCTTCCTGGAGCAATACAAAATAGTCAACTTATTTTACTCTAATTTTATCCTATCAAACAATAAAGATACAAAATGTACCTACATTTTCTATATTTGACTGATGACTGAACTGATAAGTATCATAGGGCTGACATTACACTGTGATCTTACACCATTGTGGGCTTTTGACATCTTAAGAGGGGGTTTGTGTAATTATATGATGATGAACATAGTTTTGTATTTAGCTTTTAAGATTTTAATAATAAAGTTGTGACATTTTAGCCTTTATATCCTTTCTGCTGCTTTTGTTTTTGTTTGGTTTTAGAAACACACAGACCATTAGGTTACAAGTTCAAATGTTCCTAGCAAAAGATAAAGATTCTAAATGTACCTGCTTTTTCTGCACATTCAGTGGTGGCTCACTGATAAAGTGGACAAACAGACTTTTGGGACACAGGTTATATTTCCTAGACAAATTAATTTATCATTGTTAATGACAGACACATTTCTAATGTGTTTAAAAAAAACTGTTCTGAGTCAGAGGGAGGGATAATTTATGAGCTGTAACATGATTTGGCTGTTCATTTCCAGGAAGCAAGGCTGCAGCTTCCTGTAAAGTTTACAACTAAGGTGAATTATGGGAGCTGACCCCTAGTACCCTTACGTTCATTTTATAAATCAAACAAACTTTGCAGCTCCAGTGTTATCCCTCTCCTATTGGCAGACAGCAATCACATGGTCTGTGTGCTGGAGGACTCAGAGTGTTCATCTCTTGCAGCAATATTCCAATCAGTAGATTACCCCTGCCCCACCCCAGACAGATGAGAAACTCCAAAGACTCTTTAAAGAAAAACTCCTTTATTATTGGTACACTGATAGTACAAAAAAGAGTCTATGAGTAAGGGCGCTCCAGCCTGAATGCATAAGACTATGTAATACCATTTCTTATATCTGAGCTCACTTTTTTGACCTATCGGTGTGCCAATAATAAAGGAGTTTTTTTAAGAGTCGTTGGAGTTTCTCACCTGTCTAGGGTGGTGCGGAGGTAATCTACTGATTGCGATAATTTCATAAACCACCCAGCATCCACAGCAAAGGGAGACACAGCTTTTTGTAACTTTGGAATTGTGTTCTTTCTATTGGGACAATGTTTTCTGGAGACCAAAAAGAAATCTCCACATAGGTCAATTACCATCTAGTTTTTGTGTACCGAAACACACTGTACCTGTGCAGCTGCATTACCTTAATCTACTGCTCTGGTTTCTGCCACCGAATGGCTGAAGAAATGGTTTCCCCCACCAAGAGCCTTGGAAATGTTGCAGCATCACCTGGGCTAAAATCTTCTCCCTGGAGAACATCTTGCCTCAAGCTGTAATATGCTAAATGTTGCATATGCGGGAGGGGCTCTTACTTTGGATGATTTACCATTTTCTCTGTTTTCTCTATAAAGATTCTAACCCTTTTTCATTTAAGGAATATGCTTCAAAGAGTCACTGATGTATTATTTTATAGCAGAAGAATATTGTGTTTAAAGTGCAAATCTAAAATGCATTAAAACTGTTAAAATGAGTTATTAATTTTCAGCAAGGTGAAATTACCTATTTACAACAATGTTTAAAATGTCAGAAAGAAAACATATAAGCTCTATAAAACTAAATCAATAAGCTAAATTTCCATTTCTCTCTTTTCTAATGCATCAGGATAATTTGGTTCTTGTGAAGGATTGTATTTTTTTTATATTGATACGAACATTAATGCTGTACAACATCATAACAAGTTTTCAAGCAAACAAGTAAAATTGTGAAAGTGCCAAGTTACAAATGACAAGAAATGCACTATATTGTTAATTATGTACCCCCTACTGTAAATTATAAGGATATCGTAGGCATATCAGGAGCATTTCAACCCTGCCCTTTTAATATCTGTGCCCTGGTGCTCTCTTAAAACCCCCCTCAACACCCTTAACTCACCCCGAAAAAAATGCAGACACAAACAAGCTATTAGACCCTTAGACAACATGATTTCCACCTCAAAAGGAACCTCATTCAGTAACTGGTCAGTTACTGGAAAGGGTGATTGCTTCTGACACTCTATTCATTCCATGGAGGGAAAAGGTATTCACAGGTTTCACTTGAGAAAAGGGGCGGGGCCATCCACGGGTCTAAAGAGGGACATTAGCGGCTGTTAGGAGGAAAGGAGCCTTTGTGGGCATAACAATGGAAAGGAATGGTCATGGCTGTCAATTTAACAATCGTTGTAAGTACCGGGAGGGGAATGGGGGATGTCAGATATTTGCACAGTTTACTTCCTAGTTATATTTGGTGTGCTACTACGTAGTAGCGTAACGGTTGTAAAGAATTTTTTTACACGTGATTCTCATTGGGATCCACTACAGGGGTGGATTATAGTCCTATCTTTGTATCACTCCTACATATAGAGATTTCAATGGCTGCTGAAACAAAAAGATTATGAAAAATCTAATCATGCCTACTCATTATACATTACAATTCAGGTTATTTGATGCCATTTTAGCATGGTAAGAACCACTGACCTACAGGTTTGATTAAACCATCTTTATTAAACAATAACTATTCAATGCAGAAATAAGTGCGAGAAGACTTTGGATGGTATAGATGGAGCTATTGCTCTTCCTACTGTGCTTCATCTTTGTTTTTATGGAAATGCTTCTTCTCTACAGCTTGAAATAAATTCTTTGCTGTTACCCCTTAAGAGTGAACTTTTACAAAATCATTAAGGAGCCTGAGGGTGTGGCCAAAAGAGTTTTGCATACTACTAGTGGGACCTGGGTAATATCTTTGAAATTTGGACTCAGAAGCAGGGGATACAAACTTTTCAAAATTCTAAAGGATTTGTTTTGCTTTAACATTTCTAAAATTACAATAACCAATACGCTAGTTCCTCTAGGATCTAAAATATAATACTAAAATTCCTGTATTCAAGTAAAAGTTCCTTTAAGCATTAATTAAGGAAATTATAACAGTTGAAGTCTTAATTGATGCCAAAGTCTAAAGACATCTGGAATTATTTCCAATACTTCATTAATGCCCAGTCAATTTAATCTCATCCCACTGTGCACCTGGATCTAAAGTCATTTTTTACATTTTTCATGGTAAAATTATGCTCTATTACCACAAGTTAACATAAACGTTTTAATGTTTGAATTATTAGTAAATTTTGTAGAAAATGAATTTCAAATGTTCTATTTTATTCTAAAGGAAACATTTACAATTCTGTACCAGCTACTTTACCATCTGAATGCATTTACTTAAATTACAAGCTTATTGGTATCCAAGACAGCTAAAAACTGTATTAGTGCTGTGTAGAATCGGTATCAGAAATAGCACACTTTTCAAACTTACATTATGATTTTACAGGCAATCAGTTTTGCAGTGGGCACATGGAGCCCACCAGACAATCAAAGATCAATTGAGAATTAATTATCAGTCACACACCTTGTACACATATCCACACATACACTGCTAGGCACATATCCACTGCCACACACAATTACAATTCAAAGCACGCATAAACTTCTCAAATACATTTACATCAAGAATTTTGGTAAATATGTCCACTTTCAAGGCTAAAGTAGCTAACACACACACCTTTATGCATCCAGATTATTTGTCTCTGTGCCTGTTTGTCTCTCAATACCACGTATAGGGATCGGTCAGTTCCATGTGTGCAGGTTCCCTTCGCAATGTGCTGACAGATACTAATGTGATCTGTCGGCACATTGCGATGGAAATGTGTATGGCTACCTTAACATAAAATACCAGGGATTGTTTTTTTATGTTTTTTGACCTCTCAATGATCATATATCAACCTCTATTTACAAATTCTTCATACATTTTCAATTCAGGCATACATAGTTTGGTTTAGGCCCCTGGACGCACTGGAGCCTAGAAACCCCTTGGCAAGAATATTGACACTGTTAATAGATTTAAAAAAAATCATTATTATAATTGTAAGATTTACTTTAGGTTACCATCTACTGGCAGTTGTTGAACAATAACCTTTCCATTGACAGCCCAAGGCCGTAAAAGAACATTTTTAATGCAGTAGCTCAAAGACAACTGTACTAAAAATTTACATAGTGAAAAACATTGGTTCAATGGTCCTTTGTGTGTGACACAGCAATATAAAAACAACACACTGTAGCACTAACAGAGGGATCATGCACTGAGAAAAAAACACTATGCAATGGAAAATAGAGAACATGGAAATGGAAATGTTGAAGGTTAGAAAACCAGGGCAGAAAAGAAGTTGCAATGAAAAACGTAATATATGTTAAGTATATATATAATCCTTTGTGACAAATGTTATGTACTAAATACATTAATACTTGAAGTAAGGGAGGAATTTTCTAATAACTATCCCATTGTTAGTAAACATTTCTTTTCCTCTATGCAGTGGCGGAGCTACAGACTTATGGGCAAACACAAATCGGTACTGCAAACCAAAAAATCATTGGTAAAATGCTTTGTATATAACCACTGGTAAAATAGTTGGCACAAAGACTGGTTAAATGCTTGGCATGCAGACAATGATAAACTGGTTGGGAAACTGGCACTGCACACAGCCAGGCACTGGTTAAATGCTTGGAACACAGTCAATGGTAAAAATGCTTTGTATACAGACCACTGGTTGGCACACAGACTGGTAGTTTTGGAACCTTAGCACAAAATGGGGCCCCTTCTTGGCCAAGGTCCCTGGTCCGATCGCATCCCCTGCACCCCTGGTAGCTATATGCTGTTTGATAGTAAGAGTACCTGTGGCAATCTTGCATTATGTTATTAATAGCAAACAGTGGCATTCCAAATATTTTGTTAAAAGATAAAATGGGATGATAATTTTCTCTATTTCATGGTTTACTGAATAATGTTGCAGCCTGATTTACACAGGCAACTTAGCAAACATAATTAGGTTCAGTTTAAGGCTGCACAGTAATTAACCCACTTTTACAGTGGTTAACACAATGAGTTTCACTATCTTTTTTTTTAGAAAATCAATGGGAAAATGTTTTCTAATGTATTTATGACAGTTATTTATAGCGTTTTAAAATAATTTTCACAGGTTTTTTTTGTTTAAGTAGAAATAAAAATTTACAAAATTTATCCCTAATGGCAATTTTAGAACATAATATCTTGTCAAAGCTTTGGGTCTGAGTTGTTGCCAGGGGTGCTGCTCCACCATGAGGCAGAGTGTGACTTTTGTCTTCGGGGTTAAGGGAAAAGGAGGCAGGATAAATTGGCACTATAGTATTTGTGAATAGATCAAAGAGATCCATTCACAAATAGAGTTACTCTGGTGGTCCAGTGGAGGTACTGAACTATAATAACATTTCACTACCTGCTATAGCAAGCTGTCTGCTGCCATGTACTGACAGCTTAATATAGTATTTGTGAATGGATCTAAGAGATCCATTTAGAAATCAAATTTTTTAATCAATCTTAGCTAGTTAGCAAAAACTTAGAAAAAAATGAAAGCACAGAAGAAAAGCACATGAAGAAAAAAAAATACTTCATGGAAAATGATTTCCAGGAAGGGGTTTTTCCATTCAGATTTGTACTTGGAAAACGGGTATTTATGCCCATATTCCAAGTTTATTATTATTCCTAAAAATTATCACATGATCCATTATTGGGAAAGTTTTATCCAGCACCAGAGCCCTAAGGGGTGCTGGTACATGGCAATGTGCCAATGAGAACCAGCAGGGGGACCTAGGTAGTTAGAAGGAGATGGAAGGGGGTTGATCTGATTGGCCAGAAGTGAATGGGCGGGGAGCTTAGTGTATGGATAGGTAGGTTTCTCCTTCTTGGCCAGCTATTTTAGGCAGCAGGTTGCAGAGAATAGAAGTTGCCCTCCCGCCCAATAAGCTCAATTCCGAATAACATTATATACTTTGTTAGTATTTTACTATTTTACAGTTCTTGCTGCTATATTGGTTTTTCTTTTAACAAAAAAAAACTAATACAAGCAAATGTATGCAAAATATGTTGACTCTGTTATTCCCCTACCCCTATGGTTCCCGAGCATGGCATAGCCATAGGTGAATCCCTAATGTCGCAGCTTCCACCATTGGTGGGTTTGCATTCAAGTCTTATATACAGTATAAGATGGTGAGTTATGTGGTAGCAGCCAGTGGCTTGCGGCGCTGGACCTGCCCGCTGAGACTCTTGGAATATGTGTTCTGATCCTTTGGGCTGGCTGGTTTCTGACGGGGCCAGCTACAGGTGTAATATGTATATAGTTTTTCTGCCCAAATGGTTGGAATAAAAGCTGTGGCCAATTTATACCCCACAAGAGTTGTTGTTTCAGTTATTTATTAAAGGTGTCTGTATTAAGCAAAGGCAACACTTCATGGGTCAGCGGGGAACTATTGGCCATCAGCGGCATGATAAAAAAAATTGTAAAACACAAACATTTTAAAGGGCATCTCCACCCTGCAGGAAAACTTTTAATATAATGTAGGGGATCCCTCCCACACCCCAACCGCCATGTCAGATTGTTAAAAAAAGATTCAGAATGCTACTTACAGCCCCTCGCTTCTGCGGCGCATTGATCCACCTCCCTGCTTGCCGGAACTAGCAAACAGGAGCCGGACCGGCAGCTGTAGCTGTGATTGGCAGAGAGGCAGCCATTCACAGAAGTGGTTGTAGTTAATGGAGAGCACCACAGAAGAGAGGGTCTGTAAGTAGAGTCCTGCTTCTTTTTTTAACAATCTGACATGGCAGTTGCAGGGTGGACAGGGGTGCCCTACACTACAGAAAATGCTTTTAATGCTAGGTAACGGGCAGCCAAGGATAGATCAGGAGAAAGGGAGGGAGGGGACTTTGGCCAAGCACTACAGGAGAGCCATAAGGAGCAGAGGAGAAGGGTAAGGATTTTTAGTTTGGGGGGACATTCCTGCTGGGATATAGATGTCATATTTGGACATGCCCTTTAAGGTGATACACAGACTTTTTTTTTTACAATAAAATTATGATCAGTGAAAAAACTGCCCTTTTCCAACTTGCAAAAAACTGCCCATGCTGCGCAAAAGTAAACACAAATTAGTAGTCCCCCAAATTCAATACAAACTGAGCCTCACTTCTTATTTAACTGGTCAAAAACGCATTGGCTCCTAAAATTCTTGTAATCAAATACCAAAATGTTTAGCAAATGACTGTGCTTTTTATTTGGGAAGAATGACATATCTAACCAATTTTTTTCTTTGCTTTGAAATATCAAAATTAATTTCTGATATTTGAACAATATTGTTATTTTATACAGTGGTCATCATTTTATACTTGTTATTTTACACAGCGTTCATTATTATACATGGTGTTGTGCCTTTAATATTTGACATATGTACTGCTGATTTCTTTTAAATATGGCATTTTATTTAAAATAAACAAGCAGTACATTTGTCAAATAAAAGATTAAAGTACATCCCTATTTTACCACGCTGTGTAAAATAATCAGACTATATCTATCAGTCTATCTTTCTATCTATCTATATATCTATCTGTCTGTCTCTCTATCTATCCATCTATTTGCCTTCCCATGCCCCCCACCCCATGTGAAGTTTAAAATTAAGTGTTTAGCCACGCACACCAACGAAAGCCAATCACACCCCACAGTGGCGCATTCTGTGTGCCGCCTATTGATAATTGGATGTGCCTTTTCAAAGTTTGACAGATGCCAAAACCCCTAGAAGCACCCCTGGTTGTTGCCAAATATTCTTTAAAGGTTACCGTTAGGGTTTCAGGATTCTGCAGTGTTTAGCTCTGCTGGGAGAAACTCTAAACAGAGATTCAATGTGTACTGCGATGGCCAAATACAATTTTGCATTGGTTTTTGTTGACTGAAAAAACAGATATTTTCAGGTTCAGGAGAAATCTATGGTACATCTCTAGTACTGCCAGATGGCAAGTCTTTTACTTTTACCTTAATGGGCTTTTATATTGTACATTACCTTGACAGTTTGATATTAGACAATGCAGCACAACCTTTAAATTGAAATTAAGACTGAAAACAGTTTTACACCATTTTAAATTAAAACTGATTTAGGCTGGACACACAAACACCCACACACATATGATATATTAGTTCCACCTAAATGAAATCATTATAACTGCATGAGTTATTCATCCAAACATGCACAGCAGTTGTCAGCCACCAATTTGTGGTTGTTAAAGTAGCAACCATCAATTTAATAGATCATCCAGTTACAATCTCACGAACTAATCAAACTTATTACTGCCGTTTAGCTGTATATAAATATGCCTCCTAGACACCATAGATTTCTGAGTTTTAAAATGCATTTTACTGAGGTAACAAGTTTTACAGTATGTACCATAAAAGAATACACATGGATAATAGGAAGCATTAGGGAAGATGCAAAAAGGAGCACATTGTTCTTCCTAGTTTCTGCAGTGCAGCTATCACTGCAGTACATGGGATCTGCCCCATGTTTAAATCTGTATAGGGAGATTCACCCAGAGCTGCAAATGCTCTGGGCAAATCTCCCGTACGGGATTTACCAGAGGCTGCGCGGCTCTGGGTGAATCTCACCTGCACATAAGTATTTAAATACTTACATGGAAAGACCCGCGCAGCTTCTGGTAAATCGTTTTGTGCCGGCTGTGCGAGTGCCTCTTCTGGGACTGGCGCAGCCACCGCAAAGAGAGACTTAACGTTGCGCTAAACAATCGTAAATCGGTTAGTGAGACGTTAAGGAGAGAAAGGAGCACTGCGCGGCTGAATTGCCCCGGTAGTGTCATCAGCTTCTTCATAAGACCCTAAAAATAATTTTGAATTCTAGCCACAAGCATTAGGTGTCTGCAGGTAGAGGAATAGACAGCGAATTATTGCAGGTCTTTAAATAGATTCAGAAGTGATCAGTTTTTAGGGGTAGGGCTTATGACACTGCTTATAACTCATGCATGTCACAGGCAGTCTGGGACAGGGCCATTTCTAGCCATCTTGGTGCCTTAGTGTAATCAGATCACAATCCCATCATGCTTAAAAGCGGAGTAGTGTGGCCTAGCCCTCCAATCCAATTTGCATTAACACTTTCAGTGCTAGCACTTTCCCAGAGTGTTGGCATTAACCCTACAGCAGACTTCCCCAGAGTATTACTATTGCCACGTTCAGTGCCAGCAGTTTATTACAATTAACCCTTCAGTGCCAGCAGACTTTCCTATGAATACTTTGACTGCCAGCACTTTCCCAGAATATTGCCATTAACCCTTCAGTACCAGCACTTTAGCACTTTTCCCCGAGTATTGCTATTAACAATTTAAGTGCCAGCCTATTACCTTTCAGCTGCCAGCATTGACATGATATACAGTATGTACCTGTTTTCATGTCTCCTCCACTGAATTGTTCACTCCTCACCTACTCTAAAGGCTCTTACACATGCACGATGTGTGTCCCGAGCCACGACCCCCGACACCGTCGGCTACATACGACGAACGCCCGTTTTGGCCGAGAATTGTCTGTGTGTATGCATACACATGGACAATTCTCGGTCGAAACGGGCTTTCGTCGCGTGTAGCCGCCGATGTCGGGGGTCGTGGCTCGGGCGCATATTGAGCGTGTGTACGAACCTTCAGGGTTATTTAATAAAAGTTCTTATCGTTTAAAATGATGCTAAATTTGCCCCAACCAATCAGATGTAAGCTTTCAAATGTTAAATAAGATCTGATTAGTTGGGGCAAATTTAGCACCATTTTAAACGATAAGAACTTTTATAGAATAACCCTGCTTAAGATCTAATTGGAGAGTTGGGTGGAAGGAAGAAAGAGGCAGGGATAGGGATCTCATGGCTGCTAGTCACAGGGGGCACTGTTAAAATATCTGCAGTAGCTTTCACTTGCCAGAACTGCTCTCCTCCTTCCCCCTCCTTCCTTCACCTTCAGTTAATTTGCAACATTGTAGAAGAGTGAGCTGAGTTCAGGCTCTCTACTCACTCCAATGTTACAAATTACAGCAGAACAAGAAAAGCAGATCTAACCCAGCAAGTAAAAGCTGACAGAGATTCTAGGGAGAACACTGGGTGCCCTGGTTTAACATAGATGCCCTAGATCTTTGCCTTGGTGGCATATGCCTAAAAATGTCCCTAGTCTAAGAAATATAACTTTACAAGCCTACACCTTAAGATCCAGAGAAGCTCGAGACATCATCATATGCTTGTTTAAAAGGTATGGGAGTTCTTTTCAGAGGGAACTTATACTATGGAGACCTGAGTTACCATTTAGTGTAAACATCTCACTAATGCAATATTACATCAGGTAGCATGTGTTTTATCGCATATCTTTGCAATATTGCCCTGTACCTGCATCTCCATAATTGTGGCTGATTTATTAAGTTAAAGTTTTTGTACTGCACATTATTTCTGTATGTTACAATTTCTAGAGCATTCACAATGGAATATAAAAAAAAAATTATATTTTCTAATAATGCTTAACTGTTAAGGTGTTATAACCTTGGTCATCAAAATAAATGTTCAAAATATGACATCTATATCCCAGCAGGTATATTCAGGTTTTAACACCTAAGCAATATAAAAAATAATTTGCAGGCACAATATATTTGATTTAGCTGTCCTGAGACGTACTACTTTTCCCACTCTAGACAGGCTGACTTCTAAAAATATAAGGGACGTGAATATAAATGCTTTCTGCAATTCAGAATTACTGCATCCACACAAGATACGGAAACAAATCTCAGCGGACAAAACTTACGAACAATTTTTGGTTGCCATGCTGACTTTCCTCAGGGCTTATTGAATGAAAGTATTGCTAAACAAATTGAAAATAAATGCTTTGAGACTCAAGACTAATGCATTTTGAGATTCCCTAAATGACTGTGTATATGCCAAAAAAGAGAGTGATTGAAAAAGACGAAAGAAATAAAACATATTAACTGTTACTGGAAAGGGAAAGGATATCTAAAATAGTCAAATGTGTCTTCTGATTAAATGAATGATTCCAATGGAAAACAGAAAGTGACTGTAAAAGAATTGCAAGGATCAACAGATTATGATGCCCCTTGAAGATAAGTCTAACCTTGTACTTTCAATATAACTGTTTATGTAACCAAGGAAATATTTCATGGTGTATACAGTTCGTAATAGCTTTTCAGTAAATTTGTTTAGTGCACATTAACTGGGAGGTTCAGTATCGCTGCTCCCGTTACTTACCTTAGCCCAATCCCGCAATAACTGACTTAAACGAGATTACGTCAGTTATTGCATCGCGGGATCGGGCTAAGGTAAGGAGCGGGACTTTAACGCTCCACAAGCCGTAGCGTAAAGTTTCATGCTACAAAGTAGCGCAAAACTTAACGCTATGTGTTTTGGATCGTTAGCACAGCGCTATTTCCAAAAACATTCGGAAATGGCGCTGTGCTCAAAAATCTGTCCAAAACCCACATTAACCCAAATTTTTTTCGGGTTAACATGGGTTTTAGGCGGAAAAGGGCCATATTGAATCTCCCTCTACGAATATAATGACGTGCTAATAGGGTAGGTTAAAGCTTCTTACGCATGTGCAATCTCGGGGGCCCGACCAGCGACACACAATGGTGTATGAATGCCCGTTTCATCCGGTAACTGTATGGGTGCACTCAGGCATCATTGATGAGCCTAAACTGCAGATCATCAACAATGCCTGATGAAGCGTCCATGCACTTACCAATATCGAGTGAAGCAGCTGTTCGCACACTATTGTTACTGGTCGATGCTAATTTTGCCAACCAATCAGATCTTATTTAACATTTGAAAGCTACCATCTGATTGGTTGGGGCAAAATTAGCACCATTTTAAAAGATAAGAACTTTTATTGAATAACCCTGTTAATTCTTTCCCCCCAGTGATTGTGAATACCAGAACTTTCGAATTTCACTGACCATGAAGTTTCAGTAAATTAAACACTATCAATCACTTTTGGTCAACCAACGGCAAAAAAAAAAAAAAAAATCAAATTTTGAAGTGATTCAGTTGAAAGAATCTGAAATCAAATAGAAAAATTGACTGTTATCAGTTTGGTGCTAATTTCCATGCAATGTGCAGTGGTTGCTTGCATGCCCTGTACATAAAGACATAAGTAATGCCATGAGGATGGAGGTGGGGGACTCGTTAGGAAGTCTTTTTTCATGATCACATTCATTTTTTTGAAGCAAAAATCAAATGTTGGTTTAAATGACCTGCTACAAAGTATTGCTTAATAGAATGTATTGCTGCTCAGTTACCTCTGAGGACAAGTCATTTTTGTATACATTATTTTATTCCAGGCATTTTTTCCCCCTTATGTTTATTTTTTGTTATATAGTGTTACATATTCTGCAGTGCTTTACAATTAGTTAAAGGAGAACTAAATCCATTTTTTATACTCCAGAATCTGAAAACAACCCCCCTAAAAACACCAATAAGCTATATAATATGACTTCAGTAAATTGCATTAAAATAAATGTAAGCCTGTTAAGAACTGGATGAATTATCTGTGTGTATGTGCAGTGTCAGACCACACCTCCTGCCTCAGTCACATGCTTCCTTGCTTTATCTGTCCTGTAAAAGGATTGGATAGAGATTATTAATGGGTGTGACCAACTGTAACAAGTTTCTGCCATAGCTAAAGACTGAGCATGGGCAGAACATAATGGTCGTTGACCAAACTGTGTGATATTAGAATGCTGTGATATTAAGCACAAACCATATATTATTTAGGGAAATTTCCCAGCACCCATATCAAAATGAGAGGTAAGACACTGATTACTGGCTTTATATCAAGGTGTTCTGCCTTCTGGTCCAGTGTTGTTCTGTGGCTTTAGTTGTCCTTTAATCAATTCACACCAGGCCCTGCCCGAAGAGCCTATGGAAGTTTCTGACATCTTGTTACTGGTTTTCTGAATGTTAAGCTCCACCCCTCTGCTTTCTCCTGCTTAAACCTCAAACAGTAATGCTTGTGAGTTCCGTGCACAACTTACTTTTTGAGGCTCAATCTGGAGAGTGCACGGAACTCACAGGCATTACTGTTTGAGGCTCAAGCAGGAGTGTGCACGGAACTCACAGGCATTACTGTTTGAGGCTCAAGCAGAGAAGGCACGGAACTCACAGGCATTCTGTTTGAGGCTCAAGCAGGAGAGTGCCGGAACTCACAGGCATTACTGTTTGAGGCTCAAGCAGAGAGTGCCGGAATCACAGGCATTACTGTTTGAGGCTCAAGCAGGAGAAAGCAGAGGAAATCTCAGAGGGGCGGAGCTTAACATTCAGAAAACCAGTAACAAGATGTCAGCAACTTCCAAGGCACAAAGCTAGGCTCTGGAGGGACATAGGTAAAAAAAATATGGCAACGGTATTTTTAAAGCTGCAGCTTCCAAATGAGCATAACTTGATTTTACAGTGCACTTATCCTTTAACGCATTTATAAAATCTACCCTAATATACATAAAGGACTAAATGAGAATGTTCTGCAGTTTTCCAGGACAAATAAGATTACAACCCCTCCCAATAAACAGCCTAATTCACCCAGAGCCGCAGCGCTCTATTATGGGGTTAAAGTCTCGCTAACCGATCACACTAGCGCAAAAGTGACCTGGCAGCAGGTGCAAGTGATTCAATATTTTCATATTTTTTTATATGCGATTTGCGCATATAAAAGTACGACTATTTAAAGCCAATAAGCGTTATAGTCAAGCTGTGGGTAAATCCCTTTCATGATTTGCGCATGCAATAGGTAGATTTATCTGGGTAAATGAGGCTGATAGTGTTTAATTTTTTCATTTTTATTTCTACTGTTGTTGGGAAGGGGATATAATCAAAGTGAAAAACGCTCCCCTTGTGTAGCTGAAGATCTATCAGAACCTGTATTATAAACCATGCTGTCGATTGTATTTGTAATATAAATTATACAAAAAGTGTTAACTTTTGTCTTAGCTCTTTTGTAAAAAGGTTGTTTGCTGCCATGGAGAAATATTTTTAAATGGTATAGAAGAGAACTACAGTTAAAGCAAATGCATCATAGTTTTATAATTTGCTGTCACCAGATTTATTGCAAAGGCTGATATTGTATTCTGTAAACTATGTACTGGTATCTGCAAAACTGTTTTTTAAATTGTTTCCTATGTGTATTAATATGTTGTAGTGAAAACAAGAATTGTGTATCACTTTCCTTGAAAAGTAAAATAGGAAATATGGATAGCCCAATACTGGAGAGAAATAAACATATATTGGCTATCCAACATCTGGTGACTGGAGGACAAACTTAAACAAAAACTTAAGCTGGGTACACACTGTAGCAATCTGTCAAAGATGACAGACAGAATCTGCAAGATTCACAGTCACAGTCGTTCTCCCCATATAAAGTATAGGGAGAATGTTTGTGACTGCCATACTCCATACTATCAGGGCCGACTCCCTATGCTTATAGCTAGGTACAATTGTTCCAGTCGGCCTTGCGGCCGTTTGGGGAAAAAAACTAAAATTTCCCTTGGCTGCGGGTGTCTCCTTGTACTAAAGTATAGGGGAGTTGCCCGCAATTGTGGGAAACATACAGTCCTGAATGTTCTCCATATACTGTGTATTTGGAGAATACTCGGGACTGTGTGTACAGTCCCGATCCTATCTGCCATCTTTCAAACATCTGTCATGTGTGTACCCGACTTTAGTACAGAGGGGTGACCACGACCAAGGGAACTTTTTCGTTAGAAATGGGCAATTTTGATGCCAATGCAGAACGTTCATCGGCTTCAGAAAAAATTGTTTCTTAATATACGTTAAGCTGAACATGTTTTTACAAAAATAAGTTTAAATGCTATTTAAAAATCTCTTTAAAGGGTAACTAAAATGAGGCATCAACAACCTCTCTACATGCTGCACAGTCCAAGATATAAAGAAATCACTGATAAGAAAGTTAGGGGGTGGAAGGTTCTGAATCTGCGGTCACAAATACTAGTTCCTCCTTTTAATCTGCGGTTGACACATGCTCAGTGCAGGAGAAAGCAGAGGAAACCAGGAAGAGATCGAGTTACTGTTCCTTCCTGCTCCATACATACATGCCATCCTTCTCTACTTCTTCACCAAAGATGGAAAACCTGTTGGGCTGGATTAGCTTGGAAGAAGTCATCCTAATTTTCAGTCCCCTTCTTCCCTGGTGACCCTTAAAAAACTACCTTCCTTCTCCACCTTATTTGTCCCATTTCCACCCTCCACCCTTTTACTCGCCCATACTACCATCCAGATTTACAACCAGATAAGATTTACAAAGATAAGTTTGTTATGGGTAATTTTGTAGATTCTAAGAGAAAGTTACATTTAGTGCATCCTGCTAATAACAATTATAACTGCCCCCCAGTTTTAGGATAATTTGGCAATGCCACAATGTCAAAAAGTTGCAAAAATACTTATAAAGGGGGATTCAAAGGAGCAGGATAATTAAAGCATCCAGAGGGAAAGTGTGTTTCCATATTTATGGTGCACATCGAATTTGATATGCAAATTTGGCCACCTAGAAAAGTGATAATTAAAATGATACTTATATAATATAGTTAATATGTCCTCTATTCTAATTAAAAGTAAGCACTATGTAGTTCAATTAAAGGATTGAAACTATTAAAACTATTATCCAAAACATATTTTATTTTGCCTTAAAGTCAGAAACTTAACTTACTGTACAGGAGAGCTCCACTCTCACATTAACATATGGCCCCTTTATATAATGTTGATATATCCTACCTTGTCCTCTGAATTCATTAGCATATCCCTGCTATGCTCCTAGATGTCTCATGGAAACGACGAGGTAGTGCGTGTTAAGCGGCATGTCCACCCCCAAATTAAACCCACTGCTTACCTTACATCTCTGCTCCATATGGTTCTCCTGCAGTGCATGCAAAGCTAAGAAAAGTGAAGAGCAGTAGCTGTCTGTGAGTCATCTGGTCCCTGCTTCCCCTCTGTCCTCTGAGAGGTTTCTGATAAGCGCAAGGGGAGCCCTCTCCCCCCCCCCTTCCGATCCCTTCTTGCTCCTTTACCCCCTACCATCAAAAAATTATTTCTGTAGCGCAGGGTTCCCTATCTCATTCCTAGCAATTATGTTAGATTAATTATAAAAACTTCAGAAATATACTTACATCGTTTCTTTCCCCCAGAGTTCTGCAAGCCAGCAGCATGTCATATATTCATGCATAAACTGATATAAGAAATAAAGGGGTCCTTCATTCCATATTTCCTTTCCCCCCCCTCCCCCTCCCTCCCCGTTCCTTATTCCTCATATCTTTAAATGCTAATTGGAAGAACCAGGAATCAGAAGCAGGGGCATCGGTATTGTAGATGATCCGACCCAGGGGGTCATTAACACTGGCCATCCGAGCATCATTACATTTACAGATACACCACTGTGCTCAGTGGGTTGGGCCATATACTGTAACATGTATTTAATACAATGGCACATATCACTGCAGCATATGGATTTCATACATGTTCAGGTCTTTAAGGCATACTATTTAAAGACAGCTTTTAAATACAGAACTTCTCATTTATTAATTAAATTATAGTATACTTTTTTTTTGTATTTGCTTACATTTTTATATGGCTTCAACTTCTTGGATGCACTAACATGGTTAAGATAAATAATATGGTAGTGAAGAGGTTAACTCTTTCAATGAATAAATAGCCATTCTAATTTCCTTTCAAGGAGCAATTCAATCTCAGTGTTGCTAAATGAAGGCAACAAGGTAACTGATATGCAGTCTACTGATGTGCTGCTTTCTCCCTGAGATTGATCTTGACTTGGCACAAGAGACTAGTCAGAAAATGAATAGTGTTTAGCGCCTTGATTTCAGTTTTAATGAGAACCGTTCAAAGTCTTAGCTGGTATTACAATATTAAGATGAAAGGATAGCCTGGCATGAGCTTGCAGCAAATAAGAGATAATGAAATAATGGGATTTTCAGCAGATAGCAGAATAATTAAGTTATATTTGCAAAACTTTTGTTATCAACAAAGAGATAAATAGATACTGTTTATTAAATTTACTCTATTGAAAAATAACTGTGTGGCTGTTGTAAAAGAAAGTCCTTGCTTAGTTATATTTTTTATTTTGGCATGTTTGTGTAAATGTATAATTATTACCTGTATCAGTCTTTCTTGAAAGCTGTAAACAGAGCAAGGGTAAGCAAAGTATGCTGGCCCCTCCCCATGCAGTCAATTAAGGCTGTGACAAATAACATCACAGCCAATGATTAACTGCTCTTTCTCCTCCTGCCTCCTCTGCACATGCTCAAGCTTATAAAAAGCTCATCGAGCTGAGGGGGGAGGTGGATACATTTTCCAGAACGGAAAATAACTTATGGCTGTGAAAAAAGTGAATATCAGTCAAGGCTGCCCCATCTTCCTTAGTGTTCAAACTTAAATATATGGAAAATTGGCAGTGCAATGTTAGGAATTACGATTGGCTTATCCAATCCCATTTTCAATCAAGTCCAACACACTGGACTTGAGTGTTTTCTCAGATAGACCTTGTTATTTTATTATTTTAGTTTTATATATATGAAACCTGATTCATCCACAAAATGAAGGGACTAATTTTCTTTCTCTCAAATCTGTTTACAGGACATAACAAACATAAATTTGTAATATGTAAATCAAACGAAAATAGGTAGGAACTAGTGGACTACAAGACAACACAAAGATTGCCAAAACGTGCTTTTTATTGTGCTACACACACAACATGTTTTGGATCTTTAATGATCCTTTACCAGGTGTATTGACACTTGATAAACCTTTATTGTTAGCAGTTAACTTGTGATCGCAAAATGAATGGGTCAGGCAGGAACAGTGGAAGGTGAGAACCGCACTATTTAGGCGTTAAATAGATTAGACGTCTGTCTACAAATGAATGTCTAATCTATCTAATGTCTAACTAGTGCATGGCCAGCATTAGACTAGACTGTAGTCCAATTTATGAATTATAGATTAGGAACCATTAAACAAAATGCATTTTAATACTTTCTAAGTGATTAATTCACAAAGATACAACATTATACAAAAATATTTTGTTAACAGTACAGTCCCCTCCACACTCTCCCCCTCCCATTAGCACTAGAGTTAGAGTATTAGAGTATGTAAAGTAGGTCAAAGAAGAGCTTTTCCCTGTCTTCCAGGGTGAAGCACAAAAAAAATTTTGAAGAGAAAGAACAATATCATTTTCAATTACCGTAACAACCATTTCTTATTCATCACTTTTATTCATCACAATTAATCTAGCTGTTGATAGCAATTAAAACGGCAAACTAGAAAGGAGAAAAAACAAAAAAACATAGTGAATTTTCTTGACATGCATCACAAAATTCTTCCCTTTAAGTCTGATTTCAAATTTTGCTTTTTACAGTATTGCTCGCTCTATAACCTTCAGATGGTTCTCTACTCCTGTGTGTGGCCTCTGAAAGGCCATGTTTGTTTATTTTATTTACTAGATTTTTATTAGGACCAGCTTTACAAATATTTACCCACCTATCCAGAAACAAACGTCAGTTGAGTCTTCTCTGCTTCTTCTGCTTTCTAACTAATGCTTTCCTACAGGACCTTCTTGGTTGTTTGATGTTATCAGTGCTTTTTAAAACCAATCATCCTTTAATAATTCAATTCCTTAAGATGTACTACTGTATACTCTTTCTTAACAATACTTCAAAACACGTTCCCACTGTCAGGCTTAATGGCAGATAATTTTCATGACTGTCATCATGATTCTTGTTTAGATAATGACTCTACGTACACTTTATGCCAATCACATGCTAACTGATCCAGGACATTGGAGAATAAAAAGAACATGGCTAGATTAGAAAGACCAGCCTTTTAGAGTTTGATATAGGTAAATTGCGGACAATGCAGTTACCTAAGCTGGCTGGTTTATTTAAATTATGGCCTGTTATTTCTTTTATATTTTTAGTTTAACTGTCAATTAAATACTAAAAATGTTTACTCTGTCCATGTAATGGGAATGTGAGCAGCTATATTAAAAATTAATAATTGTGGATTTTGTCCCTCTTTATCCACCAATCCATCACTTGGAGCAGGTTTGACATGTGTTGTGGTTATTTACTAGCCCCATAAAAGTTAAAGGAGAACTAAACTTAATTTTTTAAATGTAAAAGCTTTTCTCCCCAGAACACCAATACATTGTAAGATTCTTCTTATTTAGGTGCATTTAATACATGTAATAACTATGTAACATGTAACTAAGAAGGCTTTCACGTTGTTGCTAGTGCAACTCACAGCCCATGTAGTCTTCAAAGAGCCTTGTGAGCATGTCTCTATGCACATTTTCTTTAAGATTTTCTCACCAATACAGAATTCCCCATTAAGACTATGAAACCTGCTTTTTATCCTGCAGTGAATTTTCTACTTATCATGCATTGCTGACAGCTTTTCAGCCTTCCAACAATACCAAATAGTAAGCTGATTTTACTGCCATTTATTTTTTATCCTGTTCCTAGAATAACGTTTCTATATGTACTTTTTTGTGAATGCTGTTGGGGCTAGGCAGTCTAAAGCACTCATTTTAGAAACACACAGCCCATGACTAACTTATAGGTTTTTTTCCCCTCAGTGTTTTATAGGAAATATACTTTAAAGATTAATTTTGTTTTTTGTGTGAAATGAAAAGGAATGCGTAAGGAAACAGAAGTTAACACTGTTAAATCTTAAACATTGTGTTTTCAACACTGTTAAATCTCTATTCTGTGTGAGAGGCAAAATCTGCTGTAGCATGATCTGCGACTAAAGGTGGCCATACACATGCGATTTCCATCGCAATGTGCCGACAGATCACATTGGTATCCGTCGGCACATTGCGTAGGGAACCGCCACACATGTAAACGACCAATCCCCATATGCGGTATAGGGATCAGTCGGTCGTATGGCCATACAAGTAAACGATCGCATCGACTCCCTTTGCTAAAGTAAAGGGAGCCAATAACGACCAATAACGAGCCAACCGACAGAAGTGGCGATTACAGTCGTTTGTCGGCATTACGGCCATTCGGGAAAAACCCATACACTTGAACGATAATAGGTAAAAGTGGCAAGATCTACAATTAAAAAAAAAAAAGTTAGTAAAGGGCATGTCCGCCCCCAAAATTATAATCCCCCCCACTACTGGCCCCATTGTGTAGTGTAGTTTAATCCTTACCTCACATCCCAGCTCCATAAGGTTCTCCTGTAGTCCCCCCCCAAAGTCCCAAAAACTGCCCACCAGGAGGACAGCAGAGTCCATATAGGACTCTGCCTCCTACCTGGCCTCCGGGGGAAGTTTGGCATGTGTACTGCAGCCCTTCTCCCCCTCCCTCCCCCTTCCTCTCCCTCTCCCTCCCGATTTGGATTCCCTCCCCCTACCATAAAACCCATTAGGTAAATTATTCCCCCTGTACCCCCAGCCCCAACCGCTCTATTTATATCATTAGACATTTCCCCAAACTTTACTTACCTCCCCTCTTTCCTCCGCCGAACTGAATGACCGGCAGCCGCGTCCGCGATTGGCTGCCGCTCAGCCAATCACAGACGCGACTGCTGGTCCCGCCAATCTGCTTGCATTTTCTCGCAAACAGAGGGCCAGCAGCGCGGCGGAGGAAAGAAGGGAGATAAGTAAAGTTTGGGGAATTTTCTAATGATATAAATAGAACGGTTGGGGCTGGGGGGACAGGGGGATTGATATAACAAAAACATTTTTTAAGGGTGGACATACCCTTTAACTTCAGGTACCCATTTTATTACCTCGGGCCCAACTTGTTTTTGTTGCTTTAATTGTCTTATCTTACTGTAATATATAATGGTTGGTTAAGCTTTCAATTAATGACACAAAGAAAATGGTTTATTAAGATTGGGCCACACAAAGAAAGAAGACATAAATTTACTTTACCGCTTTTACTCAAACTGACCACACGTGCAGCAGGAAATATAGTTTAAAACCTGGCTGGTTGGCTTTTCCTGACACACATGATACACATTATGTCCAGGACATTTAAAGGGCATGTCCACCATAAAAACAAAAATCCACCCACCTGTTAGCTGGACATGCCCTTTTAATAAAAATTACCAACTATACAATTTTAACTATACTAAAGTAAACAGACAAGCAATGTCCTCTCTAACACCAGAGCTAAATTTTATTTAATCAAAATTCCAAGCTCATTTTGTTTGCTCATTGCCCCATCTCTCCACATGTGTTCCCAGCTTTTAATTAGTCTACTAACCACTTTTAGTTTTTGCCATAGATCAGTTAATGAAGTCTGTCCACAGAGGGTGAACATGGAGCTCGTCATTACCAGTACAATTGCTCACTCACTAGCTACAACTTGAAATAGTTTGAACTTAACTCTTAACTTTACAGCAACATTATCTTTTTATCCCATTTTTACATGGAAACTGAATAGCATTTTATTTTTACTATGGGGCTATGCACCGAGAGCCGTTATTGCAAAATTAGGTCTTAAAGTTCTGTTAATGTGTTAACGGAGATTCATTAACACTTAACGTGACTTTTAGATGTAACTTCTGATGCGTGCGTTACTCACCAATTTAGTCTAGACAACGCAAGCCATTTACCGAATTTTAACATGATAAATGCGTGATCCTAGCGTGAATTTTTGGACTCTTTTTAACACCACCACAATGATGGTCTTAATCAGACGTAAAAAAGAAAATGGCTATGTACGGAGAGGCAGTATCAATTGGCATTGTTACCATGTGATCTCACATTTAATACCGTCACAATTTATAGTCACACAGACCACTAACAAAATACCCAAGCATGTATGTTACAAACAACTTACATGAGTGTATGATGGAAAATTAGAAGTTTATATAATATCTTGCAAGCTACAAGTACAAATAGCACAGGTTTTTATGTAGTAGTATTTTACAAAAGGTTATAATATGTATAGGTATCATGTTTCCATCTACATATAGTTATATACGCCCTTTATCCCATGTATCTATGCTGAAGAAACCCATAGTAATACACTTAAGAGAGTTGATGGTCTATGGAAGAGATGTACTGTAAGGCTTGAAATCACAAGGACAGTCTAGTGATTCTATGGTTTGAGACCGTAGAAGCATTATTCCACACATTATCCCTCCAAACGAACTACCTGTGCCTTATAAAATAAGCATATGAGGGCGACCCTAAGATAACCAACGGTCACTCCTTGGGTAAGCACCATAATTAGCACCCGTTGTATTGTTGTCCTTTAAAATGGTTGTATATAAAATATAATTATTTATTTCCCTAAGTGGATGTAAGATGGACACAATGTATGACAAAGATGCTAATAATTGCTTGATGAATAGTCAATGTATGACAGTCGCAATTTTTTAGACTGTCTCCAGATATTTCTTTCTTTGTAGCCCACTGCACTGATGTTTTTTTAAAAGTAATCATATTATGGTGGATATATGTCACAATGTTTTTAGTATATTTATAAAGGACAACTCCACCCTCATAAGAACATCTTTTAGAAAGAATGGCCTCTTTAAAATATGTTGATATATAATAGTTTGTCCTATGAATTCATAGTATGTTTGCTATTGCTGCTGTGCCTCATGGAAACTGAGCAATTTAGAAACCTGTACTAGCCTGTACAGAGCCTGGGCATGCTCAGAAGAGGCAGACGGGGGATTAACATTCAGTCATTGGCTGTGATGTCAACTGTCAAATCCTTAACTGACAATTGCTAACTGGAAGAACCAGGAAGCAGAAACAGAGGAAACAGGACATTGTGCAGGATTTCAGGTTAGACTTATATAATTCAGATTTCAAACTATTACCGTTTAGGGTTTTGGGAGGTGATTTTCCTGTATGTAAGTTTTCATTTTGGGGCTGGACTTGAAATGGCCCAATGAGACAATGTTTTTTGCATTCACTTATAACACTTTAAAAGGAATTAGCACTTAAAGTAGCACTTACAATGAATGAGATATGTACATTTGGTGTGCAAGGATCAGTCTGCAAAGGGTTAATGGTAGCAAAGGTGAGGTGATTTGTGAAGGGGGTGGGGAACAGAGTTGTTAAATTGGCACTTGGTGTGTGGTCACATCCTGGTAGGAAGGCTTTTCATTCATGTAATCACAGTAATCTATACTAAAACCCCTTTGTTTATAAGTATGCCAGTGTGCAGATAATATGATATTGTATGGGGCTTAGGAATGTGCATTGATTATCTTTTCTCTGTTTGTATACATGTTTTGACCAGATCATAGCACTTCCGCTAAATGTAGATGTAGAGCCTAATTGGAGTGCTTCCACAATCCGCATATTGTTGTGTGTATATATAATATTATATATATAGCCTACACAGTGATGTATTAAATAAATGGTTTTTGATGAAGAATCCTGAGAGTGCGTTGAATCTACATACTTACCTATATATATATATATTATATATATATATATATATATATATTATTATATATATATATATAAACATGGACGGAGACAGAGGACTCTCGGAACTGAATAAAACGTAACTTTTATTATTACATGATATAATCGTATATCATGTAATAATAAAAGTTACTTTTATTCAGTCCCAAGAGTGCCCTCTTCTCCCGTCCATGTATTATCCTCCTCGAGGTGCACCCGGGCCAATTGCTACGGAATATGGAGTGCTGATCGCCTTCTTGATTGTATATATATATATATATATATATATATATATATATATATATATATATATAATATGTATAATCAAGCAAAAGAAGGCACACGCTCCAAGCCCAAACTGGTGCCCGGGTGCTGGCTGAATGATTGAAGTATATAAAGCAAGCAAAGGTAACAGCGTACTCCTGGGTCTTGTTCAACAATTTATTAAAGTGCAAATAGTGCAACAAAGTTCGAGTGATTGCACACACACTTGAAGTCTTCAATGCCTCTGTGCTGCCCCAGTAGACACAAATGCTATCATAAGGAGGAGGTGCATTCGCAGGTCTTCATAACTTTTATTAGCAATTTTAAAACACGCTGGCTCTACGCGTTTCAGTCATCTTGTGGCCATTGTCAGGAACAGCATCATAGGTATGTAACATTTAAAAACATATGCCCTCTTCCAACCAACATCGCAACCGTGCCCCCAAATGTTGTGAGCATGCTCCCCCCCCCAAACCATTACGATCCACCCCTATACATCATGGCCACTCCCCCAAATGTTACAGGTACATCCCAAAATCATGCCCACATCCACAAGCATCCTGTCCATGACCCTAAACATACAAAAAATAGAAGCCTAGTGCACATCCAATTAATTTGCTTATATTTGCCCCCAAACATAACAGGCACACTTCCAAACACCACACACCCAAACTTGACACCCATGCCCCAAAACATCATACCCACACCCCTAAATGGCCACACCCATGCTTTGAAAGAGTGTAGCCATATATATATATATATATATATATATATATATATATAGAGTGTAGCCATATATATATATATATATATATATATATATATATATATATTTATCGTAGTGTCCCTGTGCCACCTACACCATAAATAACTCTGTGTTAAGTGCATCTGTAATGGAAAAAGATTTGGGGGTTCTGGTAGATAACAGACTTAGCTATAGCAAACAATGCCAGGTAGCAACGGCTAGAGCTAGCAAGATATTGTCTTGTATAAAAAGGGGAATAGATTCAAGAGAGAAAAATATTATTCTCCCTCTTTACAAGGCACTGGTAAGGCCTCATTTGGAATATGCAGTGCAGTTTTGGAATCCCATATACAAAAGGGACATCTTGGAAATTGAGGCAGTTCAGAAAAGGGCAACTAAATTAATAAGGGGAATGGAGGGGCTTGAATATGTAGGCAGATTAGACAAGTTAGGGCTGTTTACATTGGAGAAGCGACGTTTGCGTGGGGACATGATAACCTTATACAAATATATTAATGGTCCATACAATGAACTCTCTGGTGCATTGTTTACTAATAGGTCATATCAGAGGACTCGTGGACATCCTTTAAGGTTGGAAGAAAAGAAGTTTCATCTTCAGGTTAGGAAAGGTTTCTTTACAGTGAGAATGGTGAAACTGTGGAACTGTCTTCCAGCAGATGTGGTAATGGCAAGTTCATTGAATAGCTTTAAAAAAGGCCTGGATAAGTTTCTAAAACTAAAAAATATTGAGAATTACTGGTATTAATGCATATAGATCTGGCTGATCCAGGGATACTTTCCGATTACTGTTTGGAGTCAGGAAGGATTTTTTTCCCCCTTTTTAGCTGTTTTTTTTTTTTGCCTTCCTCTGGATCAACTGTTAGGTAGGGTAAAAAAAAAAAAAAAAAAAAGAGGGTGAATAGGTTGGACTTGATGGATGTATGTCTTTATTCAACCTTAATTACTATGTTATCCATAAGTTAAATGAGTTTGTATAATATATGTCAGTCGCACTATCTACCCAGTTGTAGACACAGGCCCAGCACGCATTGGGGCTTTTGAGGTTAAAATTGGCTGGTGAAGTAGGAGCACAGGGGAAGGGGAGAGGTTTTGGTTTTTCGGTTGTAACATAAATTTGCACTTACCTGTTATGATGTCACATCCTGAGGACGGCAGCATGTTAGCCAAAACACGTTGTTATTGAATAAAGATAAAGATATATTGTTTGATATAAGACCTATGATTGCTCTGCATTGCTGAACGTTATTCATTATTTATCAGATGCACCAAGGCAAGATGAATCCCTTAGTGTTGAGTTCAAGACACCAGATATTTATATATATATATTTACGTATAGATGGTCCTCTGCACACCCTTACATTTTACAGCAACCCCGGTGCATTCGACAGGAATATGTACCAAAGGAGAGAGAAGTCGGAGCACTCGCAGGAATTTTTAAAACAAAAAACAGATCTTTATTTAGCTTGTATCAACGCATTTCGGCCATCTTGTTTCAAGCCGTCTTCAGGATTAATCTGTTAAATCTGTTTTTTAGATCTGTTTTTTGTTTTAAAAACTCCTGTGAGTGCTCCGACTTCTCTCTCCTTTGGTATATATATATTTTTATATATATATATATATATTTTATATATATTTAGATATATTTTAGATATATTTATATTATGTACATTAAAATAATGCTAAAGTCTACCCATGTTGAACGTTTCATGTGCATTTTTTTGATTTACAAAAAAAATTATCACATTTGCTCCAAAAAAAGGATAACAGCACATCACACACAGTGAGGCCACCCAAAATGTAGTAGCCTAGCATGTATGTATGTATGTATAGTTTATTTATAAAGCGCCACTTGGGGACGCAGCTCTGTACAGTAACAAAATACAATAGTCATACAAAGAGGATAAATACATAGATAGTTCAGTACATAAATATATAAATTATATAAATAGAAGTGCTAGAGCTTTGCCACAAGAGGAAAGGAGGTTCCTGCCCCGTAGAGCTTACAATCTAGTTAGGTGGGTAACATACAGATACAATGGAATGGGTATAAGTGCTGGAGTGAGATGTATGCAGAGCAAATAAAGCAATCATATACGGTGCTGGTTACCAGATAGGTAGGATGTAAGGATAGATTTAAACCTGCTAATAGATGCATGCATTTCTCACACACTAACGGAAGTTATTTATTTTACTAAGAATCGCAATTTTGTCAATTTCGCAAATCGCTAAATTTTCTGGCAAAATCTTTGTTACCACATCTATTAGCCCTCCCCCCACCACACACACTGAATTAAAACCAGTAGGTACAGATGGGAATGTAACATAGCAAATGCTTTCTGGGTTACCTATTTAGTTGTTCCATGCAAAGTTTTCTACCCATATAAGTTTTCCAAAAGATCAGAGAAAACTAAATGAGTGGCTTTGTCCATGTCACGGTACATCTTCCTGTTTGTGGTAATTGTAA
The DNA here is from genome assembly GCA_019447015.1 of Hymenochirus boettgeri. Taxonomy (NCBI): domain Eukaryota; kingdom Metazoa; phylum Chordata; class Amphibia; order Anura; family Pipidae; genus Hymenochirus; species Hymenochirus boettgeri. The sequence continues at coordinate 259,882,392 of CM033469.1, read as the reverse complement.
TTTCTATTTATCTGAACTGTTTATTATTTTGAACAGTTTTGTGTTTCCCTTTCTGATTAGTATAGACTAATATGAGGGGGGAACTAAATAGTATAGTTTATTTTTGTTATACAAAAAAGAACAGAAAATAATGGAAACTTTGTCAAAATATTCCTCTGTGCACACACTCACACACACACATATGTATTTTCCATCTTTCTATTCAGTATGTGCACAAATTCATTTATGGTAGCAAGTGCTTGAGAGCATAGCCGCAAAATTGAAATGGTCTCCAGTGGTTGCACCAAGAAGTTGTTTGAGAACTTCATGCTGTGCACAGTTATACTGAAGATAGCTGCAAGGGCAGGGCTCAAATAGGCTGATCACTGAAGGCAAATTTAATTCAGTGCTACCAGGAAAAAAAACTATGCAGATGTTAGTACGAGCATTACTAACTGCCACATTTTAAATTTCCCCAAGGAAACTCCAGGAAATTACTTTTTTTAATGTAAATTTCCTCTTAAAATAAAATTTAAGTAATCTATACAAAAAAATATTAGATTTGTATATTAGTCATAGGTTAATATAAGTTTGTCAGATATGCCTTATCTACTTTTTTTGTATTCATATAGTAGAGATGGCCGAAACTGCATAGTTTCATTCCGTTCCGTTTTCGGTTTCCTGGATCTCTGGGAAAATCCCGCAGACCCGAAGATTCGAAAGGAGAACAAATTTTCGAAGATCTTCGAATGTACGGAGCTATTTTCGATAATTTTCAAAAAATATCTTTGAACTTTCGAAAATCCTCGAAAATACGACCAGAAACCACTTTCGAGTTTCTGTTGGTATTTTTGAAGATTGTCGAATGTTCAAAGATATTTTCGAAAATTATCAAAAATAGCTCCGTACATTCGAAAATCTTCAAAAATTTGTCCCGAAATCCAGACGATCCATCCGTATTCTGCTAGATCTTTTGGATTTCGGAACTGAGGTGTTCTGTGTCGGATCTGGGTTGGTGTCGGACCCGGACCCCATCTCTATCATATAGTTGTATCATAGCAAAGGCTAAGCTGCAATGTAGAAAGGGTAAAGATGCCATTTTTGCTCCACGAATGGCACAAACATGCCATTTTTAAAGGCACTCTTAAAACAAAAATCTCTTCACTTATCTACTATATAAAGCAGACACCTTGTATGTATGTATGTGCTTAAAGGACAACTATACTGCAAAAATTAACCTTTTAAAAATGAAAAGCACCTGGGGCAAAGAGATAGAATTGATTATTCCCACCTCCCAATATTGTTTTGTTGAGGAGCTACAGCTTTTCATCTGCCAGGTTATGGCCCGGGGCCATTCTATATTAAAGATAGTGCTGAAGCATACAGGAAGACTGGCAGAAACAGTTTACTTTGTCCTGCTGCTCCTCATAGAAATAAAATTGGGAGGAAAAACACCAATTCAACCTCCCTGCCTCAGGTACTTTTTATTTACATTTTATTTTTAAAAAACTCTATACCCACTATAGTTTCCCTTTAACTCACAGTCACACACAGTCTGAAAGGGCCGATGCCCATGAAGTCCAGTTTGACCCAAAAAAAGCCTGCACATCACTTGTGTGTTTCCCCAATTCAGGAACTCAGATGAAGTGCCTGGGCTCTGTGCGCCCAACTTCAAGAACACAGACACAGAGTCCACTTCAATGACACAACAACAGCATAATGTATGGCTACACAACTGCACACACAGAACAACAGCTTCTATAACAAAGGGAACCAGAAATTTCCCTTAAGGGCATGTCCAACCCCAAAACTATAATTTCCCCCACTACTGCCCCCCCCATGTAGTGCAATAAAATCCTTACCTTACATCCCAGCTCCAAATGGAATCCCCCCAAAGTCCCAAAAACTGGCCACCGGGAGGATAGCAGAGTCCATATAGGACTCTGCTTCCTGTCTCTTCTGGGAGAAGTTTGGGATTCACACTGCAGGCTTTTCCCCCCCTCCCTCTCCCACCTGTTTTGCAACCCCCCCCCCCAGTTTTAAACCCCTTTGCCCAATATAAGTTATCCTTTCCCCAGCCCCAACCGCTATTGAAGATTTTACTGGAACGCCCCCGAACTTTCCATTCAGAACGCGGCACGAAAGAGGTAAGGTAAGTAAAGATCGTTCCAGTAAAATCTTTTATGGCGGTTGGGGCTGGGGGAGGGAAAGCTACTATTGGGAAAAAGTTTGCAAAATGGGGTGGACATGCCCTTTAAGGTCGGTAACACACATCACAATTTGCTTCTGGAAGGTTTCAAATATAAACCCTGGAAAGTCTATGTTACTATTGGTGATATGAATGACATTTATATACAAATATAAACCCTGGAAAGACTATGTTACTATTGGTGATATGAATCACATTTATATACAAATATAAACCCTGGAAAGACTGTGTTGCTATTAGTGATATAAACCACATTTGCGGTTATTGTCATGCTAAGAAATTTGAAGAAGAGTCTCCTGGAATGGGACCACGCCCCTAGATATTGCTGTCACAGCCACTCGCCCAAACATCATGGTTACGCTCATACCCCAACCATCAAGGCCAGACCCCTAAATATAACTGCCATGCCCCCAAACATTGCAACTGTACCCCCAAATGTTGTGACCACGCTACCAGATATTGTGGTTACCCCCTCAAAAAAAATTTATGGTCCGCCCCCATACATCATGGCCACCTCCCCAAACATCCCAGGTCTGTTCCCGAATCACGCCCACTTACACAAACATCCTGTCCATGCCCCCAAACATCACAGGCACACCCCCAAACACCACACACACACACCTAAATGGCATGGCCACGCCCCCACACTTTAAAACAACGTGGCCATGCCCCCAAATATCGCGACCTCCAAATGTCACGCCCAAGCCTCCTGGACACGACAACATCACAGACATGACCCAGACTTTTCACACCCTAGAATGCCGTGTCCCCACCCACTGTAACATTGCAGACATGCCCCATCCACCTATTCAGACTGGGACGGCCAGGGGTATGGACTACACACGAGTTACCTGCATTACGTGGACTTAACAGACACACACTGCCCACATGTCAGACACTTCACAGACAGTTACAACTAAAATAACAAAGACATCATGGCACTTTCAATTCTGACCAGAAACTAACTTTATTAATTGGGATCTAACAGTCAATATAAAGTGGTCACACGTCACATGCTTCAGAGACACTGACGCCTGTCAGTCACAGAAGTGCTGCGATATTCAGTTGCAATCAACATGTTTTCCCAATGGCAAATTCCATGTAGCATGTTCACGAGTAGGTTCACCACATCATGTGTATATTTACGCTCCAAGTGGAAAAACTGATAACGTTGTACATAAGGTTTTGCAATAAACATGTGCTATACGTCTCTCAATGTCACCTCCTTAACTCCTAACTATTAAATACATGACATACATTACCAACTGTGCATTTCTTTTTTGCGCCTGTCTCTTACATCTAAGCCAAACACACACCTGCACATAACAAATATTATACCCACATGTGTACACGGGCAACGCCGGGTACAACTGCTAGTATCATGTATTTGTCCCTAATCCCAACTGCTATTTTTAGCACTTTATTACATGCCTTTCAAACCAGATATAAAATAAATATTGCCCCTGTTCTCTCCCTTTTTGGTAAAGGTTAGTGCCTCCTTCCCCTGATCAATAGGCTTTTAGGAACTTGAGCATGTGCAGTGGAGGAAGCAGTGTAAAAAGCAGTCAATCATTGGCTGTGATGTCAGCAGTTACAGCCAATGATTGGCTGCATGGAGCCAGCTTGCTCTGTCAGAATGGAGACGGTAACCATCCTTGTATATATGGTTAGTAATACTTCTAATAATATGCTGTATATATAAATTGGAATTGGGTTCTGGTAACTGACAAGAAATAATCTTTTGTATTAAGGATGGACATGCCCTTTAAGATGGGAATAGAATTTTTTTTCTTTGCATGGATTTCAATTTAACTATGTAAAATGGTAAAACAGAATTGGAATTTGATACCCTGCACAAATGACTTACTACATCAAGATCGTGCCTGAGGTAAGTAATGGGAGCAAAACGTTAATCACACTGCACTTTTCCATAGTGTTGTAAATAAATCTTAGGCTAAGTACACAGGAGTATATCCCCAGCCAATTTTGCTCCCACGTTGATCAATATACAGTATATAACATACTGTATATAACAATATTTTTGTACTGATATTCAACCCAAATGATAATTTTTAAAGTAGAAATGTGTCCAGACAATCAAGATTTGCCAGCTTGTCTAGTCTTAAGGCTATTCCACCGAGGACTGACAATTATGATCTGTCGGCTGTTAAATTTCCCTCAGATTCCTAGGCGATCAGATTGAATTATTAAGAATCATTGTGTGATGTATATCCAGATATCTTAAAACTGTAGCACACCATTCAGCTTCAGTCTAATCCCTTTACGAGCCGAGGGGGGGGGGGCAACATATGGGAATAAGTGATCTGCAATAGGCCCGGGGCCCAAACTAAGGGAGAAGGCAGAGCTATTGTAAGCAATAGTTTCAAGTATTATTAAAGTGTTTTGTTTACTCCTAAAGGGAAATGGGGTTAATTTAACCCTTTGATAACATAATACTTTTCCTGTCAGCATTGAACAACTTTCGATATTATAATTTTGAGGTTATGGTTGCTCATGTTTAAAACACAGTATTTATTTTCCTTAGTTTCCATTAATCCTCATGTAGTTTGGCTTATCAGAAAGGACTCTAGCAAAACGAAGATATTATGAGAATGGAATTTATGAGGCAGTTTGAACAACAAACTGAATGTTAAAGAAAATAATTAATGTATAATTGACCAAATAAGAGTTAAGAAATGTACAATATCCATAATGCCATAAAGCGTATAACATTTTCTCACTTGGTCTGGGATGACATACATATGACTGCATTGGATGGGTTCATAGATACTGTATGTGCAAAGAATATAACAGGATGTGATGTATGCCTCATTGTTACATGTAATTGAACAGCCATCAAAATAAACTGTGTGTGAATTAACTGCTATATATGGAACAACTTCAAAGCTGTCATTGTCAAAACAACGCTATAGATAGAACATTAGAAATTGTAAGCTATGTTGCACTTCATGTATTGTACCATAGCAATAGAATACCTTGTTTTCCAATGATATAAGCCCAGTACTGCCTTACACATTGCCAACACACATTTAATAGCGATGCCCCATCTTTTATTTACAGCCTCTAGAATCCTCTATTTATTACTGTCTATAAATTGGAATTTTATAAACAGGCTAACAGGCTAACTATACTTAAAATATATATTTCAGATAGATTCAGTAATGTGCCAATTACCAGAGAGCTCCACTCTTGTGCATTTTATTTTTGTGGGGCATATTTATAAAGGTTTGATAGATTAAAGGTTCACAATTTCTAAAGAGGAAATAACCAGTGGCGAAAAGTCATTACCGCCACCTTTCGCTTTTCGCCATACATCGATGCGGTAACCGCTCCACTTCCCATGAGCGATTAGCTCTGAGCGATTTCCTGTTTTAAAGAGATTTTTCTGTTTTTAAGAGAATTGACAGCGTTAAAAAACTAAAGCGTTTAAAACAAGAAAGCGTTTGAGAACAACACTATTTCTCTGCTGTGTCTCTGCTGTGTATTGCTGTTTAGTATGGACAGTTTTGTTGGGGCCGCGCAATGTGCATCCTGCCGCATGTATGGGATCTTGGAGCAGCCGCCCCAGGGGACCTATGTATGTGTCAGATGTGAGTGGGTTGCCCATTTGGAATCTGAGGTACAGAGTCTAAGGGGTAAACTTGCAGCATTGCAGGGCTTGGCAAACCTGGGGGAAATGCAGGTACTGGCAGGGGCCAGTAAACTGGTGGGTGGAGATGGGGCAGATAAGGTGGAGAAGGAAGATAGATTTGTAAGGGTCACCAGGGGAAGTAGGGGACGGAAGGATAGGGGGGCTTCTTCCCAGCTGGTCGATCCCAACAGATTTGCCATTTTAGGTGAAGATGTGGAGGACGATGGCTCGGAAGCAGCATGTATGGAGCGGGCCTTTCCCTTGAGCACCCAGGGGACGGCCATCTCCAATACAAGGGAGGGAGAACTGGGGGCTAGGAAGGATAGACAGGTGGTAGTGGTAGGGGATTCTATTATTAGAAGGGTAGATAGGGTAATCTGTCGCCAGGACCCTGCATGCCGAACAGTGTGTTGTCTGCCTGGTGCTAGGGTTCGACATGTGGTGGATCGTGTAGACAGATTATTGGGTGGGGCTGGGAGTGACCCGGCGGTCTTGGTTCACATTGGTGCCAATGACAAAGTTAGAGGTGGAGGTGAGGTCCTTAAAAATGATTTCCGAGAATTAGGGGCCAAGTTAAAAGCAAGGACCTCCAGGGTAGTGATTTCAGAAATACTACCGCAGCCACGTGCTACGCTAGGGAGGCAACGGGAGCTCAGGAGTATAAATGCGTGGCTAAGGGAGTGGTGTAAGGAGATGGGGTTTGGGTTTTTAGAGAACTGGGCTGACTTTTCTGTTGGCTACAGGCTCTTTAGTAGTGACGGATTGCACCTCAATGGTGGTGGTGCAACTGTTTTGGGGGAGAAGATGGCTAGGGGGTTGGAGGAGATTTTAAACTAGGTATGGGGGGGGAGGGAACGTTTAACTACACAGGGGTAGATAGAGAAGTTAGGGATCTGGGGGCTAGTAACACAACGGAGGGAGGAGAAGGAGGAGGGGGGAGCATAGAGGATAAGGAGGCATGTACGACCATGTATGGAAGTAAATCAATTGATAATCTAAAATGTATGTTTACAAATGCAAGGAGTCTGGCTGGAAAAACCGGCGAACTTGAAATAATAGCGTTAAAGGAAAGGTATGATGTAATTGGTATAGCAGAATCATGGCTTAATGATTCACACGACTGGACAGTAAATATTGAAGGGTACTCCTTATTTAGACATGACCGAGTTAATAAGAAAGGAGGAGGAGTATGTATGTATGTTAAACAGGAATTGAAGCCAAATTTAAAAGATGGAATAGATGGGGGAGCAAACGATGCGGCAGAAACATTATGGGTGGAACTGTGTACAGGAAGCAAGAAGGTAGGTAAATTAATTGTTGGAGTGTGTTATAAGCCGCCAAATGCCGGGGAAGAGGTGGAAATGAATCTCCATATGCAGTTGGCAAAGGCTGCTGGTATGGGGCATGTTCTGGTTATGGGGGATTTTAACTACCCTGAAATAGATTGGAGTAATGGAACTGCCAGCACCTCAAAAGGTATAAAGTTCTTAAATTTCCTATATGAGCATTTTCTTTCACAGATGGTAGAAGTTCCTACTAGACATAATGCGTTGTTGGATCCGGTGATATCTAATAACCCAGAGCTCATTTTGGAGATGAGGGTAATAAGAAGCTTAGGGAATAGTGACCATGATATAGTGTCATTTAATATAGGTTGCAAAAAAAATATATGGTTAACAAAAACTTTTAACTTTAGGAAAGCTAATTTTATGCTTTTAAAGGAATCGCTCCTGCTCATAGACTGGGGGGAACTGTTTCTAGGTAAAGATACTGAGCAGATGTGGACCACTTTTAAAGGGATATTAAACTATAACATTTCCAAATCGGTACCTTTAGGAAACAAGTGTAAAAAAATTAGGTCCACTCCTGCATGGCTTAATGCTCAGGTAAAAAGGGAAATGGAAAAAAAGAAAAGGGCTTTTAAAATTTTGAAAGCAGAAGGCACAGAACAGGCTTACAGGGACTTCAAAAGTTGTAATAAAGAGTGCAAGAAAGCAATTAAACTAGCTAAAATAGAAAATGAAACACGGATTGCCGAACAAAGCAAGTCCAACCCCAAGATGTTTTTTAAGTATATAAATGGTAAAAAAATGAGGACTGAGAATGTGGGACCATTAAATAATGGAGCTGAGGTGGTTGTAGAGGATGCCGAAAAGGCTAATCTGCTAAACCGTTTTTTTACATCGGTTTTTACTGTTGAGAATCCTTACAGTAGGGATTGTAACAATGTGCAGGGAGGAAATGAAGAGTTTTCACATTGGATAACAGAGGATATGGTACGGAATCAATTAGACAAAGTTAATATCAATAAAGCGCCAGGACCAGATGGATTGCATCCTAGGATTTTAAAAGAGCTTAGTTCAGTTCTAGCAAGACCACTGTGTCTCATCTTTTCAGATTCGCTTTTGTCTGGGGATGTGCCGCTGGATTGGAAAAAAGCCAATGTAATACCAATATTCAAAAAAGGTAGTCGTTCACAGCCTGGTAACTATAGACCTGTAAGCCTAACATCAGTGGTAGGGAAGGTGATGGAAACTTTGTTAAGGGATCATATCCTTGACTTTGTCTCCAGAGATTATCTTATTAGTAGTAGTCAGCATGGATTTATGAGAAATAGATCATGCCAGACAAATTTAATTGGTTTTTATGAAGAAGTGAGTAAGAAGTTAGATTCAGGCACAGCTGTGGATGTGGTATATTTGGATTTTGCAAAAGCCTTTGATACTGTGCCACAAAGGCGACTAATGTATAAACTGAGGACTGTTGGCCTTGAAGAAAACATTTGTACATGGATAGAGAACTGGTTATTGGACCGCAAACAGAGAGTGGTGGTTAATGGAGCTACATCTATGTGGGCTAAAGTTCTAAGCGGAGTGCCTCAGGATTCTGTACTGGGGCCGCTTCTGTTTAATCTGTTTATAAATTACTTAGAAGGGGGCATTAAGAGCAAGGTCTAAGTGTTTGCTGATGACACTAAACTATGCAGAGCTTTGGAAACTTCCAATGATGTGCAAGTGCTGCAAGCAGACCTAGATAGATTATCAAAATGGGCAGCAGAATTGCAGATGTGATTCAATGTTGATAAATGTAAGGTGATGCATTTGGGATTTAATAATCCCTGTGCCACCTACACCATAAATAACTCTGTGTTAAGTGCATCTGTAATGGAAAAAGATTTGGGGGTTCTGGTAGATAACAGACTTAGCTGTAGCAAACAATGCCAGGTAGCAACAGCTAGAGCTAGCAAGATATTGTCTTGTATAAAGAGGGGAATGGAATCAAGAGAGAAAAATATTATTCTCCCTCTTTACAAGGCACTGGTAAGGCCACATTTGGAATATGCGGTGCAGTTTTGGAATCCCATATACAAAAGGGACATCTTGGAAATTGAGGCAGTTCAGAGAAGGGCAACTAAATTAATAAGGGGAATGGAGGGGCTTGAATATGTAGGCAGATTAGACAAGTTAGGGCTGTTTACATTGGAGAAGCGGCGGTTGCGTGGGGACATGATAACCTTATACAAATATATTAATGGCCCATACAGTGAACTCTCTGGTGCATTGTTCACTAATAGGTCATATCAGAGGACTCGTGGACATCCTTTAAGGTTGGAAGAAAAGAAGTTTCATCTTCAAGTTAGGAGAGGTTTCTTTACAGTGAGAACGGTCAAACTGTGGAACTGTCTTCCAGCAGAGGTGGTAATGGCAAGTTCATTGAATAACTTTAAAAAAGGCCTGGATAAGTTTCTAAAACTAAAAAATATTGAGAATTACTGGTATTAATGCATATAGATCTGGTTGATCCAGGGATACTTTCCGATTGCCGTTTGGAGTCAGGAAGGAATTTTTTCCCCCCTTTTTTAGCTGGGGTTTTTTGCCTTCCTCTGGATCAACTGTTAGGTAGGGTTAAAAAAAAAAAATAAATAAAAAAAAAAAAAAAAAAAAAGTGAATAGGTTGGACTTGATGGACGAATGTCTTTATTCAACCTTAATTACTATATTAATAAAATGGCGAAAAGGTTTTGTTGCGTTAAGTTTAGCCTTTTAATCTCGCCAAGTCTCAGGTTGCGAAAAGGCAGAAGTGCCCATATTTGTAACCTGTTAGTAGGAATGGCCGACTTTCCAAAGTTTGAAAACGGACCCATTAAAGTCAATGGGAGTCAAATAGTTCAAATGAAATACAATTAAAATATCAATGGTAACTTAATGTAAATGGCTGTGGGACCTGGGAAATGGTCTGGGGAACATGTTCGGACTTTCGAAAAATCGATTTTACTCTCACGCACGCTACTTTCTAGCACTCGTGTTCGAACATTCGATAATTATCCAATGAACGACTCGCGAATTTAATAATTCGATATTTACTCGCATATAGGTATAATAGACATTTTACTTGTGGATTCGATATTCGATATTTACTCGCGTATAGGTATAATAGACATTTTACTTGCGGATTCAATATTTACTTGTGTATAGGTATAATGGACATTTTACTCGCATATTCGCACGCCTAGAATGTTCGAACATTCGATACTCGAAAGTCAGGAAAATATAGAAAATCCGGGTCCGGGATAGTTTGAGAAGTCTGAGTCCGTTCAAACTCGAATAGTTCGGCTTGAACTTGGGTTCGAGATTTAGTCCATCTCTACCTGTTAGTGGGTCCTAGGAAGGTGTCAGTACATTGTGGAGTGTATCTCAATACTAAGAAGGGTCCGGGGGGGGGGTGTTAGACTTTTTTCAATTGTTTACTGTAATATGATCGCCGATTTCCGAGCTTACCAATTATTAATATGGCGAAAATAGCGATCTTTGCTATTGCGATGTCCTGCGATAGCGAAATGGCGAAAAAGTGATTGTTTATAAATATGTCCCTAATAAAAGGTTTAACTTGCTCTATTCTTCTCAAGCAAAAAATCAATATATATTCAATTTTAGATTCTAGAATTTAGATTTAGATTTTAGAATCTCTTTTTAAAAAACATTTCGGGGAATGTCAAAGAGATATAGTTTGGTAGCATAATGTTGTGTATATGGATCTCCTCAGCTGCATTTCAGGATATTGTTTAGAACCGGGGGTCCTGGTTCGAACTGCGGGACCCCTAAGCCCTAAAGGGCTCTTGTTAGAGCCGCAAGGGCACTTGTAAGTGACGCAAAGGCCCTGATAGGGCCGGAGAGGGGGGTCCCGGCTCGAGCTGTTGCGATAGGTGCAAAAAGTTAACGAGGCTTTAACTTTTCGTGGATGATTTCCGGCCATTTATAAATTGCGGTAATCGAGATTTTTGCGAAAAGTGGCCATGAAAAGATAACGCTTGTTTATAAATATGCCCCTTAGATAACATTATTGGTTAGTATAGGCAAACTTTTGCACATTTTATTGCATTAGCCCCTAATGGCCACATTTGTAAATGTGCTATTTCAAGTGTTCTCTCTATTCCAGACTTAGCTACAAAATTATTTACATTTTTATATTCATTTATAAAAAGGTGAGTTTCCGTAACATTCATTTTCTCCAAGGCAAAATTTGTTATTAACATCAAAAAAAATCTAGTGTTAAGTTTAATATATATACAGTACATATTGCAAAAAACAAAAAAGTTTTTTGCAGATTATTTTAATGGGACACTATCAGGGAGATTCAATAAAATGGTTCGTTAAAAATGGTGCTAATTTTGCCTCATCCAATCAGATGTTAGCTTTCAAATGGTAAATAAAATCTGATTGGTTGGGACAAAATTAGCACCATTTTTAATGATGCTCCTTAGCTGTCATTCGCGCTACATGATCGAGCGCCTATCTTTTGTAATGGCACGCATGCACAGAAGATAGGCGCTCGGTAAGGCACGGTAAGTTCGGCAGTGTCCCCTGGGCATTCTATTATTCACAGCGAGGTGGTAATATGCGTTATCATCTCCCTGTAAATAATAGAAACAGATGTTATGTAATTAACACAGTACATAAAATCTGTTTAATGTACCTTTAATGAGGAAACACAGCATGGGGAATTTTTAAAGAAAGATAGGAATCCCAAAGAATAAGCTGTAGGGATCATGGCCAGCGGGGAAGCGCCCCCCCCCCCCCTCATTTGACAGGATAGGTGGATTTAAAAGTAGCAGGGCTACGATAGGGGGGGTGCAACAATGTTGCAAATTTATAGGCAGGGTAAGACAGCAGAAAAGGCTCAAAAGGGAGAGAGCAGCGGCGGGAACACAGATCAGCAGAGAAGAAGGAGTAGAAAGGATCCACCGGAGAAGGAGCAGTAGAACATAGCAGAGCAGCAAGAAAAGGGTGCAGGCGGCTAGAGACCTACCAGAGCTGTACAGGGTAAAGAACTAACACACCGAGTCCTCTAGCCAGGCACCATGGACGGAGTGGAACGGATCATCCAGGAGCTCAGAAAGAAGGAGGCAGTTCGGAGCGACGGCTGGCTGCAGCAACAAATTCAGTCCCTCATCACCTCGCCGGAGGAAGATGGAACCAGGTCCAAGAGGAGAACACGCCCCCCCCGAGCATCTTAGCCCGGAGGCCGGACCGAGCCCTGCCAGAAGGAGAAGGAGTGGAAGCAGGAAGTCGCCGGATGTAAGCTCCGCCCCCTCAAGCAGCTCGGTAGTGGGAGGCCAGGCCCAACTTCTGCCTCCACCACCGGAATGCACATCCCGCAGAAGCCATCCCACTTCAGGGCATAGACAGACCAGGATGACAGGTCCCGGTCTGCAGCCCCTACAGCATGTGTCTGCTGCAACGGAGACACGGAGAGGGCTGGCCCAAGGCCCTCCTCCTCAGCACCACGCCCTGGCTGCACTGGAAACACGGAGAGGACTGGCCCAGGTCCCTGCTCCTCAGCACCACACAGCTGCTGTACGGGAGACACGGAGAGGGATGGCCCAAGGCCCTGCTCCTCAGCACCTACAACCCAGGAAGTCACGTGACAGGCGGGCTAAAAGGGCTATTGGACACACCAAAACAGGCAAGGCAATCCAAGGAGCTGGGGTTTGCCGCAGGGTCCCAGCCCCTATCACTTCCACCTCAGACCTCAGCTCCCTGGGGTCCAGACAGAACACGGCCCCTAGGAACTACGACAACGCCACAACTGAGGCACCAGGAGCCCCCATTGAAGAAGTCAACACTGCACAAGAAGCAAAGGTAGCAGCACCATCGAACTCCAATACAACACCCAGACGTTCCTCCAGCTCCAGCGCCTCAGACTCAGAAGAAGACCAAGGCCCTGTCGTCAGGAGCATCGTGACCATCCCATCAGGTGAGGCAACAATGGAGGGAACATAACTTAAAATCGGCCCTCGAACACATGGAAATTGTCGACACCAAGTTAGAGAAAGAAGTATGGGCGGGCAGAATGGCAGGTCCTTTTCATCACCCCAACCCCCTCCCTAACCTTAGGATTTCACCCCTGGGCTTAGTACCTAAAAAGGAAGGAGGTAAATTTCGCATGATTCACCACTTGTCCTACCCGAAAGGGGCCTCAGTTAATGATGGCATTGAAAAAGACCTATGTTCGGTCTCTTACACCTCCTTTCGATAGGGCAGTGGTGTTGTTGCGGTCTGCAGGAAAAAGGGCTTTGTTGGCGAAGACAGACATTGAGTCTGCATTTCGGCTACTTCCAGTGCACCCTGACTGTTTCCATCTACTGGGATGCAAATGGCGGGACAAATACTTTGTCGACAAATGCCTACCTATGGGATGTTCTATATCCGGCGCCTATTTCGAAACATTTAGTTCCTTTCTGGAATGGGTAGTAAGGACAGAGGCAGGCTTAGATTCAGTTATACACTAGACGACTTCCTGTTTGTAGGTCGCCCGAATACTTTACAATGGCAGATATTGATAGATACTATGCGCAGGATTTCAAGTAGATTCAGTATCCCGTTAGCGGAAGAAAAAACGGAAGGCCCATCCACGGTTATCAAATTCCTAGGCATCGAATTAGATTCTCAAGCCATGGAATTCCGTTTACCTGGGGACAAACTGACAGACTTGCCTGCAGAATTATGCCCATGGGAAGAATCTTCTCAAGGAGGTTATTATTAGCCACGAAAGGGGCATCCAAACCACATCACTTTATTCATTTGGGTAGGGAGGTGAGAGATGACTTGGCAGTGTGGAGCTCCTTCCTGGAGACCTACAATGGCAGGTCTGCTTGGCAAAAGAATGAGGTCTCCAACGCTGATCTTGAGCTTTTTACAGACGCGGCAGGCAGTCAAGGCTACGGGGCCTACTTTCAAGGTCAATGGAGCGCAGAACAATGGCCCGCTCATTGGAAAGAAATGGGGCTAACACGTAACATGACATTTCCGGAGCTTTTCCCGATCGTAGTCTCAATAGAACTCTGGCAAGAAAGTTTACGGAACAGAAATGTTACATTGCACTTCGACAATGCTAGCTTTGTCCAGGCAATAAATTCACTGTCGCCATCCTCCCCCCAGTAATTAGATTACTTCGTAATTTAGTTTTGCGCTGCCTGCAAGGCAACATTTGGGTTAAGGCTAGGCACATCCCAGGCATAAAAAATAACATCGCAGATGCTTTGTCTCGTTGTCAGTGGGACCGTTTCCGACACCTATCCCCAGCAGCAGATCAGCACAACTGCCCATGCCCCAGTTCGCTCTGGACCTTGGGGGCAGGGGGCTGCACGAATTGATAAAACAATCCCTGGCACATTCCACATGGGCAAAATACAGTAGAGCATGGCAAGAATGGTTGTGGGCAAAAGAAGAAGTACACAGGCAGTATGGGTCAGGAGATGACCGTCAGGTCCTGTTGTTTTGGATAGAAAAAATGCATTACAAAGGTAGTTCCTGTGCCTTAGTTAATGGCAGGATGGCAGGGATATCCTTTGGCTTTCGTATGAGTGGCAGTACGGACTGGACAAAAGATCAAGTGGTAAAACAAGTGTTGAAAGGATTCCAAAGTTGTAGCTGACAAAAGGAGGCCCATACCTTATTCTAACCTGCTGGCCCTAGGTCACAATCTAGAGGGTACCTGCTTCTCTGAATTCAAAACTTTGCTGTTTAGGGCTGCATTTTCCCTAGCTTTCTTTGGGGCCTTTAGAGTGGGTGAGTTACTGCCACGGTCCAAGTTGGCGAGACAGGGACTTCATCTGTCAGATGTAACATTAACAAACGATAGGCTAACTATCAGACTGAGGTCATCCAAGACTGATCAGGCAGGTAGAGGAAAAATAATCTATCTCTCCGCAGTGGGAGGCTATATGTGTCCAGTAAAAAGCTTGGGTCTTTTCCTTCAAGTCAGGCCAAGAAATCAGTCAAGATTATTGATACACCAGACAGGTCTCACCCTAACTCAATACCAATTCACAGCAGTATTAAAAAAAGGCCTGGCAAAATTAGGACTCCCCCCCAAGAGTTCGGCACGCACTCCTTTCCGAATCGGGGCGGCGACAGAGGCACATCAAAGAGGGATGCAAGATGAGAGGGTGATGCGCATAGGCAGGTGGGCGTCTAGGAGGTTCACAAGCTACATCCACCCAGACAGAATACTTCAGGCTTAGTAGCCAGCTAATTACCCCCCCCTCCCCACCCCTTTTGCTTAACAGTCCTTTCTTTCCTTTCAGAGCCAAGGCCCATTATTGTATGGATCATGGGCCACTCCTACATTTTCCACGGAGCGTGCCGCGCAGACGTTAGATCAGACGGGAGGCAACTCGGCTTTCATAGAAGCAGGGTCCTGGTGAGGTGGCTCGGGCAGAAGGGTATGGTATGGAAACAATTTTTATCTACCTTCTTAGAGAGTGTTCGCTGCCACGGTCCCCCTAATATACTTATTGTCCACTTAGGAGGTAATGATTTAGGGTTGGTTCCTAGCCGCATATTAATGAAGGATATGAAATGCGACTTACTTCGCTTGGGATCGGCCTTCCCGTCTGTTAATGTCCTGTGGTCCGAAATCACCACTAGATTGGTTTGGCGGGGAAGCAGATCCCATAAGGCATTAGAGCGCACGCGTATAAAAATAAATCAATCAAGTTTGTTAGTAGTACAAGGGGTTTAGTGGTAACACACAGATACTTCGAGATAGACAGGGCCGCTTGGTTTGGCAAGGATGGCGGGCATTTCAATGCAATAGGGTATGACCTGTTCAATTACGATTTCAAGGAAGGAATTAGGGCAGGACTATCGCTGTGGGGGAGCCGGCAGACCTGAGGGATCAGGCCTTCCTGCAGTGGGTGGGGTCCTTTGGAAGCCGACTGGTGTGCTAGGTGGTAGAGTTAGCCCACTGGGTGGCAACTCTGGAATAAGGAAGTGCCATGAGTTATCGGGCACTGGTTTGTGCAACAGCATCCATGCTCATCGAGCCAGTGTATTGGCGGCTGGTGAGAAAGAGGTGAAAGGCAACAGTGGCTTCCAGGGACCCTTCCAAATGGTTAATTGTTTATAATTGTTGTATGGTATTATATATATTATATATATTTAAAATCCATGTTGGATTTAAAAGATTTTGTTTAAAGAAATGTTATGATATAGATGTTTAATAAAGCTGTGACCCCTTTTGATCCAAAACAGTGTGTTGAGTTATTTAAAGGAATAAGAATGGGTAAAAGGGAGTCATAGACAAAAGCTGGGCCACGGTTCAAGAAAAGGCAATGTTTAAGTGTGGGTGGTGGTAATCAGGGAGGGTCATCTTCCTACCCAGGCCATGATTTTATTTCCAGACCACCCCCAGAAATGCCTTCCTGCCACTTCAGATTTGAATACCAACTTTTGGATAAAATAAGATTTTCCCCATTTATAAATAACTTATAGTTATAAAGATTTAATTCCAAGAAAAGTTTAGTAGCAATATGTGGAGAAAATGACATTGACCGTTAATTTATATGAAATAGATTGCTTTGTTTATAGATCAATGTCACAAAAGACAAGAAAGGGTGCGGGTTTCCAAACAAAGAGAAAATGTGTGGTCCACATTAAGTTACACTTGTGACAAGGCAGATGTACTTGGAAAATATATTTTTTCTCTGTGATTTTTGCTGTGCCATTCTTAATGGTTTCCCGTCAGGTTACAATCAGCATTGAGCTTTATTTATAATGGTGTGTGGAGTTCACCTCTGTCTGAAATCTCAAAACAAGGAAGTATTAAGTTCATACACCTCCTTCACAGATTTCTTCACAAAAAAGATAAGGATTTTTTTTCTACAGGCATATCAAAAAATGACAGGTAATATTAAAGTAATCTGACTGAGATTTGGAAAGCACAGGGGCTTAAATTATTTATTTACCTATGCCGGCAGTAACTTTCATATTGTGTTCATTTTTCTAAACTGCTAATAGTGGAATATATATATTCTTTAAGAGATATTTCTCTAAAATCAACGATTGGACTTTCAGTGTTATAGGAAACACAGATTAATTTCCCGTGGCTCATACACAAAGTTATTTCCACCCTCAAATTGTAATAAATAAATAAACTGGCAAAATCTAGGCACTTTCGCCAATCTTGGCATAAGACGTTCTCTTAGTGTACATCATTTATATTTTATGGTAGATATAGCAAAATCCTTATTTTGTTATATAACGAATTGCATAGAATTCCTTTTCAAAACTTGCATGATTATTCAATAAAAGTTCTTATTGTTAAAGATGGACCCAATTAGCTTTCAAATGTTAAATAACATCTGATTGGTTGGGGCAAAATTAGCACCATTTTTAACAATTAACAGGTAGATTCAATAAAAGTTCTTATCATTTAAAATGGTGCTAATTTAGCCCCAACCAATCAGATCTTATTTAACATTGAAAGCTAACATCTGATTGTTTTGGGCAAAATTAGCACCATTTTAAATGATAAGAACTTTTATTGAATAACCCTGAAGAACTTTTATTGAATGTCCCTAATAATTTGTTATTTGACATTAATTTTTTTAATGACTTCACTAAGAGAAATGTGAAGTTGAAGTAAAGTCTAATCATTTAATATCAGGTAGTTCCTCTGTGTAATGAGGCCCGAACTGCCATATTTTTAATAGTAAAAAATCACTCACCTTAAAATGAGTGCTATTTTCAGCGTTGCTCCTTTTCAAGCTTATCTATTGCTGATAACACCAACTGACTAGCCAAATTTTCATTTGGCATCAATCTTGTAGACATCAGCATCCATAATGGATAAAAGGCCAAAATGACCAGATGATTGATATGCATCTTTAAGTTAAAATTATACCTGTTTAGATCCTTTAGTTCGATGCTAGCTATTAGTTTTCTGTATCGGTTTAGCAATCGTTAAACTTGCTTTTGTTACCGTTAATTAAAGATAACAAGCGTTAATTACCGATAACTATCATAAATCTACTATAATGCGATCATAGAATTACGGTCCATATAGAATATAACTTTGCGGTATTGGTACCACATGGTATTCTACTACTTGAACGTTCATTAATTGATTAACATTCTGCGTAAATGTACAACCACAGCCGTACATTTATGGCCACGATAACGCATGGTATCGCTAAATTGTGATATGACGCGTTTACTAATGGGGCCCATTGTATTCAAAATTTATTGGATTTCTTAGTGGAGTAAGGCCAAACAAACATGTTGCAATAAAAAACAAAGATAGGTACAGTAGATCTAATTTGTTGGAATTTAGATTTGGGTAGAAAATAGTATACGTTTAAACAGCAATATCGAAGAAACACTGTAGCATATAAAAGTTTAAGGAGGTATCATCATAGTCTCCATACAAAATACAAAATAATGTTTTTGTTGAGTGACCAGATATTATAGCAAACTAAAACAATAATGTATCAGTACAAACAACTCATATTATTTTACAACAGCTACTGATTTAGAAAATAGGATTTAACCGAATTTGCTTTAAGGTACACACGTTTGCATAAACTACGAAAAACTCCAAAGCAATCAGTTGTTGAAAACAACTTGGACAAGTGCTGCAGATTGAGAAATGAAAAGGACTTTATTACTGCAAGCACAAAAGCATAAACATTTAAAAGCCTTTTTTTCTTTAAATGCTTCTTATAAGGAAAGGAAGCCGTGGATGAGAAAGGAGGGGCTGCATGAATTGGCGGAACTTTGAGAGCAAGGGATTGGGTAGTGGGCAAAGGCTTGTGGGAAGAAGGGAGAAGCTTACTGCAATTTTTCCCTGTGAGGCTAGCAACAGTCCAGCAGCTCGAACGTGACCTATAATGGAGGTGTTACTGGAGACCTTGAGGCTGGAAGCGGAGCGCAGAGGTGAAGACTGGGTGTGGGCGATAATAAAAGATGCTGGAGGAAGAGAGGGACTTAACGGATCTGATCCCGAAGGAGCCACCCACCAGAGAGGCTGAGTCCATCGCCACCATTGCGATGAAGGAGAAGGTGTGCCAGTCTGGCTCCACCAAGCAGAGGAGGACCGGAAATAGCCAATACCCAGTACAATCCGCTGGAGGAGCGAAGGCAGAGTCAGAGGACAAGGCGGGTAATCCGTCCAGCAAGAGCAATGGAGCAAGCGGTCGAGCAAAGGGAAGATGGGGCGGCGCCACTGGTAGTGGAATAGGGGATGGGTCCAGGGTGAGCGGACCTGTAGTAAGAAGAAGAAGAAAAGCACCTGATACCCGGAGAAGAGAAAGGGGGGAGCAGGGCAGGCAGTCGGACAACAGGCAGAGTGATGGAGGAGCAGGCAGAGTCTTGAGGGAGGCCTTATTAACATAAGCACAGCTGGGGAAGCACGGAGGTTAAGATCAGCAGAGCCCATTAACCAGAGAGGAGCCAGTGAGCTACTGAATGCAATGGTGCCTGCCAGTATGTCGTACCAAGGCAGTGGCTCTAGGATTAGTGGACATGAGTTAAGGTAACGCATACTGGTCCTGTCAGATGCAGAGGCCCCTAGAACATGGGGGGCAAATGTAAGATTAGAGCAGCAGTTACCTTTGTATGTATTACAGGACACGTTGGCATCTAGGAGACAACCATCAGCAAGATCGGAAGACTCGTATAGCGTGAGGCAGCGTGAGGATGTCGGCAGTGCTGCAGCGTCCACTAAATTGGACCTTTCATGTCAAACAATGGCATTGGGACTAAATAGCAGCGTTGATCAGAAAATGGATCGGGAGGTGATGCGACTCTTCAGCTTCCAGGCCTTAGGCCTTTAGGTACCATTATCAATACACACATTTTGACACAAACACACAATGAGACACAAAGCAATTTACCGCAACATGGCGGGTAGGTGGGTAGAATTATGGAGGGCTTGAGGGAATTATTAGGTCGTTTAGAGGATACGCAAAGAGCCTCAAATAACAACTGTGAGACCCAAGCAGTGAAGAGTTTATAAATCTGGGGGAACGAAGGCTAAACACAGTGGGTGGGGGTACTATAGAAAGGGGAGTGCACCCTAAACAAGCGGTTAAAGAAAAGATCTGGAGAAGAGAATATGTGGACATTTTCTCATTGCTACCTTTAGATTTAATTATGACAAATGGGACAAGTACAGGGAGGTAAGGAAGGAAGAAGAGGAAGAAAAGAGAAGGATTAGACTAATACCGAGAATTTTCTAACGCTCCAAGCATTCATGATATCAGGCAGCATCATAGGTGAAACGAATCCAGAGCTTTGTTCCCCTCTCTTTTGTTATTTAGATTCAATATGGGAGGCACACAGGGTTTATGGAGGATTAGCCTGGATCTGATATGATGAGGCATTTAGACAGAAAATAGCAGTTTGCAGCGAAATTGCATGGGACCATCAGGACATAGGAATGTGGATGCGCATTATGAACAATAAATCTTTTCAAAGCGCCCATAGTTTCCCACAGTCAACGAATCAGCCATTTCCAGTATATTAGTCCTTTCAAGTGTTTCAAGCAGGCAGCAACATGGGAGGAGGTGGTGGGTTACAAAGGAGAGGAGTTTGTTGGCAATACAACGAAGGCAACTGTAAGTGGAGCACAAATGCTCGTTGTGCTCAGGATTACATCCCATCACAAGGTGCCTTAAAAGGGGAAGACAAGCCAATCAGGGATTCAGGGAACCCAATCAAAAAGGAGTAGACTCCAGTGATGGTTCACAGGATGGTGGTTTGGCTAAATAAGTACCCCCTTAAGAGAGAAAACTGTGATGCTAGAGTTAGGTTTCTGACAGGGTTTTAAGATCCTCTCACAATTGGAAGGCCCATGAATTATCTGTAAAAACCAGAAATCAGAGTGTGATTACCCCTTAATTGTTAAAGATTAACTAGAGAAAGAAATTAGTTTAGGAAGAATGGCAGGCCCCTTTGTTGAACCACCATGTTTAAATTTAATAGTGTCAACGTTGGGTTTAGTAACCAAAAAAGGAACTCGGGAACATTTCGACTGATCCCCCATCTCTTCTTCCCAGAAGGTGGCTCAGTCAATGATGAAATAGAGTCAGCCCTGACAACGGTAGTATACACGTCTTTTGATACCGCTATCTCGGTGATCAGAGAGGCAGGCACTGATGTCTAAAGCAGATGTGGAGTCGGCTTTTAGGCTTTTGCCAATCCATCCAGACTCCCAACACCTTCTGGGTTGTTGGTTTGAAGGAAAGTATTACATGGATAGAGCATTACCTATGGGGTGTTCTATCTAGTGTGCTTTATCCGAAATGTTTAGCACTTTTATAAAATGGATGGTAAAGCAAAAGTCAGGGGTGGACACAATTGTGCACTATCTAGACAATGTCTTACTAGTAGGTAGAAAAAGTTCAACCGAGCGTTCTCTCTTACTTAATATGTTGGAAGGGGTAGCTAGGGAGTTCGGGATACCATTAGCACCGGAAAAACAGTGAAGCCCACAACATGTCTGATGTTCTTAGGGATTGAAATTGATTTGAGGAAACAAGAATGTAGGTTACCGGGGGATAAAGTGAAGGACTTAAGGGTAGCTATAAGACAGGCGATGGGAGCGAATAAAATCACGCTAACGCAATTACAATCCCTAATAGGCAAGCTGAACTTCGCTTGTAGAATAATCCCTATGGGCAGGATTTTTGCAAGTCGATTAGCGTTTGCTACAGCTAAAGCGAAGAAACCACACTATTTTATTAGGATAACCAAACTAATCAAAGAGGATCTTAAAATTTGGTCAAGATTTATAGACAGCTTTAACGGTAGATGATATTGGCAAGAGCAATTAGCAAAGGAAGATGAGTGCCTGATGCAGCAGGAGCTCATGGCTTTGGGGCTTATTTTAAGGGCAGATGGAGTGCAGCACCTTGGCCAACAAGGTAGAAATCTCTAGAGGTGATGGCCAATTTAACATTCTTAGAGATCTTCCCAGTCTTAGTAGCAGTCACTTTAAGGGAGGAATTGTTAAGAAACAAGTTAGTAGTTTTTAGGACAGATAACATGTCAGTAGTACATGCAATCAATAACCTGACTTCGGATTCGGTGGTGAGTTAGTGTTGAGCTGCCTACATCTAAACATTACGGTGAAAGCTAGACATATCCCAGGTTTGGATAATAATGTCGCCGATGCTCTCTCTCGATTCCAGTGGGACAAATTTTCGTGGGTAGCACCGGAGGCCCAGCGGTTAGGAGAGGAGTGTCCAGACTGGCTTTGGGAGCTGATATGAGTGGTATTACACAGTGGGTCAAACAGTCGTTAGCACCATCAACATGGGCAGGGTATGAAAAGATATGGGTGGAATGGATTAACTTGAAACAAGAAGCAGGCAAAACGCTGACTAGTTTACAGTTATTGATATGGAAAGTGTTGGATATGTTTGTGAACAAAGTTTAAAATAGCACAGTTGAGAAAGCGCTAGCAGCCCTTGGTTTTCTGTTAAAAATGCGGGGGTTAGAAGATATTACAAAACTAAAGAAGTTGACCCAATCAGAGTACAAGTTGATACTCTTTAAAGTAGCATTTTCATGGGCTTTTTACGGGGCATTCAGGATCTCTGAACTGATAAGGGGAAATAAACTAGGAAAAGGGGGCGTTTTAGTGGAGGATGCAAGAACCAAAGTTTATTAATTAGTTTAAGAAGTCCAAAAACTAGTAAAGGGGCTGGTAAAGTGACAATTCCACTGTACACATCAACAGGAGAACTTTGTCCAGTTTACTGTTTTGATCAATTTATGAAGGATCGTCCACAAAGAAGCGGGGTATTGTTGATACATGAGGATAGCACAGCCCTATCGCAATATCAGTTTAAGGCCAATTTTAAAAGGGCCTTAAAAGGGCTTCACTTTTCAGAGGAACAATACAGTTCACATTCATTTAGGATAGGTGCGGCTACAGAAGTGGCCAGATTGGGGCGTGGGGAGTGAAGAAGTCATTCAAAAAATAGGAAGATGGGAATCTAATAGGTTCAGGCTGTACATACATCCGACGAGAGCAGAACAATGCTGAATGAACTGAATGTGTTGTAATGTTTAACTATTATAGCTGGTTGTGGTTTTTGTTTCTTTCAGGGCAGCATGTCTTTCTATTTGGTTGGTAGGACATTCTTTTATGTACTGGGCGGAAAAGATAGCAGCACTAAGAGTTAAGGGGTTACAATTAGGTTTAAATAAAGAAGAAGGGGTAGTACAATGGTTGGGAAAGAGGGGTATGATGAGAGAGGAACTGGTCCCAAAAATTATTGAACATGCATTTATTGCACATTTGAGGAAATGATCTAGTAAAATCTCCCATGAAATATTTGATCAAAGCCTTAAAAAGGGACTGATTGAGATTGTGGTCAAGGTTCCCGGGGGTTAATATCATTTGGTCAGAAATAATCCCAAGATTTTATTGGCAGGGAGTGAGATCGTGGGAGGCTATAGAAAGGGCTAGAATCAAAACGAATCGGGCAATAACAAAATTCATAGGGCTGAATGGAGGTAAGGTAGTAAGACACAAAGATTTGGAGCATCAGCGCTCTCTATTCTGCTCAAATGGGGTGCACCTATATGAAGTAGGCCTAGATATGTTCAATTTTAACTTGCAAGAGGTGTTGGAAGGGGCAAATTGGAGATGGAGTCAATCAACTTGCCCTGGTCTAACCCTCAAGGTGGGGTGGCCAGGGTGGTAAATACTAGGCATGATGTCAAACAGTTTTAACATGAGAAAGGCGTTATTACTTGTTGGGATTAGAAAGGAGTTACTTAACGAGGATTCATTGGCGTACGAACTGGGAAATGCAGTACAAGAGGGGAAGGGGGACTTTCGGGGATCCTCAAGCCTAGAGTTATATCAATAATGTTGTATGGTTTTATTAAAAAAACAAGTTTGTTAACAGTTTTGAAAATTATTTGGTAATTTGTGAAAGATATCGATATTTGAAGTGATATTTTTGGTAAAAAATTGCTAATAAAAAGCTGTGGCCAGCAGTATCCAAAAAATTTGAAAATTTGAAAAAGGTAAAGGTAAGGGGTTTGGTTAAGGTGGAAAATGGTTAAATAGGACATGCCTAAGTCATGTGAATTTAGGTTTACATTGCATTACAACAGATTAGTGATGTTTACTCCTGGATATGGATTCACTTTATAAAGCATCTTTCATGACTGGTGTAATTTCATATTTTCATATTTTGTACTCAAAATGATAAGATTCCCCCTATTTTTGTCCATTAATTTTGCAGATGAGTATATTTAAGAAAAATATCCACATCTATATAGAGACTTTTTTTGGTTGTGCCTTTGTGTATAACTTTTTCTGTCTTAAAAAAGTTTTTAAAACTTCTGAGAGAGATTGTAACTTGCTTGGATTTAATGAAAGAATATATAAAAAATGTCACTTAGCCCCAAACCAAACAGGAACTAATTAATGGAATTTCTCCTGTCAGAACCAATGCACAAAAGGCATTTGCAACAAATTAATTGACTTTATTCATAAAGAGCTGCCTGGCCTGACAGGATGTTACAGAACGACATCTGGAATGTGAATTAAGGTTAGACCAATCATATTTAATAGCTAAAAGTGAATAAATTGGACGTTTCATTTTATCCTTGTGCCTTAAATTGAAGCAATTCTCTATGTTCTGTTGATTAAGTTGGTATAGACTCTGTATATATCTAGAAAAACAGATTAAATTGAGTTATGGTTTATATAGATTATTGGAATTAAAAAAAAAAAGAATTCTGAGCAGATTTTAGTTTGCCTTGTACTGTTTTTGCACAGAAAAAAAACTGGGTTATTCAATAAAAGTTCTTATTGTTAAAAATGGTGCTAATCTTGCCCCAACCAATCAGATGTTAGCTTTCTAAATAAGATCTGATTGGTTGGGGCAAAATTAGCACCATTTTAAATGATTAGAACTTTATTGAATCTCCCACATAGTGTAAATAATTTTTTATAGAAACAGACCATCCAATGCACATGAAGTTACATTAGGAGTGGTTGGTTGCTGTTTATTGTTTTGGTTGCAATTTATTGTGAAACAGACTAAAGCTGGGTACACACACTACAGATCATTAAAAGATGACAGACAGGATCTGCAACTGTGTGTTCCCTTCGGCCGCGGCAGACTCCTCTATAGGGAGTCTAGCGCGGCCTATGGAATTTTTGGTCTTTCCCAAACAAGCATTCGGCTGACCCGATCGTTCGGCGGCTGCACGCTCTTTCGGAAAATGAAGGTACACATAGTACCGATAAAGCCCCGATACCGTCGGATCTGATGGTATCGGGGCATTATCGTTACTGTGTGTACCCAGCTTTACAGTGACCTGCATTTCAGGGACTCCCTTTATTGGTCTAAAAGCACCACAAGAAACTTACATTTACTAGAAAAAGAAATGATGAACTTAAAGGAGAACAAAACCCACATTCCAAAACTCCAAAAGCCCTGTAAAATATCAGTCCAATAAAGGACATTAAAGTAAAAGTACCCCCTAAAGCAGAACTGGATAAGATAACTGTGTGTATGTGCTCTGTCTGGCCAAGTCTCATGACTTCTGTCAGGTAGTAACATGTAATTACCTCAGGGATCAAATGATATACAGGAAACAAAGAAGAGAGAGATCCGCCAATGAGGCTAATACAGATCTAGTTGCAGTCACCTCAATTCAGCCTGTATTCAATTTAACACTAGTCATATAGTTCTAGAGCCCTCAACAGTAGCCAAACTGCAGAAACCTGGGCCCCTGACACATACCCCTCCTCTCCCCAGCCACACACCAGTTACCGCAATCATAGGCTGATTGCGCATATGTTATTAAAGGTGTCCAGTATTCCAAGAAAGTTTCATTTGCTTGTGTTTTATTTGCTGTTCTATAATCAGAATAATATAATTTAGGCTCGCTGTTCTTCAGAATTAAAGCAAGATGACAGTTTAAGAGGATTATTGGGCAGTTGTCAGCTTTACTAAGCAGAATTTGGCAAATGTATTCTGGATGAAAAGCTTTTTGTGTATTCCAAAAAGTATATCTGAAGTCCCAGGAAACCAATAGTAAATTTGCTCACTATTCTTTTCTACATAACAATGGGTAATCTTAATGAAGAAGTTCTTTAATAATAATATCTTATTATATATTAAAAGCTGTAGAACTGCTGGCTACTGATAAATGAACATTGAAATGGAGCATGCTGTTCTAAACATAGACCTGTCTGGATTGGGATGCTTCACCAAGGGCCACAGCATTTTGTTGTTTCATGTGTGGTTGGCTTATAAAGGATAACTAAAGTCCCAACATTGTCCCAATAGACAGAGCACATTCACAATGACACAACAAGCTGTGCCTCACCTCTCCCTTTGCTGTAGCTGTTGGATGATTTAATTAACCTGTGGGTATCAGGGGTAAGATCCCATAATGCATCTCTTTATGTTGATGGGAATCTCAACATGCTCTCTACAGCACATTAAAACAAGGAAGCTTGTGTCTGTCCTTCCCTCTAGAAGCTGACAACCAATCCTGTTACAGCACAGACATCCTGCCTCTTTCAAACACAGATCAGGTTACAGCGCAGATATCCTGCCTCTCTAATACTATCACAATGTTGTACACAATAAAACAAACTTTTCTATGACCTCACAGATTCTGTCTTTTGAGGAGTCTACTAATCTATAAGAGCTAACACATAGAGAATAGAGATGGCCGGTTCGCGGACCCGAACCCGGATCCGCCGCGGATTTCTCCCGTCCGCGAACGGCGGATTATTCCGGACTTTCCGGACTTCCGAACTTCCGAACTGCGGATTTTTTTTTTTTTACGAAAATTTTCGAAAATACGAGTATCTCCGTAATTACGAGGATCTACGATACTTTCGGGATCCGGAAAAAACCGAAGATCCTCGTAATTACGAGGATTTGCGTAATTACGAGGATTCACGTAATTACGAGTATTCTCGTAATTACCGAGAATACGCGTAAAAACGAGTAATTCGTGTAAATTTTTCAAGACGGAGCAAGCCACATGATCCAAATTAGCCAATGGCAGCTATCATAGTTACGGAAAGCCACTTTTTTTTACGGAAATCCTCGTTTTTACGGGAATCCTCGTATTTTCGAAAAATACCGTTTTTTTAAAGTCACGCTAGCGGACTGTACTTTTTAGGTATTGTTGGCATTTATACGTGCTTCTAAGGCCATTACCCAGGTCCCTGAGTGGTTAAGTGTACGTTACCAAGGCTATTTAGACCACTTTTAATGCGGATTTTGCCGAACTTTCATTTTAATACGTTTTAACGGGTCCGCTCGCGGATTTTCGAATTTTCGGATTTTTTCGAAAATCCGCGGATCCTCGCGCGGACCGGATTTTTCGAAGTTCGGACATCTCTAATAGAGAATAGTTACATTTAGAAACTTTCAGGGAGATGCAATATTTTCAATTTGCAAGATTTAGTTCATTGCGGGATCTTGGCAAGCTAAGCTGCATTTACACCATACATTTTACATAAAGTTTTGTGCTATCATGCACAAAAAAATATTCAGCAAATTGGGAGTAATTTATAAACCGACGATAAATGTTGCTGAAAAGTCATTACCTCCTCATATTGCCCCTTTGCCATACATCACCGCGTTAATGCTTGATCGTATGTAAACTGGTGATAAGTGTTTAATTGCGTTAAGCTCAGTCTTTCAAAATCGCCAAGTCTGAGGTGGTGAAAACGCATAAGTTCCTATATATCTAGCCTGCCAGTGGGTCCCTGGAAGGTCCATTGGGGTGGTGTTAGTCTAATTCCAGTTAATGTTAATGTGTGACCATATAAAAAAGATTGAAATATGTGACTATTTGATCCTTGCCATCATATCATAATATTTTATTAAAATAAGACTGGTTAATATGTGACCATATTATTGCTAGGATTGAAATCTTAAGCAATCATAGTCACATATTTCCATCCTAGCAATCAAAGGGTCACACATTAACCAATCATATTTTGATAAAATATTAAAATAGGATTGGTTAATGTGTGATCATATGATTCAAAGGATTGAAATATAAAGCAATCATTTGGTCCTTCAGCAACCCTATATAAAGAGATACAAACCTGCACGTAACTCAGAAGAAGAAGACTTCAGGATTAAGTTGGTGGTGCTGGCGGCAAACTCTGAGAAAAAAGAATTTTTCTGAGACCTGAAAAAGTCCTTTTTAGGGCCAATCAGAAAGGCTCTTCTTCTAAGAGCCAACGGGGGTCCTGTTTTTAAACTGCAGGACCCCTAACAAAGGCACTTATCAGTGCTACAAGGGCACCTTGTGGCAGGGAGGGGGATCCTGGTTTCGAGCTGCAGGACCCCTTTAGCCCCAAAAGGCACTTGTTATTGCCACAAGGGCACTTCTAAGTGCTGGGGAGGGGGGTCCAGGTTTCGAACAGTGGGACCCCCTAAGCCCCAAAAGGTACTTTTCAGGGCCCCTGGTGGGGTGTGGGGTCCTTGCCTGTAGAGGTGGGGGCCCCCTGTTAGTGCGCACCCCACTATGGGGCGGGCCACTAGCGGGACACGCCCCCAACTACCCAGCAGCCCCTCACACCCCACCTCGCTTCTGGAGACACCTCACATTGACAAAATTGACACGTTAAGTGCATTATTTCGGAAAAAGAGAAAACACAATCAACACACATACTTTTCAACCCAAACACAAGCGGCTTTAGAAATACAGCGGTAATGCAGATCGTTGTGCAGCGATATAAAAACAGAGATAAATATGCCCCCTGGTCTTTAATATGAAATTTTTTGAAAATGATCAGTAAGAGAGCATTTTAAGATTTTAGTTCAATAAAGCAGTGTATTTTATTAGCATTTGTAGTACAGGACAAGCAGATCGAATCGATCTAAAACCATAACACTACAGTTTAACAAAGAATATTTATTCGCTGTAAAATCTGATTATTTTTAAATTCAATGAAAGCCGTTTAGTTAAGTGCATTCAGAACAAAGAGGTTGACAGATATATTTTATTTGAAAAAGAGAACAATATACCATTTACTTGAAAAACGAACTGCTACAATCACATTGTCAGATCCTCTGTAGTTATAACTTATAATGTTGGGTTCTTCTGGGGATCTAAACACATACAGTTATCTGCCATTTGTTATTTTAGTCTAAAAAATTATTTCAAATATTTCTTAGAAGTGTTCGGTTATATGATTGTTCTTGATTGTAAAGCAGTGAATAGCTTCTTAGGTCAACACTTCAGCTCTCTGTATTAAAGGATTTTAAACCTCTTATTGAAATGTCTGTCTGTAAAAATCAGTTATGGCATATATAAGATGAAACCACTTATCAAATTCCATCTGCTGTTATTCTGAGCTGGAAAAAAAATCACAGTAGCTTAAGTGGCTCATCATTTATATATTCCATGTAATCAATTACTCAACAATTCAAGAACACATCACATTTTTGATTTGATTTTTAAACACCCTTCAGTCTGTTTTAGCTCCCTTTGAAATTACATTTCTTTTTTGCAGTTGTGCGAAGAGCAAGATTTGTTACTTGGATGCATGTCCAATTTAAGAGAATATCCTCTGATTAGTAGATATTTCTTTCTTTTGTTAACTGTTGATTTAGGGAATATTCATAAAGTTTGGGTAATTTTGAACTATATATAACAGAGGGATTATATAACTTTATATAACTATATATAACAGAGGGAAGATGCTGCATCATAAGCCCCAAACCAAAACTTAATCTTTTAATGCTAGCCACAGGAGGGGAAATGGAAAAAAATCCACTCCCTAATGTTTCCATAGGCAGAGGATAATGATTGCAGGCCTATAACTAGCTTTATAAAAGATACATTTGTGTGTGTGTGTGTGTGTGTGTGTGCTTATGACAGCTTATGATGTGTCATTTGCAGAGACAGAGCATGGGATTGGGCACTTGAAGTGATGTAATGCTTTTTTCTATATTTTTCAGAAATAAATAGCTATCCACTTTGGTTCAGCTGGTCATACACAGTATTTGCCTTCCAAAGTTACTTAAAAGCCGAGAAACGTGATCATAAAGTAGCCAACATCATGGTTATAATGTCGATCGCAAACCATGACCAAGTAACGTTTTGGGAATAGTTTAAGGCAGGAACCACTGTTGCACCTTATGTTATACAGATATGAGCTTAATGTAGCATCAAACATCGAATGGGAGTAAAGTTGTGTGTGCATGGCCAGTATCAGGATTATGAATGTAGCCCTGCTCCAGGTGTGCAACCAATCTAGTTGGGGTACTCCACTGCGGGTGAGAGAGCAGTCGGGCTCAGGACGGTTAGCTATTAGAAGGTGTCCATTAAATCAGCTGTCTTTAGTAGCAAAGGGAAACCAGTACTCAACCAAACATTGGATCAGGATTATACAAAGTAATCAAATGGAAACTAAGTGGTATTGTAGTTGTTTAAATTATTTTAAACATTTACTCATTGTAACTCTGCACCTCAGTGATGATTCCTAGAGGGTTTACTGGATCCAAGATATATTAGATACCATATTTATCTATTAATCTAAAACACAATCATTTTCATTGAATTTTTTAGTGGGTGCAAGGAGGGAAGTCTTCTTATAGAGCTTGTTTGACCTCTTAAAAACATTTTCTACATGGGTTATAATGCAAGATCACATGAGCCAATTCATTTTTTTGAGATTTGAAGACCTAACGGTGAAAGTATGTTTGAGATGCCATATTTGCTACAGAAAAGTTGTTATAAAATTGGAAAAGATGAACAGACATTGTGACTGCCAGCAGCATATCAACAGCATTACCCTGATTCAATGTGCATTATAGTGTCTCTAACAAAAATACAATTTCCAATAACTATATTTGCACGAGTTATTTGTTCTATTTGATTGACAAGTTTCTTTCAAAATCAAATTGCCAATGGCTTCTTCCTGTCAAAATACCATCATGCTAATGATATATATTTAAACAAATGGTTTTGGATATAGAAATCTACTTCACATTTACCCGCCAGCCTCCAAAAATGTTGTGTAAGCATTGTAAAGTTATTCTATCATTATTTTATGAATCCTCATATAACATTAATATTTTACAGTGTGCATTTGCCAACATGAATTAAATAAGCTTAGTCTTCTCCAAGTTAGTAATTAGGTAATTAGTTGCATAATACACTTAATAATGGATGATAGGTCAAATACACTTTTAACTACCTTTGTAAGGGCTCCTTTGACATAAATTAAACTGACCAATAAAATCTTTAAAATACAGTTAAATATATTTTTTTTGTGTTTATTTTACCTTGAGCAATTTTAAACATACATTGGGTACAAAAGGCAAGCCACGTTACTGCTTTTTACTGCTATTCAGG
This sequence comes from Hymenochirus boettgeri, assembly GCA_019447015.1. NCBI lineage: Eukaryota > Metazoa > Chordata > Amphibia > Anura > Pipidae > Hymenochirus > Hymenochirus boettgeri. Next base: position 259,850,894 of record CM033469.1, on the reverse strand, counting down.
GAAATAGTAATTTACTACTATTTCTCACTAACAAAACAGTACACATGCCATAGAAAAATGCTAAAAGGACAAGCTAGTCCTTCTTAAATATGTCGATGCATTCCTAAAAACAAAGATTTTACTTAGTAGTAGGTTTAAATAGCAACAAAGGAACTAAAGCTGGGTACAAACATTACCGATAAAGAGCCAATCCTGGCGGTACTGGAGTTGGCGCTCCTGATTTATTATTGCGTTTGAGCTAAATTTAGATTCAAGGGAGAAAACTTGTATTCTCTTAACAAAGCACTGGTAAGACCTCATTTGGAATATGCGGTACCTATATCCTATATCCAAAAAGGACATGTTGGCAAGGGAAGGAGTTCAGAGAAGGGAAACTAAATTCATAAGGGGAATGGAAGGGCTTGATTAGACAAGAATGTTGGTAGGTTAGACAAGTTAGGGCCGTTTATATTGGAGGAGTGGTGATTGCATGAGGATATGATTATAGGAAAAGAAGATTCACCTACAGTTTAGGAAAGGTTTCTTTACAGTGAGAACGGTGAAACTATGGGACTGTTCTCCAGCAGATGTGGTAATGGAAAGTTCATTGAATAGCTTTAAAAATGGGCTGGGCAAGTTTCTAAAACTTAAAAATATTGAGAATTACTGGTATTAATACATATACAGTAGTTCTGGTTTATCCAGGGATACTTTCTGATTGATATGTGGAATCAGGAGGGAATTTCCCCCACCTTTTCCTCTGTATAAACTGCTAGGCAGGGTTAATGAGTAGGGTGTACCAGTTGGACTAAATGGACGTATGTCTATATTCAACCTTCATTACTATGTTACTATATAACTTCCAATATCAATCCTTTATCAGTGTAGTCATTATAATCTGAACTCCCCTGTAAGAAATGATGGCACAATTGTCATTTAAAAACTTAAAGGACCACTCCACCCCTATAATTAAATATTTTATAAAGAATGGCTTCTCTAAAATATGCTGATACTTTGTCCTATGAATTCATTACTGTATGCCTGCTATGCTTCTGGATGCGTCATGGAAACTGAGCAATTTAGAAACTGAGCCTGGGCATGCTCTGAAGAGGCAGATAGAGGATTAACATTCATTCATTGGCTGTGATTTCAACTGTCAAATCCATAACAGACAGTTGCTAACTGGAAGAACCAGGAAGCAGAAGCAGGGGAAACAGGACATTGTGCAGGATTTCAGGTTAGACTTGTATATTTCACATTTCAAACTATTACTGTTTAGGGTTTGGGGGGTGATTTACCTGTATGTAAGTTTTCATTTTGGGGCTGGACTTGCCATTTAAATTTAATGTAATGACTGTGTTCGACTGATATCAGGTAGAAGAACTGCTGCAGATATTTATTAATGATATCGGCAATGTATGATCGATATAAAGGATTGCTAATATAATTTAACAATATCAATCCTTTGTAAATATCAGTCTTCCTTTCTTAATAATATACATTATGTGCCATTTTGTCTGTACAGCTATTACTGGAATGAAAATAAACTAGCACTTCTTGAAAAATGTTATCCCTTTTCAATTTACTGCTCCTAAGGCTGTATTTCCTACCTGCTGGACTTTGCTTGTTCACAACATTTTCATTCCAGTTGCCCATGATTATCCACATATTTGAAATGACAGTCCAAATAAATATCCTTTCATCCTCCATTAATGCAAGTGTATATGTTAATCCCCATTGCCCAGAAATAAAGTAAAATCACAATTCAAACAAAAACAATCCAGAAAAAAACTCCAATGCATCAAAAGACATTCCAAGTAGAGAGCTAAAATAAAAATGGAGAAAAACAGAAAACTGCACTTTGTTTATCCAGATTTACATTTATTGGTAAATGTCTTCCCAATAGACAAAAATAAATTGAAGGAAATATGCAATACAATCCATGGTTCAGGCAACTCACTTTGTAAAGGGGATCTTACTGTACATATAGTAGGGATGTACCAAAAGTTTCAATAACCTGTTAAATTTAATCTGGCCAGTAACCAGCATTAGTGGTGGAAATCTGGAACTTTTAGGATTGCAGTCCAGCTCATTATACTATGGTATCATCATCACTAAGCCTAGTTTTTTTTTAAGGTATATTTATAGTAAGAAGATGAGGACTGAAAATGTGGCACCATTAATTAATGGGCATACGTTTCCACCCCCCTCTGTATACACTATAGAAGATCCAAGTACAGATATTATAAGTAGCAATAATGGTATAAAAAAATTCAAGTGCACATTGGTCAACCGAAGGTATGATACAGAAAGAACTAAATAAGGTTAATATTAATAAATCTCCTGGACCGGATAAAATACATTCTCAGGTACTTAGGGAACTAAGTTCAGTTTTATCTAGGCCATTGTTTCTTATTTATGCAGATTCCCTCATGTCCAGATGTGTGCCTCTGGATTGGAAAAAGGCTGATGTTATTCCAATATTCAAAAAGGGTAGTCGTTCACAGCCGGGTAATTACAGGCCTGTAAGTTTAAATTCAGTGGTGGGGAAGATCCTGGAAAGTTTAATAAGGGAACATGTTCTAGAGTATGTTTAAAGGTCTGAAATTTTAAGTAGTAAACAGCATGGAATTAGGAGGAATAGATCTTGTCAAACTAACTTGTTTGGCTTTTATGAGGAAGCAAGGAGAAATTTAGACTCTGGCATAGCAGTAGATGTAGTATACTTGGATTTTGCAAAGGCTTTTGATACAGCCCCCCATAGGCGACTAATGTATAAGGTAAGGTCTGTTGGTCTGGGGAGGCACATTTGTACATGGATAGAAAATTGGTTAATCAATAGGATGCAGAAAGTAGTTGTTAATGGGGCTTCATCATTAAGGACTAAAGTGCTAAGTGGGATTCCACAGGGTTCTGTGTTGGGTCCGCTTCTATTTAATCTTTTTATTAATGATTTGGAAGTGGGTATTGTCAGCAAGGTTTCTCTGTTTGCTGACGACACAAAACTTTGTCGACCATTAAAAACTTCAGAGGATGTGCAATTGTTGCAGGGGGATCTAGATACATCTAGATTTTGGTGGATAACAAACTTAAAGGAAGGAAGCAGTGCGAGGTGGCAACAGCCAGATCCAGCATGGTATTGTCTTGTATAAAGAGAGGTATGGATTCAAGGGAGGAAAATGTTATTCTCTCTCTTTACAAAGCATTGGTAAGGCCTCATTTGGAATATGCAGTGCAATTTTGGAATCCTGTGTACAAAAAGGACATCTTTGAAATGGAAAGGGTTCAGAGAAGGGCAACTAAATTAATAAGGGTGTTGGGGGAGCTTGAATATGAAGAGAGACTGGAAAAGTTACAGTTATGTACGCTGGAGAAAAGGCGCTTGCGTGGGGATATGATTACTGTGTATAAATACATGAATGGGCCATACAATAAACTATCTGGGGCATTGTTCACCAATTGAACATGTCAGAGGACATTTGGACATCCCTTAAGACTTGAAGAAAAAGGGTTTAGGCTTCAAGTTTGGAAACGTTTTTTCACTGTAAGAACGTAAAGCTGTGGAACTGTCTTTTAGCAGATGTTGTTATGGCAGGTTTATTGGTCAGTTTAAAAAAAAAGCTGGATGAGTTTCTGCAAACAAGAAATGTTGCAAGTTACTGGTATTAATACATAAATTAGAGTTGATCCAGGGAAATTTCCGATTTTCCATCCTAATAACCTTAACCTGCCCATTCAGCATTTTGTTTGTATATAAATAAATGCAACTGAAATACTGACTTCCTGTTTGTAGGATCCCTAATAGAGACCGTTATGGTCTTGCCCTTGACCCAGTGCCTGGGGTGATTCAGTTGCTCAGTAGAGATCTGAGCATGTTTGTCCCATCCAACAGCCAATCAGTATAAATTACTGTTAGGAACATTCCACATTTTTGTGCATTCTGGGAAGAAAAAGGACCGTTGCAGAACCTGAAATATTAGCTCTGATGCACAGTGCTGCTGACATTAAAAAATGTCGAAATAGATTGCCACTATTGGCTTATAACATCGATTGCGCTGGCTGCGAGGTTAGGCATCCAGCCACCGCAATGAAAGAGTTTAAGTTATGCTAACCAATATAACATCAGTTAGGATGAACAAAATAAATGAATTTGCCATGGGGATAGAACCCCTCCGCTACAGTACCCCTATATAGCACTCTTACACTTGTACCACCAGTAACCACACTCAATCCTGTGTTTGTTGCAAAACGGTAATTTAATATATTTACAAAACACACATCTATAAATTGTTCCCCTCTTCACATAATCTTATACAAAAAAGTATCACATACTAGCTAAAAATAGTAAAAATATAGCCACAACCTAAAAAGTCAATTGCTTGGAAACACAAGGAGATACTTTGTTTGTAACGGGAGCAGTCTCATAGATTAATTCACAGCTGTGCCTCAGATAACAGATCACACAGCCACTTATCTTTGGGTTGCGTCCGATTCACGGACCAGTCATTCCCTTCTGGCTTTTAACTCCCGTATCTTATGCATTACGCATCCCAAGTTCCAAGGAAACAGGTAAACTTTACCGGGCGTCCCCGGACAAATGGCAATAGGATCGGGCTCTAAAGAGATTGTCTCTGTGGTTAGTATCACACTGTATATAAATAGCAATCTACCGGGACTTCAAAATGAGCAGACGCACGCTGCAGATAAACTGGAAGTCTCTCACCCTTCCTTAGGTTTTCTCTTCACCCGGTCTCCCGCTGGCTATCTTTCAGTATGTGTAAGTCACACCACAGTCCATTAGGCGTTCTCTTTGTCCGTCCTCTGGTCGACGTACGTTTCACCTGTACTGTGTGTCCATAGGTTTCATCAGGATATCAAATTTAGGAAACATTTACCCCAAGCACCATCCCAAGGATTGGGACAACACAACCACGATTATATTTACTACCATTGTGCACTTACCTGTTGTATATATATGATCAGTTAGGATGACTTAAATTCCAGAACAGGAACAGTGCGCCTATTGGTGCATCGCCCTGTAAGAATTTTAAAAATAATGATATTTTCTACTTAATTGTACCTTTAAGAAAATAAAAGGTGTGGCCCCCTTACATTAAACGGTTTGATAGCCAGTGACACCTTTGTTTGTGCGACAAACTCAAAATTGATTACTGAGCAGGCATCATATATCTTTATCAGTCAATTCAAGTAAACTTAAAGGATAAATCTAAAGTTGTTTTTGTTGCTCACATTAAATTTCAAACTAGACTTTCAGTTTTTCAAATACATTAATATATCTAAATTGATGCAAATGCATATAAAAGAAAACACATTTATGTGCTGACAGCGGAAAGGGAAGATGTCAAATTTCAAACTTTAATTAAAACCCTGCAACTAAAATGCATGCTTACAGAATGGGATTTGTAGCAGAGGAAAACATAACCTAGCAATCAAGATGAGTTCAAATGCCTTGGTTACATGACTTTCCATTTATATCTCTGATGGGAATGTACTTGTGGTTCTGAATTGCTCTAATCAGTGAAGCTAGCAACTAATTCTTCCTATGTCCAACTTGTTCCATCTGCTTATAGGATTGTCTACTACCTCCTGCAAGCCGAATGTCAAGTTTCTCAAAGACCTTCATCCATCAATGTCTTTAATCTAGCAGGTTTTACAGGCATTTTGAGGTAAAAGAAAATATTCTCTGCAGGTACTTCCAGTAGTACATCATCCTAGCAGGCAAAACACTTTATAGAGCAGGGTTCCCCGCAGGAAGATAGTCAGAGGAAATGTTAAAGTTTAGTTACTTGTTTTGCTGCCAAGAAATAAGGAAAAAAACGGTTATTTTTAGACTGGTACAGTACAGATGCTGCTTTCTACCTTCTGCTATTATTCTATGTTACTGCACATTTCTCAAAGTACATCTCACTGTTGAAATTTAAAAGAGGATGCAGAAAAACAAATAATTATACTAAAAAAAAAAACTTATTAGAAAACTATATATGAATTAATATGTATTAATACTGCTTTGTCCTAAAAAAACAGTAGAATATCATAGCCAGTGTATTGTCCATCCAGTACAAAAACATTGCCTATATTATATATATAACATTGCCCATTAGTTTTCTTTTTTAATTGTTCCCCATTAATGTAGCATTATGTGAAATGTAAAAGCATAAAAAGTCTTAAAACTAGTTTTAAAAAAGCTGTTAAAATTAATAATTTGTCCTTTGCCTAATACAACACTTAGCTGGGTATTTGTCAGGAGACTTTTTTATTACTGTTTGCATATTTTTTTTTTAAAAAATCTCTACTTAGACTGTAGCACTTATTGTCCAATGAACAATGGACGCTCTCTAGCCCTCTGGCTTTCCACAACACAGCCTGTCTCTGGGTTTCAAGCCTTACTGTATATCCAGCCTTACAGACACCAGATCTGCTGCCCCTGGTCTTTAATCTTTTATATCCTTCCCTCATGCTTTTGCACTGTGTTTCTGGTTTCTGACTTTTTGGCCTGGAATTTAACTCTGTTTCCTATTTGTACTTGGGGAAATGATTATCTATTTAGCATAATGTTTGCATTGTAATACCTCAGATCAATATAAGGATACCTTTAAAGGGTATGTACACAGGAAAAATAAGTCTTTTTAAACTGCCCTTTACTGAAAATAATAATTCATCCAAACTATTACTGTAACATTTTTCTGTTTATCTGCCACCTATTTCTTTAGATATCTAATCTGAAGCAGAAGTTCATTCAGCTGTCAGGGGCGTAGCTAGAAATCACTGGGCCCCATAGCAAAATGTTAGATGGCCCTCCCCCCATGAACAAAAAACATGTTTCCAATTCCAATGCCTAATTTCAAGGCTCTGGACTCTGGCCTAGTGGCCTTCCCCCACCCAATCATCCATGATTAGTAGTTAGTTAATAACCACCCCTACCCATTATCTAACTTCAGAATCATTCACTCATCATAGATTAAATGTACCTAGTACAGATGCTTTCTGACTGTTAAGGCAGTTCTGCTGGGTGACAGACAGGGTGAGGTCACGGGTGAGGAGAAGGTGTGTTCTGCTGCTGCGCTGCCAGCCCACACCGCGCACTAGTCCTCTTCTGCCGCTAACAGCCAACTCCTCCTGACTGAGCCGGACTGGAGTCCACTGAACTGCTGCCATGCACATGTGCAATGTGTGAACGAGTGCAGCATGCGCTTAGAGTCCCAGGCAGTCCCGGAAGGAAAGACAGTCTGTGGGTAAGTAACCAATAGGGGAACAGGCTAGCCTATAGTATAGGGGCAGCAGCAGCAGAATTGGTTTGCATGGCTGGCACTGTGGCACACAATGTTAATCAAACACTGCCTGGCTGTAGCCTGTAGCTGCAGCCGTGCCTGGAATACTGTCATACAGAGTCAGTCTTAGTATTTAAACTGGTAACTGGGGTAGCCGGTTACCAGTTACCCCTCAGCTCTGGGCCCCATAGCAACCACTATGATTGCTTTGGTGATCCCAACACCACTGTAAGCTGTCAATCAAGTACCTTCTTTATGTTGCTGTAACTAAAAGGGTGTAACTGGATGGGTGACAGTTGGGGAAATCCATCCCTCAGTGCGAGATGATAGTGATTATCGAGCATGCTTAGTTTAAAAAAAGCCAGGTCTTAGGAAAGGAGGAGTGTAAGGGCTACTTACATGTATTTGATTATAGATTAAGATGAGGCAAAGTATTTTTTCAGGATACATACCTTTTTAGCCTAAAGGGAGATGTACCCAGTCTACTGTACAGAGAGATTTTACCAGAGCTGCTATTGCTTTGGGTAAACTTCTCTTTCAGAACTCAATATGGGATTTACCCACAGTGTGACTTTAATGCCAGCTATTAGCTGGTGTTAAATAGTTGTGCTAAAACTAGTGCAAACTGCATATTGAATTGATTGTGCCAACTTTGCCGGGGTGTCTTTTGTGATACCTGCTCAGCTGGCGCAATGAGGGGGTAAAAGTCGCTCTAACTGACACTAAATTTAACACCATAACAGAGGGAAGTGGCTCTCTGTAAATTCCCCTATTTGTGCCTTATGATTCGTTAATATTCAATACTTCAATATTCCATTCACATTGACTTTTTGTTGTGTTGATATTTCAGATTGAAGACTTTTTATTATTTTTTTAACCTTTTTAATTTTATTTTTTCTTACTATTTGTATTAAATCTGTGGTCAGGACCATGAAATTTGCTTTTCCTAGCTATCCATCATACCTATACTTCACCATGCACCTGATAAGAAAATAAATGTATGTTATGCTCTGGTGCATTTAGATGGATTTTGTACAGAAACATAATAGACACTTAATGCTTGAAGAAAAGTATTTCCTTTAGCCCAAATACTCCATATTTCATGAAAAGTATTGAAAATATTCTAAGCTAATATTAAAATAAATTTAGGTTTAAAAAAACTAATTTTAACTATACATACCAACTACTCATAATGGTTAAACACCAGTCTAAAAGACGGATTTACCAAAAGTCACAGTCGCTAGCCTGGGTAAGTTGTGAACTGCCGCTACCCATTGCTCAAATCTAACGCCAGCTTTTAGCTCAAAAAATGCTGCAACTGCTATATTAAATAAGTTGCGACAGTTACTTGGGTGTCTTGCAATACCTGTGCAGCCAGCGCAATAAAGAGTAAATGTCGCTCTAATCAATATTGAATCAGTTAACATGACTTTAAGGGGTATGTCCAGCCCTTCTACAAAAACGTGTTAAGGGTCACCCTCCACAACCCCAGTTGTCTTGGACTCACATGCTTTAATAATGCTCCCAGGCTGAGGAAATCCACTTACAAATTATTCCTAAAGATAGAGAAGAATAGGATTCCAGAGGATGGGAGGTACAAGAGATAAGGTTTAAGGCAGGAGGAGGCCGTGTCAATGCAGGTATGTGTAAGAGATGGTTCTGTGATGAGCAACGGGTATGGGCAAGGACATATGGGGATATTAGAGAAGAAATATAAGGAAGATCACCAGAGCAAAGAGATTTGAATGTTAAAAGGAGGATTTTGTAAACAATACAATGTTTAAAGGGGAGCCAGGTACTTGTGTTGCACAGGGGAGATTTAAGTTCCAGTTTATTAAAGAGCCAGGCAATGTTTTCAGCAGAGATTAGTATCAATTGAATGGGAGAAAGATGGGAAGCAGGAAGACCAGTAAGCAGAAGGATACAATAGGGTAAATTGGGGTGTTGTCAACAGAAATATAAATTGACTAGGTTTAGGTGGGAAAATGATTAGTTAAGTTTTAGTAAGGTTCAGTTTAAGGCACTGGTGCATCATCCAGGAAGAGATGGAAAGGAGACAGTTGGAGATGCATGATTAGATGTCAGGATTTAGCATGGGGGTGGAAAAGAAGATTTGTGTACCTATAACATACAGATGCTAAAAAATAGATGACATACAGATGATAATAAAAACCAAATGAGCTAATGTCTCCCAGGGAAATAATATCTGAGGGGTTTAACAAGGATCCAAAAACAGAACCCTGTGGCACCCCTACACTAAGAGGAACCAAAGAAGCAGAATTATCATTTTAAGACACAGAGTACAGGTATAGGAGCCAGACGGCTACTTCATTCCGGATGCCTAAGGAGTGAAGCATTTGCATAAAGAGGGAATGATGATAATAGAAAAGTGACCTTTGGCAACCTGAAGGTCATTCATAATGTTGCACAGAGTTGTCTCTGTGGCGTACGTAGGAATGAATGCTGACTGCATGGGGTCAAATAGATTTTAAACTTGAAGATAATTAGTAATATGGTCAAAGTTTGAATAGAAACGTTAGAATGCAGGTGTTCCCCGGGCCATGAAACAAGTTTAAAAAAATTGCTCAGGGAACTAACTACCCTTACAATGAAAGTCTATGCTTGTACCACCTCCCCTACCCATCAGATGGCAGCACCAGAGGTATTTAGTTTCAGGTGCTGTCCCCCCATGATGCGCCACTGTTTAACGTATATGTTATGAACTACAGTAATATTGTGGGAAGTCTTTGATTTTTAAAATATGTGATCCATTTATAATATGTGATCCATTTATAATATGTGATCCATTTATAATATGTGATCCATTTAAAATATGTGATCCATTTATAATATGTGATCCATTTATAATATGTGATCCATTTATAATATGTGATCCATTTATAATATGTGAGCCATTTTAGAATATTATTAAGCACAGGTGTAATGGTGTACAACAGTTATTTTGTAGGAATACTTCTTTCTGATACAGTATATCTTTAACTCTAAACTATATGCTCCAGTTCTAACAATGATCTGCTTATTTTAATTGCTCAACTTGGTTGTCTACCAAAATAAAAAAACTTTCCTATGTTATCTAAAAATCTATTAGAGGTTTTAGTATTATCTTTAATAAATGCAGTTAAATAGCCGTAATCTAATTCATGAAGGAAGATCTGTACCTCTTGAAAGAAATTAATCATATTTGATGACATTGAGGAGCTCTTGATAAAACCGTGCGCTAAGTTATTAATTTATTGCCTTTAATATATTCTTGAAAAACATTGTTTAATATTGCTATAAATATTATCTACTCAAATCTAACATTTAACAGTTACATTTTGGGTCATGACCTTCTTTTCTCCTAAAGTTGGCACAACATATGCATCATGTCAATCTTGCTGATAAAAAATATTCTAGATAAGAAAGAGAGAAAGCCTTTCCTCTGTTTTATTGCAGGCTAAAACACACACGGGGCTGGTGTGACTAGCAAAAGTTTGCTTGTGTTATGATTTTTCTGCAACCAATCAGTTGTTAGATTTTTACTAGATTACTGCAGTTTTATAACATCTGATTGGTTGCTACAGATTACAAGCATATGAAAATCTTTGCATCCTTATTGCATCAGTCCCATATTTTAATGAATTATAATCCATAATCTAAAATGTATTATCATTTGTCTTTCAAGAGTCTAATCCATTCTGATATGTGTGACCAGATCAACTGGTCAGTGAAACTTTTGGTCAAAATATTGGTGAAAGTTTCTAGCCAATTTTAATGCAAATCAGTCATCATAACAGACATGTTAGAAAATTTTGGTTAATCTTGTGATTTTGACTGACAGATTACTGATTAGTTTATTAATCAATTGGCAGTCTTGGTGATAGGGTGATGCGATATGATGTGTACCATTTCACATCACAAAGAGCTAATAGATCCATGTGGAAATACTGCAATCAATCCAGTCAATTACTTACCTGAATCCATATATACATGCAGAGTTGTCGTTCCCATAAAGGAACCCCAACAGGTGGCAGCCGCAGGCAGTATTACCGCTTGTCCTGCTAATTTTTTTAAATTATCCATTCTCTGTACACCAACAAGTGTATTTTGTACTTAGTATTTGTGTGTGGAGTTAGGGGTGGGTGTTAAGGGTGTGATTTGCTTGGCTTTGGCCTTTGTTCTGTACCTGTCGGGCCTGGTATGCTCTTTCCTGTCACATCGACTTCCTAAGTAAGTAAGTTATGGGCACTTTTATTTTGATTATGATTATTATTATTATGAATTTATATAGTGTAATGGCAGAATAAGACTTGGAAAAAAACAATCTGATGAAAAAAAGTACACCTTTATTGCGCATAAAATATACTTGCAAGCAGCTCCCTCTGACCAACAGTAACAATGCCACTATTAGAGAGAAAGAGGGAGAGAGACCGTGAGGCATTTTATAGGCCTCAGGTGCCAATACGTCACTGATAATGAAGCAATATGTTACATTATGTCAAGTGAACGATTAGAATACATTTGCTAATCATAGTATAAAATCATGAACCTAATTAGTCCCTTTCATTTACCCAAAATGGTTTTCCGATTCCGGTACCACCATCTGCTCATTAAGATGACATATTTGTCCTTCTACCAAGGACACTATCTTGGTTCTTTTCCTGCCAAGGACTAGAGATGGACTAGAACTCGAACCCGAGTTTGAGCTGAACTATTCGAATTCGAACGAATTCGGACTTCTCGAACTATCCTGGACCCGGATTTTCGATATTTTTGGACTTTCGATAAATATCGAATGTTCGACCGTTCGAATGTGCGAGTAAAATGTCTATTATACCTATATGCGAGCATCGAATCCGCGAGTAAAGGGTCAATTAAAACCTATACGCGAGCATCGAATCCGCGAGTAAAATGTCCATGGTATCTAGGCGTGAAAGCGAGCATCGAATCCGCGAGTAAAGTGTCAATTAAAACCTATACGCGAGCATTGAATCCGTGAGTAAAATGTCCATGGTATCTACGAGTAAAGTGTCCATTAAAGCCTATACGCGAGCATCGAATCCGCAAGTAAAATGTACATGGTACCTAGGCGCGAACAAGCTCGAAAATAGCGCGAGTGAGAGTAAAATAGATTCTTCGAATGTCCTGGATATTCGAACATGTTCCCCAGACCATTTCCCAGGTCCCACAGCCATTTACATTAAGTTACCATTGCTAGTTTATTTGTATTTCATTAGAACTTTTCGAACTATTTGACTCCCATTAATGGGTCTTTAATGGGTCCGTTTTCGAACTTTCAAACTTTCCATATAGTTCGAAAGTTCGAAAATGGACCGAACTTTCGAAAGTTTGGCCATCTCTACCAAGGGCAAGAAGCACCGGTTCTAACTTATAATATGACAGATTGTACCTCCATGAACCTAACACCTGCTCATTAGTACATATGGTTATCTCAAAACTTTTAAGTACAGTTTTGCTTAACCCTTAACATCATTTAATTTCCTTTCAGCAATTCCTTTGTTATGTACATGTTGAGAAATTTCCATTACAATTCCACCCCTTGAACATAAAATGGTCACAACAAACAAATGGAAATTTGATCATATTTCAATATTGCTATAACACGTTTATCCCCAAAATGTTATTAGTTAGTCAGAAATGTCACTTCTTACCAAGGAAGAAATCCTATACCCCATTTTTCCACCAGACTTATACGGTAATGGAATCCATCCTTACTAGAAAACTGTGCCATGTCCGCTTTACTCTATGTGGCTCCCTATGCAGGTTCTCGAGAGTCTTATTCTGGGTTAGTAACAGTTCTACAGTAACGAACGTCATGGGGGTGGTTAGTTTAGCTAGATAGCATCCTAGAAATTCCCTTGGCAGATCTGTATATGCACGGTTACCGCAAACCCAATACCGATTTTTAGGGGTTCCCATAACTGAAACACTGTCGGCTAAAATTTCAGTTTTTGGGAGGTGATATTGTTCACCTGCAAAGTGCACTTTGATACCAATCCTTTCACACTGGATTGGAACTGTTACAGTTGACCTTATTAGTAATCCCTCATCAAAGATCTTCAGAGCCTGAGAAGTATCAGGGAATGACCATAGTAGTTTACAAACTTCCTTACACACATCCCTATGTTTTGTAAATGTGAGATAGATTCTCCGTGTCAACTTAGGGTTTGGCGTTCTTATGACCTGCTCACATAGGGAGGTATTAAAATTTATCTTTTCTGGGTCAGTGACCTGCCATGCTTCCAAAGCCGTATAAGTGATGGCCAAAACACACAGGATTTCTGCCTGTGTCATTGGATGGCTATCCAATGGTGTCACTCCATCCACTGAGACAGGCTCTGTGAAGCACGTAAGGCATGATTTACCAGGTGAATGTTTACATCCTTCTGAAAGGACCCAATCCAGAGTAAGGTGTTAAAACAGCATTGTACATGGCAGACAGTTGGTGAAAAAAAAAGGGTAAACTGGAAGTAGAGGTTTACAGAAAACCAACACACAGAGATCAGTATTTGATGTTTGACTCCCACCCACCAACTGTCTGCCATGTACAATGCTGTTTTAACACCTTACTCTGGGCGTTCCTATAACACCTCTTAGCCACTATCTAATCACACCCTTAACACCTGGCTGTGATATGCTAATTGGGATTGGTACATAATTGCCACAGATTCTTGTACAAGTCATTCTGAATTGAGAAAGCCAGTCGGATGACTAGCGAAACGTCTTCAAGAACTACATTTCAAGTCCAGTTGATCTCTTTAAAACACAATTATAATCTTTAATCATAGAACTGTGTTATTAAATAAAAAGAATAATAAAAGTGCAACAAATAATTATAACTATTTCCATCAAAACAAACTTATTTTACAATAAATAATACAATTTTGTATTATCATTAGCTTTTAGCAATACTTTTTTGGGGAAAAGAATGTCCCTTTAATTGTCTCTTAATATACAGTAAATATAAAACAACAACCAAAGTGCGTAATAACCAAGCTTCAACAAACACAAAGACTCCAACAACATTTTTTCCTCCAAAAAAACATAAAACATAACTTCTCATAAATAATAGGGAGGGAGGGTGGGGAGATTCTCCTCCTGTTAGCAATTATACAAAATGGAGCCTGCTACCTCATGTCCCGCCCCTTTTATAGTCCCGGTGACGTCACCGCTGACGTCACCGTTCACGTAATGAAGTCACACGCTCGGCCGCGACTGGAACCCAGTACAGAGCCCAGGAGGAGGCGGAGCAAGCACCGGACTACAACTCCCAGCATCCTCGCGGGAGCGGCGCTGCAGGTCAGACGCTCCGGCCCCCTAACTCGGGTCGGAGCTACCATTTACATAACGGAGCTCCAACACTAATTGTTCTTTGTTACTTAAATCTGCTGTTTTATCAGCAATTACACTAAAGAAACCTTGAACTTCAAATACAATTTTCCGGGTTATAATGTTGCCGCATATTTCAACAATCTCATTCTGAATCTTGAAGAGTGGTATCTCCTTCACTTCTGTATTGTAAAATTGCTTTAAAGTTCCCTCTGTTTGTAGCTTAAAACTTGTCATTGTCTCTATGACCTCTGAGTGCAATATTCTGTTGTCCACATAAGATTACGACACTGATGATTAGCTTAAGTTTAGCTCTATTTTCATCAAACATCTTTGATCTCTCTTTGTTTAAATAATGATCAACAGCCTTTTGCTTCCCTTGGTAGGTGTTTATAAACTCACTGGCAATGGAAACAGCATTACAGTGCGTCAAACATACTTGGTGTTTCTCCAATGCTCCAGGCTATTTTATTCCAGTTGGAGTATGGAACTGAAACAAAATTTTCTGCACAAGCATTTGTCTGACTGAAAACTGTATAGTAAACACAGAGTCCAGCATCTAGACAGTTAGAATAAGCCAGCTACTTATACTTACAAAGGTGGTCATACTGAAATTTCCTTGGTTTCCCGTACATTAGTTTTTTAGGGAATTTTAAATCCATTGGGGGTCTGTAGAAGTTGTGCACCAAATCCAACTTCTCGGAGTCTGTCAGAATGTTTGTAAGTGCATAACTTATGTCCAGCCTTTGACTACTCTCCTTCTCCACATTCTCTTTTTCCACAGAGCTTTTTTCTTTTTGAACCTCTATTGCTATGCTGCTTTGCTCTAGCGGTTGATGTTGGTTTTCCATGTAATGCAGCTCTTCCTCTGCATTCTCTACTTCTACACCATTTTTCGCACACCTAGCTTGTTCCTTTCCTTTTTCAGATCTGGACTGTATGGCCTTTCTAGCAAAAATAGGAGAGGAGGAAGCACCACCAAAACACCCTCTGTCATACTTGACCGCGCCTCTTCTGCTGATGCTTTAAAAATTTTCAGAATAGCACCTTTTTGCGAAGAGGAGGGACGTTTTGACATGTTTACTTTTATCTCTGCATGTAAACAGAAAGAAGCAGAGACAAATTACTGATTGTGAATACATACATGCAGCTATACTGTAGGTACGCAGTATACAAGCAGTAATTATAAACATGTTTTTACGTGTTTACATTAAGGTATGAATGCAAAACAGAAAGAAGCAAACAAATTACAGATTTAGAATATTATATTTATTTATATGTTGAGGATTTATAAAAAATATACATACAGTAAATTATAAACATGGACCAATCTGCCCAAAGCCCCCAGTACCTGTCAAGTACCTGGGGGATACAGTAAATTGTGAGAGTTGCAAACATTGCACCTTATTCTCCTGGGCCCTATCCCTCCACCCTCTACCCAGACTGCAGGTAGCATGGATGCTAAATAAAAAATAGAGTTGAATCTAAGAGTGAAAAGTCATACAGGACGAAGTCAGAAATTCACACTGGCAAAGTGCCAGCAACATAGGCAAATTTTCTAAATTCAGAAGTGAGGGAGCTTAATATAAGTGAAGCTGAAACTAGCAAATAGTGCAATAATATTGAAATGGAAGTGCATGATCCTACATTGCACACAAACATGCATATGACTGCAAACTAGCACCTGGATGGATGGATGCTGCAGTCTATGTATCCTGACTTGTTTTTCACCAATGTGCTATATCATACAACAGTAACGCCTTTTTAGAAGAAAAACAAAACCATAATGTTCTGAAAGCTTGCTATGAATATCATTCCAGTTAGCCAATACAGATATCACCTTTAAGTCACTCTTGTTATACTCTTGTCAGCTTTTTAATTATTATATTTTTATAGTCGTAGGTTACGAGTGAGCACAGCAGAAAAGGAGGCTTGTTCAGTAACATCCAATGGCTGACGGCCACTGAACAAGCCTCCTATGCTGCTTTGCATGCTCAGAACTAGTTCCCAACAGCAGCAGAGGAGGCTTGAATGCTCCAGGGAGGGATCAGAGTTTTGTCATTTTAATATCTAGGCATGGGAGTGTCTTTGAAGTAAATGAAAACAGGGTTTTGAATCCAAGGTAAGTTAGGCAGGAAGACACTTAAACAAGACACTTGAAAAAGAACACATGAGCATTTGAAACATGTTGTGTTTGTTTTGGATTCATTGTGGAAGTATGCAGGTGTGAGACACATGGAAGATTGGACCCGCTGGGAGGTTTGTTTGAGTAAAGAAAACAGGGTTTTGGTTGGTAAATGTAAAGGTTAACTTTTAGTCTGGGGGTGGATTGCCCTTTAATGGAAGGGGTGAATAATGTACCCCCTACTGTAAATTATAAGGATATTAGAAGTCACTGAGGAGTTCTGTCCCCATATAAAGGTACAAGGACACATGCTAAGTTATACAGGGAACTCTGGGTGCCACTCATGTATTATAAGGGATAATGTCTCCCCTACTGTAAATTATAAGGATATTATAAGTCACTAAGGAGATCTGTGTCCATATGTCCATATGTGTACAAGGACACAGGGTGAGTTATACAGGATGGGGAACTCTGGGTACCACTCATGTATTAAAATGGATAATATATCCCCTACTGTAAATTATAAGTATATTAAGGATATGCTATTAATCCAGTAGCTCCTCTGTCTGCTATTACTCCAGCAGCTCCTCTGTCTGCTATTACTCCAGCAGCTCCTCTGTCTGCTATTACTCCAGCAGCTCCTCTGTCTGCTATTACTCCGCCAGCTCCTCTGTCTACTAATTACTCCAGCAGCTCCTCTGTCTGCTATTAGTCCAGCAGCTCCTCTGTCTGCTGTTAGTCCAGCAGCTCCCCTGTCTGCTGTTAGTCCAGCAGCTCCTCTGTCTGCTGTTAGTTAGCTTGCTTCCTAGCGATCTCTGACCTTCCACTGACCCCTAGTCTGATCTACTTAGCGGCTTGTCTGACCCAGACTTATTTCTAGCATCATCAGTCTTAACAGTCAGAGAGGTGCCCCTTTCAGTCAGTTACCAGACCTGTCCTAGTGGGTCGTCAAACAATGCCTAGCATGATACCTTCCCGGGTGGGACTTGGATCTGAGTCTAGGTGCCCCCAGGTCAATAATCACCTTACATGAAGTCTTTTCCAGGGTTCTCTAATTCCAGTAGGTTGCTTCCTCAGTGCCGAGTAGCACATTTGAGCAATGCCCTGAAGAGTCTTCCTCAGTGACACACGTCAAATCTTGGTGGAACCTCCAAATGTAATGGCAGAATAAGACTTGGTAGAAAACAATCTGATGAATAAAAGTACACCTTTATTGCGCATAAAATATACTTGCAAGCAGCTCCCTCTGACCAACAGTAACAATGTCACTATTAGAGAGAGGGAGAGAGACCGTGAGGCATTTTATAGGCCTCAGGTGCTAATACGTCACTGATAATGAAGCAATATGTTACATTATGTCAAGTGAAACAGCGAATTAGAATATATTTGCTAATACATAAGTATAAAATCATGAACCTGATTAGTCCCTTTGAACCTGATTAGTCCCTTTCATTTACCCAAAGATGGTTATTCCGATTCCGGTACCACCATCTGCTCATTAAGATTACATATTTGTCCTTCTACCAAGGACACTATCTTGGTTCTTTTCCTACCAAGTACAAGAAGCACCGGTTCTAACTTATAATATGGCAGATTGTACCTCCATGAACCTAACACCTGCTCATTAGTACATATGGTTATCTCAAAACTTTTAAGTACAGTTTTGCTTAACCCTTAACATCATTTAAGTTCCTTTCGGTAATTCCTTTGTTATGTACATGTTGAAAAATTTCTATTACATATAGCACCAACATCTTTACGCTTTACAATTATATATTCATACATGTTACATATACGGGTAGTACATCAATTTCCCCCCCAAAATGTTATTGATTTTCATTGGAGTGCGACCCTCGATCATTGCTTTTCAACTGTACCTAGAATCCACCAAGGGTTGGATATTGAGGAGTAGGCACCCACACTTGGATTAGAGTGCAAAAGGACTGTTTGCTGCACTAGCACATTTAATACAAAGTCATACATATTATATACAAGGGTAATGGATATAATATAAGTACATGCAGCAGTCAGTGTGTTAATGATAATGTTAATTTGCATCAATACCTTGATACACAAGGATAGGGGACCCTTCCCAGTGAGCTTACAGTCTAAAGAAAATGGGGGTGACACATAAAAGGAAACTTATACTTACCAGTCTATGTGGGCAACTTATATTTACCAGTCTGTGTGGGCAACTTACATTTATCACATGTAAACAGTCCGTTTTACTAGCACTCTCTCCAGGGTAGAATAGTTGTAAGCTTGTTTATTCACCTTTTATACTTGATGCAATTCACAGGGGAGCATTAGTCCTAAAATACACACTTTTATAGTTTCTTTTAAAATACATTACATTTTCTGCCACTTCACATGGCTCACTTTGTACTTTTTAACAGAAACAGGTATTGCAATGTTTTGGATCAATCTTGATCCTTTGTCAGCCAACATGAGCCATGTGAATTGGAAGAAAATGTAATGTATTTTTGGACATGTCCAAGAAAGCATCGTCCGTGCACGCGCACACGCTAGAAACGGACCGTGCTTTCTTGGACATCCACAAGAAGAGCCAGGAAGTCTCAGGGGGGAGCTAAAATAATACAATGAAGATCTAAGATGTCAGGAACTTTAGATCATCACTAGAAAGAAAAGGGGGGGGAGAGATGATAAGTTAAAGCTGCAGCTTCCATTACACTTAATTTGATTTTAGAGAGTACTTATCCTTAAAAACAACAGAGGGCAGATATCAGCAAAAGGCCCTCAAAAAACCCTGCATCGTTTTGGTATATCAATTTCAGAGGAATTGCAGTAATGATAGCCAAATCTATACAGTTTGAGCTGCTGGATCTGAGGCTAGATAATCAAGGTACATATGTTTTTATATATGGTAAAATACTAAATAAACCAATGTTATTGCTTGCAGTATACACCACCTTTTACCATGATGGCACTGCAGGCAATGATAGACTTTATGGCCTCCCACCCCAGCACCCCAATTGTATGGCTGGGGACAGTCCCTAATATAATTCTAGACAAACTTCACCCCAACCCTTGGGAATTCCCAGATGATTCCACAACCAGATTTGGTAAATTGTTACCAAACTCATTGGGCCTGTATAATGTGTGACATGCAAAAAACCCACAAGATATTCTTTTTCATGCTTCTCAAAGACCCACAACACCATGTCCAGAATAGACCTGATTATAGTAAATAGACAACTACTGGTTGAAGTGCACCCTGCTGGGCAACATTTAAATGGGTTAAACGTCAACCAATCACACGTTGGAGGTTCAACCCATACTGGTTTGGTCTGTTCCCACAAGAAACAGACCTAAATATTGAGTGGGAACAATTCTTTCAAAACAATGCCCAAACATCTACTCCCACTCTGATATGGGAAACTTTTATACTACATCTCCCAGAAAATAAACGGTATTAAACATGCCTCAATGAGGGCTGAACAAGTGTCCATGACAGGTTTGGATAAAGCCAGACAAGAATGTTCAACTCCAGAAAAGGCTCAGGCTCTACAACTGCAAACCAGGCTCACTGATCAAATATTAAAAACGAAGGCACATAAAAGCTATAATTTCAATCATTTAGAATACATGACCTTGGGTGGAAATGGGGGAAACTACTAGCATTTCTAGCACACTATGAATATAAACCACCACTGTCCATCTCCCTAGTAACTGATATATCTCCTAAACCGGAAGACCAACAACATGTAGCATAATTTTTTGCCTCCTATATACAAACCTATCTACAAGATGTAAAATTTCCTAAACTCACCCCTCAATAATACCAATACCTAGAAGCCCCCTTCACAGAAAACGAGATACGAACGACCATCTCTCTAATGCCAAATAACAAATCTCCTGGAACAGATGGCCTTCCAGTAGAATTTTACACCCACTACATCAACCCCAAAACTCTACAACGGAATATTTACAGAAGGTACCCTATCCCCCTCCATTACAGAAGCAATAATTGCCCTAATACCTAAACCAGGCAAGAATGTGTAAGAATGAGAAATGCAAAAGTTTGCTAATCGTAATTGAAGTAAAAGAAATTGAAAAGGTTAGACGTTAGGACCTTCCAGACTGGGGTTACCTTGACGGGTTGGAAGGCTTTCATTCATGTGATCACAGTAATGTATACTAAAACCCCTTTGTTTATAAGTATGCCAGTGTGCAGAATAATGATATTGTATGGGGCCTAGGAATGTCATTGATTACCTTTCTATGTTTGTATAAAATGTTGACCAGATCAGTAGCACTTCCACTAAATGTAGTTGTAAATAGCCTAATTGGAGTGCTTCCACAATTCTTGTATTGTATGTATTTATTGGGAGGCTTGGTCAAGCCTCCATGTGGTAATAGCACCCCCAACCGCCCCTTTATGGGAGGTCCTATGCTTTAATATAAAGCACTGGATGGCCTCTTCCCTCATTTTAAAAAGCCAAAGGGCTGAGGGGGAAGGGAGAGAGCCTGTTATATGGATCCAGTGTGTAAGAATGAGAAATGCAAAAGTTTGCTAATCGTAATTGAAGTAAAAGAATTGAAAGGTTAGACGTTAGGACCTTCCAGACTGGGGTTACTTGACGTGGTTGGAAGGCTTTTCATTCATGTGATCACAGTAATGATACTAAAACCCCTTTGTTTATAAAGTATGCCAGTGTGCAGATAATATGATATTGTATGGGGCCTAGGAATGTGCATTGATTATCCTTTCTATGTTTGTATAAACCAGGCAAAGATCCATCACACCCTGAATCATATCGACCAATCTTACTATTACAGGTAGATCAAAAAATATTATCACTATGGTTAAATACCTTTATACAGTCACTAATCCATCTTGACTAAATGGGATTTATCCCAAACAAAAATACATCACTTAATACAAGACATCGTTTCCTAAATTTACAATCCCAACACAAATCAATAGGGAGCTGTTGTATGGTCAGCTTGGATGCCGCCAGAGCTTTCAACTCTGTGGAATGGGCAAGTCCTTAGCAACTATGACTTTTGTACCAGAGTCCCTTGATGTCTACGCATCTTATACTCGAATCCTAGGGCAATGGTAGTGGCTAATGGTTGGACATCAAACCCTTTTCCCCTGGTCAGGGGAACTGGACAGGGATGCCCGCTATCCCCACATTTATACGACATGGTCATTGAACCTCTTGCAATAAAACTGAGAAATGACTCAAAAATAAAGGGCCTGAAATTCGGCCCCCAAAAAGAAGTTGTTGGATAATATGCCAACAACATGTTATATAGGGTATATTTATAAAGGGTCATTAACTTTCCGCCACCATTTTTGCCAAAATCGGAATAACCACGATTTATAAAAGGGCAAAAATGGAGGCGGAAAGTTAATGCGGCGGGAAGTTACCAGATATCAGTTACCGCTCGATTCTATTTATAAAGCAGTGGTAACTGAGCTCTGGCGTTAACCTCGCCCATTTCACTTTGCTAACTTTGGGTTGGTGAAAACTGCCGAAAATCGCCACCAGATTTGTGTGTACTCCCACCCCAGCCTCACCCCCCTGTGGCGAGGGGGTGTACGCCCACCCTCGGTGGTGGAGACCACCCACCGAACATCCATAAACAGACTCCATTATGGAACAACAAAACCCTTAATGAGTTTCTGACAATCCCCCAGCCTGTCAGCCTGTTCAATGGTTTAAAGGGCATGTCCACCCCCAAAACTATAATCCCCCCAACTACTGGCCCACACATGTAGTGTAGTTAATCCTTACCTCACATCCCAGCTCCATAGGGTTCTCCTGTAGTCCCCCCCCAAAGTCCCAAAAAATGAACCAGGAGGCTAGCAGAGTCCATATAGGACATGCCTGCTAGCTGGCCTCAGGTAGATTTTGCCATGCGTACTGCAGCCCTTCTCCCCTCCTCCCCCTCCTCCTCCCCCCTCTCCCCTCCTCTCCCTCCGTTCTACTATCCCTCCCCTAGCATAAAACCCCTTCAGTAATGATTTCCCCATGTCTCCAGCCCCAACCGCATATTTTTTTTTTTTTTTTTAGAAAGCCCCAAACTCTTACTTACCTCTCCTCTTCCCCGCGATAGTGAGCTGCCGGCAGCCGCATCTGTGATTGGCTGCCGCTCAGCCAATCACAGACGCGGCTGCCGGTCCCGCCCCTCTGCTTGCATTTCCTTGCAAGCAGAGGGCCGGGAGCGCGGCGGAGGATCGAGGGGAGGTAAGTAGAGTTTGGGGGGCTTTCTAAAAAAAAAAAATATAGCGGTTGGGGCTGGGAGCCCAGGGGGATCTTATATGAAAAAATAAATTTTAGGGTGGACATAGCCTTTAACTAGGGTATATATCTATATCTGTTGTATTCAATTAGATCAACTGGACTTAAAGTTTAGTTCTTGAAGACGTTTCGCTAGTCATCCGACTGGCGTATAGGGTATATATCAACTTTACCACATAGTGAATAAAATTTCTTTAAAATCCTTTAACCAACTTCAAGAAGAATTCCATCTCCCCAACCAGATGTTTTTCAAGTACATGCCTTCCAGACCCAATTTAGAGCACTGCACATGCCCCTAGCCCAGCAAGGTTTACAAGCAAAAAAAAGATCATGGGAGGAGGACATGGGCCCGATTGATGTGGAGGAATGGGACAAAGCTTTAAAGTCCTGCATAATGGCCTCACCTAAAGCCTCAGACAAACTTACGCAAATCTATGTTATAAATAGGCAAAAAATAGAATTCTAGTGCACAAACAATTTTAATTGCATATTGACTATATCTCCAGCTGGTTACTGCTACAAACAGCCTGCTAAACCCTGGATAAATAAAAGCAAATTATTCAATAAGTTGGCCAAATTATTTTAAGCCCAGTCACCACGTCAAGCTTGCTTTCTTTAACTGGGTCCTAACCACTGGTACTAGCCTATTTAGCTACATGAGCTGACAGCTTCTCCTGTGTGGCCTGGATCTTGAAGCTGACTCTCTAGTTTACAGTACTTGCTCAAGCAATCACATGACCTAAATCTGGGTGTCATGCCCCTGTACATATATGCTCTGTCTGCTTCACTGTGAAGGTGCCAAAAAAATGGCTGAATAATCACCATTGAAGGTCAATTTTACTTCATTTCCCCTTGCTCCTTTTCTTTCCCATCTGCATAGTACCCAGGATGACCACTTAGTCCTCACCCCTGGGTTCTTTACCTAGTAGCTGTACTGACATACATTATGTTTTCATCTGTGATCTGTTCCTTTTCTGTGATCCGCAATGTAGCGGAAGCACACTCTGCAAAGAAAGGGTGTCTTCTGGGCAGTTTCTAGCCATCTTAGTGCCCTAGGTGCCCTCCCACCCATAAGCACGCCACCTACCAAGCTTGGCCAGCAAAACTACGCTGGATTTCCCCCTCAATTCCTTCTGACATTGTCAATGCTTCTGTGGATGTTTCTTTATAGTGGGACCACTTACGTAGTTGGTAAGAGGCACAAGATGTACCAGGTGGGGTTGTGCGTGCATGTACACATAGCATATATTTGTGCATATGCAGCATCACTGGCCACCAATGAAATACTGATTGGAAGGACAGGATAGGTTTCAGTGCATGCTCAGTATGTGGTGCCAGTGATCTCCCCAGAAATTGTTTCCAGACTGGTGGCATGAAAAAGTAGTTACTATGCTGCTATAGAACAGGGAAAAGGTGAGTATAACAATATACAATGCTGCAGATTAGCTATCTTGTGTGTTATCTTTTTACCAGCATGATGTTGGAAATGTTATGGTTCTAACATTAACCTGATTTTTTGTGTTATTAGTATTACTATTGTACGTTTCGCCATGTAATTTTAATCTCTGCTGAAAATTCTAATAAATATGACAACATCTGGAAAAAAAAGAAAGAAAAGAAAACAGTTTTCCTTTACAAAAATACCCCTTTGTAAAAATATTAAAATGAGCTTTACAATAAACTCATTGGATACCTGTATGCTAAAATTTTCCCAGAGGTTTAGACAAAAAAAAAAAAAGAAGAAAAGATTTTTTTAAACAATAACATTGAAACCATGTGACTCTCTCACTCTCACTGAGATTATTTATACCAGCAAATGCCAGCTGTTCCCTTTAAATACTGGTGCCCAGAATCCCTTATTTTCTGCTGTTTTATAGTTGCCTGCAGTGCTGGCACCATTAGGTCATCAGAAAGAATGGGGTGTAAGTCTGTAAGGGGATTAAAACAATGGGATCCAAGGTGCAAACTTAAAAAAAAATTAATAGGTTGAGGACAGATGTGAAACTGGTCACACAGAGAGAGGTCACACAGTAGCACGAACAAAAAATTTTGATCGCTATGATTATTGTCCAGGTACCAGTGTTAGCATGAACCGGACTTAATATGAATAAAATATCAATTAACATATCAATTAATCTCTTAAATACAGCTGATGCCCACATTACTAACCACCGAGCTTAAAAATACTAATTATGCATACATAGGCAGAGAGAATCCAGGATTTTTATGGCAATATTGTTTTTATTAGAATGAGATTTGCACCTGTAACTAAACAAATAAAGCTGTTTACATTTAGATATACTATAAACACACATATGTCTCGGACTTTTATATTATTATGGAAGTCCTTGGTGACTATGGGCAAAAGAAATACAGGTAATGTATGCTGTACTATAGTAGTGACCTTTAGAGAGGCAAAAATGTTGGTGTTGCTCTGATCTCAGTACTGTCCATGATACCTCTTTTTGGGATTCCAACCTTGTAAATCCTGCACTAAACTAAGTGGTTAGTGAATCATTTAATTCTTAGAGGAAAGTCTCAGCTTACGGTTTATTATAGAAGCTATATAGCAAAACAGTCTCTCCCTTTCTCCTATGAGTGTTTCTGTCACTGGCTCTCCTCCAATAAGATCTGGAGTTGTTGCACCCTCCTCACTCTAATTAAAAAATCAATTTCAGGGAGATTGTATAAAATTTCAGGGAGTCATGGATCTTGTATTAATATCAGGTAGAGTCTCGGGCCTTAAGGGAGCGTAGAGATGTTCTAAACTGTTGAGTTTCGTTCCATTTTAAAAAAATTTAAAATTTCGAAATTCGAAAACTAACCCATAGAAGTCTATGAGAGAATTATTTTTAACGTTTCTGTCCATTTTGAGGGGTAAATAGTAATAGTAGGTTACTGTAAATGACATAGAGACCTGGAGAATGGTCTGGGGAAGCCGTAAATATAACCAAAACTAATTTTAAAATGATCTTACCTCACGATTGGGCTGTTTTTGCGCTTCCGCATTCTATTTTCGAGAGTTACCGAAATCGAGCGCTACTTTCAAGGGTTACTAATATTACAAAATCGATTCTTGCTTTCGAGGGTTACCGAAATCGATCATTACTTTTGTTTTGCGGTTTCGATTTTCATTTTCGATAATCATCTATTTTCGATTTCGATGATTATCGAAATTTAGATAAAAATCGTAAATTCGGAAAATCCAGGTTACGTGAAATCCGGAAGTTCCAAAAGTTTCGGCGGGACTTCGAAACCCTCAGATTCTATTTGAAACCAGGTTCTATTCGAACCCATATTACATCTCTAAGGGAGAGTTAGAATGCCTGATACCACTTAAAGATGTTGGGCTGCAATTTACCCTTTTTGAGCAGTGTTAATTAATGCTGTGATATATGTTATAATAGAAGGAGGAGCGTGGCAATTGTGGGATATCCAAGATTATTATATAGATTACTGTATTTTTTTTTTGCCATTGTTTTTATTTAATCATTGCAGATTGCATTTTCTTTAGCAGAGCATATTTTGTTGTACAATTCTAGTGTACTGTTCTGTTTTACAATTGTAATTGATTGCCTTTGTCATGGATGATGTATTAAACCAGACAGAGATACATAGCAGGGTATTTTAATAATTAATTTACCTAGTTTTGTACAGTTACAGATGGATGAGGGTAGTGCATTAGCTATGAACATTGATAGAAATGCCAGACTATTGAATACAATTTGTTCTTGCAAGAGAACCAATGTATTGTGTATAAGGGACAGGAAAACAAACAACACATCTTGGTGAAATAGCTGAAAAGCCAAATACTATTTACAGTGATGGGAGATGCAGGGACGTCTCCCTTTTTTTTTTGCCACCTAAGCCAAACTTTTGAATGCTGCCCCTATGTACCACTAGGTGCCATGGGTTAGGTGTGTGTAGCTTCCAGGCATGGACCTGGTTAAACATTTGATCTTTTTAAACTTCACATCACTGAGGTATTTACACAGTTCCTCAAAAAGACATTTATCCCCACCATAATTCCTGTAGAATAAAATATTTTTCCAAAAGATTTGTAAGCCTGCTAATTAACCTAACCAGGTTAATGTGCCACCTAGGAGACTAATGTATAAACTGAGGACTCTTGATATATGTAAGGTGTTGTTGCCATGCTTTTGCCCAGCTCTGGATTGGTTGTGCCCTGTCCGCCTATTAGGCCTCTGGTTTCCTTGTGTATTCTTGGCCTCAGCTCAGATACCCGGCATTCTAAGTCCAGGTGGAAACCGATCCCAGTGAGGCTCTACAAGCATCCCGGCAAGTGGAGTCTTGTCTATAGGTGAAGCGACTGGTGTTAGATCAAGGTATCTGGGCTGAAAGAATACATGGGGATCCAGAGTGTCACAGCATGTTTTTTATGTTTATGTTAAGGTTTAAAAATAACTATTTGGCACATCGACCCAGAGCCGATCATGCAGTCGATATGGGTCACGCTAACCAATTCATGTTCGGTTAGCATGACTTTAACCCCTAGGTTGCGGTGGCTGTGCAAGCTGTTTACTAGCAGCTGTGTGAATCTTTTAGGGGAGATCTACCCTGTGCAGCTGCTCTGGGTGAATCTCCCCATTTCTGTTCAATATACTAATTTTCAGTTGCATTAGGGTCTCCTGAAATCTAGTACTTTTACACATTGTTTATTGGTAGATTTTTTTAAACTTTAGGACCCTTTTAAGAATGAAAGATACATTTGTATGAAATAGCTCTACCCCCATATTCCCTGGCCCAGAAATCCTGTTAACTATACACTGTAACATCTACAAAACTCATACCCTTATGTGCAGTATCTCACAAAAGTGAGTACACCCCTCATATTTTGTTAATATTTTAATAAATTCTTTTTATGGGACAATACTGAAAATATGACACTGATACAATGTAAAGTAGTCGGTGTACAGTTTGTATAAGAGTACATTTGTTGCCCCCTTAAAATAGCTCAACACACAGCCATTAATGTCTAAACAAATGGAAACCATAGTGATAAATGTCCAAATTGTGCTCAATAGGTTTAAGGTCTGAAGACATGCTTTGCCAGTGCAGCACATTTACCCTCAGAAGGCAGTGGTCATCTTGGAGGTGTGTTTGGGGTCCTAACCATGTTTTAATATTACCCTGCTTCAATTTAGCACAAAATAGTTAAAAAAAAAGTATCTGCTCTCCTCTCTTTGCTCAAAGAGCTTTTTATAAGCTTGAGCATGTACAGAGGAGGCAGCAGTAGAATCTACAGTCAATCATTGGTTGTTATGCCAGCAACAACAGCCTTGATTGACTGCATGGAGGAAGGAGCTATTTTACTTTGCCAGAATGGAGGCAATGATAATACTTACACATCTGGTTAATAATACTTAAATAATGTGCTGAATATATTATTATTAGAAAGGTGTATAGGGTCATCTGCCACCAAGATCCTGCATGTTGAACTGTGTGTTGCCTGCCTGGTGCTAAGTTTCGGCATGTGGTGGATCATGGAGACAGATTACTGGGTGGGGCTGTGTGTGACCCGGTGGTGCTAGCATAGGGGATAGGGTGGCAGGTGTATTTAAGAGTATAAATAAATTACAGGATCTTAATCTAAATTGTATGTTTGCAAATGCAAGAAGCTTGGCTGACAAAATGGGAGAATTGGAGATAATGGTGTTTAGTGAACAGTATAATGTAATAGGTATAGCAGAAACACGGTTAAACAATTCTCATGACTAGTCTGTAAATTTAGAAAGATACTCCTTGTTTAGACAGGATAGAGAAAGGGGAGGAGTATGTGTTTATGTTAAACAACAGTTGAAGACAAATTTATGCTTATATGCGATATGTTAAAGCGGAGGCAATATGGGTGAAATCAGGCAAAAGTAAGGGGGGGGGGGTAATGTCATTATTGGTGTCTGCTACAAGCTGCCAAATACTAGCAGGGAGGAATTGAGTCAGATTCATATGCAGATGGCAAGGGCTGCAAGTTTGGGGAGTGTTCTGACTATGGGGGACTTTAATTATCCTGACATTGGTTGGCGTAGTGGAACTGCCAACTCAGAAAAGGGTGATGGGTTCCTGGATTTGCAGCAGGATAATT
The DNA here is from genome assembly GCA_019447015.1 of Hymenochirus boettgeri. Lineage (NCBI taxonomy): Eukaryota > Metazoa > Chordata > Amphibia > Anura > Pipidae > Hymenochirus > Hymenochirus boettgeri. Next base: position 259,821,776 of record CM033469.1, on the reverse strand, counting down.
TTCTCTCACAGGTGGTTTAAGTTCCTACTAGAAAATGAACTCTGTTGCATCTGGGAATATCTAACATCATGGATCGTATTATAGATATAAAGGTAACTGCAGGCTTAGGGAATAGTGATCATGGAATAGTGTCGTTTAGCGAATGTTATCAAAAGGAAAAGTGTACTGGGTTAACAAACACTTAATTTCAGGGAAGCAAATTTTTTCCAGGTTAAAAACAGCTTTTTAGCATGTCAACTGGCATGATTTAGTATCAGGTAAAGTTACTGAACAGAAGTGGACTGTTTTTAAGGGTATTTTATCTAAATGTATTCCCTTGGGAAATAAATGGGAAAAAAACAAGTCTGCACCCATGTGGCTTAATTCTGATGTAAAGAGAGAAATGGAAAAGAAGAAAAGGCATTTAAACCCTTTACGTCAGTGGGAACGGAAAGGGCCTTTAGGAATTATAAAAGCTCTAACAAGGATTGTAAGAAAGCAATTAAGCTAGCTAAAATTAATAATGAAGTTAGGATAGCTGAACAAAGCATCACAAACCCTAAACAATTTTTAAAGTACATTAATAGTAAAAAGATAAAGACTGAAAGTGTGGCACCATTAATTAATTGGGCTAAGTTAGTTATCTAGGCCATTGTTTCTTATGTTTGCAGATTTCACATGTAAAGAAGTGATGGGGAAGATACTGGAAATTTTGATAATGGAGCATATTCTATAGTATGTTTCAAGGACTGAACTTGAAACATAAGAAATAATCAACATGGATTTATGAGGAATAGATCTGTCAAACTAACTTGCTTGGCTTTATGAGGAAGTAAGTAGGAATTTACACTCTGGCATAGCAGTAGATGTAGTATATTTTTCGATTTTGCAAAAGCTTTTGATACAGACCCCTATAGGCAACTAATATATAAGCTAAGATGAGTTGGACTTGGGTGGCACATTTGTACATAGATAGAAAGTTGGTTGATGGATAAGATGCAGAGAGTAGTAGTTGTTACTGGGGCTTTATCAATATGGACTTCTAAGTGGGGTGCCACAGGGTTCTGTGTTGGGGCCACTTCTATTTAATCTGTTTATTAATGATTTGGATGTGGGTATTGTCAGCAAGGTTTCTGTGTTTGACGAGACAAAACTTTGTTGACCATTAAAAGCTTCAGAGGATGTGCAATCGTTACTAGATCTAGATCTAGATAAAGTGTCATCTGCAAATTGGCAGATGAGATTCAATGTTGATAAATGTAAGGTGCTGTATTTTGGACTTAAAAAACCTTGTGCTGCTTATACTATAAATGGCTCTGTGTTGAGTGAATCATTGTTGGAAAAGGATCTTGGAGTTTTGGTGGATAACAAACCTAATTGTAGCAAGAAGTGCCAGGCGGCAACAGCCAGAGCCAGCATGGTATTGTCTTGTATAAAGAGAGGTATGGATTCAAGGGAGGAAAATGTTATTCTCTCTTTGCAAAGCATTGGTAAGACCCCATTTGGAATATGCAGTGCAATTTTGGAATCCTGTGTATACAAATGACATCTTGGAAATGGTTCAGAGAAGGGCAACAAAAATTATAAAGGGAATGTGGGAGCTTGAATATGAAGACATATTGGGCATGGGGGGTATCATTACTGTGTATATAAATACATTAATGGCCCATACAATAAACTATCTGGAGCATTGTTCACCAAAAGAACATGTCAGAGGTGGCGGACATCCTGTAAGTTCAGAAAGGGTTTTTCACTGTGAGAACAGTAAAAGTATGGAACTTTCTTCCTTTGGAAATTGTGATGGCAGGTTTATTGCATAATTTTTAAAAAAAACTGGATGAGATTCTGAAACAAGGAATATGCAGGTTACGGTATTGATACACAAAGTGGAGTTGATTCAAGATAATTACTATTGCAACATGGAATCAGGAAGTATTTTTTCCCCTTCATATTCTGGTGGGGTTCCAGCCCCCCCCCCCCCCGCCTTCCTCTGGATCAACAGTTAGGCAGGAAAAAGGTTGGACTGAATGGACATGTGTTTTTATTCTACCTATATACTATATATATATTATATATATATATATAGTTAAAATTTCGAATATAATTCCCGGGCACACTGTTGTCTTGTGAAAACCAATCACTCTTATTCAACGTTTCGATGTCTCGCAGACGTCTTTATCAGGACGTCCTGCGAGACGTCGAAACGTTGAATAAAGAGTGATTGGTTTTCACAAGACAACAGTGTGCTCGGGAATTATATTCGAAATTTGAACCATAATATTACACATAGCGAATGGGAGCTGTGTGACCTGGAGGCACCTGAATATAGTAACATGGTTATTGGATGAGTGCATTTGAACTTGAAGTATTATATATATATATATTATATATATATATACTGTATACTCGATATATAACGACCCGAGTAAAAACCGAGGACCCAATTTCAGCTAAAAACCTAATAAAAGTTATTGACCCAAGTATAAACCGAGGGTAAAACTGGCATTCAAGATGTTTGGAAACTACAACTCCCAGCTAATAAAGCATGCGGGAAGTTGTAGTTTCCAAACATCTTGAAGCCAAGTGAGGGTGGCATTCAAGATGTTTGGAAACTACAACTCCCAGCATGCTTTATTAGCTGGGAGTTGTAGTTTCCAAACATCTTGAATCCCACCCCACTTGGCATTCAAGATGTTTGGAAACTACAACTCCCGCTAATAAAGCATGCTGGAGTTGTAGTTCCCAAACATCTTGAATGCCCCCCTCCCCCTCAGTTCAGTTTGTACCTTGGGCTCTTCTCCCTGTGGACTCCTGTGGACTCTTCTCCCTATGGACTCTTCTCCCTGTGGACCTTCTCTTCTCCGTGACTCTTCTCCCTGTGGACGACTCTCTTCCCTGTGGACAACTCGGCTCTCTCCTGTGGCTCTTCTCCTGGGCTCTTCTCTCTGTGGGCTCTTCCTCCATCCAATGGCTTCCTGGCAGGTACGGTATCGCATTCCGGCAGCCGTGCGCCCATTCCGTTACCGGCGCGCCGGCTGACTCACTGCCCGGCGCCGGGCTTGGCGCCGGGCATGACGTCAGGCCGGCGCGCCAGTGCAGAAAAAGATTGCGCGGCTGCCGGAATGCCAAGGTAAGCGGTTGACTCGAGTATAACCGAGTACGAGTTTTCAGGCTGATTTTTCAGCCTAAAAACTCGGTTTATACTCGAGTATATACGGTACATATATACACTATATGCCCAGTTTTTAATTTTAAGGTTGATTGTCCTTTAATGGCTGTGTGTTGACTCATTTTGACAGCTAATTTACACTGTTACACAAGCTGTACACTGACTACTTTACATTGTATTAAAGGGAATTATTGTATGTCTAAAAAAAAATTAAAAACGTTAAAATAAAAAGTACCTGAGGCAGGGAGGTAGGATCGGTGCTTTTTACCTCCCAAAATCATTTCAATGAGGAGCAGTAGGATAAGGAAAACTGCTTCTGTCTGTCTTCCTGCATGCTTCAGCACTATCTTTAATAAAGAATGGCCCAGGGCCATAACCTGACAGATGAAAACTGTATGTGCTGTAACTCCTCAACAAAGCAATATTGTGCTTTTCATTTTTAAAAAGTAAATTTGTACAGTATAGCTGTCCTTTAAAGTGTCATATCTCCAGTATTCTCCCATGAAAAGATATCATAAAATATTTACAAAAATGTGTGTAAGGGGTATACTCCCTTTTGTGAGATACTGTATATTTAATTTAAGTGTGGACATTTTTTTATTCTCCTCACCTCAAGACATTTAAGTATCTTTGTTTTTAAAGTTACAAAGTTTAATGAAACCTATAATTATGTGTAACAGCTGTAGAAGCATTTCAGAGCTAAGTTTCATGTACTTGATTTTACAGAGCTGTGGATCATTAAATGTCAAGTAAAGTTAACAGCATACAAGCAATATTACTTCTAAATTGATAATTTTTATTTCCTGCTGATAACAAAAAAGAAACCATGGTGTCTTTTATATTGCATTTGCCTATGGTTTTTCACTTTTTAAATTAATAAATAGAGATGGTAAAAACTACTTCTTAACTTTCTAAAATTTAGTTCAAAATGTAACATTATGATGAAGGAGGCACATAGGAATTGCAAATCACACTTGTACAATGCATACGTGCAGAGTGGTGAAGTGCTTACCATATCGAGAGAGCCTAGAACGGAAAGAGCACTGCACCCAATAATACATTTCCCCTTTAAAGTTTATTATTCTTCAGAAAAAAGCAGGTCATATCATGGGATTAGTAGGACCCAGATCTGCCCTGATCTGGACAGTCACATGTTGTCATGAGGCTAAAACAGAATCTTACCTCTGATATAAGTATTTTCATTTATTAAAATCTGCATTTTCCCGCATCTACAGAATGCTTATAACCCCCCCCCCCCCCTCTCTCCCTCCCATCCCGGGATGTCTAGTAATTATTGGGAAGCCTGCCCCTGATCTATCTGTAATAAACACAGTAGTAGTCTTAAAGTTAAATTTTCACTGAGGGTGTTGTGGGCAGACTATCACTGGCTGGTGAACTGGAGGGCTGACTACACTAGCAGGTGAAGTGGAGGGCTGAGTGTGTCCTTAACTCAACACACGTTGTTATGTAATTGTATCCTCAACACAGACTGGTAAATTTAAAATGCCAGACTTGTAAAAATAAGATGCCCTAACGCCTAGCATACAAAGACTTGTAAATATAGGATACCCTCATGCCCAGCCCACACACACTGGTAAATAAAAGATGCCACATGCCCAGCACACACAGACTTGTAAATTTGATGTGCTTACTTACTGTCTGTAAGGAAGTCAGGGTGAGCCAGGCAGCCACTTGGGTGTAACTTAAGGGGTATATGGAAAGGTACTGTCATACACTGCCACAATGTATGTATGCATTTCCCACTGGTGTTATCAGTAAAGATCCTATCTTCTAATCAGGTCTTCGGGAGCTATTTTTTGGGCTTATGTTACAGGCCCACCTAAACTAAAAAACATGGAAAATATATATGAAGCTACAATTCTTGCCTCCCTTTTGTTACAATAATAAAGTGCTGGGCTCCTATCCTTGAGCTGAGGAGAGGAAAACCCTGTGCTAATACACTTGGGGGAAGTTCTCTGTTATTAAAGCAAAGGGAATATAGGAATGGCTGTTCCTATCTTTTCTTCAATTATAAAAACTAATGACCACCTTGGATTTTTGACTAGAAATAGCCTTTATACGTAATCGTTGCTTAAATATCAAGAACTGAAATTAAACTATAAACTGCAATAATTTACTCTGGACTTTTTTTTAGCCTAAGGTGCAGTTCTTTTTTTTTTTTTTTAGACTTTGATTGCAGAAGGGGATATGTCTTGGCCTAGAAGTCCCTAGTTTAATACAGTGTAAACTAAATTAGTTGCAAATTAATTCAAACACAAGTGCTAAATGACCTGGATCTTTCAAATCTAGCAACTACAAATTAAAGAAGAGATATTAAAATGCTTCTTTTGTTCCAGAAGAGTTACGACTCGAAATAATGATCATTTTCAGGTATTTTTTTTGTGTGTGTGTAAAAGGCAGATGGAAATTGCAAAAGCTTTGCAATCATTCCGGAAATATATCGTATAATGCAACAACATTCATTTTTAAAATATGTATGAGCAAAAGTAATTTACTGAGTTAATCCTTCAATTAAAATAATCTATGTGATGTGTCATTTTAGACTGAGGTGCTATATCAGTAGCTCATGTACATAGATGTTTCTAATTGCTTAATTATTCACCAGTAATCTTGATCATGTTAGTACTTTCTCTCTTGACTAGTAATTTGATCCTATATATATATATATATATATATATATATATATATATATAGTAAAGGTGTAAATGTAAGAAAGTCATAAAATGGTTTAAATTGTGTATAGTTTGCTTTACTGTGGCCCAAACCCCTAATGGTAAATTGTGTCAGTGCTGGTCCAGTCCAGTTTAGATCAATTAATTCTCTGTGGCTGGAGCTCACTAGTTAAAAGTGCAGGTGTAGCCTGCTTTGGGGAAGAGTCTGATCAGGCAAGGAGCCTGTGGGGCTGCAAGCAGGCAGACCAGTACCTCTGAGTTGTAAACCCCAGTAGGAGACTGGGTACAACCAGCTAATTCTCCAGGGAGAGACACAGAGCTGTGTGAGTACTGGACTGTGAGTGTTCAAATAGTCAGGGACACTTATTTTGTATTAGTAAGGCCAGTGTGGCATAAGATTTATTAGTTTATAGTGTGAGTAATATCCTAAATAAACCTGACTGAGGTCAGTTTGAAAATCTAACCAAAGATGTTGCATTTTATGTGTGTTAAATTGTGCCCAAAGGCTGTCTGTCCTGGGAGACAACAGTCCGCGCTACCTGAAAATGTTACTATATTATATATATATATATATATATATATATATATATATATATCAGCGGATAGAGCACTCGCGGGTCTTGTCTTCAAAAATATTTATTTGTGCAACATCAATGCTTTTGGCTATATCCTAGCCAATCCTGAGGACGTGTGGACAAGACCCGTGAGTGCTCTATCCACTGTTTTCTATTATTTTCTCTATAGAGCACCGGGGGAAAGAAGGCAAAATAGAGCGTGAGTGCGGGACCTTCAAAGTTTTGATTTTCATAAACCCCAGGAGTGCTCCTTTCCTCCATGTTCGTATATATATGTATATATATATATACATCATTCTAATATGGCTTGAGAAAGGTAATGGATGTTACCGAAACGTCGCCTTTTATCTTGATGATTTACAAGAAATAAAACATTCTACGAGGAGGATTCCTCCACTGGAGGAATACAGGTATCCTCACCAGTGCATGCACCAACCCTGCAATTTTTCACTAAGTGGAGTGCTGCTGTTACACTTGCTTTTTATATATATATATATATATATATATATAGCTATGTGTGGATAGTCCTCAGCACATCCTCATATAAACAGCCGCCTCGGTGCATCCGTCAGGCATATATAGAGAGAGGAAAATCGGAGCACTCACAGGACTTAATTCACGGTACACAACTTTATTCAGCGAGAATCAACGCGTTTCGGCCGTAAGCAAGATGTCCGAAACGCGTTGATTCTCGCCGAATTAGTTGTGTACCGTGAATTAAGTCCTGTGAGTGCTCCGATTTTCCTTCTCTCTCTCTCTCTGAGCTGCCTAGTAGTAGCATAAACGATTAAAGAAAAGAGATGATCAATGCACATTCCTGGGCCCCATATACTATCATAATATCTGTGCTAGTGCAAACAGTAAAAACATGGGGGGTTTTAGTTATAATTTTTTTTATAAAAAAAAAGCCTTCCAACCTTGTCAAGGTAACCCCAGTATGGAAGGTCCTAACAAATTACCTTCGGTCATTTATCTGGGCTGACACTCCCTGCTTGGTTGCATTTTCGTGGGAAGATTGTCTCCCTGACCTTGCATTGGATTAGTATTGAAGGCTATCACTTCCCCTCACCTACTGGCTTTTAACAAGGAGAGAAGGCCTGCCATCCAATGCATAGTAGTAGCATACATATATGTTCAAGGACAGACAGCAGTTAAAAGGAAAAAAAACTAAAATGTAATAGATTTGAAATCAGAAGCATTGTGAGGAAATCTGTAACTCAGCAGGATTATGCTACTTTACTCTTAATTTTTAATTTTTAAATCCCTTCTAATGTAGGAACAATCGATTTTCTGACTGATCAGTCTTATAGGCAGTAGATGGACTCAAACATGAACTCATTTCCGAATTGGATTTTACAAATCTAAATGGACTCTGAATTTTTAGATTTTTCGAACTCGCTGAACTTCTTACGATAATATATGTAACCAACATAGCTTATTGAATTTGAGGAAATGATCGGGAACTCTTGATTGCATATATGGGAGGTTAACATAATTTGTTAACCCTCGATTCTGTTTACATTGGAGAAATACTGAATTTGTGAACCTTCGATAATTGGGATAATTACTTTTACTGGCTATTTGTATGTGTTCCACAGACTGTTTCCCAGGTCCTAGAACCATGTACAATTTTAGTTACCATTGCTATTTTTCCATTATTTTAATCAAACTTTTTGGATTATTTACTGTATGTTTGTAAATCAGAAATCAGAATGGATTTTACGAAGTTCAGCCATCTCTAATATACAGAAAGGTTACTCAGTAGACACTTGACAGCTCTGGCAGAAAAATGTACAATAAATATATGAAGGCAAAACCTGGAATGGTATTAGTTTGTAAGTAAATGCTGCTTTATTTTTGATGTTTGGCTTAGTAGAAAGTGGCCTTAATGGCCTGGTTACTTAGTTTTATTTGATTGCTTGTTCCTTCATGTAAATTTACTGTCAACAAAAATCAAAGGATTTATGATAAAAGGATTTCTCTTTAATGAGTGGTATTTGTGACTGTAAGAAAACCATTTTCCTATTGAGCTTTGTGGTTAAACTTGCATAATAATACAAAGGGTTTCATCTGACAAAGCAAATGAAATGATTGATTGCTACTACTTAGGCTGGCTACACACAGGCAGATTTTTTGGGCCAATTGACCGATACTTCAGTGAAAAATCTGCACTGGTTTCGGTCACAACTGATGTTGGTCACGTGTTCACCCAGGTCGAACTAATGGGCATGCTGGTAAATCATGTCTGATTGTGCGGTTCTCTATGGGAACTGTCGCCTGCGGCAACTGTTGCTGCGACTAACAGTGATTTGTCCCGGCCGAGTGCTCGCTAATAGCGAATGCTTGGACAGGACAAATCATCCCTGGGTGTATACCCGGCCTTAGGGGTAAGGCAATAGAGAGGATATCTCATGTATTTTGGATTAGGAAACACTTAATGATATCTTCCTTCCTAGACACCAGGCCACATAGAGTTAGAAGTCTAAAGGCATCTATACATGTCCACCAAGTGTTCTGCACAAATGAATGTGTATGGACACTTGGATGTCAGCTGTTTGTTGATATGTTGGATAGATCGGACATCAATCAACCTATGAATATGTTTGATAACCTATGAATATGGATAACTTAATTATTTAAAAGCACTTGAAGGAAATGCACACAAAGCATGCAAACCTGATGAGAAAGTAGCCTAGAGGGGTTTAAAGGATATGTACACTGTAAAACAAAGTTAAGTTTACTGGATAGCCGTAGCTTTAAAACTAAAGGTGTGAACATTTTTTTTGTTCTATCCCCCCCATAGCCTACCTTTCCTCCTTCAATCTTTCTGTGTTCCTGCTCTTGTACATTGCAGCTGTTTCTCTGCCCCTACAAGATCTAGCTTCTGGTGGTCAGAACATTAAATGCTTGTTTGCAGCATGTGCGTGCGTCCTTGTGGTGTGCGCTACAAAAATATTTACACTCCTTTAGTTTTAAAGCTATGGCTATCCAGTAAACCAAACTATGTTTTACAATGTACATATCTTTTAAATGTCACATGAATTGGCCAAAGAGACATAATGTAGGCCATACACTATCTGACAATTCCAAAATATTTATACCGCTAAATATACTACTGCCTGGCTGGACCATTTTGTTGCCAATATTATGCTCTGATATTACATACATACATAGTAACATAGTAATTAAGGTTGAATAAAGACAAATGTCCATCAAGTCCAACCTATTCACCCTCTTTATATATATATTTTTTTTTCTAACCCTACCTAACAGTTGATCCAGAGGAAGGCAAAAAACTCCAGCTAAAAAGGGGGAAAAAATTCCTTCCTGATTCCAAACGGCAATCGGAAAGTATCCCTGGATCAACCAGATCTATATGCATTAATACCAGTAATTCTCAATATTTTTTAGTTTTAGAAACTTATCCAGGCCTTTTTTAAAGCTATTTAATGAACTTGCCATTACCACTTCTGCTGGAAGACATTTTCACCGTTCTCACTGTAAAGAGATGTTTCCTAACCTGAAGATGAAACTTCTTTTCTTCCAACCTTAAAGGATTATATATATTGATTAATAATAAATTATCTAGATCAGTTAAATATTGCAGAAATGGCCCATTTATTGTTTTTAAAATTTACAATGTCAAATGAATTAAAATATTGAAATAGTGTATGGCCTATGTTACTTATCATGTCTCTGCACACTATTCTGGGAATAATGGACAATGGTATTTTAAAGCACAAGCACATAATGTACCTTGCTGTATTCAGAGGAGTTGTTATAGGCTCCTTAAAATGTAGAAGTTTTTATTGATTGGTGGCGACAAGTATCTTCGGCAGGTCACCAAATACATTTGAGATTATTTTGTTTCTTAAGTTTTTTTTTGTTTTTACAGTTAAATATCTCTGTCTTTTCTGTGAAGACTGATCTGTTTATAACAATAGTTACATTTGTATTTGGCCAAATATGTATTTAAAAAAGTATTGACTGAAAAACAAATGGCAGAAACGACTTTTCAATTAGTTTATGGGCAAAACAACAAATCACAAAAAAAAAACAATATATATAGTAGAACTGAATTATCTGAAGCAGAAGTTTTGACCAACTGTAGGCTTACTCTATCAGTGACAGTTACAAATACTGTAAACATGATTCACATTAGAATTCCTATTTTGAAAAACAAGATATCCTCCACTGATCATGTGGAATTAAATTGTACATACAATGCTGGTTACACGATTGTTTGTAACTTCAGGGGATTTCATCATCATCTCCATAAATGTATGCTGTTATTAATATGTCACTTTCCTCCCTTCTATATTTTCCCCTGTTTGCGTTATTGGTTTGAATAATTTCCTTTGAACTCTGACATAGAAGTCTCTATTACATCAGCTGTTCTTTGCTTAAAACACATTTTGAAAGTATTTTGCTGTTAAGTGTCAAGGCAGATCTTGTTTAATATATTTCAATTTGTTCTGTGCACTATTTCAATGTCAAGACTGTGGTCTTTATTTCAGAATATACATCATCCCATTTAAGATAACCATATGCACAGCAGATTTTCTCATTTCATTTAAAGTGCATTCCAAATTTTATAATATTCCATAAAATGAATTCAGCATTTTTGAATTGTAATCATGCTGGGACATTTAGCAGTAAAAATTGCTTTCCCAGCTCTTTCTGTTGCAGGCAATTTTATTAGTCATCCATATTCCACATAGCTTCTTGGTTTATTTCTTCTGCCAAAGAGTCCAGCATAGATAACACTTTCTGCAAAACAATAAATCATAGGGATCACACCTTGCAAAGCATTTGTTGTGGGTAACTAGAAAATTCTTATTTGTGTAGCCTAATTACAGGCCCTCTTTTTTTTTGAGTTAAGACATTGGGCATATTTATAAAATCATGGCAAATACCACAGTTGGTACATAATGTAGCAATGAAATAAAACCAGAAATGTGCCCACATTCACTTTGTAATGGCAGCTTCTGTTCATTATTAATTGTGGTATTTAATGATCAAGGTAAAGGCTTTTTATTAACAATAATAAATAAGCATGATTCTATAGATTTGTGCAGAGACTTCCCATAGACTTTCTAGACAGAAAAGAGAAAATGGATAATCCCATTACTCCAGCTCCAAGCAGGAAAACTTGCAAAAGAGTTTTCACGTGTTGATTCACCATACAGTTATGTTAAGGGACAGCTATAGTGTTTGATACATTATCAGTGAAACATTCAATCCTTTCACTTTTTCTACATTATCAGAAAAATGTTAGAACCCTTTAGTTCACTGAACATTTATGTATGTAACTTGTTTCTTCCTCGCCCTGTGCATTTTATGGTACAGTAGATTACAGTGTGAGCGGAAAAAAATATTTCAAAACACACAGGGTGATGAAGTGAAACTGGATCTTTCTGACAAATTGTGTAAAATGTTACATTGGTTTTTTTTTACTATGTATTTTTACATGGGAAAATATTAACCCCGTCTATGAGTTGAAACTATAAGACCTTTCAAAGATGCTTTCAGAATCACAAGTGTGCCATCAAATGCGACTTTTCTTGAATAATGGCCAGATTTTCTCAATGAAGCCAACTCTAGAAGCCCATTTTATTTATGAAAATTTCATATGTGCATTCAGAGGGAAAGTAATGTATAAATTGATACAACACACTAGATGCAGTGAAATAAAGAATTTACTTTGCTGAAGTAAAATGTTCTTGTTTAGATGTCTTTCATCAAGATACTGCTTCATTGAATTAAATTATTGCTTTTTTATTTTTATTCCCTATTGTTATTTTCAGTTTGTTACACTTTTATGTATTTATCCAGACATGCCTTAATTTCATTTGCACTTTTGAAACACCTGTCCACCCGATAGACTTGATCACCTTCACAGGCCCACAAGCCTACCCCTCTTTTCAGTTACTTCTGTGCAGGAAGTAGGGTGGGTCCACTAAAGTGAAAGGCAGTCTTCTGAAAGTCTGAATGTGAAAATGTTTCTGTAGATTTGGAACTGCTGACTACACTATCCACCACTGTTTACTAGTTGTCTACCCTCGTGTTAGTAAACAATCATGCAATTTAATCAATGATTAAAGTGATTTATGGCACAAACATAATTTTAACTGATTTTTGTTCAGAAGATCAGATGTGTTAGTAAATCACAGCTGATCGTAAAGCAGGATGTGCAATTGGTCACACTTAAATACTGTTGCATACCACATAAATTTTAACCAAAAATTACCAATCGATATACTGAGCAATACCTTTCTTAGTCAAAATTACAGGGCTGAAGTTGGTCCTTAGAAATTACTTTCCTGGGGTAACATACAGCTAATCTTACAATGCCATTTATCTAGGTATGGTAACTATTTGAAATCTTTTGAAAATGCCCTTGGTCCTTTATCCTCTACTGTGTATCTGGCTTATGTATTTGCAGTCAATTCATTCCAGCAGCATTGTACCGCTGAATAGAGAGACAATTTCATTAGGTTTTCATAATAGAAGATAAAGCTGGCTGTGCAGATAGAGGAAGATGAAGCATCTTTTGCTGGCAGGTTTTGTGACATATGAATTTCATCAGAGCCGTACATGAAGCTATTATCACATTCTCGCCCTCGGTGCAGTCACCTATAATCATAATCCACAATCACCTACAGGACATGCAAAATAAATGCCTGCGATTCTATCAACCCGTGAGCTACTTTAGAAAATGGATTGGCATTTTACATTCTTTCCATTTGTATTTTGACAAAATATATTTACATTGACTTTGTCAGCCTCAACAATAGATATTTTGGTAACAGATTAAACGTGGTAAGTACTGGATAGATTTATCACCCATAAAAAAGTTATCAATGTATTTTATTGTAAAATAAATCCTACTAGGGCCTTTATGGAAATTTGGAGATGAAAGTTCTGATAAAATTCTCCCAAGGTGGTTCGTTTTATTGAAAATAAAAAAAAAAAAAAAAAGGAAAGAAGATAAACAAGGGTTATGTCGTGTTTGATATAGGGACAACATAAAGGTATTTTGTCAAAAATTTCATTTGTTTTAACACAGTTGTATTAAAAACAACTTTTTATCAATTTTTTTATGTTTTTTAAAGGTTTACGGTGTCTCAAAGATCCATTTACTTCATCACATGATTGACATTTATGTTTCAATATATTTCTAATGTCGAAATTGGATTCAGTTCCAAATTAAAGGGCAAATACATAACATAGGCAGCATAAGTAAGAACGAACATCATGTTGTTAAGTAGGTATTTTCCATGTATGGGGCCATATTTATAAAGGCACGGTTATTCAATAAAAGTTCTTATCGTTAAAAATGGTGCTAATTTTGCCCCAACCAATCAGATGTTAGATTTCAAATTTTTAATAATATCTGATTGGTTGGGGCAAAATTAGCACCATTTTTAATGATAAGAACATTTATTGAATCTCCCTGATAGAATATAAATATACTAATATCTTTAAACCGATCGTTAATTTGTTTAGCGATCATTAATGTACGATTGTTATTGTTAATTAACAATAACGATTGTAAATAAACTATACCAATCATAAATCTAAGATAATGCAATCGTAGATTTATGATCGCTATAGAATACCATAGTTTACTACCCCATGGTATTCTACTAGAGATGACCGAAACTGACGGGTTTTGTTCTGGTTTTTTTGTTTTCCAATCTCGGGAAAATCACAAAGATCCGAAAATGGAACTTTTCGAAAAATTCTCAAAAATATCCTTGAACGTTCGATGATCCTTGAAAATACAATTGGAAACAATTTTTAAGATTCCAACCATATTTTCGAGTATTATCGAACGTTTGATAACAATCAAAAATGCGCTCCGGAGTCCCGAAATCCGAACAATCCATCCAGCTTCAGGTGGAACATTTGGTTTTTCGGAACCGAGGGGTTCTGTGTCGAATCCGGGTCAGAGTCGGACCCCATCACTATATTCTACAGCTGAATGGTCATTAATTAATTTACGGCCGCTGTCATACATTATCGATAATTAATAAACAAATAAAATTGCGATACCACGCGTTTATAAATATGGCCCTTAATGAGGACTTTAAATGCCACATTTGAAAATCTAAAAATGCAAATGTCGATGGGGGACCCTTTTTCCTTTTTAAGCTCTGGTACTGGTAACATTCTTTGGCTTGTCAAAGCGTCATTTGGCATCAACCAAAGATTTGGATGCTGTTAAAATCAACAGCAGAAGAGAACCATGGGGAACAAAAACAGAGGCATTATCAATGAGTGCATTGTATTACAGATATATATTGTGGGTTTCAAATATAAAAGTATAGCAATTTAAGTCCACATTATGTAAGAAATTGTTATTCATTTCTTTATAGTGAACAGGTTCAGGGGAATGTATCGCTCCGTAACTCAGGAAAAGTGCAAGTGCAACCATAGGTAAGAGAAGAGCAGTAACCTTAGTCTTACGCATTTCACAACTGCATGGCCGCTTCATCAGAGACCATGTATCAATAAACTGTGATGTGATACTTACCTGTGGGGGCTCTTTTCCTGAGTTACGGAGTGAACAGTTCCCTGCACCTGTTCACTAAATGCAGTATCGCAAGACTTGCTGAGTCTCTCTAGCGAGGGGGGATCTGCACGCTGGAATGCCAGACCCGGGACTCAGAGGCATATCGGAGAGCACTCCTACTCTCGACCTCGGTATGTTTTGATTAATTATTTCTTTAAGTTGTTTATATTTCCCACCATTTTACAAGAAATAAACAATGTTTATATCTTTAAAGATCTTTGTATTATCCATTATCCTCATTGGTTGTACTTGATCTAGGGTGCAGTGCTTCCTTTCAATAGATGTCTCCTGCAACCTGAAGCACACCAACATAGGAACCTACTGTGAGGCTAGGTGTTCTACTTCTGGAGCTGGGTACCATAGCAGTGATCCTGACTATCCCCAAAAAGTTTTGGCATGTTCCTAAGAGCCCTTTGAAGCTTGTGGGTTTTCATTCAAAGAGGATTGTCTAATTAGTGCTCTGTTTAGCAGCCCACATAACAGTAGCTGACTGCAAGATGGTGTAACTGATTGATATTTATAAAGTGAATTGGAAAGTACCATTCGAACTACACCACCATGAGCCATCCAACACTGAAACCATTGGTATGTAACACAGAAAACCTTTTCATGATGTTAAGATATCTTGCCTTATATTGTTACCATATCTTGCTTTAAAAAAATAAAAGTAAAATCATATTATTTGACAAAAAAGGATGTTTTGTATTAGCACAATAAAACTTGATCACTGTAAGGACCCATGACCTTTGGAAAATAGACAATGGGAAAATAGACAATGGGTGTCTAGAAATATACGGCAGTTGGTCCTTCTAATAAAGAAAAAACCTGGCAAATGAAATGAGCTAGGAGTATAATTTCTAATTGGACACGTTTAAAGTACAATTTAGCTGCTTTACTAGGCACATTTTATTTTCTGAGTTTCCTCTTTGGAACTGCTAAAAGACCAAATACAAATACATATACAAATACATATAAAAGTAGAGCATTACTGGGCACAGAAAGTTAATAAACAGTGACTTGTACATACGTGAAATTGATGAAATGCAACTGTGCTTCATGTTGTGGGAGTGTGCAGTGTTATAAGCAGACAGTAGGTCAAAATAGTAGCACTGGAGCCATTTCTTCTAGAGAAGGGACAGTCACCGAGTTTCTTTTTGCCAGTGGCTTTATGAAGAAGTAAAATTTTGCATCTTCTAAATGGTATCACGAGGCTTGATTTCCTTCCCAAAGCTATGCTCTGCCCTCGTAAAGCCAAGTAGGAAAACCTGCTTGAATATAATGTTCAGCAAGTAGTTAGAACAGCACATTGCAAGGCAGATACATCAAGCCAAATATAAAATGAGCCACCATAGGCAACTCTTGAATGCCTCTAAGGATGGATTATTGAAGATGATAGTTTCAGTACATGTATAATGATAGTATTACTGGAAAAAGGCCTTGTCTTATGACACATCAAAAGTAGACCAATATGTTGTGGCATTCATCAAAAGAATAAATTATTGGAACTACTGCATAAAACGTAGAAGGAGGTTATATGTCTGAGGAATTGTGGGTATATGGAAAATACACTGGATTCATAAATTTTATGAAGATACATTTTGGTGCATTGAAGTCTAGAATAATTAAATATGATTATTTTTAGGTAATAGGTATTACATGTATTAATCTGATCTGATAATAGACTATTTTGCAAGATTGCCAGTGCTGCATAACAATTAAACTTTTTAGCCCAGCAACAGGACCCTAAGAAGACCCTCAAACATTTTGGTAATAAAATCCAGGCTTTCAGTATATTAAAAAATCTTATGTTCCTTTGTTATGGCAGCTATCCAATCCAACCCTTGGATTCAAATAACTTTCCCTTATACAGCAGTTCTTTATTTACAAGTACAATTGTGCCTATTCCTTCATTTCAGTGGGAGATGTGACACCTCATTAGAATAAGATCTAAACATCATCAATAGATTTCAATCAACAAGTGACACTCTGTGCTCAAATTATCATAGAAAAACAAAAAATGCTTGCATGGGTTTACTAAGAAAACTGAATTGAAATTGAATAAGCCATCTTTTTACACACTGGAGCATATAATGAGTATGAAAAAAATTTAAAAGTATTATTGATCTTCAGAATACTAACCTGACAATTTTAATGGCATGTAAATTATTTAGTAAATAAAACCACCAAGTTTTCTTTTCTATGTTTATGTTGTGTTATTTTTGAGTAATGGTAATACAATTAAAATATAAATATTTTACATTACAACTTGTGCATTCATAAAACAAAAAAGTTTACATTCTGGTATAAGATGTTACTGTCATAGTTCTTTATATGCACAATTTCTTATATATATTGTATTCTGTTTAGCTAAAACTTGACTCTAGAATGACATTTAGACCAGCCTTTGGATCAATTCTGTTGCCCACAAATTGACACCAGTAACCTTTTCTCAGTTGCTAAAAAGGCATTCAACCCTTCTTTAATTCTAACAGCAGAAAAAAATTTAGTTTCTCTGTTGTTACAGTACTGCTTCTGTAAAACATGTTTTTAAATCTTATGAAATACTTAGAACCTCTGGAAAAAGAAAACCTATTTGCTGTTAAATAGATTTTTATTTTTTCTATACCAGGTCAGTGTGTACAACCCAAATCACCCCCCCCCCCCCAGCCAGATGTATGTTCTCTGGCCAGATGTATGATGTTAGGCCTGTAACGTAGGTGCAAATTTTGGCAGGTAAGCTGCCGTGTATGACCGGTATAGCTTGCCACAAAGAAATCTGTTTTCTTCAATTACACAGAGCCTTTCCACAAAAAAGTAAATGTTCACTTAGCTGAACCATTATGTTCAAAGAATGTAAATGCAAATTGCATAATCTCACTTTATTTGTGTGAATCAACCAGTTTAACACCAAGGTAACTGTATTTGAAATGTATTTTACCTTTCTATTTAAATTTGTATCATAAGCAAATGCATTACAGAGGCAGGCTTCTAAGAAACTTTAAAAATGATTTAATAGAAGCAGTTATGATATAGAGTAAAAATATCATAGGTACAACTAGAAGATTAACCATTAAATGCTATTCTTAGCACAGAATGTATATGATCTTTCATTTATTTTACATTTAGGGCCATATGTGTAAAGGTTTGTTATCAGTAAAGTGCCATAATAAATCTTTATAGCAAGCAGAAAAACGACCACTAGTAGCAGGTGCTTTTTACGATGGAGATATTTTTTTCCCCACTGTAGCGAAAATCCTCGTTGTGGTCTGAAAGCCAATACCAGATGGTATTTCAACACTGCCCAGTATCACCTCAATAGAAAATATAGAGGGTCCTAGGGTACTGTGCTCAAAAAGAATGGTACAAACCCTAAATAGGACAGAGGTGCAAAAACCCTTGATTGAATACAAAATAATTGATAGAAGAATTTTTTTTCCCTATCAATTATACAGTATCGCCTCAATGACATTACCTTTATCGAACCTTTATAAATATGTCCTTTAACTTAATACAACAATAAATTCCAATATTGTTCCTTTATTCGTGTGATTGTAATCCCCATAATGTTATTTTCGATGTTGTTGTGCAATTGCAATTGAAACACCCCTAAAGGTGCCAATGCACAAACACTTATCTGCAGATGTTCCCAAAATGTTCCGGACAATCGCCTGGCCCTATATTTTTTATAACCGTTGTTACAGGTGTAACATTGAATGTAAAGCAGTATCCGTCCAGCAAATGTCACAGGAATGACAAGTGTATGACCAGCTGTCAGTTTGCTTTCTAAGGTTTTTTACTATGTATAGATATTCAAACACAGACAATGCACCAAAACGTAAGTGGGGTATGTAATAGGGGAAATAGGAAGGGTGTGTGTGTGACCACACTGGGGGCCAAAGTTAAGGGGCCGCAAAGTTCTACCCTTCCACAGATACAAGGCACCATTTAGCAGCTACTATGCATGACATAGGAAGGGGAGTCACATTCTTACTAGTTACATCACGATAAATACAATGATTTTTTTCTTTTCTCTCCATTTGATGAATGCTTTGAGTGCTATTAAAGGAACCCTTTTTTGGTATTTAAGCTTACAGGGTGGGGGAAGTTGGGCTCTGATGCAGGGGGTTGTTGAGTTGGTGGCCCGAACCTGGCATCTGATCCTGAGGGGACCTATGCCTGCATCAGGGTACTTAGGTGTGTAGGCACACCACTAGAAATTGTATCCCTGTCATTTTTACTAGGTATATAGGTACAGTTGAGTAGAGGCACACTGTTTTTACAGTGGGGAGGCGGGCCCCCATGATTGACTAGCAGGCATTTTAAAAATGTAGTATCAGCTATCGTAGGCATATTTATTTCTGGCTTGCAATATATTTAGAAGGAGATGCTGTATGCGGTTAACATATACTTAAAGGGCATGTCCACCCTCCTAAATATACTTTGCCCAACTGTGTAGTCTTAAAGGATCCCTACCTTTCTCTTCTGCTCCTTATGGTTGTTTTGCAGGGCCTGATGAAACTCTGGATCCCTTTGGTGGCTGCATCAGTACAGAGGAGTTTCAACCTTTTTGGTCTTGACCTTCAAAATTTAACGTTGAAGCCTGGGGCTGTTCTGTAAACCTTAAAGTGGTATAAACCCCGGCGGTTTCACACATCCTTAGTAAAGACAATGTACCCAAGTCTTTTAAAGTAAGATAATTTATATTATTTATACTTTTTTTTTTAGACAAAGCTTTCTTTAAATCCTTACATGGTGATGCACAGAAAGCCCCAATAAGCTCCCTGTGCAATCGCTCTGGCGATGTAACATTGGTTAGCATGTCTTTTAACTCCATTTTCTGCCACTGTGCCTTTCTGAGCATCTGGCTGTTAGTTTCTATTCTAAAAAGTATTTTAAAGAAGAATGCAGAGCCCATGTATATTCATAAAAAAGGTTTATTACATCATATTTACTGCATACTGTAAAATACTGTTAAATAATAGTAAAGCCATCACAAAAAGTACTTAATCCACTATAAATTGAACTGTTATAGTTACAATTTGTAAGGAGAAACAAAAACACAAAAAGCTTGTTAATGTACCTTTTCCAGGTAGAAACCTGGAAGAGGTAAGTACTTTGACGTATAAAAATGGCATTGTTGGAATTCAGCTCTCCTTTTAAAGAAAACAAAAGTTAAAGCACAATTATTCCCACCTCCCCTTGTTTCTTCTTCCATAGCTGCATAGTACTCAAGTGAGGACCTAACCATCTAAGTCCTCAAACCTGGGTACTTAAACTAGCATTTGTTTTTACTTGCTATAAATTAAGTTTCCCTCAACATTCCAGTCCTCCTACGATGTAGCCAATGAGAAGACATGCTCAGCGTAAAATTGTCCTTTACATTTTAACCAAACAGGGACTGTATATAAATGTCTTAAGCTGGGTACACACGATGAGATATTTCGGTCTGATCGACCGATAGTTCAGTGTATTGGTCGATCGGACCGAAATTATCGCATCCGAATGCAGCCATGTCCAACCGATTGTTCGTCCGAATCGGACGAAAGGAGGATCGGACATGGTGAAAAACCTCGTCCGATCTTGCAGTCCTCTATGGACCGCACGATCAGTCGTGGTAACTGTCGGACGCGGCTGCTTTTGCCGCGACCGACAGTCCTTCCTCCTGGCCGACCGGTCGAAAATATCGAACGGTCGGTCAGGAGGAAAAATCGCTAGGTGTGTACCTAGCTTTATATGGCCATGTTCAGCATCTGTTGTTCCATCTCTTTTTCCTTTATCATGTTATTAAACGTATCTCTTTTTCTTTTCCGTAGGAGATATACACTAAAAAAAAAAAAAAAAAAAAAAATTTGTTTTTAAAGTCTGTCATAATATTTAAAAGTATGAAATCATATCACTTTAACATTCATTTTATATTTAATAGCTGATACTATCAAAAAAAACATTTTCTGCTTACATTACATCCTGCAAATCATAGCGCAAATAGAGATGGCCGAAACTCACTAGTTTCGTTCCGTTTTCGGATTCCCAGATCTGGAAATCCAAAACCGGAACAAATTTTCGATAATTTTCGAAAATAGCCTTTTTCGAGTTTACGATCATATTTTTGAGGATTTTCGAACGTTTGATGCTATTTTCGAAAATAATCGAAAATATCTCTGTACATTCAAAAATTCTTGAAAATTTGTTACAAAGTCCTGAAATCCGGAGGATCCGTCCAGGTTTGGACAGATCATTCGGGTTTCAGAACTGAGGAGTTTCGTGTCTGATCCAGGTTTGTGTCGGACCCGGATCCCATCTCTAGTTGTAAATACAGGTTTAAATATTATATAACAAAAATATACTCACCCAAGGAGAACTACCAGAATTATAATTAGAATACTGCAGATGGAAATAATGACTGCTGCAATCGTGACTGTTAAATCTTTTTTTGTAGTGCCAGGATTCATGGTTATTGGGTCCATATTTAAAATGGGATGAGGGGTTGGTTTGGTAGGGATCTTTATCACTGCAAGAGATAAAAACCTAAATATCAGACTTATACAATTAAATATACATAAACATACATGAGCTAAATTAATTACAAATATAAGCCAAAAAGGAGCGCAAGAAAGCAATAAATGAAGTTTAATATTATTACAGGAACAGGTCGGCACCTCCTATATTACAAAATCGTGTCGATGTCTCACCTAACATACAGGTGGTGCTATGAGAACACTAACAATTGGAAGACTATGTAATAGAGCAGGTGGCACAGACGTAGCCAAGATATTGAACTAATTGCTTTAATTTAGCCACCGAGAAGGACAAGCCTTTAAATCAGCGCTATAATGAAAATTATGCATGTAAGCATAAGAAATATTTATGCATATGTATATATTTGATTGGCATACAGTGAAAGTGCTGTGTTTCTATTTCCCTCTATATACATACCTATCACATTGATATTAATTGTGCTTATTGGAATCTTTGTCTTCAATGATCTTGCTGTACAAGAGTAATCCCCTGCATCCTCCATGTTCGCTGCATATTTCACCAACTGCGGGTCACTAACTGTTTTCAGTATAACCCAATTGTGATTTTTCTTCTGAAAAGCAGTATGTTACATTAATAAACATGACAGATCAAAGAAAAAATATACAATAAACAGTAGAGTGGTTCAGTGGGCAGCCTTGCAGCGCTGAAGTCCTAAGTTCGAATCCACCCTTGGACACATCTGCAAGGAGTTTGTATGTTCTTACCGTGCTTGTGTGGGCTTCCTCCGGGCACTCCGGTTTCCCCCACAATCATAAAGACATACTGATAGGTTGTATGTGTCAAATAAATCTGCTTAGATTGTAAGCTCTTTGCGGCAGGGCCTGATGTGAATGTATCTATGTAATTGTAAAGCACTATGGAAGATGTTAACGCTGTGTAAATTCACAATAATAATAATAATAAACAATGTTTGTATCATATTCTTTGTTATATATGTATTTATGTGTGTGTTTATTTAATATATGCACTTATTGACTTTATTGATTTTAGATTAAAATAAGGCCATGAAATATTTTACTAAACCTTTTCCAGAATATATTCCATTGCTTCCTGGACTCTTCTATGAAACTTCACGCCACATTTGAAATTAATATCATCGTCTTCCTTTACTTTAATCTCTTGACCTATAAAATGATAAAGACATGCAAGATGATTAGCTAACTATTAGCACTAACTAACTGGACAAAATTATTTTGTATAAAAGTCACTTACGGCCACAATTAAGCACCTCATCAATGCAAGTGGAGTAGAGCTTCCCAACACATGGTTTGCAGCGTTTCCCATTTTTGTCTGCATTAAAATATAATACGTTTTAGTTAGGATTTTAGAAATATACAATCGCTTCGGTAATAATACGTGATGGACCTGAACCCGAACCTAAGTTTGATCCAAACCTTATGGGTTTGGACGAACTCGAACTATCCGAACTAGTTTCAAACTATTTTGAGTTTTCAGAAGTCGCGGACTTATTTTCAACAATTATCAAAAATTAGATAATTATCGAATGTAATGTTCAAATTCGGTAACTCGACTGTAGCCTTTGATTTCAGTAATTCTTGAATGTATCGTTTGGTAACCCGCGAATGTAATGTTCGATTTTAGATAACTCTCGAATGTAGCCTTCAAATTCATTAATCCTTGAATCATTCCGTAACCCTTGAATGTAGCGGGTGGAAACCTGACAATTGCCCGATCTTAAAGGAAGAAGTGTTTAAAAGTGTTTAGGTGACATGTTCCCCATTTCCCAGGTGCCACAGCCATTTACACTAAGTTACCATTGATATTTTATCTGTTATTTGTCTGATTGTTTTAAACTATTATCTCCCTTTGACATTAATGGGTTAGTTTCTGAGCTTCCATACTTTTACTGAAGCTGGAAAGTTCGTAAACGAACTGAACTTCAGTAAGTTCGGTCATCTCTAGTAATAATATTATTTGTTTAGTGATTTAATTATGTGATTGTTTAATGGTATGAAAGTACACCCATATTCAGTTCCAAGATTTGAACTGTTGCACCTATGACTGGCAGCTGCAAACAAGCAAGCAGAGAGGGGTAGCGCGGCAGAGTGGCAAGAGACTGAGTTTTGAAAGTATGTTTAGTTGCACCTTTGGGAAGGTAAGTAAAACGTAACTGGGGTTTAAGCGGGGTCCTGCAACTGTATGTAAAACTTTAATTCATTGGTGGACATGCCCTTTAAATGCACTTTATGGATGAATGGATCAGCAAGTGTGACCATCTCTATAAAAGCAGAAGCAGTTTTGTAACAGTTAAAGATACATACCTTGACATAAGTTTCCTACACAAATGCACAACTGGCAGTCCTTTACCACATCTAAAAAAATGAAAAAAGATAAAATAATTTCTTATTGTTGAAAGGCTGTCTTGTACAACAATATTTCAATGTGTGTGTGTTTATAGATATACTTAAATAAATTTGCTTAAAAATCCTAGCAAACAAGTTAGGCAGGTAAGTATATTAAATTATATCTGTTTGTCTTTAAAGATTGTAGCCACAAGCCCATTACCTAATAATAATATATTGGTAACACTGGCTTCTCTGAAAACAAATAATATTTGGAAATAAATTACCATATTTATAAACCCGTGGTATCGCAAGTTAGCGATTCCGGGCGTTATCAGTAATGTACAACAGCGGACATAAATGTATGGCAAACGTTTGTTAATTTGCAAACGTTCTGCTGTAGAATACCATGTGGTAGTAAAATACGGCAATGCTTTTCTATGGGGATTGTAAATCTGCGATTGCGATACTGCACGTTTATAAATATAGCCCAAAGTCTAGCCAAAAAGACTCATAGATACTTACCATGACAATGTTTGTTTTTGTTGGCTATACACACCAATTTTTCTTCTTTGCATGTGTCACAGTTAATTACATTCCGGTTTAGAATACCTTTTAAAATGAAAATAGGTATATTAATAAATATATCACAGTATAGTATATTACCTTACAGGTCTTACAAATTTGTATCTTAAAGTTACTCAATTTATAGTAGGTTAGCACAACTTTAAGAAGGGAATGGCAGCTGCTGCAATTGATTTAACATTGTGCTTGCGGCTCTTTTGTGGGACTTGTTTAATAATAGCAAAAACATTTATCTACCTGACATACACTATTTAACACTAGCAAAACCCAAGGTAGACCAAGTAGACTTGTGATTTGTATTTAATTTAAAGGACAACTACATTGTACACAATATTGGAAGGTAGGACTGGAGGGTAGGAACTAGTGTAGAGTTGGACAAGTAGATTTGGGCAACCAATCCTACCTCCCAGCCCCAGGAACTTTCCACCATAACTGTTGTTAATTTTTTCCCCCTTTATATGCACTTTAATTCAATCCTCTAATTTATAACAGTAAGTGAAAATTATATTCGTGCAATGCTAAAGGTTTAAAGGGGAAGCTCAGTGCAAATACATATACTTTCAAAGGGCATGTCCAGCCCAAAACTAAAATTGAACCCCATACTGGCCCCACTGTGACGTTTAAAAAAATGACTTACCTTACATCTATATCCTTAACCTCAGTATGGCAGTGACATGTGCAGGGGAGCCTTTCCCCCCCTCCTCCCACCATCCGAATCCATTCTCTGCAGCTGAGGCACCTGCATTAAACCCTTTGGCCATTGGGACAAGGCAGTGGCTCAGTGGTTAGCACTGATGCCTTGCAGCACTGAAGTCCTGAGTTCGATTCCACCCTCGGACACACCTGCAAGGAGTTTGTATGTTCTCCCGTGCTTGTGTGGGATTCCTCCAGGCACTCCAGTTTCCCCCACAATCATAAAGACATACTGATAGGTTGTATGTGTCAAATAAATGTGCTTAGATTGTAAGCTCTTCAGGGCAGGGCCTGATGTGCATGTATACATGCAATTGAAAAGCGCTATGGAAGATGTTGGCGCTTTATAAATCCATAATAATAATACTAATAAATAAGGTAGGTACCCCCTTGCCCACCCCCAACCAACAAAATATTTCTTCAAAACATTTTTTAGATTGATACTTACAGCCCCTTGTCTCCCGCGGCATCTCTATTGACAGGAGCTGCATCTGTGATTGCCAATCACAGACGCGGCTGCTTATCCGGCCCCTGCTTGCAATTTCTGCAAGCAGGCAGCCGGATCAGAGATGCTGCAGGAGAGAAGGTGCTGTAAGTAGTGATCTAAACATTTTTTTAAAGAAATATCATGGCTATTGGGGGTGGCCAGGGGTCACCTACATTATGTCCAAACATCATTTTCAGGGTGGACATGCCTTTTAAGAAAAAGGAGCAGTATTTTTCCATCTTAATGACGTTAACTTGCCTATTCGGCATTTTATCTGTGTATAAATAAATGCTTCCGAAATACTGACTTCCTGTTTGCAGGACCCCTAATAGAGACCGTTATGGTCTTGCCCTTGATCCAGCACCTGGATTGATTCAGTTGCTCAGAAGAGATCTGAGCATGTTTGACCCATCCAACAGCAAATCAGTAGAAATTACTGTTAGGAACATTCCAAGGTAGTGTACATTTTAAGAAGAAGAAGGACCATTACAGAACCTAAAATGTCAGCTTATTAATGTCAACAGTAGGGAATAGCAAGTGGTATCATTTCAAAATGGAAGAGAATATGTAGAATAATTAGGTATGCGTAATATAGTAAGAACATTAAAAATAATGATATTTTCCACTGAACTTTACCTTTAAACATTTTCCAATTTTTTTGAATACAATAAGAATTTAGGTTTACTTACCACAATTAATGGCATCTAGAAATGGGGAAAAAAAAGAAAAGATAAGTGAAACCAAACTGCAAAATAATGCATTGTATACAAGAAGTCAAAACACTTATCCTAAACAATACCAGGTTGGCTTGACTAATTGGTTAAAAAGCATTTACACATTATAGGGTTTAAATATAACTTACTTTGCTGATTTGGGCATGATCCTAAAAAAAAAGAAAAGAAAAAGAGTGTATCAGCCAAACAGAGAATCAGAGAAAAATGGTTGTTATTTGCTATTTTTAAATGTAAGCTTCCAACCATATAGAGAAATTATCATTTATAATATATTCATAGTATCACACAATGTGGTAACTCTTTGCACATGCCCAGTTCTAATTTACTGCAGGAACTTGTTTACAGCAGGTCACTCCTGTATGTATGTATGTATGTATGTATGTATGTATGTATAGTTTATTTATATAGCACCACTTGGGGATGCAGCGCTGTACAATAACAAAATACAAAAGGGTGCAAATACATAAATAGTTCAGTACATAAATATATAAATTATATAAATATAATTATAACTATATATGTGCTAGAGCCTTGCTACAATAGGATAGAAGGTCACTGCCCCATAGTGCTTACAATCTAGTTAAGAGGGTAACATACAGATACAAAGGAAAGGATAGAAGTGCAGTAGTAAGACTTATACAGTGCAATTAAAACAATCATATACTGTGCTGGTTACCAGATAGGTACAACTCCTAGTAGTAATCTTTAGTTAATCCTGTTACAGTCTGTATTAGGCAGGACATTTTGTGACTATAGTCAGTAGGTGTGGACAGGCAGTGTACATATAAACAGTTATCTTATCCAGTTCTTTAGGGGGTTACATTTGCTTTAATGCCATTTTCTATAGTGGCCATTGGTGTTCTTGGGTTTATACTTTTAGATATATGGGTTAGTTCTCCCATAAATTACTTACGATTCTCAAAGTCTTCAAAGATATAGTCAACTTTTGGCTGTAAGGCTTTGAGGCTTGAACTGACGACATTAAGAAGCTCCATTCCTAGGATGAATGTAGATAAGAAAGTATAGAATGTAAAATGACTGTACAGCGCTGTGTCCCCGAGTGGCGCTATATAAATAAACATATACATACATACATACATACACCACCTTGTTGCTAAATTCAATTTGACAACTGTTTAACTGGGAGCAGTAAAGTAAACTTACCTTTAGCTTTGGTATTCTTTATTTGTTTGATTTTGATTTTGTATTCCTTTGCCAGTTCATTTATTCCAAATTTGTCTGTAAATAAGAAGCTTACATTAATTGCATGGACAGATTCATTTTGAACAGCAAGATATACATCTTCCTTTTCCCCTTCTACATAACTGTGTTTATTACATATTTTACTATATAAACCCTCTATTCATTTTATACTCTGACATTTAAACTAACAACTGGCTGCTAGACTTATTGACCCTAGCAAAATTGCAGTAAAGTCCTGCAAAACAAAATGCTAGATTTTTTAAAAAAAAATCACAACAAATAAACCTAAATAAATATTTCTCATCTTATACTTAATTTAACAAAAAACGAATACCGGTATATGTGAATAAGAACATTGCAATAGTAATATTAATGAGAATGCACAACATCATAAACAAAGGGGCATATTTATAATAATAACGAGCGTTATCTTTTCGCGGCTGTGGATAGCAGATAGCGGATCGGCGTGGGTGGTCGCGTTACTCAGAGGGGCACGGTGGAGGTGGGCATACCACCCCACTCCCGTGAGGTACCTCTGCGGGCCGCCAGGGGTACCCCCGGTGGGCATCAGCGGCCCCAATGAGGTCGATGTTGCCGGCATCATCTATTTTTTCCACGGCGATGTGCGGCGGTAATTTTACTGAGCTCATTTCAGCTGTTTATAAATATGGCCCACAGTGTTAAATGTAATTAAAAAACATATAGCAATATTCTTTTTTCAATAAATACAAATCACTAATAATGAAAAAACTGTATCATATCAATCTTTCACTGTATATTTCCTATGATAACATTACCTAGTGTCTTATACTGATGCTTTTCCATGATCTCATTATATTTGGCATTGTAGAAATCCCGGATCTTCACATATTCTGCTCTAACCTCCCAGAGTTGATCATCCAAAAAATTAAAAAATTCCCGCAAAACTATTTTGGAATTTTTGTCACATTTAAGACAAGAGGAAGCTGGATGAACATTAATTACAATTATAATAAATAAAATCCGTAATTGGAACAATATTAAATGAAAATTCATTTTTAAAATGCTCATTGAAAATGTTCTGCCTGTTTGTTCTTAGCAACAAGATGAAATGATGATCTGCAAAGCAAACACAGGATTTTATTCTATCCTTTGTGATGTCATAAATGACATCATAAATGACATCACTGCAGTTACAAACATATTTTAAAGTTTGTTGGTTGTAAGGTGCTTATTTAATAAGAGGTGCAGAGTCTTTCTGTTAATCTGCTGCAACCAATTAAATAATTTCAAACTGTTTAAGAGCTGTAAAAAGATATCATCTGATTGGTTGCTGAAAATTTACAGCGCAGGCAAATTTTTGCACTTCTCATTAAATAAGCCCAATATGTTTTGCAATTTTAAACTCTCTATTTTAATGCTTTGCAAGTCTTAGCAGTAAGTAAACAAATGTATGTGTGTCCACTTAAACAAAAAAGAACAAAATAGCTTTGAGCATTTTGATGAAAATGTCCCAATTTTATTTTGTTGAACATTATAAAAGTGAAACATGTTTTTTTTATCAGTCCATTGATTTTGTAAAGCTCAACACACGCTTTAAAAATCTAATTAGGTTAATAATTAAAAACTCCAACTGAAATCCAACAAATGCCAAGATTTCAGTTATTTTTTGGAAGTTGAAATGCAAATGATTAACCAGTGTCAGACTGGGCTGCTGGGGCCAAACAGGTAATCTGATGCCCACCAGCCACATTCATGTCAATAAATAGTCGTTGTTGGTCATATACCGTACTCTCAAGACAGATCAATACATTGATGGCTAACTCTTGGACATGCTACATGCAAATCCATGAAGTGCAATACGATTGGTTACACAGTACATATGTCATTACAGTCCAGTAAACTGAATGCTAACTTATGGGCATGTTACATATATGCAAGTCCAGTGTAGTGCCATTGATTATACATATTATTGTTAGTACAGTCCAGGGCACTGATTAAGGCTCTTGGCCATGTATATGATTTCAGTTATATGAGATATTTCTAGCCTGTTAAATTTTGGGCTTTTGTTGCTCTTTAAAAATTCATCAACTTACAAAACTTACAAAACATATATATTCCTATGTGAAAGCTCTGCGTTTGCTTAAACGGACTTATATGTAATCATATTTTGTGACATTTACAACAGAACAAACATTTTATTGTTAAATATACATTCTGGGTGTTTTTGACACCATGATAGTTAAATGGATTGTATAACCCAGGAGAGCAAATGCTGATATCTCATGCCTCAGATTTGTCTATAAGAATAAATGAACTTGGCAGTCAGGTAGCAATGGAAATGCAATTTGGAGTTGCCTACAGTGTGTTTTATGCATTGATTTCCCCAGTTAAAAATAGCATGTTGTTAAATATTTTTGTAAAAGTATTGTTGACCTTTCTTTCAATTGCTCTTCTAACGTGTAACATTTCTTCTGTGTATACTATTATAAAGTTAGTGGTTAGGTGGATATTTCATGCCTTAGTGCACACTAATGGTAACATTGATTTAACTTTATAGATTCAATGTGCAGTGGTGCAATGTATTTTTCAGTTGTCTCTAGATGAAAAGTTTTTGCACAAAATGTCAGTTATGTTTATATAAATCAAAGCAGAAATCATTCTTGTTATTCCTTTCTATAGAAACGTATGTCATTTTCACTTCATTTTTTCAAAGCCATGGCCATTGCGATTTAAAAGGCAAAGAAGGTATTGACAGTTAAAACAGGAGGTTTCCACCTTCCCCTCTTAATAGTTTTTTTTTGACAATAGTCCATCCCTTTCAAGTTCCAAGTAAAGCTGCATCATCACAAAGTTGCATAGTAAAACATAACAAAACGTTTGCAAGTAGCTAACTAAGATGATAAGCTGATAATCGTAGTAAACTTTTAGCCCCTTTAACATAATTTGAATAAATACAGTATGCAGACAAAGAGAAAAGCTCACTGAGATTAATACACATGGGCACACAAAGATTCACTTCTTCTTTAGTGGCAATGTTGCAGAAGTTTTACAGGACTGGCAGAAATAATGAAAAAAAAACTAACAAAAAATAAATGTTGACATTTCGTAGTCCAAAGAACATGGTAGGATTTCCCCAAAATAATAATTATTATACGTCACATATGTAGCCTATGTGTCCTTTAATGATGTTTTGCCCAGTCACAATTTTTTCTTCTTTATTGTATTAATTATTCGCACAATCCATTTTGGTCATTATGGAAGCTTTGCCATTTCAGTGTTTACAATTCCAGTTGATGTCTGGTAAATTGTTGATTTTCAAATTGATTGTTCTTTGTGCATATCTATTGCTTAAAGGACAACTATAGCAAAAATATAAATGACCCTGTTGCAGTTTTTCTGTTTAATTTGGCAGTTTTCTAGCTTTTAGGGCTGGTCCACAGGGACCAACACTGGGATGATATTCCTGACTATACAGGTTTATCAATCAGTAGTTTGCCAGTTGGAAATTAAAGCCATAATATTGGCACACAGGGCCGCCTCGCTAATGAAGCAGTGTGCAGCACAATGCAGAGCGGCACTTTGTAGTGAAGCGGCACCCTGTAGGGAAGGGAAAGAAGAAAAAAAATATTTTTTTTACTGAAGGCTAGCGTCCGTCTGCCATACTGCCTAATCTATCGGTGGGGGGGGTGCTACCTGAATACTGGCACTCACACTCACTGGCAGAAGAATGTTGCAGCCCAATCTGTCCATCCGACACTGGTAACCAGAACCGTCAGAGGCAGCACAGCTTCCTGGATCAACGCGGCGTGCGTGCGTCGGCGTGCGTGACGTCGGGACGTCAGCGCTGAAAGAGCGCTAGTTCAGCCCGTGAAGGACCATTACAGGCTGCATTCCTAACAGTGCCGCGCTTGTGGCCTAACAACTGTGGCCGAGAATCAGACTCGGAGACCGGAGTGTCCTGTCCACATTCCTCTTAAGGCAAGTCAAGTCAATAGATAATTTGATAGTTAAACAGATGATAGAGAGATAGATAGATAGATAGACAGACAGACAGACAGATAGATAGATAGATAGATTGATGGATATATAATTTGATAGATAGACAGATGATAGATAGATAGATAGACAGATGATAGATAGATAGATAGATAGATAGATAGATAGATAGATGATGATGATAGATAGATAGATAGATAGATAGATAGATAGATAGACAGACAGACAGATAGATAGATAATCTTTTGGGGATACTATTCTAGAGTGTGGGTCCTTCAATGTATTGTAAATAAATGGAGGAATGATATGTAAATATAATGATAATGACACACGTTAAATCAACGTGAATAAAGCCCCTCCCACTTCTGGACAAGCCACATCCCACTTCCGGACAAGCACCACCCACTTTCAATTCTAAAACCACACCCCTTCCGGTGGCGAGGGAGGCAGCATTTAGAATTTTGTTTCAGGTGGCAAAAAGTCTAGAGACGGCCCTGTTGGCACAAATCTATCAACATGTCTGATCTTCTTTGTGACTGATTTTTGTAAAATAAATGGGTCATATATGGTTGGTCTCCAAGTAAATTTCAGCTTATATTTCTTGCCAATATAAAAAAATATCTGACCATACAGCCAATGAGACCTAATATCCAAAAGATGCCCAGGGAGAGCACACAGCCACAGGGCAGCCGGAGATCTAAAAATAAATAGTATGGGGGGGGGGGGGGCAGCAGCAGATCAGACAAAATATTAGCCCATGTGAGCCAGTTTTCCGGGGGCACAACATGGGCACATTAAAAAACACCAATAACTTATGTTAGTATATTGTAAGGTGTACGAAACAGCTATTACACACCTTACAGTTAAACTGTGTGTGTTTTTAACAAAAATATTTAAGTTTACAGAATTAAACTACAATAATAGTTGAAGAACATTGCCTGGCTACATACTGGGCAATGCTGCTGTCTGTCCATCTATCTATATCTGTCTTTTTATCTCTATTTGCCTATCTATCTATCTATCTATCTATCTATCTATCTATCTATCTATCTATCTATCTATCTATCTATCTATCTATCTTGTAATCAGATAGGCAGATAGATAGATGGATAGATAGATATTATTATTATGAGATAGAGATATACCCTAAAGAGAGGCAAGTCCTGAGTACAGACTGAGTGCCCACAGCCTAGAAATTGAATCTGTCCGACACAGACAAAAATGTAAACCAAGAAAGAACAGACTGTGCCAGCACTGTGACCAGGGAACATTAAAAGATGAGACCCACTTCTTTCTACACTGCCCAAAATACAAAGCAATATGGGACCCCCATTTCAAGATATGGTCGGACTTTATCCCAGACTTCAACTGCTTAGATGAAGAGAGAAAACTCTATGGGCCTCATTTACCCAGACTCACTGGGCAAATATATGGAGTTAAAGTCATGCTAACCAGTTTTTTTACTTTAGCTCCATATTAGTGTTGGATGCGCGGGTTACACAAAAATCACCCGCGCATCCGACGCTCGCAATTTAATTTCGTGTTTGCGCTTGTTTAAGAGCAGGATTTTAACGCCAGCAGATAGCTGGCATTAAAATCCTGCAGTGGCTAAATCCCTACTGGGATTTACCCACATTTGCAAACGTGATATTAAATCGCAAACAGGACTTTACCCAGAGCGGTAGTGGCTAAATGGTAAATGAGCCTGTATATCCTGCTGGGGAAGAAGAAGCCACAGCAATTATCGGGGCACACTATGTAACGGCATGTCACAGACTGAGAGGAGCATAAATGAACTTAATGTCCATGGACTACTTGCCCAATTATCCCTTTATCCTTCCCCAATCGTTATATCCCACGACTGAAGCCCAATATACCCCTTATAGTTCTGTCCATATATTACTTATCCATTGATACCCATTACCCCCTACTGTGAACCCCTCTATACTAATGTGTTTTATTATTTTTGTTTTGACATTTGCTTTGGCAATGTCAACATGTAAATTCATCCTGCCAATAAAGCTCTTTTTGATTTGATAAATAGATATTGACAGATAGATAAATAGATAGATAGACGGACAGATAGATAATCTATCTATCTCTCTCCATATCTATCTCTCTCTCTATCTATATATCTCCATATCTATTTCTTTCTTTCTATCTATCTATCTATCTATCTATCATCTATCTATCTCCATATCTGTCTGTCTGTCTGTCTGTCTATCTATCTATCTATCTGTCTATCTATCTATCTATCTGTTTATCTATATCTCTCTCTCACTCTCTCTCCCTCTCTCTCCCTCTCTCTCTCTGTGTTTGTATTTAGCATGAGGGGAGTGTCCAGCTGCTGCCTGCTTAGAGCTAACACTGTCATTCCTCCTGGGCTTTAATTGCTGCTGTTTGGATGGGGAGAGCAGACTTCCCAATACCAATCCTGCTTGCCCCTCCACCTCTTAACAAGCATTACTGCAGCACCCTGTCCTGTGAGGAACTCTGTTAACTTCCTGCTGGCCAGACAATGTTAGGTCTTGTTAAAGTTTTTTCAAACAAAATTTTATTTAGAACTTACACTGCCCAGCCAGGTCAGAACAACATATTTGAAAAGCGGTACGAATTGGAAGGGGGAAACTTTGGGGGGAACTGCAGCTGTGAAATGGGGCATGTGCCCCATTGTGCCCCAGTGTAGCGCTGTCACTGTGGGTATGTGTATGCGGTTACCACAGCATGTGTGCCGAGATATACCAGTGTGATCTGTCTGTACACATGCTGTACAAGTCGCATGTGTATGGCCACCTTTACACTGCAGGGTGTAAAATGCCTTATAATTAGCTTGAATGGTTTTCTTTTTTACGCTAAAAGCAACCTATAATTATTTCAATGTCAGGCCATATTTTTGCGCTTGCGTTTGCGCATGTGATTTTTGCTAGCATTGCAATTGCGGCAACGCATGTGATTGCATTTCCGTTTGCGATATGCAATCGCATGTGATCACCATTTTTATGCGCAATCGCATGCAATTTCGTATCTCAAAATGAGAAATCACATGCCCAAACGCACCAGAATCGCACACGCAATCCGTGTGTGTTTGCAGCGCAGTGTTCCAGTGCCCTTATACAGTAATGTCCAGTTGGATGGTGATTATCGCCTTATAACCTACCCCTGTAGTGGATTTCTATGGGAGGAACTGTAAAATTATAGCCTCATAATCTTACAGTTCCAGGAGAAGAAGGAAACCAGAAGCCACAAATAAGTAGGTTATAATAAATAATGCACCCGAACTGTAAATTAAAGGGATATTAGAAGTCACCTTGGAGTTTTTGTTGGTATGTAATGAAATATAATGAGACTATGCTATATAATAATGTATAATACAATCATGTATTAATATGTAACTTTGACCAGCCTATTTGGTATGTCGACATGTATGAAATGTCCTTATAAACCGCACCCAAGAAGGGAAATGCAAGGAACGTTCTTACCTTACAAAAATAAGCTGTTTATTCTGTGAGTACTATATGCAATAAACTTCTATAGTATTAATGAACAACTTGAAGGGGTCATTTGGGGGTCTTTTCCTCACTGGGAAACAATGATGGGAAATCTACAATCTTATAGAAATAGTTCACTCAAAAAGTTAACTTTTCCTTTAATGTATTGATTGAAGCCCGGGAGGTTAAGGAGCTATTTCTTACCTCCTGTTCTTCTATCAATATCTTGATGAAGGGATGAAGGTAAGTATATTTACCTTTCACGTGATCCACCGCTGCAGAGCTGGAAATCTCTGTCCGCTTCCTGGTTCTAATCCACTATAGCGTGCATTATCGCGCATGCACGCTATAGTGGATTAGAACCATGAAGCAGTCGGGACCTGTCATTTCTGCAGCGGTGGATCACGCGAAAGGTAAATATACTTACCTTTGTCCCTGGCCCCTAATATATTGATTGAAGAACGGAAGGTAAGGCATAACTCCTTAACCTCCTGGGCTTTAATCAATACATCAAATGAATAGTTCACTTCTCGAGTGAACTAGTCCTTTAATTATTAAAATCTAGAATCATAGGTTTACATCCGCGATTGTAAATTTACATTCGCAACAATGGCCGTTAAAGGCATGGGATCGCAAAATTGTTATACTGCACTTTTTTAAACATAGCCCTTATTTCTAAATGAAAAATTCACAGGTGGCTTTAAATAGTTCTTATACTGAATGAGTTATAATATATTTCATTTGTATTTCAACTAAATATGGCTTTTAAAACTAGATAAAATATTCCCTTTAGGATGCCTCAAAATACTGATCTGCAGTAAACAGACTTAGTCGGAAATCTCTGTATGATCCTCTATGGAGCTTTTACATATTTATTATAACTTCACTTAAATGTCTTATCCCAGGAGAGAAAATTTTAAAAGTTTAACTTTTCTGCTTCTTCAACCTTTCATTCTAGTAGCTACAAAATACACTGTATGTTTTCAAAATATTATAATTTGAAGGAAAACTTAGGATTCACAAAGTACAAATGCACAATTCATGTGTATGTTTGCAACAATAGCTAACACAGCAGGAAATTAATATTAAGATATAAGAGACCTAATTACATGTACTATTAGGCAGTTATTATATATTTATATTAGTGCCTATATCAGTGTGTCACTCTCCAAATAACCTTCCAAATATTCAAATGACCAGGTGTTTCCCAAAGGTAAAATAATTTAATTTCCATATAAAGCAAAAGGTTTATTACCGTAAATAACACACATAATAGTGATGTTTCTGCCCAATGTCTAGTGCCTTTCTGGAAACAAACAAACATTGCACCAGTTTTCTGGTATCTTGTATCTTATTGCAACTACAGTGTGTATGTGAGAGTGTTTTTCTGTGTTTAAACTAAAATATTTTTTATATACCACTGGATTTACAATCAGAAGTTAGTAAAGTGTAATCAACAGGTGTTTGTTTAGTTTTCTGTGTGTTTCACTTGTCTAAGAAACCTATATTTCCTATTCTTCCTTGTGGTATAAAGCAGATAATTGGTTTTCTACCTCCGCACTACTCAAAATATGGAGGAGTGGTACGGAGGTAGAAGACCAATTACCTGCATTGTAAAGGGAGAAGAGTGCTCCAATGCCTCTTGCATAACTGGATACATGAGAGTGGAAATCCGATTGAGTGGATGGGTAAGAGGTGGGCCACAGCTGCTACAAATATACTTGTTGTATAAATGTGCGTGATTATTTATAGATATAAACGAAAAGGAGATTGTATTTTTGTAATCTGTTATATAGGGCCTAAAAGGTATCTTACTGTATTGGTTTCTGTGGAGTCCAAAAATTTTGATTAGCACTGGAGCATAAAATAAGATTACAATTCAAATTCCACAACAATCCAGTAAAACTGAATAGTTCGAGCCGAACTATTCGAATGTGAACGAATTCGGACTTCTTGAACTATCCTGGACCCTGGATTTTCGATATTTTCGGACTCTACACAAGCATTGAATCCGCGAGTAAAGGGTCCATTAAAACCTATATGCGAGCATCGAATCCGCGAGTAAAATGTCCATGGTATCTAGGCACAAACGAGCTCGAAAATAGCGCAAGTGAGAGTAAAATTGATTTTTCAAATGTCCTGGATATTTGAACATGTTCTTCAGACCATTTCCCAGGTCCCACAGCCATTTACATTAGGTTATCATTGATGTTTTAATTGTATTTTATTAGAACTTTTCGAACTATTTGACTCCCATTGACTTCAATGGGTCCGTTTTCGAAGTTTCGAATTTTCGGAAATAGCTTGAACGCTTGATATAAATTGAAGTCTCGAAATCTGAATGATCCGTCGGAACTGAGGGGTTACGTTTCAGATCCGAGTCGGACCCGGATACCCTCTCTACTGACACTTTTCATTATCTTTTCAAGTATAGTAACATAGTAATAGAGATTGAATATAGATTTAGTCCAATCTTTATAGCTTCTTATTAACCATTCCTAACAGATCCAGAAGAAGGCAAATAAAAACCCAGCTGAAAAAGGGAAACTCCTTTCTGACTCCAAATGGCCATTGGAAAGGATCCCCATATCAACCAGAACTAATAGGGCTATGTACCGAGAGCCGCAATCGCAAACATGGTGTAAAGTTAATGAGCGTTACTTATTCAATAAACCATTTGCGATTAATAGTACATAAGTGTTTGCGTTAGAAAGTCACGTTAAGAGCTTAACGTGTGTTTTAGTACTTTAGTTGCTTAAGTCTTGATACATAGCGGTAAAGTTACGTTAAGAGCTTAGCATGTGTTTTAGTAGTGGAATTGCGTAAATTGTGGTACATAAGCAATGCACGTACTCTCGCTAACAAGAAACCTCCATAGGCCACTTATTATATATTGACTTAAATTACAGAGAAATAAGTTCACTCAAACTTCCCCTTTAACAAAATCTGCTCCTGTTATTTGTTATGGTCGGTTTATGGTAGTAGGTAGTTAACTAATTGGCTTAGCAACACAGACGATAGCTCACAATGAACATACATTCATAAATATAAATGAAGCAACAATTATTTGCGTTGCATATATAAAGTAACATCAAGAAAAGCTTGCTTGCTACACAAATGCATGCGTGATTTGTGGTTGGTCTGCGTTGACCAATTACACATTACAAAATGGGCCAATCGTGAGGGTGAAATCACATGATAGCAATGCCCACATATACCGCCTCTCTGTACATAGGACTTTTTCAGTTAACGTCTGATTAAGACCATCATTGTGGTGGCGTTACAAATGCTCTAAAATATCACATTCTAGTCACGCATTAATGGTGTTAAAATTTGGTACATTACTTGCGTTGTCTAGACGTGCAAAGTTAACGAGAATAATGCACACATTGGAACTTTTAAAAGCCCTATAAATGTATTAATACCATTAATTTGCAAAATCTTTTTAGTTTTAGAAATGTATCCCAGACCCTCTTAAAGCAATTTAGTGAATTTGTCATTACCACTTCTACTGGAAGAAGTTTCACAGTTTCACCATTCTCACTGTAAAGAAACCTTTCCTAACCTAAAGATGACATTTTTACCTTCTAATCTTAAAGGATGTCCACCAG
Source organism: Hymenochirus boettgeri (assembly GCA_019447015.1). Lineage (NCBI taxonomy): Eukaryota > Metazoa > Chordata > Amphibia > Anura > Pipidae > Hymenochirus > Hymenochirus boettgeri. Next base: position 259,783,163 of record CM033469.1, on the reverse strand, counting down.
TCCTCTGATATGACCTATTAGTGAAAAATGCACAATAGAGCTTATTATATGTCCCAAAGTGATCATATCCAAGCATAAATGCTGATTCTCCAATGTAAATGGCCCTTACATGTCTATTCTGCTAGTCAAGCCCCTACATTCCCCTTATTGATATTGTTGCCTTTTCTGAACTCTTTTCTGTGGAATTCCAAATGAAGCCTTACAAGGACCTTGTAAACAGTATTTTTCTCCCTTTAATCTATTCCCCTCTTTTTACAAGATAATATCTTGCTGGATCTTGCTGTTGCAGTCTAGCACTTTTTGCTAAAGCTATGTCTGTTATCATAGATATGTCTGTTATCTACTAGAATACTTTTCCAGAGTATTCATGGTGTAGTCAGCACAAGGATTGATAAACATCAAAAGCATCACTTTACATTTATCAACATCGAATCTAATCCCTGCCCACTCTGACCAGTTCATCATGTGAAGTTTGCAAATACCTGTAATGATTACCTGTAGGACAGGCGAAGTCAGGACCAATGAGGAAGTTGACACCACCAGCACGGCAAGCCACAGGAACCAACTCACAGATATGGATTGCAGAATAAAGTCCAAGAAATAATAGAATAATCCAGGCACAAAGTTCATAGGCAAGGATAACGGGGAAACAGGAAAAGCAAGACAGGAATCCAATGGGAAATTAGGGCACAAATAGCTTCAGGGAACCCAGCACAGCTCAACAGGCAAGCGATGCTATTTTCGGGCATCTGCCTGAAGTTTCCGGCTCCTTTTGAATCTTCGCGCCACCGGGCGCACTTCCGTGACGTCACTACGTCACGCAACGTACCGTCGCACCTTTGTGACGTCACGCGCATGGCGCGCTGACGTCGGTGCGACGGGAGAACTGGGCGCCGCCATCTTGGAGGGACCGGAGCGACGGAGAAGGTAAGTATGTTTCCTTACAGTACCCCCTTCCCCAGGAGGGGCCTCAGGACCATCGTGTCCAGGGTTTTGTGGAAAGTCTTTGTGGAATTTTCGAAGTAAATGAGGAGCATGAACATCCACCTGTTTGACCAGGAACATTCTTCCGGCCCGAAGCCTTTCCATTGGATAAGATATTGTAGGGTTCCTCTAGAAAGTCTGGAATCGAGGATCTTCTTACTTCATATTCTGTGTGGCCATCAACCAAAATAGGAATAGGGGTGGAATGAGGAGAAGAAAAGTGGTTAGAGATCACAGGTTTAAGTAAGGACACATGAAATACATTAGGAATCTTCATCTGAGGAGGCAGAGATAATCGAAAGGCAGTAGGGTTGATTATTTCCATGATGGGAAAAGGACCAATGAACTTAGGGCCGAGTTTGGGAGATGGCAGCTTAAGGTTAATATTCTTAGTAGAGAGCCAAACTTGATCTCCGATGGAGTAAGGAGGGGAAGGTCTGCGTTTTTTATCAGAGTATGACTTCTGTATCAAGGAGGTCTTTTCTAAATGTGATTTGGTAGCACTCCAGATGGCGGACATGTGAGCTGCAAGATCATTGGCTGCTGGGACTTCAGTAAGAAGAAAATCTTGTGGGAAGGCTAAGAAATGGTGATCTACCAGTGGAGGAATGTGTGGCATTATTATGGGCGAATTCTGCCCAAGGTAAAAGCTCAGACCAGTCATCTTGGCACAGGGAAACATGACAACGAAGGAACTGTTCAAGTGCTTGATTAAGTCCTTCAGCTGCCCCATTGGATTGGGGGTGATAGGCAGAGGAGAACTGAAGTGAACCCCCTAGGATTTTGCAGAGGGCTCTCCAGAATTTAGCAACAAATTGGGTTCCCCGGTCAGAGACTATTTCGGCAGGTAAACCATGAAGGCGAAAAATATGGGAGATGAAAAGTTGAGCCAGTTCAGGAGCAGAGGGGAACTTGGGGAGAGGAACAAAGTGTGCCATTTTACTGAAGCGATCCATCACGACCCAAATGACAATATTTTCTTTAGACGGGGGAAGTTCACCAATAAAATCCATAGCAAGATGAGTCCATGGGTGGGAGGGGATCGGTAAGGGTCTCAGAAGTCCGGGGGGACAGGAGTGGTCGGATTTCGATGTAGTACAGATTACACAGGCCGATACAAAGTCTTTTACATCTTTTGTCATGGACGGCCACCAAACCAGATGATTTAGGAGTTGTAATGTCTTATGGATTCCAGGATGACCAGCCTGTTTAGAGCTGTGGGTCTGTTGGAGGATGGTTAGTCTGTGTTCTGGGGGTATATAAATCAAACCGATAGGAGTATGGATCGGTGCGGAGGATTGACTGGATAGAAGCAGAGGGGCAAGCGGAGTAGACAGAGAGGCAATGACCCTGGAGGAAGGTATGATGGGTTCTTCTAGGTCAGAGGAAACTTCAGAGGCAAGGAAACTCCTAGACAGGGCATCCGCTTTCTTGTTTCTAGTACCAGGCCGAAAGGTGATAATGAAGTTGAAGCGGGAGAAGAAGAGTGCCCAACGGGCCTGCCGAGGATTCAGCCTTTTAAGTGATTGAATGAATTCAAGATTTTTATGATCTGTAAAAATAGTGACAGGGAACCCAGCACGGCTCAACAGGCAAGCGATGCTATTTTCGGGCATCTGCCTGAAGTTTCCGGCTCCTTTTGAATCTTCGCGCCACCGGGCGCACTTCCGTGACGTCACTTACGTCACGCAACGTACCGTCGCACCTTTGTGACGTCACGCGCATGGCGCGCTGACGTCGGTGCGACGGGAGACTGGGCGCCGCCATCTTGAAGGGACCGGAGCGACGGAGAAGGTAAGTATGTTTCCTTACAATACCTTGCTCTCAATACCCACTTCTAAGGAATATACAAACAGGTTATACAGAAGTGTCCCCAGTACAGAACCCTGAGGCACTCTACTTAGAACAACTAATCCAACAACAAATTCTCAATGTATCAATGTTTTTTCTAGGCCAACATACCTCAGTTTATACATTAGTCGTCTGTGTAGAACAGTATCAAAAGCTTTAGCAAAATCTAAGTATACCACATCTACTGCTATGCCAGAATCTAAATTCTTACTCACTTCTTCATAAAAACCAAGCAAATTAGTTTGACAAGATCAATTTCTCATGAATCTATGCTGCTACTTGATTAAGTTGATTCATGTGAAACAAACTATAAAACTTTTTTTACTGGACTAAAAATTCAGTTTCAAAATTTGGTAGAAATACACCTTTAAAATATTTCTGCCTTTGTGGCTTTTACATAGACATGGAAATATGATGATAAAACAATACTAACAATTTAATATAGCTTAAATGTTTGCTACGAAATTTGAAAGCATCTTAATTGAAGACAGCCTTATTTCTTGTTACTCTGAAATCCCTGGAAACTTTTGCCCATTGATTTTGTTATGCTATGTTTTCACATTGAAATAATATTAGCCAGCATGTACAGAACATAATGTTAGTCAGAAATTCAATTTTGCCCCATATATGTATAGGGATGCATGAATTATGTTGAAATGTCTTTACACATATTAGTGTTTGAAACCAGTTTAAGTCAATGTGGTTATAAAGATCACAGTCTAAAGAGAGAAATTAATAAAATCCAAATGGTAATAAAGAAGGAAATAAATTAAATTACTTTCTCAAGAGAAAATCAAACTAATTTATCAATCAAAATTTCCATTACCTATTAAATATTAATTGAATATATTCCTTTTTTTAAAAGTTCTCTGAGGATTAAAACCCATCATCAATGATTTGTACTAGACATTGATTTATTAATGGATTGAATAAATAGTTGCATTTCATTACTGCAGAATGTGTACCTTGTCAGTGCATTTACTATCATACAGCTGGAACAGCACTCATGATTGGTTCTGCTATTCTGTTACAAAAATACTAAGATAACCTTCACCTCTGCAGATGTTGAGTGACAGTTGTTGGTATCATGCTGGTGAACACAAGAATCTGCACTTCGTATTATAAACTGTACAAACAATAATATATTATATATATTATAAAAAATAAAGTATACAAAGTATAACACATTAGGTAAACAAAGTTTTAAAAATACTTTCAATGCCAACAATTAAATACTTGTTGCTGTCACCATTCCAGCATCAGTAAAACTACTCACAGAAGAATAGTTTTTGAGAGCAAGGAACTTGATTGACAGCTGAAATATAAGAAGTTTTAGATTGAATATCTAAAGGCAGATCAACAACAAAATGATACAGTGGTGGTTGGGAAGAATGAAAGTTTCTAGTTATGGTCAATTTTGGTCAACAAAAAGTTGTTTGTTTGCTTGTTTAATTAAAATCTTGCAAAATGCTTAGAAAACGCTCAAAGTGTCAATTTCATCTTGATTCTTGTGATTCACATTCAATAAAAGGAATGTTCATGCATTATTGCCTAATTAAGTTTTTATTGTTGATAAATATAGCCCATGATAGGGATGGACCCCCTTATGATGAATATTATAAACATCAAGTCCCAGTCTGTAATTGATCACAGTTCTGCCCACAGTAGTCAAATGTGATTTGATGTTTTTTTATGCACAATTATGAAGATGCAATAAAGGCCGTTAATGGACAAATAATTGTAAAACCTACTTTACCAAATCTAATGCCGGACCCCTATTACAATATGTAGCACGAATCTTACCATCTCCCGAAGATAGGCAGCATGTGGACGCACCTTACTATTCAGGTTCCTGTGATGCAGTAAATAATGCAAAGTGATTAATGCATCACGGGATCTTTGGCAGGTAAGTAGCAACTCTTACTGATGTTGCATTTCCCCAAAGATCTATTTATAGCTATACAGGGTTTGTGTTATTTGTTACTACCATCTACAGTCCTAGGGACCATATTTGGCTACATGCTAGATCATGGTGTACTCGTGGACCATTACAAACCATCCACATTGTCAGACTAAACTGTTGGGGCCCATCCTGAAAGCTAATATCAGGAGCCCACCAGGAATGAGTTTAGAAGGCAATCTAACATGCTTTGTTTTTACTCATTTACATATCTGTCTTACTAATACTGTGTTGTATTGTTTATTAAAATGCATTTCTAACTGTCCCTTTGGCTCTGTATTTACATTTTAGCAGTTTTCTCTTTTTTCTTAGGTTAATGGGCTCTGGGCCCACTGGGGGATTGCCATGTAACCTTATTGGCCACTCTGACACTGACCATCCATTCCTTTCTTGTAAGACGCTGCAATCTCAAACATTGTTTCAGTCATGTGTTCATCATCATTGGGTTTCCATCCAAAATTTTATTACAGTTACAACCCCACTTAAGTGGCCAGCCACTGTCTTCTAATGCTACCCCAAATACCTTGGAAACAGACTTGCCATCTGGATGGCTGGTTGATCCACCCCCACCAAAGTAGAAGACCTATGTACATTTTATAACTTACTCCAGAGACTTCTTAAGGACTAATTACTCATCCTCATTATACATGTCTTATAAAAGTCCCATATTCTTAACGACATACTTGTAATCGCACTTTTAAAAAATTTCAGGGAAATGTAATAAAAGCTATAATCATTAAAAATGGTGCTAATTTTTCCCCAGACAATTAGATGTTAGCTTTCAATTGGTGCATATCATCTGATTGGTTAGGGCAAAATTGTCACAATTTTTAAAGATAAGAACTTTTATTTCATCTCCCTGTTACCATGTATTTTGTAATTATTTTATCAATCGTTTGGCACATGGATATAATATAACAAATGTCAAGCCATTTCATGTTCTTTTGTAGTATTTTCCATCTGCAAAAAATGTCATTTTCTTTATGTATTCCAACATCTAACAGGTATATCTGAGGCATACCACATTATTGTCTTAGGCACCACCTACAACATGCTTATCTTGTAAAAAAAAAAAAAAACCCAGTTATTATGCCTCTCATCATTCAATCCCCATTGAGTCCAAGTCCCTAGTTTGTGTTTACTTCTTAGTAACTTTTGTACAGTGTTAATGCATTTAGGTCATCAACTGAGCTTTTATGCATATTTTCTCCATGATCATACATATACCATGGGCCTCATTTACCCAGACTCGCTGGGCAAATATATGGAGGTAAAGTTGCGCTATCTGGTTCGCTACTGGTTAGCGAGACTTTAACTCCATATTAGCATTGCATGCATGGGTTATGCAAAAATGACCCGTGCAACTGACGCCCATGATTTAATATCATGTTTGCACTAGTTTTAGAGCGTCTTTTTAATGCCAGCAAATAGCTGGCGTCACTGGGATTTACCCACATTCTCTAATGTGATATTGAATCACGAACAGGACTTTTAACCAGAGCGGCTCTGGGTAAATGAGCCTGAATGTGTTTTGCTAGGGCACTTCTTATAAACTACTTTTATCCTCAAATGGTTTCAAAGCTACCCCCCTTATTGTCTATTTCAATAAGGCAAAATGTTTACTGCAGAACTTGTCCCTAAAGGCCTGTTTCACTGATAATGAGTATATTATTTTGTTTCGTAGGTCAGAGTCCTCCATCAAGAGATATCAATATTATCAAAATTCATTAATGCTCTAAACTATACGAAGCAAAGATAGACTCCCAAGGCAGATATATAATCCTACACTGCTCCATAAACAACCAAAACCTAGTTATAGCCAACCTATATGCACCCAACCAAAAACAAATCAAGTTTATAAAGAAAATTATCTACAAAGTTAAAGAATACCACCAAAAAAACACTATAATATGTGGAGACTTTAACCAGCTGCTAGACCCTGAATTAGACTCTACCAACCCCAAAACAAAGAAAAACAACCAATTCTCTAACCTCCTAAAATCAGAGGACCTATTTGATGCATGGAGAACATTCCACCCAACCGAGAAAGACTACACCTATTTCTCCCAAACCCACAATATGTACTCTAGGATAGACTACATTCTAGTAGACAAGTGGACCCTTCAGAAACTCCCCAACACCAAAATCTCCCATATTACATGGTCAGACCATGCACCAATAACAATTCTTCTGAAAGAAAGATTCAATCTCAACCAAGTAAGGCCATGGAGACTCAACCCAACAATACTGACCAATGAAGAATCCAAAAACAAAATACAAAAAGCTCTATCCGAATACTTCGAAATAAATGAATCACCAGAAATAGATCCGTTCATACTATGGAATGCACACAAGGCTGTCATAAGAGGCATCTGCATCCAACAAGCATCCCAAATAAACAAAACCAGAAAACAGAACAAATTAACACTGCTACAAAAAATAGCTACATTAGAAAAAGAAAACAAACAAAAACCATCACAACACCTAAAACTACAACTGAAGGAAACAATAGACAAACTCCATTCTCTAAATCTCTACGACTACGAAAAAATGCTCAGAAGAATAAAAGCCTCCTCCTACACCCAAGGAGGTAAAGCAAACAAATACCTAGCAAACAGAATCAAAAATAAAATAGCCAATACTAAAATTTCTTGTATTATATTAAAAAAACAACAAGATTCTAAATCCCAGGAGATAGCTAACCAATTTAGTATATTTTACTCCAAACTATACAATCTTGCAGAAAACAAGTCCAAAAGCCTAATAAGGAAATTCTGGAGTCATTCCTCAACTCAATAAATTACCCTTCATCACAGCAACCAAAAAGAATACCTAGATAAAAAAATCTCCCAACAGAAATAACTAAAGTTATCAAGACAGCAAAACTCAACAAATCCCCAGGGGAAGACGGGTTTACCAACGAATATTACAAAACCTACTCTACAACCCTTGCCCCACATATGCAAAACTTGTTTACAAAGCCTTTGAAATCCAATCGTTCCCTAAAGAAATGCTGAAAGCTATAATCATACCAATCCCAAACAGGGGAAGACCCGACACACATTGGAAACTACAGACCAATCTCCCTTCTAAACAACGACTCAAACTATACTCCAAAATACTAGCCGAAAGACTAAAGGATTTACTCCCACATCTTACCACCTAGATCATGGGGTTTATTAAAAACAGACAATCGACAGATAACACAGAAGAATTATCGACCTCATAGACTGGGCCAACCACAACAATATCCCATCACTATTTATATCACTGACGCGAAAAGCCTTCGACCGTATTATTGGCAATACCTAGACCTTATACTAGAAAATTTGGAATTCAAAACTCCTTCAAAAGAGCAATCATGGCACTATACACAACCCATCTGCAAATGTATACGTATCCAACATGCTTTCAAACCATTTAACATCTCCAATGGAACAAGGCAAGGGTGCCCTCATCCCCACTAATCTTTGCTCTAGCTATGGAACCTCTGCACACAAAAAATAAGAGAAGACCCAAATATCACAGGCATCAAATTAATTCCATATCCCATAAAATAGCACTCTTCGCAGACGATGTTATTTTAATTGTCACAAAACCAATTACCTCATTAATACATATCTACAAACATCTTCACCAATTGGGACTACTATCTTACTACAAAACCAACGAGAAAAAACCCAGTTATGGAAACCATAATTTCAGGGACTTTAAATATTCTTATCAAGTAAATACCAATTTAAATGGAACTCCAACGAAATAACATACCTGGGAATCAAAATCTCAAACCAACCTTGAAAACCTATTTCAATCCAACTTTATACCACTATAGAAAAAATTAGAGAACCAGACAAAAGTGGAAGATTACGACACTATCATTAATGGACAGAATAACGACATCTAAAATGATGATTCTCCCCCGTATCTCTACATGTTCAGGTCAATCCCAATAAACTTCCAGATCCCTTCCTCTCAAGAGACAAAAAAACATAACTCAATTTATATGGAACCAAAACAAGGCAAGAATAAACAACCAAACTTTGGCCAAAATTGAAAAACAGGAGGCCTAGCAATACCAATCCTGAGAGATTATTACCAAGCAACAATTCTAGATCAAATAAGATACTGGTGGAAAGGCAAGACAAGCACGAATCTATGGTGGTGAAATGAAGAAAAAATGTGCCATCCCAGGAACTTGAAACAAATTATGGGAGCAACACTCCTAGAAAATAAACAATAACCCTCCCTTATACCCTACCCCAAACAACTATCAAAATCTGGAAAAATATACATAAAAACCAAAACTTCCTAGCTCCACTATACGACTATATACCCATCAACAGTATCGAAATACTCATCCCAGATCTACATGTTCAATGGGATCAAAATCAACTAAAAACAATTGACCAACTCTACCAACATGAAAAGCCGATCCCATTCCCCATATTACAAAACAAATACCAGCTCAACCCGAAAGAACTCTTCAAACATAACCAAATAATCTCCCTGCTCACAACCTCCAAATCAAAATGGAAAACCTCAAAAGAATCAACTGAACTACAATTTATAGCCCCCACAACCCCCACCAAAGGAATAACAACTTTCTATACCCTGATCAACAACAAAAATATATTCACTAAACTCAAGCCACATATAAAATGGGAGGAAGACCTGGGGAAAGTCCTCAATGACAAACAATGGTCTGATGCAGCCAATATCCCCTTTAAACTGTCCAAATGCTCACAACATTGGGAAACCTCAAGAAAAATACTGTTAAGATACTACAGAACACCAACTATATTAGAAAAATGGAGCCCCAAATACTCACCGATATGCTGGAGATGTGGGGAGACCAGAGGAACTTTAATGCACATATTCTGGACCTGCAGGAACATAAGGAAAACATGGAACAAATCTCAACTAATACTATCATCAATACTGCAAAAACAGATTATTCTCACCCCCGAATTAGCTCTCCTGGGGATAGATTTACAACAATTCCCTAACAACCAACAAACCATCATCTACCATACCACAATAATTATCATACAATTTATCGCCAGAAACTGGTTAACCACTAAAATCCCTAACATTGCACTTATACTGAAGAATTTAAATACCAACATGCAATACGAGAAACAATACGCTAAAACTCAACTTAATTTCCATAAGTTCTATAAAAAATGGGAATACTGGTATACTGATAATAGATCATTATATCAACACAGCTAACTCTACTTCTATCCAAAAAAGTAATTTTGTACATGTCAGACTAAGACAAGATATACAACCTGGCAGCTGAGGCGGCATACATTTTAATTTATTTTCGACCACTTTAACTAATGATACCTACTCTTCACTGTGAATGATATCTAGTTATTATTCATTTACAATTTGATATTTCATATTTGATTTGATACTATGTCAATATGTATCCAATTTATTCTGAAAACTTTTCAATAAAAATTGAATGATTAAAAAAAAAAAAATTCATTAATGCTCATTCTAATTTGAGTTTTTTTGTTCATTGTTCTCATTTCTTTAAAAAACAAATCATTCTTTTTAGCTGTAAACATATATAGTCCTCTTTTTACTAATCCCCTTGATAACCATCTGTCTAGGAAATTCCTAGTGAGTTTTTCTGCTTGCTTTTTAAACTTTACTTTGTGCAATTTCAGATGTTCCTTAATAATTGTCCCACCAGAATGCCTTGTGTTTATGGCTACTGGTCAGTAGTGATGGACCCGAATTTGAAGCCAAACCTAAATTTGGGTCGAACTTTATGAGTTCCTATGAACTCGAACTATCTGAAGTATTAATTGGTTCGGGATTTTTGAACTCGTGGACTTATTTTCTATAATTATCGAAAATTCGATGATTATCGATTCCTCTAAACGGTAACCCTCAAATGTAGCCTTTGATTTCGGTAACCCTCGAATGTAGCCTACGATTTTGTTAACCTTCAAATGTATTGTTCGGTAACCCTTGAATTGGCCATAACCCTTGAATGTAACATTCAGAAACCTGACGATCGTGGAGGAAAGCTACTGTTAAATGAATTTTGGTGATATGGACATGTTCCCCAGACCATTTCCCAGGTGCCACAGCCATTTACAGTAAGTTACCATTGCTATTTTTACTGTTTTTTTTCAAACTACTGAAAGGAACCGAACTTCAGGAAGTTCGGCCATCTCTATTGGCCAGCAATAAGGAATTTACTGCAATTACTTTTTTTATACTTAGAGATTTCTAAGGATCCCCCTGCCAGACTTATCTCCGAATCCAAGGAGTCTTACTCCACTTAAATTTTTACAATACAATTGTCTGAAAAACATCAGATTACATTGAGCAATGTAACATGTGTGGAGGCTTTGCTTGACTTCATTAAGGAATCTTTCTTTCCAAATTGCTTAACAATGTTGATAGGTACAGGTTGCTCCACCCTCCCTCTTTATAGAACAAAACAGACTTTCTGTCTATAAAATATTCAGGCATTGCATTAAAAAATCTTTTTAAATAAAAAGGCAAATACGATACAGTGTTACATGGAAATGTTGTGATAGGTTACAAGTAGCAAGCACTATAAAACTGGTGGAGGAGATCTATTTAGCCAAGATGAAATTCAGATTATTATAATAAGTATTATCTATAAAATCATTTGTATCTGACAGATGCAATGTATTTTGTGCTCAACATTCTGCTTTCACATTACTTAAGTTTAGCTTTCCTACAGTTAACCAAATCATTGGCAGTGTCTCAGCCACCATAGATGGTAGATAGTGCCCAGCTAACTATTTAGTCTCTTCATTCAGATTCCCACCTCCATAGGCTCCTTTGGCAGTAAGTTTGCCCAACAAACTTCCTGAAAAAAGGGAGCATATGTTAATGAAGGGGAGAGTTAGACGTTAAAGGGGAGTGTTAGATGTGTTAGACGTTAAAGCCGATTAGACATTTATTTTGACGAGCCTCTAATTGACATTTTCCAGCCAAATTACACTTTGCAATCGACATTACAGGTGTAATGTCTGACATAAAGTGGATAAGAAAAATCCTGTTCAGGGAAAGTAATGGGAATGCCACAGGTATGTTCTTAGTTATTAGTGTTTAGAAAACATTACTTTTAAGTTACCAATAAATAGTTACAGCCTAACAGAGTGAATATATTACTAATGACTCACATAGTATTGACAATAGAATTGAGACAGGTTTTTCTGGTTTGTTTTGTGAGCAATGCAACATTTCAAAATTATTGTTAATTTTTTTCCCCTTCCGACAGATGTTACTTTAATGCCTTCTATTTTTCTTTTGAAATTATTTTATACTAAAATACAGTCATTTTATGATAACATTTGAATCTTATTTTTAAGTGATTTACAAAGCTATAAATAATACAAGTAGCCTAAAACCATGCAATTTCACATAATGTGCTACAATTTTATCTTAGGTATTCTCACATGAATAGTAAGACTTAAAATGTAACAAAATGTAACACAATACATGATTTATGTTTTAAAGGTTTTTTTGATTATAAAAGGTTTATATTTAGCAGGTAGTGTTTTGTCATACAGAGATATTCTTTTCTTCATTCGACATTTTGTAAATGCTACTCATTGAGAAATGGCATGCACCTGCTTCAAACATCTGCTGATTTTCAGATTGAATTTATATATTTTAGTGGGTAAATATGTATACATTGTTAAAATTGTTTTGCTGTGTATTAGAATGCTTTCAGCAACCAGCTTGTGATGTACTTTAGTTATAGTGAAATGGAAAATATTTTACAGTATTGCCCATTTTTGTCATGATGTACAAGAGAACAGCAAGGGTTAGGAAATAGCGATTAGGCCCAGCAAATCACATATAGATCAAGAAAAGATTAAATAGCATTTATAAAGGTAAGACAACGTTTAGCATGCAGTTCAGCATGAGGTATTTAGAAATTCTTATTATATTATTAATATTGAAATCTATATCAGTATTTGGAAAAGAAATGAAAGATATTTAAGACATTTTGTTCAGGAAACCACTGTTAACTAATTAAAGGACAATATGGTTTAAGACCTTATACACACAGGCCTTTAATTTTGACTAACAGATGCAGAATTTATAATTCAAAATTAAAGTGGCACGTGCTGATGTTTTGGCATGATCATTTGCATACCCTTTAAAGGAAACACAATTGTCTGTGATTTATCAACATGTCTGATTGTCCAGGTGTGGTTTTGCTTTAAAAAAAAATCTTCCAAAATATTGGCCTGGATGTTGGCTGATAGTGATATGGAAAAGGTATGGAAGACAAGCAGAAGGCAGCCATGGGAATGAGGGCTGGTAGATATACAGTATTTAGCTGCCGATTTGAAGTGATTTGACCATGTGAGGTCCAGATTATGGGGGGGTTCCAGTGGACACAATAATTTTTGTTTAGGGGTATACATACCCTTTCATTTACATATATAAATAAAATTATACATACATAGATCTATATTTTTTTTTACATATTCTGGAGAGAATTTACAAATAGTTTATTAAGGTGGGGCCCTACACAGAATAGCTTATCTAAAGATAAAGGTTTAAAAATTTACAGTATTTGCATCCAGTTGCATTTGCCTTGTCTTCTATTGTTTTATTTGTAACAAAATGTTTGATTTGTAACAAAATGGATTGGTTTTCTATATGTAGTTCCTATTTTAGATTGTTTCTAGTCACTTTGTATATTTTGTTTTCTATGATTTGTTTCCCAAACAACCTTTTCAAACTATGTTCAGTGGAGATGTTTTCAAACATATAAGTGTATACGTTAGATGGACCTTTTTGTTGACAATATGAGATAAAATATTCCATCTAATTTTTTCACTTCATCGCGGTCTAAAAAAATTAAAGACTTAATTTAACTAAAATAGGGTGTCACAGACACACACAAATAAAGTCATTTTCTGTGATAGATTTTGATTGAGACAGCAGAGGGGCGATACCTTGATGCTACATAATAGCAGTGTTAATTACCTTTTCAGTTATTCCTAAAGTGGATATAAATATATTATAACAGTGTTTTAAAGAGATTCTAATTAGCATGTTGGAGTAATTTAATACATAAGCTTGCATTTTGTTGTAGGTATAGTAAGTTACAACTAGATAATTTCTCTACGTTAGAAACCTTTTGATGATGTTTCAATTATAACACTGCATCAATGTTTCCCTTAATATTTTTTGAGAATGCAAAACAAAATTAAATATATGAATATATAAATAAGTATTTTGATCATGATATCTGTTGTATTCAGTTAGATCAAGTGGACTTAAAGTTTAGTTCTTGAAGACGTTTCGCTCATCATCCGACTGGCTTTCTCAATTCAGAATGACTTGTACAAGAATCTGTTGGCAACAGATTCAGTCATTCTGAATTGAGAAAGCCAGTTGGAAGACTATCGAAACGTCTTCAAGAACTAAACTTTAAGTCCGGTTGATCTAACTGAATACAACAGTAGAGATGTCCGAACTTCGAAAAATCCGGCCCGCGAGGATCGCGGATTTTCATTAAAAGTGGTCTAAATAGCCTTGGTAAGACTCTTAACCACTAGGGACCTGGGAATGGCCTTAGAAGCATGTATAAAGCCAACAATACCTAAAAAGTACAGTCCGCTAGCGTGACTTTAAAAAAACAGTATTTTTCGAAAATACGAGGATTCCCGTAAAAAACGAAGATTTCCGTAAAAAAACGAGGCTTTCTGTAACTATGATAGCTGCCATTGGCTAATTTGGATCATGTGGCTTGCTCCGTCTTGAAAATTTACACGAATTACTCGTTTTTACGAGTATTCTCGTAATTACGAGAATCCTCGTAATTACGAGGATCTTCGGTTTTTCCGTATCCCGCAAGTATCGTAGATCCTCGTAATTACGGAGATACTCGTATTTTCGAAAATTTTCGTAAAAAAAAAAAATCCGCAGTTCGGAAGTTCGGAAGTCCGGAATAATCCGCCGTTCACGGACGGGAGAAATCCGCGGCGGATCCGGGTTCGGGGCCGCGAACCGGCCATCTCTAACAACAGATATACCATAACCTGGATGAATAAGAACCTTTGCAAGCATAGTGTTTTGATCATTCAAGGGATAAAAGTGTATCCCTTATATTATTTAAATAAATTTATAAATACTATTTTTCGGAGGTACTATGTTGGTGGGGGTGGGTAAAAGTAATATACACAGGGACAGTGTTTATGGTTGTTTAAGCACTAAATAGTTATATCAATTTAACAAATATGTAGTGACATTAAGTATATAGAAATGTAAATAAGGCAAAATCATAAATAAATAAAGTACTTAGTAGTCCCCACTCCTGTTTTGTAATGGTATCTTCAAAATAGACTGTTAAGCCACACCCCAGGAAATTTTACAGGGAGGCAATGGAAGCTTCCAAAGGAAACATGTTCTCACTTCCCTTTTATTGTTGTATCCAATGGTGTGCTTAATATGATTTACAGCAGTGTTAGCGAATCAAAATATTTTCTGAGTGTTAGTAGGAAGTAGGAAGTTGCAAGACTTTTATGTCACTTCCTATGTAAAACATGTGACAGTCTCTCGCCTCACCCACCCTTCCCCTCTCAATAGAAACAAAGGAGAGCTGCTGTTTGCTGGACAGTAAGAGATATCTATATGTCAGGATAAGCAACCAGTAGATCTCCAGATGTTTTGGAAACTACAACTCCCAGAATTCCATAACTACAGAGTGCTTGTAGAGGAATTCTGGGAGTTGTAGTTTGAATTCTCTAACTACAGAGTTCTTGTAGAGGAATGCTGGAGTTGTAGTTTTCAAACATCTGGAGATCTACTGGTTGCTTATCCCTGCTCTATATGATAGGGGGACTGAAAGGAAAACATCTCCATGCCCACTTCTCTGAGACAATAAAGTGAGTTTATTAATCGTTTATTACATTATTAAGCAATAGACCCCATAGAAGTCATGAACCTGTGCCCTGAACTGATAAAATCAAATAAGATTGAAACATGACAGGATAGTGTGGGTTCTTTGTAGGACCTCACATTTACCAATAGTGATCCCTCTCTAACAGAACACCTGGTGACAGCTGTGAGGGCTAGGCCACAGTAGCTCACTATTTCGCCCGCGATTTCTGCTAAAATGGAAATCACGGGAACGAGAAAATTCGCACGATTTCCGATGCGCATGCAATTGCGCGTCTGTTCACATTTTGGTAATGCATGCGCTCACCATTTTTGTGGCTTAACGCATGTGTTTCCATAATGGAAAACAGCAAAAATTGGATGTGCAAAACGCACAGGAATCAGCACAAAATCACGTGCAATTACGCTCGCGATTGCGTGTGCGATTTGGTGCGTTGTAGTGTGGCCTCAGTCTTAATGGGGAGGGTGAGTATTGAAAGACAGATTGATAATTAATTACAGAATGACCCAATGGATCTGCTATTGATCTATTATTAGTTGGAAATTAAGGGGGAAGAAAACAGTTGTATTTCACTGTGGTGTTTCTACTGAACTATAACACTCTATACATTGACAATACATAGATCAAGAATAGAGATGAACCGGATCACGGATCTGAACCCAGTTCCGCAAAGGATTTCCGTAATTCACCGGATTTTGCGGGAATTCCGAAAATTCAAAGAAAATTTCAAGGAATTTTTGAAAATTTTGTAAAAATTATACAGTAACTTACTGTAAATAGTTTTGGGACCTGGAAAATGGTTTGGGAAAAGACAATTAGATTCTTCTGAAAGAACTGATTGTAACCAATTCCAGGGCCAGATTTACTAGGCACAGTAGGCACTCGCCTAGGGGTGCTTGAGGTTGGAGGAGCGGCTCTCAATCTCCTCCCACCAATCCAGGCCCTTTATAGTTTATTTTCTTCCCTAAAGAGAAAATGAGTGTGGTTTGGGGGTGTGGTCTGTGTTTAGTGGTGGGGCTAAGGGCGCCAGACTCTTTGGGCCTACAGGCTCCTAGGTGTAAATCCGTCCCTGATATATTCTGATTAGAAAAGAATCTGATTGGTTACTATACCAATCAGATTATTTCTAAAAGAATCTGATTGTAACTAATTCTGATTGGTTACAATCACCTTTTTTTTTAAGAAAGAATCTTATTGGTATACCAATCAGATTATTTCCAATCAGAATTAATTACAATGCGATTCTTTCAGAAAGAATCTGATTGGTTAGTATTCCAATCAGATTCTTTCCCAATCACAATTGGTTACAATCAGATTCTTACAATCAGATTCTTTCTTACAGAAAGCGTACCAACAAGATTATTTCTAAAAGTATCTGATTGTAACCAATTCTGATTAGATACAATCAGGTTCTTTCAGGAAGTATCTGATTGCTATACTAACCAATCAGATTATTTTCCAATCAGAATTGGTTTCAATCAGCTTATTTCAGAAAGAGTCTAATTGGCTTGTATACCAATCATATTATTTCTAAAAGAATCTGATTGTAACCAATTCTGATTAGTTACAATCAGATTCTTCCAGAAAGCGTACCAATAGATTCTTTCTGAAAGTACCTGATTGTAACCAATTTGATTGGATACAATCAGATTCTTTCTGAAAGTATCTGTTTGGTTAGTATACCAATCAGATTTTTCTAATTAGAATTGGTTACAATTAGATTCTTTCAGGTAGAATCTGATTGGTTAGTATACCAATCAGTTACTTTTTAAAAAAATCTGATTGTAACCAATTCTGATTTGAAATAATCAGATTATCTGTTTCCCAGACCATTCCCAGGTCCCAGAGCCATTTACAGTAAGTTACTGTATCATTTTTAAAAATTTTAGAAAATTTCTTTAAACTTCAAATTTTCTAAAATTTCGGTGATAGAATTTGTAATGTCGAAACACAGTTCGATCGTGAGGAAAGTTATTTTTTACACTTCTGGATGTATGTACGTTTTTCCCAGACCATTTTCCAGGTCCACAGGCGGAACGGATTTTAGCAGTTTCGCCATCTCTCAAAACCCTGGATTTAAATATCTTCCTGTATAGATATTAAAACAAGTCGAAAACAAAACAGAAAAATGTGATGTGTTATATAACAAATATAAGATGGATAATGTCTGTCTTATCTAGATGTTAGGCTGCACTTATGTATATTTAACATGTATTTCTAAAGCACTAACCATTCCAGTACAATCCATAAGATGTGTGTATATAGTATATATGTCCCACTAATACCTATTGGGGTAAACCCAATAGGTCCCTTCTGCCTCTGTTATTGTGTAACATTTTACATGTAAATTAGGGGATGTGACACTAATAGAACCAGGATTTCATAGGATTTCTTTTATTTTAACATCTTGCCTTTATTTTTTTGTACAAATCCCCAAATTTTATGTAGTTTTTATATCATCTGTATCCACATATAGCTAAACATACACCCACATATTTCCCACTGTGCACCAACGGGCACACTTTTGTAGAATATATATATAATATAATATATATAATAATATATATAAAATATAAAAAGTGTATATATTATAATATAATTGTAAATACAACAACACAAGAGTATAAGCAATCATTTTTTTCATAATATCAAAATCAACAAGCAAGTTTTGGAGATAGACCCTTTATCAAGCTACGAACAATGGAAAAAGGAACTGGGTAGTACTCTGTTACCAGCTTTTAACATATATAAACAATTGCTACAAACAATTATAATAAGTTACAATTGGATCACAGAGAGTCAAATCAGAAAACTACAGTGTCCCCTTGTGGCAGATGGATAAGCACACTAAACCAGATTATAAGTAGTAGTTGTATTTAAGTTGTAGTCATGATTTAACCGCTTAGGGGTCAGGAACCCAAGTTGTGGATCCACCTCACTTCTGTTTGAGAAACCTTTGTCTGTCCCGACTAGAGATTGCTGAATTTTCGAAAATCCATTCAGCTCGAGGATTTGCGGATTTTCAAATTTTTTTGAAAATCCGCGAATCCAACATTATGTCAATATGGGAAAAAAATCTAAACTTTACACCAAAAACCTTTACACCTGGTTTAAATAGCAGTGGTTAACTAGTGTAAATGGCTCTGGGACCTACTTCGGTTTTTCGGTAATCCTTGCACAAGCAAATTCGAGAATCTCAACGTTTGTGGTTTCTCGAATTCAGCCATTCGAGGATTATGAATGCTTGAAAGTTCCATGGCAGGACGTTTGAGGGTCCTGCGGCTCAACCCTGGTAAAGCTGCGGGATCCCTTAAGCCCAAAAGGTACTTATAAGTGTTGGGAGGGGGGGGTCCCAGTTTAAGCTGCAAAACGCCTCCTAAGGGCACAATGGTCCTTCTAAGGTCCCGGGAGGGGGTCCCAATGTCCATCCATGGCGCTTTCGGACTTTACGATAATCATATTCTCGAATTTGGCCGTTTCGAGGATTACCAAATGGCTGGAAATCTTTGAACATTGGGAATCCTCGAACATTCAAGGATTTTCAAAAATTTCCACACGGGGTTTGGAAAATTTTCGGAAAACGAACTCTGGAAATTCTGCAAGATCCTCGACAAAACCAGGTTCAGATCCGCGATCCTGTCCATCTTTTTGGGATTGAGCTTAACGTTTCAACTGTTGATTGTTTATAGTTAAACAATGTGACCCTCCCCCCTGAAATATACCTTGATACCTCTGCACACGATTCAAGATTGAGGCTATGCTTTGCGGCCCTTTTAGATTTTTTTTTTTTTACAAAGAAATACATTTTTGGATTAATGTTATAATACGTTTTATTGGCAAAAAGATGACAAATGTCTTTGCATACTCAGTGAATTTACTGTCACTCATAATAGTACTGTCATGGTTATCTAAAAACTAAAAAATGGATTTGCTACATTTAAATTGGAATATTTTATTTGGGTTGCATTTTGAATATGAGCAGTGCGCAAAAGTTTTTCCTATGATATTTTCTTGAGAAGGCAAAACAGAATTAAAGAGTTTAATAAATACAAGTGGATATATTAAAAATAACAGTTCAGTAATAGTAAAAGTATTGCAGCTGTTAATTATGAAAATACAAATTTTTTGTTCTTACAAAAAGGATAACTTTTTAGAATCATCTATAATCAGCAGTTTACTGGAAAAAAGATTGAAATATTTTCCATATGCAGTGAATTCACTGTTCTCTCAGTATAAAAAAGCACAGTCACTAGAATGTACAGAATGGATTTGTTGCATTTTAGTGCATATTTAAATTGGAATACTTTATTTGGGTAGATTACCAATGATTTATTCTGAACTCTGAGTTCTTTGAATTTAGCCAGGAACTAATGCACAAAATGTTGCATGAACAATACAACTTTTAAAAGTTTGTCCCTTAGAGTAATTCACACAGCATTAGTCATGTTGTTGAAATGATATCACATAATTCAGATTCTCCATTTTATTAATCCGTGAGAAAAATTTAGCCAACAAAAGGTGATTTCAAGAAGAACAACAACTCAAAGAAATGTATTCTCTTGTTTGTACTTTCGTGTGTGTGTGTGTTTGATTTTTCATATAAGGAATCTGAGTTCTCCTCTGCATCAGTTTTCATCATCACACTGATTTTTCTTATCCTCTAGAGTGAGGTCTTAATAACTGGTCACTCTTCATTTCATTCTGTGCGGCATGAAATGTCTACACACAACCTGCTGAGAAATTGACAAAAAATGATTTTTTGGTTGTTCTTATTGAGCTTGTGTAATCTTAACGTAAACATTATTTATATTAAAATGTTTATTTTGAAAACATTTTAATTTTAAAATGAGCTGTACATTTTTACTCTTTATAATTATGATAGAAAGAAAGTTTGTTGTCTAAAAAACTATTTTCTTCCCGCAACAATGAAGACATCTAGATAATGTAATTTTAAGGTTGGGTTTGGGGGTCTTCCAACCATCCTATCATATCAATTTTAGCAAATAGGGAAATGTGTCTATTGGTCTAAAAGGATCCATGTCCAATATATTGTACAAATGTTGGAGAGTCTCTATGCTAAGCTCACAGAAAACTCGATTCACCGTGGGATGAAATTGTGTCTAATAGAATGGCCTAAACTGTCAAGGTTCGTTCCGTTTTTGGATTTACGGATCTCAGGAAAATCCTGAAGATCAGATTTGGAGCCCATTTTCGGATGAAACATTCGAATTTCGGAACCAATGGGTTCTGTGTCGGATGCGGGTCTGAGATGAGACCGGATCCATCTCAATGCAATTAAGGTGATTAATTGCAGTCTACACAACATGTTATAGGGTAAGTATACCCTTTGTCAGTTACAAACTCATACATATACTAGGGCCTGGACAGGAGCACTATCCTGGAGATTGTGTTATCTAGGTTTCTATATGTTATTGGTAAAGTTATTGTGCATTGCATATTATAGAACTAAAGACCCAGGTTATTAGGGGAATATGGAGGATAAAACAGCTCCATTGATGCAATAAGAGGGGTTTAGTACTTAAACAGTTTTCCCTTCTCCTCCATTCATCCATAAGATGTCATCCATAACAAACATTACATTTCTTTGTGTTATGAGATACATAATTAAGAAATAATTCATATACAGTATATTAATAATTATTCTCTCAAAATTAGTTTATTACATTTCAGAGGAGAGCAATAAACATTCCTTATTACTGTAAACATGACAGAGTGACAATGTCTGCTTTAGTATCTTTCATATTCTGTCAGATATACTGTTTTAATTATTGTTTCAATTTTCTAAAATATTGGTTTCTGTTTCAGATCAGAATTAAACATTGTAGGATCTTTTGTGTTAACAGGACCATTCATCATATAAAGTTTCAGAATAACTGGTGCATGGAAGCAATATATTCCTAACACACAGCATCTGACATTTTGCTAGTAAAACTCCCTTTTAGAAAGCTCAATATTGATTTTTCTCTCCCTTAGTGTAATTTATCTTGCTCTCCAATTTGGAATCCCTCTGTTATTTGTAATGATAGAGCAGCAAAGATGATAAGCAAATGGAAAAAAAAATAAGGTTTACAATCTACACTATACAGAAATGTGGAATTTGTCAGATTTAAGGGGAGTGAAATAAACTGTATATTTAATCTCAAATAAGGTAATTCTTAGGCATTAAAGAATGTATAAAACTGATCAAACAATATACAAAAGCTTACTATAGTAACAGTAAAGCAATATTAATTTTCCGTTGAACCAAATAAAGTGATGTCTGGGTCTGGGAGAAGACATTTGTGTAATAGTGTAACTGAATCTTTACATTCAAGTTTTCCTGAAAAATCTGTTCCCCATACATATATAATCTATATGATATGATATATATATGATCATGGAAAAAAGGTCAGTATTTACCAATCAAATAGTAAAGAACATAGGTGTTTCAAACCTCTCTGTTTATATATAAATCAATCCCTAGCGGGTGAGCAAATACACATTATAATGCTTATACGTATGCAACTCACTTATTAAAAGCTGTGGTCCGGGTGCGTCTAGCCCCGAACCCTTCGCCAAAACAGATGTCGTACCCCACACACACAGAGGTACTCTACCACGATATGCTTAGCAAACTAAGGCAAGTATGTTATGATTAAGGACCAAATCCGAACACATTAAGCAGAATCTTTAAATGAAGGTTTTTTTATTGGAAGAGATCTGTACTCCGAAAGTCTTTGTGTTCCCGGTATAGTGCGGCTGCTCTACTATTGATCTGCATATACAGTATTTACCGATGCATCAAACCAGAATCTGTATAATCTGCCATTAACCAGGTGAGCTTTATAGTTGATATAAATTCAGTATTTTAATATATTATTTACATATGATTCTACGGATGGGTTTTATACGTATATGCTACAATTAACCTACCTTTGTGCTCCTATGGAGAAAAGTTTTATTTTTCTATACGAAAGAGAGCAGTATCCGAAAATGTATTTTTCCCCTTTGGGGAAAGCAATGTTCTTTAAGAAGTGATTTGGGTTTGCATTCATAACTTTCTACAGCAATATCGCAAGGCTATTGTAAACACACAGCAGGGCATCCCTTGAGAACTCCTAAAAATAGTAGAGCAGAGGCAAATGTGCTATTGTCAAAAAATAACAAGTAATTTTTTTTCTTCTCTAAAAATTATTTAGTGAAAAAACCATATACTTGAATATTACCAAAATAAAAATATGTGTTCTGGGCTGCCTGAATATAAGTAGGAGAACCAAAGGTCCCTGTCTTATTAATGTCTTGCTCAACCAGGTACCCTAAACGCTAAATAAAACTCTAGTCTAAAAAAAGCTTATTCTTTTAGAAGTCCCACACTGAGTTATAAGAACTTAACACAGCCGATTCCTCATCTCCTCGTTTCCTGGTAATTACTGTCATGGCCAAGGGCTGACAGCCATTAAGCGGTTGAGAGCGCGTTCTGTATCGTCGTGTGTGACCGTAATTAGCTCGAAACAGTAGAGGATGAGGCACGACTTACAGTGAGGGATCGCATCTTTGTGAGTACCTATAACTTAGTGTGGGAGCTCTGTTGTATTCAATTAGATCAACTGGACTTGAAATGTAGTTCTTGAAGACGTTTCGCTAGTCATCCGACTGGCTTTCTCAATTCAGAATGACTTGTACAAGAATCTGTGCATTATGTACCCTGGAAAATCCCAATTAGCATATCACAGCCAGGTGTTAAGGGTGTGATTGGATAGTGGCTAAGAGGTGTTATAGGAACGCCCAGAGTAAGGTGTTTAAAACAGCATTGTACATGGCAGACAGTTGGTGTCGAACCCCCCACCTCTATTAGGCTTGTTTTCTATTTGTGTGGGAGCGTTAATGTATGTATGTATGTAGTATAGTTTATTTAAAAAGCGACACTTGGGGATGCAGCGCTGTACATAATAAAATACAAGTCATACAAGGGGGATAAATACAAAGATAATTCAGTACATAAATATATAAATTATATAAATAGAAGTGGAGAGGTTTGCCCCAAGAGTAAAGGCGGACCTGCCCTGTAGAGCTTACAATCTAATTAAAGAAAGGAAGATTAAAACACAAGTGGGCTTTTGGGTAATGTTTCTAAAAAGGCTGAAGTTGCCATAAAAAACCCTCTAAACTCTGTGTAAAAGACCTTTTCCTGTGTAACCTTTGTATATTCTAAAAAGAGATTTTCATTAAGAAAGATATAAATCCCTATTCAAACTATTGAAAAAGTGTATGTATCATTACTAAAACATAAAAGCACTTTTTTACTAAAGTATCACTGATTTGTGTCTCCTATGTAAAGATATAGCTTCTATGTTTTTACATGCTCTATCCTCCCTCTGTGCGATGTTCTGCTATCCACTCTGCTCCGCCAACCATCTAATAGAAAAATATAGCCAACTGACTAGGATACATCCCATTTTAGGCAGTGAGCTAATTCACTGGCACAACAAGTCTGAAGTCAGGGAAGAAATGTAGAAGCCATTGTTCAGATAAGGAGGACATAAGTTCCAGTGCAAAAAAATATCGGGAGCATGTTTTGGGTGGATTACATGTGTCCAGAATCCCCTTTCTGCTAGCACAAATGTACCTGCTGTCTGGAACTTTGGTTATTGATATGAAAAAATGGTGAACGCAGCGATATTGACTTTTCATCACCAGATTTCGCTGCTTTATTTTATTTTTGCAAATTTATATACAAATAAAACCCTGGAAAGACTATGTCCGAAAGTAACTTTATTGAAGGGATTAACAGTCAATATAAAGTGGTTCTTGTGCAAGGATAAAGTGTTAAGTGCAAACAAGAGAGAGAGCCAGCACGTCACATGCTTCAGAGACACTGACACCTGTCAGTGCTGCGATATTCAGTTGCAATCATCATGTTTTCACAACAGCAAATTCCATGTAGCATGTTCACGAGTAGGTTACCAAAACATTTGTATATTTACGCTCCAAGTGGAAAAACTGATAACATGTATATAAGGTTTTGCAAAACATGTGCTATACCTCCCTCAAGCAAGGTCACCTCCTCAACTCATAACTATTAAATACATGACGTACATTACCAACTGTGCACTTCTTTTTTGCCTGTCTCTCCATCTAAGCCAACACACACTGCACGTAAAAAATACTATACCCACATGTGTACACGGGCAACGCCGGGTACAACTGCTAGTTTCTTATATAGAGATACATATTCCGCAGCGCTTTACAATTATTTACTCAATTCACATCAGGCCCTCTCCCAAAAGCTTACAATCTAATCACTTTATGTTTACATACAACCTATCACTATGTCTTTATGATTGTGTGGAAAACCGGAGTGCCCGGAGGAAACCCACGCAAGCACAGGGAAAACATACAAACTCCTTGCAGATGTTTCCAAGGGTGGAATCGAACCCAGGACCTCAGCACTGCAAAGCATCAGTGCTAACCACTGAGCCACCATGCTGCCCATGTTGAGCCATTCCGCTCCCCTCTCTTCCCTTGTAAGTGACAGATTATGATGCAGCCAATGGGAATACACTCTGAAAGGTTGTGTTTTACTATTGGCTGCCATTAGCTGCCGAATGAGACTTTAAGTAAGTATGGGGAGTTAGTGAAAGTTCTTATCGTTAAAAATAGTGTGAATTTTGCCCCAACCAATCAGATCTATAAACTTTGTAAATTAAATACTGATTGGTTGGGCAAAATTAGCACCACTTTTAATGATAACTCTCATAACAGAACACCTGGTGACAGCTGTGAGGGCTAGGCCACAGTAGCTCACTATTTCGCCCGCGATTTCTGCTAAAATGGAAATCACGGGAACGAGAAAATTCGCACGATTTCCGATGCGCATGCAATTGCGCGTCTGTTCACATTTTGGTAATGCATGCGCTCACCATTTTTGTGGCTTAACGCATGTGTTTCCATAATGGAAAACAGCAAAAATTGGATGTGCAAAACGCACAGGAATCAGCACAAAATCACGTGCAATTACGCTCGCGATTGCGTGTGCGATTTGGTGCGTTGTAGTGTGGCCTCAGTCTTAATGGGGAGGGTGAGTATTGAAAGACAGATTGATAATTAATTACAGAATGACCCAATGGATCTGCTATTGATCTATTATTAGTTGGAAATTAAGGGGGAAGAAAACAGTTGTATTTCACTGTGGTGTTTCTACTGAACTATAACACTCTATACATTGACAATACATAGATCAAGAATAGAGATGAACCGGATCACGGATCTGAACCCAGTTCCGCAAAGGATTTCCGTAATTCACACGGATTTTGCGGGAATTCCGAAAATTCAAAGAAAATTTCAAGGAATTTTTGAAAATTTTGTAAAAATTATACAGTAACTTACTGTAAATAGTTTTGGGACTGGAAAATGGTTTGGGAAAAGACAATTAGATTCTTCTGAAAGAACTGATTGTAACCAATTCCAGGGCCAGATTTACTAGGCACAGTAGGCACTCGCCTAGGGGTGCTTGAGGTTGGAGGAGCGGCTCTCAATCTCCTCCCACCAATCCAGGCCCTTTATAGTTTATTTTCTTCCCTAAAGAGAAAATGAGTGTGGTTTGGGGGTGTGGTCTGTGTTTAGTGGTGGGGCTAAGGGCGCCAGACTCTTTGGGCCTACAGGCTCCTAGGTGTAAATCCGTCCCTGATATATTCTGATTAGAAAAGAATCTGATTGGTTACTATACCAATCAGATTATTTCTAAAAGAATCTGATTGTAACTAATTCTGATTGGTTACAATCACCTTTTTTTTTAAGAAAGAATCTTATTGGTATACCAATCAGATTATTTCCAATCAGAATTAATTACAATGCGATTCTTTCAGAAAGAATCTGATTGGTTAGTATTCCAATCAGATTCTTTCCCAATCACAATTGGTTACAATCAGATTCTTACAATCAGATTCTTTCTTACAGAAAGCGTACCAACAAGATTATTTCTAAAAGTATCTGATTGTAACCAATTCTGATTAGATACAATCAGGTTCTTTCAGGAAGTATCTGATTGCTATACTAACCAATCAGATTATTTTCCAATCAGAATTGGTTTCAATCAGCTTATTTCAGAAAGAGTCTAATTGGCTTGTATACCAATCATATTATTTCTAAAAGAATCTGATTGTAACCAATTCTGATTAGTTACAATCAGATTCTTCCAGAAAGCGTACCAATAGATTCTTTCTGAAAGTACCTGATTGTAACCAATTTGATTGGATACAATCAGATTCTTTCTGAAAGTATCTGTTTGGTTAGTATACCAATCAGATTTTTCTAATTAGAATTGGTTACAATTAGATTCTTTCAGGTAGAATCTGATTGGTTAGTATACCAATCAGTTACTTTTTAAAAAAATCTGATTGTAACCAATTCTGATTTGAAATAATCAGATTATCTGTTTCCCAGACCATTCCCAGGTCCCAGAGCCATTTACAGTAAGTTACTGTATCATTTTTAAAAATTTTAGAAAATTTCTTTAAACTTCAAATTTTCTAAAATTTCGGTGATAGAATTTGTAATGTCGAAACACAGTTCGATCGTGAGGAAAGTTATTTTTTACACTTCTGGATGTATGTACGTTTTTCCCAGACCATTTTCCAGGTCCACAGGCGGAACGGATTTTAGCAGTTTCGCCATCTCTCAAAACCCTGGATTTAAATATCTTCCTGTATAGATATTAAAACAAGCGAAAACAAAACAGAAAAATGTGATGTGTTATATAACAAATATAAGATGGATAATGTCTGTCTTATCTAGATGTTAGGCTGCACTTATGTATATTTAACATGTATTTCTAAAGCACTAACCATTCCAGTACAATCCATAAGATGTGTGTATATAGTATATATGTCCCACTAATACCTATTGGGGTAAACCCAATAGGTCCCTTCTGCCTCTGTTATTGTGTAACATTTTACATGTAAATTAGGGGATGTGACACTAATAGAACCAGGATTTCATAGGATTTCTTTTATTTTAACATCTTGCCTTTATTTTTTTGTACAAATCCCCAAATTTTATGTAGTTTTTATATCATCTGTATCCACATATAGCTAAACATACACCCACATATTTCCCACTGTGCACCAACGGGCACACTTTTGTAGAATATATATATAATATAATATATATAATAATATATATAAAATATAAAAAGTGTATATATTATAATATAATTGTAAATACAACAACACAAGAGTATAAGCAATCATTTTTTTCATAATATCAAAATCAACAAGCAAGTTTTGGAGATAGACCCTTTATCAAGCTACGAACAATGGAAAAAGGAACTGGGTAGTACTCTGTTACCAGCTTTTAACATATATAAACAATTGCTACAAACAATTATAATAAGTTACAATTGGATCACAGAGAGTCAAATCAGAAAACTACAGTGTCCCCTTGTGGCAGATGGATAAGCACACTAAACCAGATTATAAGTAGTAGTTGTATTTAAGTTGTAGTCATGATTTAACCGCTTAGGGGTCAGGAACCCAAGTTGTGGATCCACCTCACTTCTGTTTGAGAAACCTTTGTCTGTCCCGACTAGAGATTGCTGAATTTTCGAAAATCCATTCAGCTCGAGGATTTGCGGATTTTCAAATTTTTTTGAAAATCCGCGAATCCAACATTATGTCAATATGGGAAAAAAATCTAAACTTTACACCAAAAACCTTTACACCTGGTTTAAATAGCAGTGGTTAACTAGTGTAAATGGCTCTGGGACCTACTTCGGTTTTTCGGTAATCCTTGCACAAGCAAATTCGAGAATCTCAACGTTTGTGGTTTCTCGAATTCAGCCATTCGAGGATTATGAATGCTTGAAAGTTCCATGGCAGGACGTTTGAGGGTCCTGCGGCTCAACCCTGGTAAAGCTGCGGGATCCCTTAAGCCCAAAAGGTACTTATAAGTGTTGGGAGGGGGGGGTCCCAGTTTAAGCTGCAAAACGCCTCCTAAGGGCACAATGGTCCTTCTAAGGTCCCGGGAGGGGGTCCCAATGTCCATCCATGGCGCTTTCGGACTTTACGATAATCATATTCTCGAATTTGGCCGTTTCGAGGATTACCAAATGGCTGGAAATCTTGAACATTGGGAATCCTCGAACATTCAAGGATTTTCAAAAATTTCCACACGGGGTTTGGAAAATTTTCGGAAAACGAACTCTGGAAATTCTGCAAGATCCTCGACAAAACCAGGTTCAGATCCGCGATCCTGTCCATCTTTTTGGGATTGAGCTTAACGTTTCAACTGTTGATTGTTTATAGTTAAACAATGTGACCCTCCCCCCTGAAATATACCTTGATACCTCTGCACACGATTCAAGATTGAGGCTATGCTTTGCGGCCCTTTTAGATTTTTTTTTTTTTACAAAGAAATACATTTTTGGATTAATGTTATAATACGTTTTATTGGCAAAAAGATGACAAATGTCTTTGCATACTCAGTGAATTTACTGTCACTCATAATAGTACTGTCATGGTTATCTAAAAACTAAAAAATGGATTTGCTACATTTAAATTGGAATATTTTATTTGGGTTGCATTTTGAATATGAGCAGTGCGCAAAAGTTTTTCCTATGATTTTTCTTGAGAAGGCAAAACAGAATTAAAGAGTTTAATAAATACAAGTGGATATATTAAAAATAACAGTTCAGTAATAGTAAAAGTATTGCAGCTGTTAATTATGAAAATACAAATTTTTTGTTCTTACAAAAAGGATAACTTTTTAGAATCATCTATAATCAGCAGTTTACTGGAAAAAAGATTGAAATATTTTCCATATGCAGTGAATTCACTGTTCTCTCAGTATAAAAAAGCACAGTCACTAGAATGTACAGAATGGATTTGTTGCATTTTAGTGCATATTTAAATTGGAATACTTTATTTGGGTAGATTACCAATGATTTATTCTGAACTCTGAGTTCTTTGAATTTAGCCAGGAACTAATGCACAAAATGTTGCATGAACAATACAACTTTTAAAAGTTTGTCCCTTAGAGTAATTCACACAGCATTAGTCATGTTGTTGAAATGATATCACATAATTCAGATTCTCCATTTTATTAATCCGTGAGAAAAATTTAGCCAACAAAAGGTGATTTCAAGAAGAACAACAACTCAAAGAAATGTATTCTCTTGTTTGTACTTTCGTGTGTGTGTGTGTTTGATTTTTCATATAAGGAATCTGAGTTCTCCTCTGCATCAGTTTTCATCATCACACTGATTTTTCTTATCCTCTAGAGTGAGGTCTTAATAACTGGTCACTCTTCATTTCATTCTGTGCGGCATGAAATGTCTACACACAACCTGCTGAGAAATTGACAAAAAATGATTTTTTGGTTGTTCTTATTGAGCTTGTGTAATCTTAACGTAAACATTATTTATATTAAAATGTTTATTTTGAAAACATTTTAATTTTAAAATGAGCTGTACATTTTTACTCTTTAATTATGATAGAAAGAAAGTTTGTTGTCTAAAAAACTATTTTCTTCCCGCAACAATGAAGACATCTAGATAATGTAATTTTAAGGTTGGGTTTGGGGGTCTTCCAACCATCCTATCATATCAATTTTAGCAAATAGGGAAATGTGTCTATTGGTCTAAAAGGATCCATGTCCCAATATATTGTACAAATGTTGGAGAGTCTCTATGCTAAGCTCCAGAAAACTCGATTCACCGTGGGATGAAATTGTGTCTAATAGAATGGCCTAAACTGTCAAGGTTCGTTCCGTTTTTGGATTTACGGATCTCAGGAAAATCCTGAAGATCAGATTTGGAGCCCATTTTCGGATGAAACATTCGAATTTCGGAACCAATGGGTTCTGTGTCGGATGCGGGTCTGAGATGAGACCGGATCCATCTCAATGCAATTAAGGTGATTAATTGCAGTCTACACAACATGTTATAGGGTAAGTATACCCTTTGTCAGTTACAAACTCATACATATACTAGGGCCTGGACAGGAGCACTATCCTGGAGATTGTGTTATCTAGGTTTCTATATGTTATTGGTAAAGTTATTGTGCATTGCATATTATAGAACTAAAGACCCAGGTTATT
This sequence comes from Hymenochirus boettgeri, assembly GCA_019447015.1. NCBI lineage: Eukaryota > Metazoa > Chordata > Amphibia > Anura > Pipidae > Hymenochirus > Hymenochirus boettgeri. Next base: position 259,752,354 of record CM033469.1, on the reverse strand, counting down.
AGGGGAATATGGAGGATAAAACAGCTCCATTGATGCAATAAGAGGGGTTTAGTACTTAAACAGTTTTCCCTTCTCCTCCATTCATCCATAAGATGTCATCCATAACAAACATTACATTTCTTTGTGTTATGAGATACATAATTAAGAAATAATTCATATACAGTATATTAATAATTATTCTCTCAAAATTAGTTTATTACATTTCAGAGGAGAGCAATAAACATTCCTTATTACTGTAAACATGACAGAGTGACAATGTCTGCTTTAGTATCTTTCATATTCTGTCAGATATACTGTTTTAATTATTGTTTCAATTTTCTAAAATATTGGTTTCTGTTTCAGATCAGAATTAAACATTGTAGGATCTTTTGTGTTAACAGGACCATTCATCATATAAAGTTTCAGAATAACTGGTGCATGGAAGCAATATATTCCTAACACACAGCATCTGACATTTTGCTAGTAAAACTCCCTTTTAGAAAGCTCAATATTGATTTTTCTCTCCCTTAGTGTAATTTATCTTGCTCTCCAATTTGGAATCCCTCTGTTATTTGTAATGATAGAGCAGCAAAGATGATAAGCAAATGGAAAAAAAAATAAGGTTTACAATCTACACTATACAGAAATGTGGAATTTGTCAGATTTAAGGGGAGTGAAATAAACTGTATATTTAATCTCAAATAAGGTAATTCTTAGGCATTAAAGAATGTATAAAACTGATCAAACAATATACAAAAGCTTACTATAGTAACAGTAAAGCAATATTAATTTTCCGTTGAACCAAATAAAGTGATGTCTGGGTCTGGGAGAAGACATTTGTGTAATAGTGTAACTGAATCTTTACATTCAAGTTTTCCTGAAAAATCTGTTCCCCATACATATATAATCTATATGATATGATATATATATGATCATGGAAAAAAGGTCAGTATTTACCAATCAAATAGTAAAGAACATAGGTGTTTCAAACCTCTCTGTTTATATATAAATCAATCCCTAGCGGGTGAGCAAATACACATTATAATGCTTATACGTATGCAACTCACTTATTAAAAGCTGTGGTCCGGGTGCGTCTAGCCCCGAACCCTTCGCCAAAACAGATGTCGTACCCCACACACACAGAGGTACTCTACCACGATATGCTTAGCAAACTAAGGCAAGTATGTTATGATTAAGGACCAAATCCGAACACATTAAGCAGAATCTTTAAATGAAGGTTTTTTTATTGGAAGAGATCTGTACTCCGAAAGTCTTTGTGTTCCCGGTATAGTGCGGCTGCTCTACTATTGATCTGCATATACAGTATTTACCGATGCATCAAACCAGAATCTGTATAATCTGCCATTAACCAGGTGAGCTTTATAGTTGATATAAATTCAGTATTTTAATATATTATTTACATATGATTCTACGGATGGGTTTTATACGTATATGCTACAATTAACCTACCTTTGTGCTCCTATGGAGAAAAGTTTTATTTTTCTATACGAAAGAGAGCAGTATCCGAAAATGTATTTTTCCCCTTTGGGGAAAGCAATGTTCTTTAAGAAGTGATTTGGGTTTGCATTCATAACTTTCTACAGCAATATCGCAAGGCTATTGTAAACACAAGCAGGGCATCCCTTGAGAACTCCTAAAAATAGTAGAGCAGAGGCAAATGTGCTACTTGTCAAAAAATAACAAGTAATTTTTTTTCTTCTCTAAAAATTATTTAGTGAAAAAACCATATACTTGAATATTACCAAATAAAATATGTGTTCTGGGCTGCCTGAATATAAGTAGGAGAACCAAAGGTCCCTGTCTTATTAATGTCTTGCTCAACCAGGTACCCTAAACGCTTAAATAAAACTCTAGTCTAAAAAAAGCTTATTCTTTTAGAAGTCCCACACTGAGTTATAAGAACTTACACACAGCCGATTCCTCATCTCCTCGTTTCCTGGTAATTACTGTCATGGCCAAGGGCTGACAGCCATTAAGCGGTTGAGAGCGCGTTCTGTATCCGTGTGTGTGACCGTAATTAGCTCGAAACAGTAGAGGATGAGGCACGACTTACAGTGAGGGATCGCATTTTGTGAGTACCTATAACTTAGTGTGGGAGCTCTGTTGTATTCAATTGATCAACTGGACTTGAAATGTAGTTCTTGAAGACGTTTCGCTAGTCATCCGACTGGCTTTCTCAATTCAGAATGACTTGTACAAGAATCTGTGCATTATGTACCCTGGAAAATCCCAATTAGCATATCACAGCCAGGTGTTAAGGGTGTGATTGGATAGTGGCTAAGAGGTGTTATAGGAACGCCCAGAGTAAGGTGTTTAAAACAGCATTGTACATGGCAGACAGTTGGTGTCGAACCCCCCACCTCTATTTAGGCTTGTTTTCTATTTGTGTGGGAGCGTTAATGTATGTATGTATGTAGTATAGTTTATTTAAAAAGCGACACTTGGGGATGCAGCGCTGTACAGTAATAAAATACAAGTCATACAAGGGGGATAAATACAAAGATAATTCAGTACATAAATATATAAATTATATAAATAGAAGTGGAGAGGTTTGCCCCAAGAGTAAAGGCGGACCCTCCCTGTAGAGCTTACAATCTAATTAAAGAAAGGAAGATTAAAACACAAGTGGGCTTTTGGGTAATGTTTCTAAAAAGGCTGAAGTTGCCATAAAAAACCCTCTAAACTCTGTGTAAAAGACCTTTTCCTGTGTAACCTTTGTATATTCTAAAAAGAGATTTTCATTAAGAAAGATATAAATCCCTATTCAAACTATTGAAAAAGTGTATGTATCATTACTAAAACATAAAAGCACTTTTTTACTAAAGTATCACTGATTTGTGTCTCCTATGTAAAGATATAGCTTCTATGTTTTTACATGCTCTATCCTCCCTCTGTGCGATGTTCTGCTCATCCATCTGCTCCGCCAACCATCTAATAGAAAAATATAGCCAACTGACTTAGGATACATCCCATTTTAGGCAGTGAGCTAATTCACTGGCAAACAAGTCTGAAGTCAGGGAAGAAATGTAGAAGCCATTGTTCAGATAAGGAGGACATAAGTTCCAGTGCAAAAAATATCGGGAGCATGTTTGGGTGGATTACATGTGTCCAGAATCCCCTTTCTGCTAGCACAAATGTACCTGCTGTTCTGGAACTTTGGTTATTGATATGAAAAAATGGTGAACGCAGCGATATTGACTTTTCATCACCAGATTTCGCTGCTTTATTTTATTTTTGCAAATTTATATACAAATAAAACCCTGGAAAGACTATGTCGAAAGTAACTTTATTGAAGGGATTAACAGTCAATATAAAGTGGTTCTTGTGCAAGGATAAAGTGTTAAGTGCAAACAAGAGAGAGAGCCAGCACGTCACATGCTTCAGAGACACTGACACCTGTCAGTGCTGCGATATTCAGTTGCAATCATCATGTTTTCACAACAGCAAATTCCATGTAGCATGTTCACGAGTAGGTTCACCCAAACATTTGTATATTTACGCTCCAAGTGGAAAAACTGATAACATGTATATAAGGTTTTGCAAAACATGTGCTATACCTCCCTCAAGCAAGGTCACCTCCTCAACTCATAACTATTAAATACATGACGTACATTACCACTGTGCACTTCTTTTTTGCCTGTCTCTCCATCTAAGCCAACACACACCTGCACGTAAAAAATACTATACCCACATGTGTACACGGGCAACGCCGGGTACAACTGCTAGTTTCTTATATAGAGATACATATTCCGCAGCGCTTTACAATTATTTACTCAATTCACATCAGGCCCTCTCCCAAAAAGCTTACAATCTAATCACTTTATGTTTACATACAACCTATCACTATGTCTTTATGATTGTGTGGAAAACCGGAGTGCCCGGAGGAAACCCACGCAAGACAGGGAAAACATACAAACTCCTTGCGATGTTTCCAAGGGTGGAATCGAACCCAGACCTCAGCACTGCAAAGCATCAGTGCTAACCACTGAGCCACCATGCTGCCCATGTTGAGCCATTCCGCTCCCCTCTCTTCCCTTGTAAGTGACAGATTATGATGCAGCCAATGGGAATACACTCTGAAAGGTGTGTTTTACTATTGGCTGCCATTAGCTGCCGAATGAGACTTTAAGTAAGTATGGGGAGTTAGTGAAAGTTCTTATCGTTAAAAATAGTGTGAATTTTGCCCCAACCAATCAGATCTATAAACTTTGTAAATTAAATCTGATTGGTTGGGCAAAATTAGCACCACTTTTAATGATATTTGGTGCGTTGTAGTGTGGCCTCAGTCTTAATGGGGAGGGTGAGTATTGAAAGACAGATTGATAATTTAATTACAGAATGACCCAATGGATCTGCTATTGATCTATTATTAGTTGGAAATTTAAGGGGGAAGAAAACAGTTGTATTTCACTGTGGTGTTTCTACTGAACTATAACACTCTATACATTGTTACAATACATAGATCAAGAATAGAGATGAACCGGATCACGGATCTGAACCCAGTTCCGCAAAGGATTTCCGTAATTCACGGATTTTGCGGGAATTCCGAAAATTCAAAGAAAATTTCAAGGAATTTTTGAAAATTTTGTAAAAATTATACAGTAACTTACTGTAAATAGTTTTGGGACCTGGAAAATGGTTTGGGGAAAAGACAATTAGATTCTTTCTGAAAGAACCTGATTGTAACCAATTCCAGGGCCAGATTTACTAGGCACAGTAGGCACTCGCCTAGGGGTGCTTGAGGTTGGAGGAGCGGCTCTCAATCTCCTCCCACCAATCCAGGCCCTTTATAGTTTATTTTCTTCCCTAAAAGAGAAAATGAGTGTGGTTTGGGGGTGTGGTCTGTGTTTAGTGGTGGGGCTAAGGGCGCCAGACTCTTTGGGCCTACAGGCTCCTAAGGTGTAAATCCGTCCCTGATTAATTCTGATTAGAAAAGAATCTGATTGGTTACTATACCAATCAGATTATTTCTAAAAGAATCTGATTGTAACTAATTCTGATTGGTTACAATCACCTTTTTTTTTAAGAAAGAATCTTATTGGTATACCAATCAGATTATTTTCCAATCAGAATTAATTACAATGCGATTCTTTCAGAAAGAATCTGATTGGTTAGTATACCAATCAGATTCTTTCCCAATCACAATTGGTTACAATCAGATTCTTACAATCAGATTCTTTCTTACAGAAAGCGTACCAACAAGATTATTTCTAAAAGTATCTGATTGTAACCAATTCTGATTAGATACAATCAGGTTCTTTCAGGAAGTATCTGATTGCTATACTAACCAATCAGATTATTTTCCAATCAGAATTGGTTTCAATCAGCTTATTTCAGAAAGAGTCTAATTGGCTTGTATACCAATCATATTATTTCTAAAAGAATCTGATTGTAACCAATTCTGATTAGTTACAATCAGATTCTTCCAGAAAGCGTACCAATAAGATTCTTTCTGAAAGTACCTGATTGTAACCAATTCTGATTGGATACAATCAGATTCTTTCTGAAAGTATCTGTTTGGTTAGTATACCAATCAGATTATTTTCTAATTAGAATTGGTTACAATTGATTATTTCAGGTAGAAATCTGATTGTTAGTATACCAATCAGTTACTTTTTAAAAAAATCTGATTGTAACCAATTCTGATTTGAAATAATCAGATTATCTGTTTCCCAGACCATTCCCAGGTCCCAGAGCCATTTACAGTAAGTTACTGTATCATTTTTAAAAATTTTAGAAAATTTCTTTAAACTTCAAATTTTCTAAAATTTCGGTGATAGAATTTGTAATGTCGAAACACAGTTCGATCGTGAGGAAAGTTATTTTTTACACTTCTGGATGTATGTACGTTTTTCCCAGACCATTTTCCAGGTCCACAGGCGGAACGGATTTTAGCAGTTTCGCCATCTCTCAAAACCCTGGATTTAAATATCTTCCTGTATAGATATTAAAACAAGCGTAAAACAAAACAGAAAAATGTGATGTGTTATATAACAAATATAAGATGGATAATGTCTGTCTTATCTAGATGTTAGGGCTGCACTTATGTATATTTAACATGTATTTCTAAAGCACTAACCTTCCAGTACAATCCATAAGAGTGTTGTATATAGTATATATGTCCCCACTAATACCTATTGGGTAAACCCAATAGGTCCTTCTGCCTCTGTATTGTGTAAACATTTTACATGTAAATTAGGGGATGTGACACTAATAGAACCAGGATTTCATAGGATTTCTTTTATTTTAACATCTTGCCTTTATTTTTTTGTACAAATCCCCAAATTTTATGTAGTTTTTATATCATCTGTATCCACATATAGCTAAACATACACCCACATATTTCCCACTGTGCACCAAGGGCACCACTTTTGTAAATATATATATAATATAATATATATAATAATATATATAAAATATAAAAAGTGTAATATATTATAATATAATTGTAAATACAACAACACAAGAGTATAAGCAATCATTTTTTTCATAATATCAAAATCAACATAAGCAAAGTTTTGGAGATAGACCCTTTATCAAGCTACTAGAACAATGGAAAAAAGGAACTGGGTAGTACTCTGTTACCAGCTTTTAACATATATAAACAATTGCTACAAACAATTATAATAAGTTACAATTGGATCACAGAGAGTCAAATCAGAAAACTACACAGTGTCCCCTTGTGGCAGACTGGATAAGCACACTAAACCAGATTATAAGTAGTAGTTGTATTTAAGTTGTAGTCATGATTTAACCGCTTAGGGGTCAGTGAACCCAAGTTGTGGATCCACCTCACTTCTGTTTGAGAAACCTTTGTCTGTCCCGACTAGAGATTGCTGAATTTTCGAAAATCCATTCAGCTCGAGGATTTGCGGATTTTCAAAATTTTTTTGAAAATCCGCGAATCCAACATTAATGTCAATATGGGAAAAAAATCTAAACTTTACACCTAAAACCTTTACACCTGGTTTAAATAGCAGTGGTTAACTAGTGTAAATGGCTCTGGGACCTACTTCGGTTTTTCGGTAATCCTTGCACAAGCAAAATTCGAGAATCCTCAAACGTTTGTGGTTTCTCGAATTCAGCCATTCGAGGATTATTGAATGCTTGAAAGTTCCATGGCAGGACGTTTGAGGGTCCTGCGGCTCAACCCTGGTACAAGCTGCGGGATCCCTTAAGCCCAAAAAGGTACTTATAAGTGTTGGGAGGGGGGGGTCCCAGTTTCAAGCTGCAAAACGCCCTCCTAAGGGCCACAATGGTCCTTCTAAGGTCCCGGGAGGGGGTCCAAATGTCCATCCATGGCGCTTTCGGACTTTACGATAATCATATTCTCGAATTTGGCCGTTTCGAGGATTACCAAATGGCTGGAAATCTTTGAACATTTGGAAATCCTCGAACATTCAAGGATTTTCAAAAATTTCCACACGGGGTTTGGAAAATTTTCGGAAAACAGAACTCTGGAAATTCTGCAAGATCCTCGACAAAACCAGGTTCAGATCCGCGATCCTGTCCATCTTTTTGGGATTGAGCTTAACGTTTCAACTGTTGATTGTTTATAGTTAAAACATGTGACCCTCCCCCCCTGAAATATACCTTGATACCTCTGCACACGATTCAAGATTGAGGCTATGCTTTGCGGCCCTTTTAGATTTTTTTTTTTTTTACAAAGAAATACATTTTTGGATTAATGTTATAATACTGTTTTATTGGCAAAAAGATGACAAATGTCTTTGCATACTCAGTGAATTTACTGTCACTCATAATAGTACTGTCATGGTTATCTAAAAACTAAAAAATGGATTTGCTACATTTAAATTGGAATATTTTATTTGGGTTGCATTTTGAATATGAGCAGTGCGCAAAAGTTTTCCTATGATATTTTCTTTGAGAAGGCAAAACAGAATTAAAGAGTTTAATAAATACAAGTGGATATATTAAAAATAACAGTTCAGTAATAGTAAAAGTATTGCAGCTGTTAATTATGAAAATACAAATTTTTTGTTCTTACAAAAAGGATAACTTTTTAGAATCATCTATAATCAGCAGTTTACTGGAAAAAAGATTGAAATATTTTCCATATGCAGTGAATTCACTGTTCTCTCCAGTATAAAAAAGCACAGTCACTAGAATGTACAGAATGGATTTGTTGCATTTTAGTGCATATTTAAATTGGAATACTTTATTTGGGTAGATTACACCAATGATTTATTCTGCAACTCTGAGTTCTTTGAATTTAGCCAGGAACTAATGCACAAAATGTTGCATGAACAATACAACTTTTTAAAAGTTTGTCCCTTAGAGTAATTCACACAGCATTAAGTCATGTTGTTTGAAATGATATCACATAATTCAGATTCTCCATTTTTATTAATCCGTGAGAAAAATTTAGCCAACAAAAGGTGATTTCAAGAAGAACAACAACTCAAAGAAATGTATTTCTCTTGTTTGTACTTTCGTGTGTGTGTGTGTTTGATTTTTCATTATAAAGGAATCTGAGTTCTCCTCTGCATTCAGTTTTCATCACTCACTGATTTTTCTTATCCTCTAGAGTGAGGTCTTAATAACTGGTCACTCTTCATTTCATTCTGTGCGGCATGAAATGTCTACACACAACCTGCTGAGAAATTGACAAAAAATGATTTTTGGTTGTTCTTTATTGAGCTTTTGTTAATCTTTAACGTAAACATTATTTATATTAAAATGTTTATTTTGAAAACATTTTAATTGTAAAATGAGCTGTACATTTTTACTCTTTGAATAATTATGATAGAAAGAAAGTTTGTTGTCTAAAAAACTATTTTCTTCCCGCAACAATGAAGACATCTAGATAATGTAATTTTTAAGGTTGGGTTTGGGGGTCTTCCAACCATTCCTATCAATATTCAATTTTAGCAAATAGGGAAATGTGTCTATTGGTCTAAAAGGATCCATGTCTCCAATATATTGTACAAATGTTGGAGAGTCTCTATGCTAAGCTCACAGAAACTCGATTCACCGTGGGATGAAATTGTGTCTAATAGAGATGGCCTAAACTGTCAAGGTTCGTTCCGTTTTTGGATTTACGGATCTCAGGAAAATCCTGAAGATCAGACTTTGGAGCCCATTTTCGGATGAAACATTCGAATTTCGGAACCAATGGGTTCTGTGTCGGATGCGGGTCTGAGATGGACCCGGATCCCATCTCTAATGCAATTAAGTGATTAATTGCAGTCTACACAACATGTTATAGGGTAAGTATACCCTTTGTCAAGTTACAAACTCATACATATACTAGGGCCTGGACAGGAGCACTATCCTGGAGATTGTGTTATCTAGAGTTTCTATATGTTATTGGTAAAGTTATTGTGCATTGCATAATTATAGAACTTAAAGACCCAGGTTATTAGGGGAATATGGAGGATAAAACAGCTCCATTGATGCAATAAGAGGGGTTTAGTACTTAAACAGTTTTCCTCCTTCTCCTCCATTCAATCCATAAGATGTCATCCATAACAAACATTACATTTCTTTGTGTTATGAGATACATAATTAAGAAATTAATTCATATACAGTATATTAATATATTATTCTCTCAAAATTAGTTTATTACATTTCAGAGGAGAGCAATAAACATTCCTTATTACTGTAAACATGACAGAGTGACAATGTCTGCTTTAGTATCTTTCAATATTCTGTCAGATATACTGTTTTAATTATTGTTTCACATTTTCTAAAATATTGGTTTCTGTTTCAGATCAGAATTAAACATTGTAGGATCTTTTGTGTTAACAGAGACCATTCATTCATATAAAGTTTCAGAATAACTGGTGCATGGAAGCAATATATTCCTAACACACAGCATCTGACATTTCTGCTAGTAAAACTCCCTTTTAGAAAGCTCAATATTGATTTTTCTCCCTTAGTGTAATTTATCTTGCTCTCCAATTTGGAATCCCTCTGTTATTTGTAATGATAGAGCAGCAAAGATGATAAGCAAATGGAAAAACAAAATAAGGTTTACAATCTACACTATACAGAAATGTGGAATTTGTCAGATTTAAGGGGAGTGTAAATAAACTGTATATTTAATCTCAAATAAGGTAAATTCTCTAGGCATTAAAGAATGTATAAAACTGATCAAACAATATACAAAAGCTTACTATAGTAACAGTAAAGCAATATTAATTTTCCGTTGAACCAAATAAAGTGATGTCTGGGTCTGGGAGAAGACATTTGTGTAATAGTGTAACTGAATCTTTACATTCAAGTTTTCCTGAAAAATCTGTTCCCCATACATATATAATCTATATGATATGATATATAATATGATCATGGAAAAAAGGTACAGTATTTACCAATCAAATAGTAAAGAACATAGGTGTTTCAACCCTCTCTGTATATATATAAAATCAATCCCTAGCTGGGTGAGCAAATACACATTATAATGTCTTATACGTATGCAACTCACTTATTAAAAGCTGTGGTCCGGGTGCGTCTTAGCCCCGAACCCTTCGCCAAAACAGATGTCGTACCCCACACACACAGAGGTACTCTACCACGATATGCTTAGCAAACTAAGGCAAGTATGCTTATGATTAAGGACCAAATCCGAAACACATTAAGCAGAATCTTTAAATGAAGGTTTTTTATTGGAAGAGATCTGTACTCCGAAAGTCTTTGTGTCCCGGTATAGTGCGGCTGCTCTACTATTGATCTGCATATACAGTATTTACCGATGCATCAAACCAGAATCTGTATAATCTGCCATTAACCAGGTGAGCTTTATAGTTGATATAAATTCAGTATTTTAATATATTATTTACATTATGATTCTACAGGAATGGGTTTTTATACAGTATATGCTACAATTAACCTACCTTTGTGCTCCTATGGCAGAAAAGTTTTATTTTTCTATACGAAAGAGAGCAGTATCCGAAAATGTATTTTTCCCCCCTTTGGGGAAAGCAATGTTCTTTAAGAAGTGATTTGGGTTTGCATTCATAACTTTCTACAGCAATATCGCAAGGCTATTGTAAAACACAGCAGGGCATCCCTATGAGAACTCCTAAAAATAGTAGAGCAGAGGCAAATGTGCTACTTGTCAAAAAATAACAAGTAATTTTTTTTCTTCTCTAAAAATTATTAAGTGAAAAAACCATATACTTGAATATTACCAAAATAAATTATGTGTTCTGGGCTGCCTGAATATAAGTAGGAGAACCAAAGGTCCCTGTCTTATTAATGTCTTGCTCACCAGGTACCCTAAACGCTTAAATAAAACTCTAGTCTAAAAAAAGCTTATTCTTTTTAGAAGTCCCCACACTGAGTTATAAGAACTTACACACAGCCGATTCCTCATCCTCCTCGTCTTCCTGGTAATTACTGTCATGGCCAAGGGCTGACAGCCATTAAGCGGTTGAGAGCGCGTTCTGATCCGTGTGTGACCGTAATTAGCTCGAAACAGTAGAGGATGAGGCACGACTTACAGTGAGGGATCGCATCTTTGTGAGTACCTATAACTTAGTGTGGGAGCTCTGTTGTATTCAATTAGATCAACTGGACTTGAAATGTAGTTCTTGAAGACGTTTCGCTAGTCATCCGACTGGCTTTCTCAATTCAGAATGACTTGTACAAGAATCTGTGGCAATTATGTACCCTGGAAAATCCCAATTAGCATATCACAGCCAGGTGTTAAGGGTGTGATTGGATAGTGGCTAAGAGGTGTTATAGGAACGCCCAGAGTAAGGTGTTAAAACAGCATTGTACATGGCAGACAGTTGGTGTCGAACCCCCCACCTCTATTTAGGCTTGGTTTCTTATTTAGTGTGGGAGCGTTAATGTATGTATGTATGTATGTATAGTTTATTTAAAAAGCGACACTTGGGGATGCAGCGCTGTACAGTAATAAAATACAAGTCATACAAGGGGGATAAATACAAAGATAATTCAGTACATAAATATATAAATTATATAAATAGAAGTGCTAGAGGTTTGCCCCAAGAGTAAAGGCGGACCCTGCCCTGTAGAGCTTACAATCTAATTAAAGAAAGGTAAGATTAAAACACAAGTGGGCTTTTGGGAGTAATGTTTCTAAAAAGGCTGAAGTTGCCATAAAAAACCCTCTAAACTCTGTGTAAATGAACCTTTTCCTGTGTAACCTTTGTATATTCTAAAAAAGAGATTTTCATTAAGATAAGATTATAAATCCCTATTCAAACTATTGAAAAAGTGTATGTATCATTACTAAAACATAAAAGCACTTTTTTACTAAAGTATCACTGATTTGTGTCTCCTATGTAAAGATATAGCTTCTATGTTTTTACATGCTCTATTCCTCCCTCTGTGCGACTGTCTGCTCATCCCACTCTGCTCCGCCAACCATCTAATAGAAAAATATAGCCAACTGACTTAGGATACATCCCATTTTAGGCAGTGAGCTAATTCACTGGCACAACAAAGTCTGAAGTCAGGGAAGAAATGTAGAAGCCATTGTTCAGATAAGGAGGACATAAGTTCCAGTGCAAAAAATATCGGGAGCATGTTTTGGGTGGATTACATGTGTCCAGAATCCCCTTTCTGCTAGCACAAATGTACCTGCTGTTCTGGAACTTTGGTTATTGATATGATAAAAATGGTGAACGCAGCGATATTGACTTTTCATCACCAGATTTCGCTGCTTTATTTTATTTTTGCAAATTTATATACAAATATAAACCCTGGAAAGACTATGTCAGAAAGTAACTTTATTGAATGGGATTTAACAGTCAATATAAAGTGGTTCTTGTGCAAGGATAAAGTGTTAAAGTGCAAACAAGAGAGAGAGCCAGCACGTCACATGCTTCAGAGACACTGACACCTGTCAGTGCTGCGATATTCAGTTGCAATCATCATGTTTTCACAACAGCAAATTCCATGTAGCATGTTCACGAGTAGGTTCACCACAACATTTGTATATTTACGCTCCAAGTGGAAAAACTGATAACATTGTATATAAGGTTTTGCAATAAACATGTGCTATACCTCCCTCAAGCAAGGTCACCTCCTCAACTCATAACTATTAAATACATGACGTACATTACCAACTGTGCACTTCTTTTTTTGCCTGTCTCTTCCATCTAAGCCAAACACACACCTGCACGTAAAAAATACTATACCCACATGTGTACACGGGCAACGCCGGGTACAACTGCTAGTTTCTTATATAGAGATACATATTCCGCAGCGCTTTACAATTATTTACTCAATTCACATCAGGCCCTCTCCCAAAAAGCTTACAATCTAATCACTTTATGTTTACATACAACCTATCACTATGTCTTTATGATTGTGTGGAAAACCGGAGTGCCCGGAGGAAACCCACGCAAGCACAGGGAAAACATACAAACTCCTTGCAGATGTTTCCAAGGGTGGAATCGAACCCAGGACCTCAGCACTGCAAAGCATCAGTGCTAACCACTGAGCCACCATGCTGCCCATTGTTGAGCCATTCCGCTCCCCCTCTCTTCCCTTGTAAGTGACAGATTATGATGCAGCCAATGGGAATACACTCTGAAAGGTGTGTTTTACTATTGGCTGCCCATTAGCTGCCGAATGAGACTTTAAGTAAGTATTGCAGGAGTTAGTGAAAGTTCTTATCGTTAAAAATAGTGTGAATTTTGCCCCAACCAATCAGATCTTATTAAACTTTTGTAAATTAACATCTGATTGGTTCGGGCAAAATTAGCACCACTTTTAATGATAAGAACCTTTATTGAATCTTCCTGTTAATCTTTACATTGGGACACAGAAAAAAGCACATTAATTGTCTAAAGCATCTTTTTTGTATTGGCATTTTTTTAAGTTGATCTGTTTTTAAGTAAAAACCTCAAAGAAATAAGACAAAATGAGTCTTTCTTATTGCCTGATTTGCAAGCTGTTTCGTAAATTTCTTTTTACATTATGGTGACTTTAAAGGCTAATTAAATCGAAAGCTCTCAAGGACCAATTGCAATTGATGTTTTCTTATTGCAAGAAAACATCCAACTTATTCTACTTTTAAATAAAACATGCAATTAAATCTTAAATTTTCTTTCCTTCGGATGAGCAGGATTTAATGCAATTAGACATACATATGTACATTCATTCATTTTGCACAAAATCCTGAATAGGGACGTAGCTAGAAATCTCTGGGCCCCATAGCAAAATTTTGGATGGGGCCCCCACAAACCACATTTTTTTACTACCTTACATGGTGTATCCATCTGCTATCTTTGTCAGACTGGGAGCCACCAGGGAACTCTCACTCTCTCTCAGACATACAGGCACATTCACTCTCTCTCTCTCTCTCTCTCTTTCTTTCTCTCTCACACACACACACACACACACACACACACTCTCAGACATACCTGCACGTCCACATTCTCTTTCCCACATTTAAACACACACTCCACACACTCCCACAGTTGCTTCAGTGCTAGCCAGTCAGTCACACAGACACAAACTCATTCACACAGACACACACTTATTCACAGAGACACAAAATCAGTCACAGAGACAAACACTCATTCACCTAAAATATTAATAAATATGTACACTAAAATACAAAAATAGAATATCTCTGAATATTCCTTGCTAAAAAAATTGCTATATTTAATTTATTGAGCAAAACATAGCATGTAGGTTGTTTTCTTATAACTCACTTGTAAGTAAGTGACGACCTGGGTGTACATACCCCAGATCGATCGCCTGAGGTGCCGTTCATTTAGCCCCCGATTAACACTATTTTTGGTAAAACATTGTCAGAAATATACAGCAGTAATATAACCAGCATGGGACTCACCCTTTCCTTTGGGTGATCTGGGTGCTGGGGAACCCTGGACCCTTTGCTACGGTCCAACTTCAATGCAAAAATAGACGGAAGAAACTTTTCCCAAGGCTCGCCGCACTCGCCGCCGGTAAAAAGGAACACTCATTCACACAGACAGACTAACACTCAGTCACACAGACAGAGACAAACACACACACACATTCACAGACAGACACACTTAGTCACACAGACAAATACTCATTCAGACACAGTCACGCAGACACATGCACACAGTCACACACATACTCAGTCACTCAGATAGACACACTCAGTCACACAGATGCACACATATTGTCATACACACACAGAACACACACAGTCACACAGAACACTCACTCAGTCCCACAGAACATACACTCACCCACACAGACACACATTCAGTAATACAGAAGAGAACACACACGCAGACACACACTCAGTCACACAGATACACACTAAGTCACACAGACACAAAAACACAGTTGGCCCTGTCTGGAAGGGCCAACTACAACACTGGCCAGTTAAAGGGATTGGTTCAGGGTCAGTGTAATCTCACCTCCAGTCTCCTATAGGCAGTGTCAGCTCTCACCATCATCATCAGAGGAGGAAGTCCCAACCACATTACCATCAGATCCGGTCCTAAACTTCTCCACTAACTTCCTACCGGCTCGGTAAAGTTTTTTTTTAATAAAATAACAGAACTTCCATTTGTTTAAGAAAACTTTATTTATACCTGGCAATGGACAAAACTGGGATAAATCCTAAGCACAGGGATGTGTGAGCCACAGACAGGTGAGGGCACATCATTTTGGGGACTCTAGGCCCTGAACAATTGCCCAGTTTGGCATGCAGAAACACTGAACCTGCACAGCAGTCCGTGCCCCCTTTAGATCCGAGCTATGGTTGCTATGGTGATTCATATGCCATTGATCCTGAAATAAAAATTTCTATATATACATTGTGCAGTTATCTGTCAATCAACTTTATAAACAAAGAGATGAATCATATAATTAGTATAGTATTTTGTATTTGAGGTTGAATAAAGAAATACATCCATCTAGTCCAACCTACTCAGCAATACCCACATTTCCTCCCTAACAGTTGATCAAGACGAAGGCAGAAAATCCCCTAGAATTATGAAGGGGAAAAAAATTACTACCTGCAGCTCAAAATCAGGACCCCCATTGGCTCTTAGAAGAGCCCTTGGGGGCATGATGTCACTGCTGATGTCGCTGACACCAGGTGATGTTACTGTGGCCGCCAATGACAGCACTGTCACCGGCTTGATCTGAAGTTATCTTTCTTCTTAACCGGTGAACATCTGCAGCGCTGGTGTCACCGGCTGGGAAGAAAGAAGACACTTCTAAAAGGTTTTTGAAATCAGGCATTCGAGGCTTCCTGAACATTCGGAAATACTTTTATTCGATGGATTGGACATTCAAGGATAGCTGAAAACGTCCAGTGTTGCAGTTCTCCCAACAGGGACGTGTTCCCCAGACCATCTTCCAGGTCCCAAAGGCATTGACAGTAAGTTACCATCACTATATTTCAGAAAGTTCATCCAAACTACTATCATACATCCTGAAATAAAGCCATTTTTCAGACCTACAGACATTAAATACCCATAGCCGTGCTTTAGCAATTCCTATCCAAGGACTCAAATTTGCAAGTAATCCTTCTGCTCTTCCCTTGCGTCCATAGCAAATACACTATTGAAATAGAGAGGGATTATACAGGTTACTTTAGACAGTAGGATTCATGAACCTTACTAAACTTTCCCTCCCTTGCCTATTCTGCCTGCCTCCCAGCTAGATTATAGTGGAATAATCACAGATAGCACATAATTGGGTGTAATACAGGAACTTCCTGTTTTGTCATGTACAATGCCTAAGAGATTTTTTTTGATTTGCTAACAGTGTAAGATCAGAACCTCAATGGATGTTAGTAAATTCCACTACACAGAGACCCTTTAGCACTCTTACAGGTGTGGCTAAACCTACCATTTTGAGTTTTCCATTCAAACTTAGGGGTGCCAAGGAAGTATACTTTATTAATTGTATATCATTTGTTTTAATTCACTAGTAAGAAGTAGTACTATACTTTGTATAGTATTATTTGTTATGGTGATTTTAATTAAATAGTGATAATTACACACATACAGCACTCCAATTAGGCTAATTTACAACTATATTTAGCGGAAGTGCTACTGATCTGGTCAAACATTTATACAAACATAGAAAAGATAATCAATGCACATTCCTAGGCCCCATACAATATCATATTATCTGCACACTGGCATACTTTGTAAACAAAGGGGTTTTAGTATACATTACTGTGATCAAATGAATGAAAAGCCTTCCAGCCATGTCAAGGTAACCCCAGTCTGGAAGGTCCTAACGTCTAACCTTTTCAATTTATTTTACTTCAATTACGATTAGCAAACTCTTGCATTTCTCATTCTTACACACTGGATTCATATAACAGGCACTCTCCCTTCCCCACCAGCCCTTTGGGGGGAGGGGCTGGGGGGGGTAAGCCCATATAGACCTTTCCTAAATGTAATAGTGTTATCTACCCCACCTAATTAGTTGTTTGTAAAAACTCAATGCAATCTACGTAAAAATATAAATATATTTATATAATATAAAGGAGATATTATATATATTGTATACACAAAAGTAGTAAAATTTTGCAAAATCAGTAAAATTATCCAAATTTTACCAGATTCACAGAGGTTTTAAACTGTATTTTTTTTAACATGCAATGCTAAGTTGGCTGAAACGATGGGCCTGGTGCAAGCACCACCCGGGCCATTGGAATCCAGTGGTGAGCATATACCCCAATGTACTATTGCTAATACGTGATAGAGGATGTTATTAAATCTTACAGGCATCCTGACCACTATAAAATAAAAGTGAGCATTCCCCCCTGATATAATAGGGTTATGTACATAGGGATATAGCACTATTGTATTTGTATGTTGTTTAATACCCTAATACCCTGCATGGCAAAAACACTCTATTTAGCAGGGCTGAGACACCCAATCACATATATTGGGTTTTTTGTTTCACAGCTCCCTGGCAGGGCTGCTTCTAGACATTTTGGCACTTAAGACAAACTTTGAAATCTGTACAAAAGGTAGGTGTGGCTTGTGAAGGTGAGTGTGGTGGGCTAATTACCTTTGGCTGGAGAACTGGAGGGCTGACTTGACACTGGCTGGTGAACTGGAAGGCTGATCTAATAGTGACTGCTGATCCCTCTAGTCCTCTAGTAAGTACAGTGACTGGTACATATACGTTGCCCACAGTGACTGGTAAAAATAAGTTGCCCACAGTGACTGGTACATATAAGTTTCCCACACAGAGTGATAAATATAAGTTGCCCACAGTGACTGGTACATAAAGGTTGTCCACAGTGACTGTTACTATACATATAAGTTGCCCACAATTTGATTTGCCTACAATGACTGGTACATAAAGTTGCCCACACATATATGTTGCCCACAAAGGTTGGTACAAATATGTCACCCACACAGACTGGTAAATTTAAGTTGCCCAGTGACTGGTACAAATAAGATATATGTTATATATAGGTCTTATTACTTTCCTACTTCTTCCCAATGTTAATATTAATGATTCATGTCATTCTGTATATTTCCTAAATGGAGAAGGACTCTTGCAATCATAATGCATTATTTGAAACAACCAGAACTAAGTTGTTTGTCCGTACTGAGTGCGCAGCCCATGGCTCAGTCCCATAGGGAACCGCACGATTGGCTGTGATTTACCAACAGTCCTGATCCCCTGCTCGTAGTATTGGATGACGACGGCGATGACCAAGCTTGGTCGCGGCCGCCGTCCCACACCATCAGCTATTTCAAGATGGCCGACCGACCTATGCTCGGCACTATGGGTCATTTGGCTGGAAATTTCTGCTGGTGTGTACTAAGACTAATGTAAAAACATGGCCGAAAATTCCCAACAACCTGTAGTCTTTCACTAAAAACATCTGATTACAGTATTTGCTAGAAACCACAAGCCTTTCTGGAAACATGACCCTTATTAAAACATTCCTTTAAAAAAAAAAAAGTTTTAAGCATTATGTTTACTAAATTATGTTTTTTTGGAACCACATTTTGAGTTATTCATTTCTACAATGTTTTAAGTAGAAATTTACATTTTATGTAATATTATTGTAAATTGATTATGGCTTATCTACCTTACTGGTTAAGAACAGCAGCACTAAATGAAATCTAGCAACACTTTAATTATTAAGGCTTCTACTGTATTTTGCTGCTTAAATCTAATACTCAAAAGTGTACTATGTCAGTGATTTACAGATTCTTTCACACTAGAGAATATGTATATTGCTTGTATATTAATGTTAATATCACTTGGCTTCTGATACATGTAGCTTTGGAAGAAATATAATTACACACTGGAATTGTCAGAAATGATGCATGTGTATTGGAGTCTTTCTCTAAAGATTAATAGAGAAGATGTCTGGGAGTTTAGCAACAGTTTTAGATTATGAAATTACATTATTACTTTCCTAATTTTTGTTAAGCCATTATGTTTGATCATTAAACAGTGGTTTCGTTTTTCACCCAATGGTTGATGTTTTAAAATGATATGGAAAGTAATTTTAACAGGAAGTAGGTAAATGATGTGTGGATGTGGAATGTATATATCAGGTATCAAAATCATACTAATAACAGGGTTTGTGAAATTCTTAATTCGTTTTTAAAATAAATATAATAACTCACTGCTAACATCCAAAAGCAAATTTGATTAAGTTTTCCCAACAAACACTTGCAATTTATTTATAAAATACAGTAATAAGCAAACACTAATTAGAGGTGCAAAAGTTTACCTGTGCTATTAATTAACAGCAACCAATTAAATGTTAGCTTTTTAAGCTGGGTACACATAAAGAAGAATTTTGGCTAACCGATCAATATTTTTGGAATTTCCGTCAAACCAAAATATCTGTTGTACTATATGCCCGTGACCATCTGATGTCCAATCAGTTTTCTAGACAACTTTTTGTGCGGTGTTTGCTCTATAGACACCATAAATCGGTCATAACAAATGTTTAGAAGTGGCTACATTCGGCATGACTAATGATATTTTGTCCCGTTGCACTGAATACTCTGCAGGGCTGAAACATCTGCCTGTGCATACACATCCTTACTGTTCTACAGCAGTTAGAAAACATCTGATTATTAAAGATTGGCTTATAACAGAACCCAAGTTCAATCTGAACTTTCATAGTGTAATTTACGTGCCTTTAGATAATGCTTGGTTATGGCCATAACCCTTGACTGCTGAGTTTTGGCGATATCCCTTGAATGTTCAGTTTCGGTGATAACCCTTGAATGTTTTGTTTGGTAATCCTCATATTTATCGATCAAATTCAGTAACCCTCAAATGTATTATTCGATTTTCGGGAAATCTCAAATGTAGCGTTTGGTAACTGTGGAATGTATCGTTTGGTAACCCTCGAATGTTTAGTGGATTGTGCATTTAAATAGTTTGTTGATCATCTGCATACATTCACAAAGAGTTGTGTATCTCCTACTGCATATGGGGATAATATCTTTAAACATTAGGTAGGGTGCTGTAATGCTGCCCTAACTCAGTAGGAATAGAGTACAGGGAAGACTCACTTTTAGTAGGATGAAGGAGGAAGCAGTGGGATACTGGCACAATGCTGAAACTGGATACTGGAACAATGGAGGAACTGTATACTGGAAAATGGAGGAGCTGTATACTGTAACAATGAAGGAGCTGGATACTGGAGCAATGAAGTTGCTGGATACTGGAACAATGAAGCAGCTGTATACTGGAACAATGAATGGACTGGATACTGAAACAATAGAGGAGCTGGATACTGAAACAATGGAGGAGTTGTAAGCTGTAACATTGGAGGAGCTGGATACTGTGACAAAAGCTGAAGACAAACACTACTAGGCAAGAAGCATGGACTTCAGGAACCCTAGACGCCAAAACAACTGACAAGCAGGCATCAGAGGCAGAGAGGAGAAGTTATTTGAATCTTCGTGCTGGCCGGCATACTTGCGCAGTTACATCATGACAGCACTCGCGCAAGACACGTGGATGAGTGTCAGAGTCTGGAGTGCCGCTCAGTGGATCGCCGCTGGACCGCATGCGCAGGTGAGTACAATAAACGGTTTAAGTAAGGATACATGAAAGACTTTTGAGATCTTCATAGTAGGTAGTAAATCAAGACGGAAGGCTGTAGAACTAATTGCTTCAGAGATGGAAAAGGGTCCAATGACCTAGTTTAGGGGTTGGAATGTGTAGATGAATATTTTGAGAGGATAGCCAAACTTTATCTCCAATTGAATATTGAGGAGCTGGTCTCCGTCTTTTGTCTGCAGCTTTTTTCTGAATTAGGCAGGATTTCAATAGATTGTTCCTTGTTGAATCCCAAATAGCGGACATATGGGCAACAATATCATCAGCCGCTGGATTGTCAGAAAAAAGAAAGTCTTGAGGAAAGCACACAGGATTTTGGCCAAGATATACAAAAAAAAGGAGAAGTTCTGGAATAAGAGTGTGGGGAATTATTGAATCAAATTCCACCCAGGTAACAGGTCGGACCAATCATTTTGAGAGATGGAAATATGACACCAGAGGAATTGTTCAAGATACTGGTTAATCCATTCAGCAGCACCATTAGATTGTGGATGGTATCAAAGGAAAATTGAAGTTTGATGTTGAAGGATTTACATAAGGCTCTCCAGAATTTGGAAATAAATTGTGTTCCTCTTTCAGAGACAATTTCTGCGGGTAAGCGGAAAATGTGAGAGATGAATAGACGAGAAAGTTACAAGGATGAGGGTAACTTGGGGAGAGTCATTTGAGCCATTTTGCTAAAACAATCATAGTCACCCATATCCCAGTTATTTTTTGGAAGATGTAGATCCACAATAAAATCCATGGATAGATGCGTCCAAGGGCAAGAAGGTGTGGGAAGGGATGAAGAAGTCCATAAGGAAGATTTCGAGAAGACTTGGACATGGCACAAATCGAACAGAATGCTACAAAGTTCTTGACATCTTTATTAAATCTGGCCACCAAACAGAACAAGATAGGAGAGAAATGTTTTTTGAACTCCAGGATGACCGGCCTGTTTAGAACAATGAGAAATTGAAAGTAGCAGTATGCGTAAAGCAAGGAATGAAAACTTTGTTAAGTGGAGTTGTAGAAGGGCAAGAGTCCTGAGCAGATTTAATTTTGTCAGATAACTGAGGAAATATAGTAGCTAGATTTTGGATTCATTAATAATGGGCCATTGTCGACTGTGGTGGATTCTTGAGAAAAAATGACCTGGATAAAGCATCTGCTTTTTTATTTTTAGTTTCCAGGGCGGAAAGTGATGAAAAAATTAAAACGTGGAGAAAAAAAGTGCCCACTGAGCTTGTCTGGTATTTAGTCTCTTTTTTGTTTGGATATATTCCATGTTTTTATGGTCAGTGAATATAGTTACAGGTTAACTTGTGCCTTCCAGAAGATGTCGCCATCTTCAGAACAAGTTTAATGGCTAATAACTCACGATTGCCAATATTGTAATTTCTTTCACAAGGACTAAACCTCTTAGAAAAATAAGCACAAGGATGAAGTTTCCCTTTATTCCTCGTGTTGGAGACAGATCGCTTCAGCACCAATATCGGAGGCGTCAACCTCAATGAAGAACTGCAAATGGGATGGACTAAAACAGGAGCAGAAGCAAATGCCACTTTCTAAAGGCTTTCAAGGCTTCTTCAGTCCAGTAGAATTCGGTTTACCCCCTTTTTGGATGAGGTTCAAGATTGGAGAAATGATTGAAGAAAAACCCTTAATAAATTGCCTATAATAATTAGCAAACCAATGAAGCATTGAATGGCTTTAGTAGAATAAGGAAGAGGCCAGTTAAGAATAGCAGAAACTTCATGGAATCCATTTTAAAACCTTGGCAGAGATGATATAACCCAGGAACGGAACTTTAGTTACTTCAAAAAGGCATTTCTCCAGCTTGGCGTAAAGGTGAGTGGCACGTAACCGAGACAGACTTGGCGAAGATGAATAGGATGAGAGGTAATCTTGAGAAAAAACAAAATATCATGTAGATAGACAACTACTTAGTTGCCTAACAAGTCTCTGAAAATATCATTAACAAATTCTTGGAACACCGCTGGGGAATTGCAAAGTCCGAAAGGCATTACCAAATACTTGAAATGAAATAAGGCCTGGAGAGTTTTTGATAGCTCAGACATTACTCCCTCAGAGGAATCCTGGCCCCTTGTCTGTAATGCTGCCCTAACTCAGTAGGAATAGAGTACTATAATGCTGCTTCTTGAATAGCATATCTTTATATTATATTCCCACCTGCTATACATTTAAGTTAGTTAGCTTAATTTTAAGTCCCAGAATGTGTTCATAATTTAACCATTTTTTCTTTTAGTCTACCAGAATAATAGCACTGATGCTTTGCAGCGCTGAAGTCCTGAGTTCGAATCCACCCTTGGGCACATCTGTAAGAAGTTTGTATGTTCTCCTCATGCTTGTGTGGGTTTCCTCCGGTTTCCCCCACAATCATAAAGACATACAGAGGTTTTATGGGTCAAATTAATGCTTAGATTGTAAGTTCTTCATTCAGGGCCCGATGTGAATGTATACATGTAATTGTAAAGCACTACGGAAGTAGTAGTATATGTTAGCACTATATAAATCTACAATATTAATAATAAGAATTTATTGGCATTTACTCTATGGGGCATATTTATAAAGGTTCGTTAACTTTTCGCGGCCGTTTTCGCGGCCATTAACGCATGAATCGCGAGCGCAATCGAATCACACCCGAAAACACGCGTTTTCGGTGCGTTGCCACAAACGCAGAAAAATCGCAGCAGTGTGGCGTAGCCATTAGACTGCTGAAAAAAAGCATGATAGGAAAAATAAGCTCAATACATTTGTACTAAAATTGCAATTACGTGCTAAAATATATGTTTAAAATACTTTAGCTCCCTATTAAACTTTCTCTTTATGCTCTTCATTAATGTATGAAAATTATTTTAAAAAGGACATAAAGAATCCTGTACTCTTAGGGCTAGGTCCCACTAGGCTGTTTTGGTGTGCGCTTTGTTAGCACAGTGCTCAGATCACAATCAATAGAAGAGGATGGGGATGGCCCCACTACTCCAGCTGCACTGCCGACCCTTTTCGTGGCGCATGCAATCACCATTTTTGGTGCAGTTCCAATATGCTACGATAGGGTATATCAAAGGAATTGCAGCTCATGCGCAGGGTACCGTACAAGAATTGCGCGACATTGCAAGTTCGCTGCTACACGATTCTTGCGCGCTGCCTAGTGGCGCCTAGCCCTTAGTGATACAATCAGATGATATTCAGCATTGTACAATATTAATAATAATATTGTAAATAATGATGAAAGAGCGAGAAAATAATTCCCTTTTCCTTATTGAATCGCACGCCCTACAAAAATGGAAAGCAGCTAAGCATTCACAATGTGGCTACCTACATTGTTAATAATTTTAATTAAAAAAACGCAATCATAAGCACATGAGAACAGTGATAGTATGATCTAGCCATATGTAATTTAATATTATTAGTACAATCAGATGTAGCTGATTATATCGCTACATGTATGGACCCTGCTGCCTGGCATGATATGTCAGTTGATCGTGTTGAGATATCACCCAGGATTTTTGCAGTGACATAGATTTTGAACTCATTTTGATAAAATTAGTTAGAACAGACACGCTTGTAATTTTTTTGTAATTTTTGCACAATCACTAATGGTATTGGCCTATAAGAAGATGACAACATCTCGCAACATGAAAAGCAATGGATCACATATTTGGTTGCTACAAAAAAAATTCTATTTGTGTTTTACCTTATCATCAGAAATATCCCACCAGCCAGTCAGTCAGGGGTTCAAAAATCATCAGATGTACTATGCCTTTGGAATATTACCATGTGACTGACCAGACCATTGCACATCCTACTCATTGTTTATAAGACAATAATGGGGAGATGTTATTTTTACGGCGATGTACCTATTACCTTCTGTGCTTCAATGCAGTATTCACGTGATTTACTACATAGCAGAAACCCGGAAGGTAAGGTACTTCACCATTCAAAAGGCATTTTGTGCTACAAAATAATGCAAAAACTATCACTGGGGTATTGTATTAGATACCTGTGCCATTCATACAAAACAAAGCAGACTCCAGAAAATTGGACTTGAACCCACGCCAACCCAATATTACATTGTGAAGCATGGGGTTTCAGCAAATAAGAGGCTGATATTACATCTTTCCATAAAGTCCAATAAATAGAGGAACTAAACCCATATGTGTATAGCTAAATAACATAAATAAAGCATAAAATACTACTTCAGTAAATTACTACAGTAAATTATTATGATTATTATTATTGTGGATTTATATAGCGCCAACATCTTCTGCAGCGCTTTACAATTACATGTATACATTTTCATCAGGCCCTGCCCCAAAGAGCTAACAATCTAAGCACATTTATTTGACACATACAACCTATTAGTATGTCTTTATAATTGTGAGGGAAATGGGAGTGCCTGGAGAAAACCCACACAGGCACAGGGAGAACATACAAACTCCTTGCAGATGTGTCTGATATTTTTGCTTTTTAGATAATTTTTACAGTCCTATTTGCATGTGGCCTGTTTGCATTTGCTTCTGACCACACCTCTTATCTTTCACATGATCCCCTGAGAAGGTCCAAAACTGTCTTTTCTGTGCGGAACTGTAGCATGATCAGCTAGAGACTTCTAGTGGACCCTCAGGGGTGGGCAAAATAAGTGGTGAGAGATAGATGAGTATTTTTCAGTTAAGGGGTTCTGTTTTCTTTCAATGTTGCTTGGAGACTTTATGTAGCCCTCTGGTTATACAGAAAAGAAGTTTGGAATTTATAGTCTGGATTGGCACTACAGGAGTCCTGTGTCTCCGATATATGCGAGAGCAGGAATATCAGATTAGCCTGCCTCCACCCAGGATTGAGACAGGCTCCCTGGGAACTTCCAGTAATTACTTTGTATACACTTTATTCCACTGAACAGAATGAAAAAGTTTATTTAAGGCAGATATCAACTTTGTACCAGTACTTACAATCTGCCAGCCAGGAGTGAGTGCTGCAGAACCAGAAACTAATACATTGTATGCTGAAGGGTATTACTTGAGAGAAAACAGTTTCCTGACAAGGGTTTCCTTCTTTCTGTTTACACCTTTATCATAGTCACGTTTTATCATACCGGTTCTTTCTTTACTTCCCCCTCACTTCCTAACTTCCTGGATACTTCCTGGTTACCTGGCTCCTCCCCCTCACTTCCTAACTTCCTGGTTACCTGGCTCCTCCCCCTCACTTCCCAACTTCCTGGCTACCTGGTTCCTCCCCCTCACTTGCTAATCTAGTGGAGCGATTTACCCAGTAGCGCTGGGCAGGTATTTGGAGTTAAAGTAATGCTAAGCGGTTCGCTACTGCTTAGCGTGACTCTATCGCCATGTTAGTGCCGAATGCGCGGGTTACATAAAAGACACCCGCACATCCGGCACTCGTGATATAATATCACGTTTGCGTCAGTTGTAGAGCATGAAGCATAGTTGCCAACAGTCCCGGATTACCTGGGACAGTCCCGGATTTAAGAATGCAGCCCCAATCTTCTGATGCCCCGGAAAAATGTCCCGATCTGGAGCAGCAAGCAGCGTGCATGTGGTTTTAAAATTTAAAGCCTTCCCCTGCACTGTTACTACTATCAGATCCTCTCCTCCTGCAGGAGAGAGATCGAATTACAGTCAGTCTCACGTACTGTGCAAGTTAGGAAGGGGAGGGGGAAGTGCAGTCGTGCTGAGTACGATCTCTCTGCCCTGAACACAATTGGAGGAAGTTAGTGATCTATCTCTGCCTGTCTGTTACTTTAGCTCTGTATGCCTATCTATCTAGTTCTATCTATCTATTATCTATCTATCTTTATATCTACCTATCTTTATATCTGTCTATCTATCTCTGCTATCTATCTATCTATCTATCTATCTATCTAACTCTATCTATCTATCTATCTATCTATCTATCTCTATCTATCTATCTTCTATCTATCTAACTCTGCTATCTATCTATCTATCTATCTATCTATCTATCTATCTATCTCTATCTATGTATCTAACTAACTCTATCTATCTAACTCTATCTAACTATCTATCTAACTCTATCTATATATCTATCTATCTACAGTATATATCTGTCTGTCTGGGGAGGGGCTAAAACTTGTGGTGGCACACAACAATTTTAAAAATGTGTCCCTAGAATTTTTTTGAGAATGTTGGCAACTATGCATGAAGTATCCCCAGCTTCCCTACATTTATAATGGACACTTGCAGGGGTGTCTCTAGGGATTTTGCCATCTGAGCCAAACTTTGCACTCTGCCCCTATCTCACCTAACCAACTCCAGCTAAAGCTAACCTAACCATATGAAATGCCTTTTTACAACATCTAACACATTTAATAAAGAGAGATATGAAAAAAATAACATCTGCAGAACAGTATGTTTGGTTGAGCACTCTAGGAAAATTCAATAAGAGTCATTTAGTTAAATCTTTTTTCAAAAGTTTTCAATACTATGAAACAAAAGTAAAGTGCAAACTATTAAAACCCATCAACTGTAATCAAACAGCATAACACTATTCTCACTATATCACATTACTATCTCATCGCAACGGGTAAAATTGCTAGTTAAAATGCAATCTTATCTGCCGCCGTCTTCTCTTCTCTTCAGCAAGAAGGCATTAAGTCTAAAGCTGGGTACACACAGCCAAGAAATTTTTGGTTATTCCCGAACGAGCTTTCAGCCGCCCATTCGGAAATGAAGGTACACACACGGATCCGTCAGTATCGGGGCTTTATTGTTACTGTGTGTACCCAGCTTTACTGTGCTTTGAGGTACAGTAAATTTGAGCTCTACCATTGCCACTATAATTTATCTACTTATCTTCTTGGACCGCTCAACTTTTTAAAACCAGGATACCCTGGAAAAGAAACAAAATAAAGCTCAGTCATGTAATGGGTGTGTAAGTGTATGTATGCATTGGAGAAAGCAGACAAGGTCTTACCGTTATTGTGAAGGGAATCCAGCCTTTAGACACCATATCAGCTTTGTTGGAGAGTGCAGCATTTCCTTTGGTTGGGAAGACACAGCAGGTGGAGACTTTGGACTGCTCAGTTCTTTGAAATCTGGATTCCCTGGAAAATAAACAAAATAAAGCTCAGCCATGTAGTGGGTGTGTAAGGCTGGGTACACAGGGGGCTATTATTTGTCCCAACTGAGCGTTCACTGCGAGTGACTGATCGCGTGGTCCCATAGAGAACCGCACAATCAGCCGTGATTCACCAATGGACCCAATCACCCACTCGTCCAATTCGCCCACACCATCAGATATTTACGGACGGCCAACCAATCCTCAGCACGATCGGTCGGTCGGCCGGAAATATCTGCTGGTGTGTACCTAGCCTAAGTGTATGTATGTGTTTGAGAATGAAGGCACAGTCTTACCTTGATTGCAAAGTGGATCCAGTCTTTATTCGCCACATCAGCTGCTGACTACTTGGTTGGAGAGGGCAGCTTTTCCTTTGGTTGGGAAGACACAGCAGGGGGAGACTTTGGACCACTTAGATCTTTGAAATCTGGATACCTGAGAAAAGAAAAATTTTAAATATTTTACAAAATAAAGCTCAGTGAGTTTAGGTCTTCTTATTAAATGTCTTGAGTGCTGTTCTGGAGTTCTTCGCCAATTATTTTGTATTTGACTCTGATATCAGCACAGCTCTGTGCAATGTGTTTCTCTATAGTCTACATATCTGAAAATAAATAAAAAATTCACTAGCTGAAAGTGAATGAAACATCACTACTGTATCTGAAGGTTAATTAGGATTATTTAAACTATAAAGAGGGGACAGTGGTGGGTTACATTTTAGTTTGGGGGTGGACATGCCGTTTAAGTGAACACTGCATCACGGGAACCAAGAAGGAAGAGGATCACAGAAGGTAAGAATTACCCAACACCCCCACCCCCAAAAAAATCTAAAAATCCGTTGCAATGTTGCTGTCCAATTCAAACACCAGTATAGGATTTGGTAACATTTGCATACTTGTTATTTTCTGCACTTGTCATTGCTTTTTATGTATTTATGTATAGTTCATTTAAAAAGTGCCACTTGGGGACACAGCGCTGTACAGTAACACAATACAAAAAATTCATATAAGGGGGATAAATATATAAATAGTTCAGTACATAAATATATAAATGATATAAATAGATAAGTGCTAGAGCCTTGCCGTAAACATTACAATCTTTCCATCCAATAATTAGAGGAAATAAACCCAAATGTGTGTAGCTACATGACATAAATAAAGTGTAAAATACCACGTCAGTAAATTACTCCAGTATATTACTATTATTATTATTGTGTTTTTATATAGCGCCTACATCTTCCGTATCGCTTTACAATTACACAGATGTATACACATCAGGCCCTGCCCCGAAGGGCTTACAATCTAAGCACATTTATTTGACACATACAACCTATCAATCTATTTTTCCTGATTTCTTTTTAAATGTTATTTTATGTACTATAAAATATAATGTGTATTGTCTTTTGCCTATGCATTCAAAGCTATTTGTGTACACCATAACTAGTTGTGCATAAACACAGAGCAGACAGCCAAGAACGAACATTGCTTTTAACCTGTTATTTAGTTTGCATACGTTATCTGCCTTTGATTTTCACAAAAGGTAGCTTAGTGAGCTTTTCATTGTGCAGTGTTACTGCCCCCTGCTGGTTAATAAACATATATCATACGCAATTATGTTGATAAACAAAAAGCTAGACTTAGAGCAAAAAATATTTAATACATTTACACAATTAATATACAACCTACGGGGAGATTCAATAAGGAAGAGCCGCGTTACTTACCTTAGCCCGATCCCGCGATACAATATCGACGTAAACGAGATTGGGCTAAGGTAAGATGCTTGACTTTAACGCCACCCACACAGTCCTGTTAAGTTTCGTGCTTTTGGATGTTAAAATACGAGTATCATGTAAATAGCATTAACTATGTCCTACTATGGGTCTTATTTACTAAGAGGTGCATATCAGAGAGCACCACAGCTTCATTGTAATCAGCTTGAAAAAGTAACTAGAATGTTCTGAAAGCTTGCTATGATTATCTTAGCCAATAAAGGTATCACCTTTATACCACTTTTGTTGTTTTTTTATTTCAAAAGGGTGACCCTGTAAACATTACTAATAGGTGCAAATGTTAGTATCAGTGGACCAGTATAATGCTAAGAGACAATTTGATTTTTTGCTGCATTATAACACGGGCAAAATCTTTTCACCTGTTTGTAAATAAGTCTTAAGTCATAATTTTTAATTACTTTGCATTGTAATGTTAACTAGAAAGGAAAGTTTAAGCAAAAACTTTGAATTTGTCTTGAAAAGCTGCATTTTGGAAGCTGATATGTGAGAACTCAATAGCTTTGCTATGGTAATGAAAAACAACCTTTAAATTTCATAATCCATTCTAATTAAACACATCCATTTTTATTATTGTGTGTATGGTTGCCATAGAAACAGAAAGGTGGGATGGGTGTTGGAGTGTATCAATAGGTGTGTATCAATAGGTGTACCTTTTTCTGTGATGTAAGGGGTATGTTTTTTTGACTGTAAAACAATCAGGGCTATTCAATAAAAGTTCTTAGCGTTTAAAATGGGGCCTTAATTTGCCCATGTCTTAATTTTTAAATCAAATGAGCTAAGGTGTCTTTAGTCAAATAGCTTTCTGTTTCAATTACCTCTGGATTGGCTTCAGCCTCAGAGTCAATTGTTTCCCATAGCTCCAGAGATAATGTTTAAAATGGTGCTAATTTTGCCCCAACCAATCAGATCTTATTTGACATTTGAAAGCTAACATCTGATCGGTTGGGGCAAAATTAGCACCATTTTAAACGATAAGAACTTTTATTGAATAACCCTGCTTGTGAACTTGAAGGTATGCAGCTGAGCCTTTGTTCCACTTAATTAAGAATTTTAAGGTAATAGGAGGTATTCTGCGCACTCCTCCTGTAAAACAATTAAATAGAATAAAACGTATAATCAGTATAGTGCCATAGATATCAGTAAAACATCTAATACTTTAACCATATAAAATTTACGTTGTCCCAAAGGAATTTTTCAAAGCTTTATTTCTTTAAAAGCACACATGAAGAAAATGCCCAATAAAAATGCCTAAAACATCCCATAAAACTCCAAACCTTGTGGAATAAAAACAGTGTTTGGCTCTAAAAACTGGCAAAAGTTAAGACAGCTAAAACATTTATGTGAGTCCCAATGGGATCCTCCAAACCTTGTGGAGTAACTGGGGAAACTAAGATGTATAGGATAGCTTGTCTCTACACTCAACGTGTTTTACTGCCAAGCTGCAGCTTTTTCAAGAGTATGTATACCTGGTGTAACTATCCTGCTTTTATGGAGTACATTAGCGGGTGAGGACGCACTTCCGGGACTCATGCATGACGTGGTGATGTCATGCGTTCCACTCACTGCTTATGCGTTCCAGCCGCCATCTTAGTTTCGGTAGTGGCAAAAATCTTCCTATACCTCTATTGATGGGTCCTAGAACAATTAAGTTTTTTATGGTTTGGAAGTATGAGATGCAATGGGGCTGTTGCAGTACGCTGCAATCCGCTTTTAGGAGCTCATGTGATCACCATTTTTTGCGCTCTTCCATTGCAGTGCAAACACGCGTTCTGGTGCACTCTAGTGTGGCCCTCACCCTTAGCAGAATTGTATCTCAAAGCAATGTACTGTATTTTCAATGTATTATGGCCAGCTTTCCTGGAGTCGAAAATTTACAATTGGTAAAAATAATAATCTATCCCCTTCCCCTCACAGACAAACCATTTTTGGCCGACTGACCGATTCACTGCACTTTTGGTCGGTCGGCCAAAAATATCTCCTGGTCTGGGGTGGCCGACCCCGACCAACCTCGATCAAACGTGTCAGAAAATCCTGATCAATCGTGCGGTTCCCTATGGGACCGTAAATACAATTCAGCTCACCACATCTCCTATAGATTTTTGGTTGCCCAGATGTCTGTTCCTGGACATAAATTCAAAATAAAAGTGTGTAGTAAAGAGCAACCAAAAACTCGGGCAACCCCACAGGTATTGCTATAAACAAAGGTGCATTTGTTTGAGTTTTTGGTTGCTCTTTACTACACACTTTTATTCCATATGGGGCCACGACTAATATTTGCCGCAACCGACAGATATTTATCCCAGCCGAGCCCTCACTCGTAGCGAGCGCTCGGTCGGGACAAATAGTCCCTCCATGTGTACCCAGCCTAAGAGCCCAAGTCAGTTTCTGCAGTCTTTTCCAAGTGCAGCATTTTCTAAGTGGGGCTGAATTAACACCAGAATTAATACAGAAGTAACCTGAAGTGCCTGACACTGAACTCTGCTCATTTGGATCAGACCATTGAACCCTTACCATTGTATTATTACCCCATCATCATGTTCCATATAACCTTGCTCTTTTTCTGCCTGGTTACCAACCTATTCAGCTCCATCACCTCACTGCAACACCCCACTGTTGGTAAGTCTATTTACATCGCATCCTCCATTTTATCCTCTCCCCTGCTTTCCCACCATGAACCCCTTTCCATTGTCAAACACCCCCCCAGCTTCTTCCACTAATAGACAAACGCATGGTCCATTTAAATCCCACTTTCACCTCCTCTCGTTCTCTCTCCTGCTTCTACTTGCAGCTGGTGATATCTCCCCTAATCCCGGCCCCACTCCCATACCGCACTGTATGATCAACCCATCTCCATCCTAATGTCTACTGCCCGTAACGCTCCTTCATCCACTCGTACGCTTAACACACGCAATATCACAAATATCACCTCTTCTTTCCCTTCCCCCTGCTTATATTTCTGGGGCCCTGTGGAACGCACGGTCTGTTTGTAATAAAATTGCACACGTACACAACCTATTTATCTCTAACTGCTTTACATTTCTTTAAAGCAGTTAGACATTGCAGTCACGTTCTGATTCTGTCTCACCCGCCGCGCTCTCGTATGGTGGCCTTAACTTCAGCCACACCACTATGCCTGATAATAAATGTGGTGGGGGAGTTGGTATTCTTCTCTCTGAGCGCTGTACTTTCAAACCCATCACGCCCTTACCAGCCCTCTCCCATCTATGCTTTGAGTTCCATTCAGTCTGTGTTTACTCTCCCACACCCCTACAGATTGCGGTTATTTATCGGCCCGACCACCACTTTCTTTGACCACTTCTCTGCTTGGTTGTCCTACTTTCTATCCACTAACATCCCTTCAATTATCTTAGGGGATTTCAATATCCCCATTGATACCAACATCTCTCCTCCCACTAAACTTCTCTCTCTTGGGGGGCGGAGCTTGGACGGCAATGGAGTAAGACGTGCGGCGGATCTGCTCCCGGACCTAACACTTACCCGAGGCTAACAACTTACCTCTTCCAAGCCTAAAAACCGACCTCAAGCGCCTAACTCCACTCCTAACCAAATGCCCCGACATAGACAACAAAACCAGGCTAAATCCGCCAAAACCCGCCTACAGCAATTCGCGTGGCACAACGCGATCGAGGCCCTGGAGGGCGCGAAGCCCCCTCGACCGGAGCCCTCAGTTAGCATGGCGCAATTCCAAAACAGCGACACGGAGCAGCCGGCTGGAGACGAGTGCACCCTGGGGGACCTTAAAAAAGAACTCCTGGGAGCCATAGGCGACTCCAAGAAAACTCTCACAACCATGCTGGAGGAGGTTAAGGCCGACCTATCCCTGATGCGCCAGGATCTCCACAAAGTAAGGCAAAGGGTCGGCGAGGCTGAAACCCGCATTTCCGAATTGGAAGATGTAATACCAGGCCACACACACAATATAACCCACCTGCAACAAGAGCTGCAGGTCACAATGAACAAGCTGGACGACCTGGAAAACCGGTCGAGACGACAGAACTTGCGTTTCATTGGGTTCGCAGAAGGAACCGAGACACCTAACCCCGGAAAGTTTATCGAGGATTGGATAAAGTCCCATTTCCAGAGCGACAACCTGTCTACGCAGTTCAGTATAGAAAGAGCGCACAGGATTCCTGCCAAACCGCCCATCCCTGGCGCACCGCCAAGGCCCATAATAGCCAGGCTCCTGAATGCCAAGGACCGAGACGCTATTCTGCGCATGGCCCGAGATATGCAGGACCTCAAACACGAAAACTCCATAATACGCATCTTCCCGGACTTTTCCTTAAGCTTGCAGAAGAGACGGGCAACCTTCATAGATGTCAAAAAGAGACTGGCTCAAGCTAACATTGCCTACTCAATGGTGTATCCTGCTAGACTTCGTGTACAGATGGACGGCAGGACACGCTTCTTTGATTCTCCTGTGGAAACATGCTCCTGGCTGGACTCTTGAACCAACCCGGAACGCACAACCACAACCCACAATACCCCTGAGAGTGGCCGACCATACTGGTGTTACAACATGTCTAACTTCCGAGCCATCCCCTGCCAAGCCCCGCCGCCCAAAGGACCCAACGTTCGCAATCGGGACGGGATTCCGGTAGACCTCCCCAACTTGACTGTCGATCTAACCCCACTTGTCTCTACCCATCTACAGGCTGCACCCGCGATCTGTCTGGCGACACCAATTCATGTACCTGGACAAATTGCTGCACGGACACCTATACTATCCCCCCCATTCCATCCCCAACCCTCCATGTCCCCCTCCTCTCCCCTGCCGGCCTGTTACCACCGCTTCCCACACAGCCACCCTCAGCCAACCCGATCCAACAGGATGGTCGTGTCCCTGCGGCCGGCCTACAGCCTGTCCATGTCTAGCCATCCAACATGTGTACACGAACGACCACGATACCACCCCCTCACCCCCGTACCACTGTGACACTTCAAGAACAGGGGCCTGAAGATCCCCACCAACTAAGGGAAAAGGGGCCCCAACACCAACAACGCTGTTAGAAGATATAGATGTTGGTACCCTTGACATGCATGGGCTAGCTCTAACTGTGCGGGCCTACATCGTTGTCAAGGTATGCACAGCACAACTGCCCCACCACCCTCTACCACCTACCTAACCCACTTGGGCAACGGCCCCCCCTGGGACTCCCACCATAATTGACGATCCTACCACTAACCCAGGCAAAAAGATCCTCACCCAGATTGAAGAGCAATGTATAAAATATGCATACGATCTATGGCCTTGTACAACCAGATCGTCACTGATGTTGAACAATTAATGTATGTGTGTTTTTTTTGTTTGTTTTTTTTTTGTTTTTTGTTTTGTTGTGTTACACCACTGTGGGTATCGATACTTCGGGTCTCGCTGGTGACCACCCTGATTCCTGCCATACCAATGGTGCACCTTTCGCAAACAACTGTTATGTATGCTGGACACCTAGCAATCGTACCCTGATACATTGGTATCTGCGCTTGAATCCTGGGACACCAGTGATACCACACACTATTGTGAAACAAGGTATACACGACAAGATCTTTCATGGTCGCACTGTGCGGCATTGGTATATGTGTTGGTGTTACGCGGGGGTCGCGTGCTGTATCCGTCATACCAGCCCTAACCCTCGCACCAACCGATATGTATGATAGGCTCTAACAGCCGTACCCGGTTGGTCTGGTGTACGTGATAGGACCTCAGAGCCCCAGGGATGCCGCACGCTGTCCCCATTGTACCAATGCTAACCTCCTGCAGTACCTAATATGTGTACCAAATCTTAACGGTTGTATCACTATATCAATTTGTATATCTCAACTCTTGAACCTATGTATACTAACCCCACGGTGTGAACACTATGCAAGACACACCTGTAGCCAACCGTACATTCCTCATACTCTCCAGCAAGTCTACCACACATGCAGAACACCACAACAATGACAAATTGTACAACACCAGGAACTAACACAACCACACACCATGGCTTAACCACCATCCACCACACCCCCGACCCACCATCCCCCCATATATTACCCCATGGTGGACAAACTAACACCCTACCAAAACAAACAACACATCACTTCACATTACTAATGTCTGAATATGCAGTGTGTGACTACGGTCTCCCATGGTGTGTCTAAATGGGAGCTTCACTGATATCTGAACACCAGATACTGGCCGGGCCCGCCCCCCCCCCCCTGAGTAAACTAACCCCTATGGAACCACATGACTAACCCCTAACCCATAATAACCTAAGGTCCGGGAGCAGAAGAATGGACTCCCTCCTTCCTCCCGCAGAAACCGCACTTATGTGCATCCCCTCAATCAAGTCCCACAAACAGTGGAACAAGTTATTGCTATGTTTTAAGTTAATGGTTAACTCCCCCCCCTTATTTAACTATAATGTATGTACTGCAACCAATCGCATAGAACCTTCCCGCCCCTCTCCCTCCCCGGTGTGCTGCCTCCTCTCCATGACCTGACCGCTGCTATGTCTCTACCACTAAAAATTTTAACATGGAATGTCAGAGGTCTAAACAACCCATCTAAAAGACTTTCTGTCTTTACCCAGATAAGATCCACACAGGCCGACGTAATATGTCTCCAAGAGACCCACTTACTCCCCAGCACTACAGGTTATCTCCAGAGACCATGGATCAGCTGGACAGCGCATAGTACCCACTCCTCTTATTCATGCGGAGCCTCAATACTAATAAATAAGCAATTAAGATATGTTATTCAGGAAGTCAGATCTGACAAAAGAGGAAAATATCTATGTCTGGCCCATAAACTCAATCTGGTTCGTGATAATAGGTATATATGACCCTCCACCTGCGCATCAGCAACCCCTAAAAGAAACTCTATCATTCATCACAAAATACCCGCAAGCACATGTTATATGCCTAGGTGACTTCAACGCCCTCATGAACCCGATCCAAGACAAACTAAACCCACCCCACCATCAGGCAACAAACCCCCTCCAACACTCCTCCCTCTCAACCTATACCCAAGAGCTGGGACTTATAGATGCGTGGCGACTGCGCCACCCACATAAGAAAGAATACACCTGCCACTCCAAAATGTACAACACACTGTCGAGAATAGACTACATATTTATCAACAAAAGACTATCCCCTAACATCGTGGATATTTTGCACCTGACCAGGGGTATATCCGATCACTCGCCCATTCTTTTAAAGCTCAAACACCCCACCACATCCCCACACACAACACGTCCATGGCGTTTCCACCCCTTCTGGATTAACCTCTTTCCTCCTGACGACGCGATCCCCGACCAAATTGACACCTACTTCCGATTTAACAACAATGGTGTGAATGTCAACAATACCTGGGATGCGTTCAAAGCAGTCCTGCGTGGAGTACTGCAATCCACCATCTCCCATATCAAACACCTGACCTCTGATAGGGAAAACGAGATAACAAGATCCCTGATGGAAGCCGAATCTAACTATGTAAATAACCCCACACCTACCACTAAAGCAACCTGGCTCAACACACAAAACCTCTACAACGCATTCACCACCGAAAAACATGCACGGAAAGAATTCTTTGTCAAACAATCTTACTTCGAACATGGTCACCAATCATCCAAACTTCTGGCTTGGTTGGCCCACGGTCCATCAGACCAGAACGTAATCAACCAAATAACCAACCTCCAACCTCACCCAAATCACGGATACCCAAGGCATCCTGAAATGTTTTACAGAATACTACTCCACACTGTACCAATCCCAACTTAGCCCCACAACCACAACATCCGAACACTTCCTCACAAAAGTGCAATTCCCTCAACTTGAACAACAAGATGCGCTCCGCCTAGACGCAGATATAACAACAGTGGAGCTCCAAGCGGCACTACAGAGCATGTCAGTGGGCAAAACCCCGGGCCCAGATGGTATACCAGTAGAAATATATAAAAAATATGAACAACAAATCCTACCACAACTACTACAAGTATACTCCACTGCCCTTCACTCTCAAAAACTCCCAACATCCATGTACGAAGCACATATCATTCTCTTACTTAAAACAGGAAAAGACCCCACCAACTGTAACTCCTACAGACCAATATCTCTCCTTAACACCGATTACAAAATTCTGGCCAAAATCTTAGCTAACCGTATCCAAAAAATAATCCTTACAATAATACACCCGGACCAAACAGGCTTTATGCCAGGCAAATCAACTTCCATAAATATTAGGAAAACTTTGATACATACTCAAGTAGATCACGACAACGCTGGATCTAGGATAATGCTTTCCCTGGATGCTCAAAAGGCATTCGATTCGATCGAATGGCCTTATCTATGGGAATGTCTAAGAGAGTTCGGCTTCGGCCCCAGATTTATCAAATGGACACAACTGCTATATGCCAACCCCACAGCAGCGATCAGAATAAACGGTACCACATCTAGCACCTTCCCCCTTTTCAGAGGCACCAGACAGGGATGCCCTCTCTCCCCATACCTCTTCGCAATCGCTATTGAACCACTCGCCATCAGACTGCGTTCACACCCAGATGTTACTGGATTCACTCTCGGTCAACACTCCTCATGTTTGAGCCTATACGCAGATGACATGATAATTTATTTAGCGGACCCGGATCGCTCTCTCCGCTCTGTGTATGACATAATAACAAAATTCGGCCCACCCTCTGGACTTTACATTAACTGGGATAAATCCTGCCTACTCCCCCTGGATAAAGAGTGCACCATACCGCCGTTTGCTAAACACCTCATTCCAATAACCAGCACTTTCAAATACCTTGGAATACAAATCACACACTCCCCCTCCCAATTTTTTACACTCAATGTTGCCCCTCTGACAGATATGGTAAGCAAGAAAATCAAAACATGGCAAAACCTGCCTATTAACCTCATAGGGCGTATTAACCTAGTGAAAATCATCCTACTGCCAAAACTCCTATACATTTTTCAACACACACTAAGCTACATTCCGGACAAATTTTTCCAAAAACTACATAGCCTGCTGCTCCCATTTCTCTGGAGCGCTGGAAGGAACAGAGTCCGCCTCAAAGCGCTGCAAGGACCCAAAACCTCCGCAGGCTTAGCAATGCCCAACCTTCAAGTCTACTATCTAGCATCACAACTTAAATATTTTAAACCCTGGCTGCTGCCCCAACCAGAATCCCCATCAAATACACCCTTCACTCTCTATGATGCAGAATCATTATTATTCGCCTACCTACCCACACACCCTCTGGTATTTCTAGAACAACGCACCATCACTATACCTGGGGGAGGTACCTCCCTCCACTCCCAACAATTTAAAGTCTGGAAAAGAGTCAACAAATATATCGCATTCCAGGGTATCCCTGAAGAATCGCTACTCTGGCATAACCCCCAGTTTCCCAACCTAGCTTCCTTCCCAGACGCCCAAATCCTAGAAAGAAAAGGGATCACTCAATTCAC
This sequence comes from Hymenochirus boettgeri, assembly GCA_019447015.1. Taxonomy (NCBI): domain Eukaryota; kingdom Metazoa; phylum Chordata; class Amphibia; order Anura; family Pipidae; genus Hymenochirus; species Hymenochirus boettgeri. The sequence goes on along the minus strand of CM033469.1, from coordinate 259,712,978 downwards.
ACATATTATCCAAAACCAACACCTAATCTCATTCACTGATTTTAAATCTAAATTCAATCTACCAGACCCCTTCCTATTCAGATACCTACAAATCAAATACTGTCTTATTTCTGAATTTCAGTCCTCAACCGTACCAGTAAAACCCCACCCCATCATTAGATTAATAAATGCATATGGAGAATCTCGCTTAATTTCCCATTCCTACACTATGATACTGAACACCCAACTCGCCGAAGTCACCAATACCACAATACATAAATGGACCCAAGCTATCCCCTCGATAACAGAATCAGACTGGGAAGAACTGGGTGAATCCCACATTAAAGCATCACCATCAGCACCCAACAGACTTATGCAATTTTACATAATACATCAGGCATATATGACCCCGGCAAGGAAAGCCAGAATATCCCCCTCACTCAGCTCTGAATGCCCGAAATGCCACAAGAGCAATGCTGACTTCTGGCATATGCTATGGGCGTGTAATAAAGTTCAAAAATTCTGGTGCAAGGTCACCGCGTACCTATCGGATCTACTCGGATCCACAGTACCTACCGACCCCAAACTCTGTATTCTAGGCATCCCAGAAATAGACTGCTGGAATAACCGTCAGCTCACATTTCTTAGAGAAACTCTCTTCTATGCAAGGCGCTCTATCATACTCACTTGGATTTCACAAACGCCTCCCAAATTCAGAACCTGGAAAACAATGATCCAAAACATGCTACCAATGCTCAGGCTCATTTATATTAAAAGAGGCACGATAGACAGGTACAACTCAATTTGGTCACCATGGCATGAATGATTACAATATACAGACAGCAACAAAGCCATCCTGTCACGCGGCACGCCGGGGAAAAAACCCTCCCCACGCTCCCGACTTCCCCCCCCCTCCTCCCTCTCACTCATGATTACACATGAGCATATTTGTGTTCTATGTTGCATCCCCCCGAAACGATTGGTACATAATCCCCCAAACATTCCTGTAACCTGAAATGTAACTATATACTGAATGTTCTTAACCCATGTTAATTTGGTTAAAATGTCTGTACAACCCATTCGTACTGAGTCCGACTTCATCGACCCTGTATTACAATCCTTCTGTAAAATGCATAACACTGATGTACAGATGTAATGTGTTCGTACCCCTCCTTGTTGTTTTATTGTTCACAATAAACAGTTAAAAAAAAAAACTTCTCTCTCTTACCTCCTCCCTTGGCCTTACCCAATGTTCCTCTGTCCAGACCCATTGTAATGGTCACACACTGGATCTGGTCTTTACCCGCCTCTGCTCCATATCTAACTTCTCCAACTCTCCCTTTCCTCTGTCCGATCATAATCTTCTCAAATTTAATCTTGTGTCATCTGTCCCTGCCGTAAACCATAACAACCAAATGTACAGATGCAGGGACCTGTGTAATCTCGACCCCCATTCGCTCTCTATCCCCATTCGCTCTCTATCCCTCTCCAACAACTTAATTCTATGCCCTCCTTCTCTGATCCTAACCTTTTAGCTGTCCACTACCATAACATTGTTTCCAATGCCCTCGACTCTGTTGCTCCCTTATCCACCCTTCGCCTTGGTCGCAAGAACCCACAACCATGGTTTACGGACCAGATTAAAAAGTTGAAACGGCAATCCCGTATAGCCGAGAGGTACTGGTGCAAAAGTAACAAAAATATCGACTTTCTCGAATTTAAAATTGCCTTTTATCGGATCAGAGGTGCTTTGTCCCAAACAAAACTACTTCACTCATATCCTCCCAATCCCATAACCTCAAACAACTCTTCAAAGTATTCAACTCCCTGCTCTGCCATCTCCTCTGCCTACTCCCTGTTTATCGGCTGATGAAATAGCCTTATATTTCACAAAGAAAATTAAAAACATCCGAAGTGGTTTTCCTGTGCGCCCTAGCTCCTCCCTACAGCTTCCAACCACTACAATTGCACTGCCTAACCTCCCTTCGTTGCTCACCCCCTCCATCTCTACCACTGCACTGTCTAGCCTCCCTTCATTGGTTAATCCCTTTACTTGCCCCCTAACAAGCTTCACCAATATAACAAAACAGGGACTTTAATTTCTCCTATCCAGGACACGTCTCACCACCTGCCCCCTCGACCCCATTCCCTCTCATCTTATTCCCCCGCTATCCTCTTCCTTCATTCCAGCCCTAACCTCTCTCTTTAGCTTGTCCATATCCACTGGTATTTTTCCCTCTATATTTAAACATGCCGTTGTATCCCCTATACCTAAAAAACCCTCCCTTGACCTGTTTGCTCTTTCCAGCTACCTGCCTGTCTCCCTTCTGCTTCCAAACTACTGTAAAGACATATAACATAATAGGTGAGGCGGACTGCTGGTGTACATATGGGTTTCATCCACCATCCAGGGAATATTCCAATCGTCCCCTGTATATCTATAGTCCGAAAATAGAGGATGTGGAGAAACCAAGATAGAACACAGGCTGTGCTGTGAAAAACTAGTGTTTATTCCCACAGATATCCACATCCTCTATTTTCGGACTATAGATACTGTAAAGACATGTCTATGCTGACCTGGTTAGTCACCTGTCTGCTAACTCTCTCTTTGACCACCTCCAGTCAGGCTTCCACTCTAACCACTCCACGTAAACTGCCCTCACTAAAGTGACCAATGATCTACTTAGTGCTAAATCTAACGGTCACTACTCCTTGCTCATTCTTCTTGATCTGTCCTCTGCTTTTGATACTGTTGATCACCCTCTACTTCTTTAGATTCTGGCCTCCTTAGGTATCCAGGACACTGCACTTTCTTGGCTATCCTCCTATCTCTCTGGTAGGACCTTTAGTGTTTTTCACTCTGAAATTAGCTCCACTCCTCGCCCCCTCCCTGTGGGGGTCCCGCAAGGCTCAGTACTCAGTCCTCTTCTTTTCTCCATCTACACCTATGGCCTTGGACAACTCATTAGTTCATTTGGGTTCCAGTATCACCTGAATGTGGACGATACCCAAAATTTACATCTCTGCCCCAGATCTCCCCACACTGACATCCCAGGTCCCTGACTCCCATAGTGCCATCTCTGCCTTTATGTCCTTAATGCTTCCTCAAACTAAACATGGACAAGACTGAACTTGTCCTTTTCCACCCTCATGATCTGTTCCCCTCCCTAGTCTTACTATTAATATTAACAACACACCCATATCCCCATCTCCTCATCTCCACTGCCTGGGAATAATGCTAGATTCTGATCTTTCCTTCCAACCTCATGTCAATTCGCTTGCCAACTCCTGTTGGCTCCAACTCAAAAACATCTCCCGCATTCCACCCTTCCTCTCAAATGAAGCTACAAAAATCCTAGTCCATGCCTTAATCATATCCCGGCTAGACTACTGCAACACACTCCTGTGTGGTTTACCAAACAACTGCCTGGCAACGCTTCAATCCATTCTCAACTTTGCTGCCCGGCTCATTCATTTCTCTTCTCTAATGCCTCCCCTCTCTGTCAGTTCCTCCACTGGTTGCCCATCACACAAAGGATCCAGTTCAAACTGCTTACCTTATCCTATAAAGCACTATCCAACACAGTCCCTCCATATATCTGAGAGCTGATCCAGCGATACCGTCCCAGGCACAACCTCCGCTCCGCAAACGATACCCTCCTCTCATCTACCATGGTCACCTCTTCCTTTGTATAACATGTATTACCCTGTATGTAATGTATGACTATGTAATTGTAAAGCACCATGGAAGATGTTGGCGCTATATAAATCAATAATAATAATAATAATAATAGTGTGGAATATTTAATAAAATGAGTCTGGTTCTGTAAATAATAAACTATAGAAATCATATGTACCTGTCTATATAGATATAGTTCTGACAGTTTCCCCTGACTGGAAAATAACCCAAGGGAATGAATGGAACCTTAAAGTGTGCTGTGCAAAATCCGATTTGAATAAAATGATAGGGTGGTATCTAACTTTTCCTTTAGGGAGTACTAGACCCTGAGCTGTCAGATGAGATTTTGTAAATAGACCAAGCTGAAGGATGTGATCCTAATCATACTGATGAGACAAGAGCCTGAACTGCTTCCAGGAGCAAATTCTCTCCGAATGCAATTAGAAACATCTGCAACAAAGATGGATCCAGCACACTCATTTATGCTTTAGTCTTACTTAAGTTAATTATGATGGTAGATTATTAATTTTATTAGTGCCTCCTGTCACTGTTCATCTAGCTGGACAGAAATCTTACTTTCACATGGTGACTTTATTAATGCCCATGTTACTCCTCATGTACATATGATTACAGTTGCAATCTACACAGCAAATTCCATTGGTTATTATTGACAAAAATATTACTATTACTATTATTGGGGATTTATACATCTTCCATAGCGCTTTACAATTACATTTATACATTCATATCATTTAAGTATGATACAATGAAATACTTTGCATGGGGATAAGTAAGTTGGATGAATATTATAATACAGGCATAGGCAACCAGTACAACTCCCAGGTAGGGAATGCTGGGAATTGTAGTTTACAATCAACTGGAAATCTACTGCATGTCTATGCCTGCCATAATATTATAGCAATTGTTTCCCAAAATGTGAGGGCATTTTCTGGCCTTTCTGGCATGAGAGGATAAAAACATGCATGGATATTTTATGAGTTGACCAAGAAAGTGTGGTTCTTGCCACAGTGAGTGTATAGAGGCTGTAGCCTAAATATGCTGAAGGATTGCTCTAGGGTTTAAGGGAATGGAAGCTATTATACAAAGAGTGAGCAGCTTAAGGTAATAACTTTTTGTGCCCCCCCCCCCCCCCCCAGCAAAACTATGATGGGGCCTCTGTGCTTTACAGTTGGTTTCTTGTAGTAGGCTATATCTGTCCTAGTAAAAATAAGAAGATGCGGCCCCCTTGGCCAGGGGTGTTATTAAAGGGGCCGGGACCCCCACGAGATTGGAGGCCGGGCCCCTGACCCCCCACGATAAGCAGTGGCAAAGAGGTTGGCTTATGGCGGGCTCTTCAGTGCCAGCAATCTTCCCCAAAGTATTGCCATTACCACTTTCAGTGCCAGCAGAACATTACCATTAAACCTTTAGTGCCAGTAGACTTTATTTTTAATACTTTCAGTGCCAGCACTTTTCCAGAGTATTGCCATTAGCCCTTCAGTGCCAGCAGACTTCCCTATAGTACTGCCATTAACACTTTCAGTGCCAGCAGAGTATTACCATTAACCCTTCAATGCTAACAGATGTTCCTAATAATACTTTCAGTGCCAGCACTTAATCTTTAACTCTTTCAACTGCCACCATTGACATGATATACAGTATGTACCTACTTTCCATGTCTCCTCCATTGAATTGTCCACTCCTCATCTACTTCTAATTGGAGAGTTGGGTGGAAGGAAGAAAGAGGCAGGGATATTGATCTCATGGCTGCTAGTCACAGGGTCACTGTTTTAAAGTCTGCAGCAGCCTTTACCTGGCATTTTAGAACTATTCTCCTCAGTTCTATTAGCTGAGCTCATCCTCCCCCCTTCTTCCTTCACCTTCAGTTCATTTACAACATTGTTTCCAAGTAGAGTGTGTGGAGTTCAGGGTCTCTACTTACTACAATGTTACAAATTACAGCAGAACAGTTCTGAAACTGAAAGTAAAAGCTGATAGGGAGATGCTAGGGAGATCACTGGGCGCCCTGGCTCTTTGCCTAAAAACGGCCCTGGGTTGGTGTTGGGGGGAGATAATTGACAATTGTCCACTTTTTGGTTTTAAGGGTGGTCATTCCTTTCAAGGTTCTATGCATTGTTATCAGGGAGAATTTAGGATGTTATCAAATTGAGGGCACGGCCACACTGCGCCGCAAACGCAATCGAACATGGAATTGCATGTGATTTTGTGTGCTTTTTTTGCATTTGTGCATGCGTTTTTTCAATATAAATAGAAAAACGCATGCGATTGTGATTAAAAACGCGGAACGCAAATCGCATGCGCAATCACGCATGTTCGGTGCGTTGCCGCATTTTCAATGATCTGAAAAACCGCATACGCAATTGCAGAAAAAACACTGCAGTGTAGCCTAGCCCTAAGACAGTGAAAGTTATCATTCTTCTTTTCTCCCTATTCGCTCTACAAATGATAATACAATTACAGGCTCTTTAAGAAATCTTCTGTGCAGACAATGAAGATGCAACATAATAAAGTATTACAATATTCAAAAGCTGCAACAGAAGGACAATGACTTAATAATAAAGGAAAAATAACTTCCTGTCTTAAAATTCTGAACAAACCATCAGTGTATAATCTGTGTGGAATGAATTTGTCAAAGAAAAATTCCCATGAGTTCTTCATGCATAAATATATTTCCTTTCACAATCTGAAATCACAAGGGGCCAGATGAAGTGCACTGGATAGTGAAAGCACATGACAGATCATCTCTACAAATGAGATAGATGATAGGAAAATCCTTATAAAAACAAATCTGGAAACAATTCAAAAGTAATCAGTCCTTTCAAGCAAAACATTGATTCTATTCGTTCCTGGGTTCTGAAAAATAAAGAACAAAAATGTTTAGAAGAAAATGATTCTGTGTACAGTAATGCAACCATTCTTCTTTTTCTGAAAATGTCTTTAATATATTCTATTCTATATACAGAATGATATGATCATTTGTATAATCCGGTGTCATATATTATATTGGGTTTAATGTGTGATTTCTCTTTTCAAGTTTGGTGAATTGGTGTGATGGTTGGTTGGTCGGCTCGAACTATTGGCAGTACATCTTTTTTTTGCAACAGACCAATGTCGTTGAGACCTTTGTCCAAATAAAATGAAAATTTGAATGGACGGTAAATTTCAGCTGATAGTGCGGTCTTCTATGGACGCCACAATGATGATAAAATGATTCTTTTCGTCATAACCAAAGATGTTTTGGCCAAGCAGATGAATCAAACATGGCAACAAGTTGATCTAGTCAAAAGATGGGGCCATGTGTACCCACATATGCAAAATTAGGCCCAGTAAACACCAGTCAATTGTGCCCCTACCGACAGACTTGACCAATAAACCGATCAACAACTGATTAGACTGATTCTGACAGGAAGAAAGAAAATGCGGTTTGGCAGATATTTTGGCATGGCAGTTTATGCTGCCTATTGAAAACCATCTGAAATGTACAGTTCATTACACTTGTTCCAAGAATACAATCATCACTGGGAATGCAGAATGAGTTTTCACCCCCTAAATCAATGAGAGAACAGCAGAGAGTGAAGATTGTGGTAGCTAGTGTTCCCTCAAAGCCGTGCACACACACAACTCGTTTTTTATATAATATGTATGTTATAAATTTCTGTAATTGGCCCCTGGATCTTGGGATTTGTCAGCGACTCAGCCCCATAAGTGAGAAATAATGTTCAGCACAGCAGTTCAGTGGTTTGCACCAATGCAGTGACGTAAATAGAAATCACTGGGGCCCCCAGCAAAGCTACACCCCTGCACTGATGCCTTGTAATCCTCCCATGGACATGAAATTCCTCTGGGACCTTTGGTCCCCCACATTCATAAAGACATACTGATATGTTGTATGTGTGAAAGAAAGTGCTACTTGGGTAGCACTAGATATGAATACTGTATATCAATGTAATTGTAAAGCACAGAAGATGATGATGCTATATAAATCCACAATAATGACAACATATTGCAATTTAGAGAAGAATAAAGCAGATCAAGAGCGCTGAATGACCATGTTTACTAAATGCTTAAAGGGAAAGTTCAGTGAAAATAATTGATTAAAAAGCATGTCCATTTTCTCCATGCCTCCCCCATCCCTAACATCATGATTCTTAACTTTAACCCTTCAGTCCCTAAATTGCTGTATTCCTCTTGATTTCAGGTGGTCCTCTCCATATGCCAGTCGTCCATCTTTGTAGCAGCCATCAGTCACATCCAGTGACCTACTGGCACGCCTCTCCAGGTGCAGTTACTAAGTAGTAGTTAAAAAGCTCATATAGTTTGCAGAGAAGGCAAGAACCTGGCAGTCCTGCATCCAGGGCCGGATTTCCCACTAGGCCACATAGGCCATGGCCTAGGGTGGCTGAGTTGCCAGGGGTGGCATAAAAACGTTCAGGCATCATCGGATGAGCAGTCAGCACTCATTTAAAAAAAAAAAAACAGTTGTGTGTGCTTGGAGCACTCGGGGGGCACCATTCAAATCCCGGCTTGCTATAGTATTTGTGAATGGAGTAAAGACTAGTCTTTGCTAGTTAAAGACTTGGAGAGAATTTAAAGGCACAGATCAATATTAGGTGATCAGTTCTGAGTATTGATCTTTGCCAATGGAATGAAAAAGACAACCTGGGGGAGAAGACGGAATAAAGGAAAGGGGAAAAAAGAACCAGTTAACTGGCCTAGGGGAGAAAAACGTATAAATCCGGCCCTGCCTGCATCAGTGGAGATCATGAGGAATTCAGCACTTCGAGGGCCAAGTATAACAGCATAACAATCTAAGAGTTTGGGGGGGTTCCTTAACTTAATTATGAATGGGGTTTGGGGCACACATGCCGTTGAAATTATTTATCTGTATTTCATCAATCAGTGCTTATTATGTCAGCAGGATGCTGCTCTTTTAGCTTCTGCAACAGAACTTCTTCAAACATGCTCAGATCCCTCATGGCCAACTGAATCAACCCAGTGTAAGGTACTCACCTGTGTGTCTGCTCCAGCGACGATCCTCTAGTTGGCGCTCCGATCCCAGTGACTCTGATGCTTGCTCGCGCGTCTTGCGCGTCTTGACGTCACCACGCAGGTGCGCCGGCCGGCGCAAAGCTTGAAATAGCTCCTCCTCTCTTCCCTAGACACCCGCTTGTCAGTTGTTTGGCGTCTAGGGTTCTAGTGTTCTGAATTGCTTGTCAGCAGTCTTCACCATTGTCACAGTCTCAATTGTTCCAATAACCAGCTTCATTGTCAGTCTCAATTGTTCCAGTATCCAGCTTCTTTGTCACAGTCTCCATTGTTCTAGTATCCAACTCCATTGTCACAGTCTCCATTGTTTCAGCATCCAGATCCATTGTCAGTCTCCATTGTTCCAGCATCCAGTTCCATTGTACAACCTACTCCCTTGTTACAGAGTCCTGCTCCTGTGTTGTGTCAAGTTTCCTACTGCTTCCTCCTTCATCCGACTAAACGTGAGTCTTCCCTGTACTCTATTCCAACTGAGTTAGGGCAGCATTACACCCAGGGAATGGGACCATAATTGAAACTATTTGTACTTTAAGCATTTATCTACACACCGGAAAAAATGCTGCATTAACAGTTTATGGTCGTTGATATGAGAAAATACTTGAAACTAAGTGCCGTATATACTAGAGTATAAACCGAGGTTTTCAGGCTTTAAAAAAAGCCTGAAAATCTTACCTCCGTTTATACTCGAGTCAATCTTTCTCCTACCTTGTCTGGCGGCCACGCTATCCACATCCTCAGTGAGCTTCCGGATGATGTCACTAACCGGTGCCTCTCACTTTGCGGCGCCGAGTAGTGACATCATCCTGAAGCGCAGAGGATGTGGAGCGAGGAGCGAGCGGCCGCTGGACAAGGTAGGAGAATACAACAGGGACACCAGGGCATACAATATTTACAAGTATTTAATACTTCATACCACAATTTTCAATTGTAGATGGGGAATATTAATTGCATGTTACAGGTCAATGCATGTACCAAGTGGATGCATAGTATATTTGCAAGTATTGGCTTCTGCAGATGTTTGAAAACTACAACTCCCAGAAATTAAAGCATGCTGGGAGTTGTAGTTTCCAAACATCTTAACTGGCAAATACTAGAGGGGTTACACCCTCGGTTTATACTCGAGTCAATCTCTTTTCCCTCCTTTTTTAGGTAAAACTAGGTACCTCGATTTATACTCGGGACGGTTTATACTCCAGTATATACGGTAAATGTATTTGTGTTGAAATTCCCTCTTAACTTGAGAGTTCCATTCTCTATTAAAAGACAGCAGTCCTCATTACATGTCCACACTTCCAGCAGCTGACTCACACGTTGCTTACTCACATTTACAACCGTGCTGCCCTCCTTTAGATATCACACAGCAAAGATGGTTGCTAAAAGCCAGCCTTCTAGCCGACCCAGGGCCGAGGTTAACACAGCACTTGTCATTGGCTGGTGGGAATGTCTGTTATGAATTCTCTCCTCTGCCAGTCATACAAACTTGAAGCGTCCTGATGCTTGGATAGAGCTTACATTATCATGCTGACATGGTGGGTGGAGGAGTGTTTTCTCCTATGCTAGCTTTAAGTGACAGCTAGAGGCAGACAGAATTGTTACACCCCCTTCACAGCACGATTAATTGAAGGGAGACAGATGCTCAGAATCAGTGTGGGGGGGTGGGGTGAGTATGGGGAGGGCTGCATATCTTTATGCATTGAGGCAAAACACTTATGCTTTAATTTAACTATTCTAAAACTAGAACCTATACATGCAATATATATTGTAATTTACGGTATACTGTAAATGTCAAACCGTGACATGTTTCTGGATTTTTCTGCAGCCATCCAACCAAAATGGACCCTTTTACATAGTTGCACATGCTCATTGTGTTCTCTAGACCCCTCCCTCTCTCCCTCTTCCAGAAACGTACTGAGCAGTCAGAGAGTAATTCATAACTTGTTAGGGAAGCGGGCTACAGAAATCTGCAGAATTACAGATATCTTCTACACAATGCTGCTAACTTCAGAGGTGAGAATAGAACATTAATACATATTTATATTTTACCTTTGGTTCTCCTTTAAGATGACTTTAGCTAGTTTTCTTATCTTGAAAGGCCTGAACCACTAGGAAAAGTGTTTTTATAATGCTTGTAAAGGAAGTAACAATTGTAAATATTGTTCAGCATTTAATGATATAGCATGTGCATATTTACAAAGTGTTCCTGTTTCTTTAACATCAGTATTCTTGCATATAATGCAAAAGTCATTTCCAACATATGCCAAAGGAGAAATAGATGTACAAAATCTCTGAAGGCTGTAACCAAGGGGCAATAGTTGTTGCTCTACTTTTGACTTGATGTTATAAGTCAAGCGGGTACATTAACACCATGGATTTGTCTACTACCCAAAGGCACATTAATGTTCTCTTTGCTGCGGGTAAAGCAGTCACTACTTTTCCATGTCACACATAATCATTCAGCAGCAGACGGTATGCCCCGTAGCCTCTACTATGTACCTGCAGATCTTTGCAGCTCAGTAATATTTAGCTCTTAAAATTCAGTGCTTTGTCGTTTTAGATCAGGTTTGATTATGCAGCTTGTGAAGCTCCGTAGAATAAAAGGATTTAATGCTTTTCACTAAAAAGTTATATGTATATTTTATGGATGTCATTTAGTTTCATAAAGTCATTTTATTTTCTACATTATGCTTCCATTGATTTAAAGGGTAAGTGTGGTCCAAAAATGACTTTAGGTAATTTGACAGGAATTGCTTTCCTGAGTATTTTTGCAATTTAAATTCTTTAATTTTTTTTACATAGTTTTGAAGATTTTTACATTTTTATGATATCACCAGATCCCCAGCACTTCCTGCTTCCTGATCTGAAACCATGTGTCCCTGTATGGGAGACATTAAAAAAAAGACAAAAATTAACACACCTTACACACTCCCTGCTGTGGGCTGTGCTGTTATCTCCCTCCCTCTCCTTCTGCCCTCCTTTAGTCACTGTAACTCAATCTCTTTCTGTTTGCTTTCTCCTGAACTGAGCATGTGCCAACTGCAGATTAGAAGGAGTAACTACTATTTGTGACCGCAGATTCAGAACATACCATACCCTGACTATCTGATCAGTTATTTCTACATATCTTGGGCTGTACAGCACATAGAGAGGTGGTTGATGGTTTATTTTAAAGGTAGGAATCAACCTGCCCTTTTATTTAAATTCAGTTTTATTTAGTGTTAAACATCTTTTTGCTCTTTACAGCAGATATGATGGAAACAGTGAAGGACTGGGGCCTTTTGGACTAGGATGTAAAGTGAATTGGTCTTTTTATAGTAGGCCAACACAGGCCACTGATATTGGGTAGCATGAAGATAATTTGTAGTATTAATTATGCATACAAAATAAATATAATCATGTGCAAAATACATTTTATTTTGTTATTAATTTTCCATCTCTTACCAACCAATACAGTTCCCAAAAACGTAGATATGGAGATCCTAATTCTTAAGTGTACAGTTTTTAGGGGACATTCAGTAAGGCCTCATTGACAGATCTGACCGGATCATTAACGAGCCCCAAACCAGATCTGCCCAGATCATCAATGAGGCTCGACCGCACACCCATTTGGGCGACAAATTGCCTGTTCATGCCATGATTGAAAAGCACGTTGATGCATCGGGGGTCAACCCCCATGATCGTATGTGTGTATGACCCTTAAGTATGAGCAAGTAAAGGAATGTTGATGTACACAACATTTGTAGGGGGACTTGACTTATCAACAATCATATATAAGGGCTCATCTTGTATAGGGGACCCATATATTGTTAGGTAGGTATTTGAATTAATAAAGTTAATGGTGTAGGGTTATATTCTTTATGGACGATCACCCAAACTTTAGTTACAATGTACATAATCCACCACTGTCATATTCATTCCTTAATGCTACATAAAGTTACAAATTGAATTGTTAAAGACATAAAGACAACACTCTATTTAGAGGATAAGTGGTGTTAAAGGCTTCTACTCCTATTTAGGCATTACAATATAAGGGACACTATAGTGAAAAAATTACTTTACCTCATCTATAAATGAATACGTGCAAGTAGCACTTACCCTGAGGCATGTGTGTTGCTGCATGCCTTCAATCCAGCATGTTTTGCTTTGGAGCAGTATCCCCCCTCCCTCTTTTAACCACTCCCACTTCTGTCTGACATGATTTTTCCCCCCCAAACCAACTGTCAAGCCTGCACACAGCATACAGCATTCCAACTGTCAAATCTCTCTCACCATTCCAGCTGCAGCAAAACTGCTCACAGAAGAATAGTTTTTGAGAGCAAGGAGCTTGATTGTCAGCTGAAATGTAAGATGTTTTAGATTATATATCTAAAGAAATAGGGGGCAGATCAACAAAAAAAATGGTAAGGTGGTGGTTGGGAAGAGTTATCATTTCTAGTAACGGGCAATTTAAAATAACTTTTTTTTCAGTATAGATGCCCTGTAATTAAATAATCTTACATACACAGTTTCTTATACATTAATCCACTTGTCCTCTCTTCAGCTACCTCCAAGCGGTAACAGGGTGATGCAATTTGTTTGGTCTTACCTCACCTACCCGGGCCACTCTTTACAACTCCCCCCCAGGACGTAACAACCAGGGGAGCAGGGGGAGCAATCACAGGGGGACCCGGAAGCCAAGGGGGCCCCGTCTTCTTATTTTTCCTATGACAGATATAGCCTCCTCCCAGTAAACCACTGTGAATGAAGCATTGATAAGGACCCCATCATATTTTTTCTGGTGGCCCAGTGATTCCTAGTAACGCCACTGACTCCATCCCCAGCTGAATTTGCCTATCTTACTGCTCACTTATGTTGATAAGTGTGTTTTATAGCATAATCCATTGGTAACTTTCTTTGACATCTTATGTCTTACAGATACAGTTAACGTCAATACTTTCTTTAATGCAAGGCTCGGCAATGGTAATCCGAAGTCAAGAATTCATTCACAAGTTGCAGGCACAAGCTATAATCTGACGAAACGATATGAAATTGAACTGCGTTTTTTTTTTTTTAAATGTGTCAATCTCGTGTATCCACATCATCGGAGAACCACTTATTATGGCGCAATGCCCTTAGCGTGCATTAACATACAAAATATGAATTTTCAAACGCGGCTAATATAATAGAAAATAGAATGCGGAAGTTCAAATAACAGTGTGATCGTAAGGAAAGTTATATTTTTTAACGTTCTGGGTATGGACATGCTCCCTAGACCATTTCTCAGGTCCCAGTACAGTACAAATATGCGTACAAACATGCCAGGCATGGATTCCTTAGCTGTTCTTCTAGCTAAGGAATCCAGTCATGTCATAGACTTATGGTGGACATTCAGTTGTGTTACAGACTTTGGTTGCCATACATGCAATGATCCGTATATTACAATCCCTGTTTGATATGATCGACTGGACAAGTTGAAACATTTTTGTTATTGTATTATACTGGGATTGTTTCTGCGTATATGGCCACTCAAGATGTCCGAACTTCTGAAAATCCGTTCCGCTCGAGGATTCTGGGATTTCCACAAAAATTCGGAAATTCAAAAATCCGTGAATTTTGCCATTAAAGTCAATGGGGAAAGAAGTTCGGAAATTTCCACCTAAAACAGCGATTAAATAGCAGTTTTAACTTACCGTAAATGGCTCTGGGACCTGGGAAATGGTCCGAGGACCACGTCCCCACGGGAAGAACAGCAAAAAAACGGTTTCCGCGGGCCGTTTTCAGTAATCCTCGAATAGCCGAATCGAGAATCGAACGTTCGAGGATTCTCAAATCGGCCGTTCGAGTCCCAGGTTGAGCCCCGGGACCCCCGAACATCCGTCCTTGGGAATTTTGGCCGTTCGGGGGTCCCGTGGCTCAACCTGGGACCCCCTCCTGGGTCCTTAGAAGGACCATTGTGGCCCTTACAATGGCCCTTGTAAGGGCCACAATGACACCTAAAAGTGTGCCCTTTTGGCACTTTGGGGCTTAAATCGGGGCCCCCCTCCCCGGCACTTGTAAGTGGCTTTGGAAGGGCCCTTTGGGGCTTAAGGGGTCCCGCAGCTCAAACCAGGACCCCCCTCCCCGGCACTTATCAGTGCCCTTGTGGCACTGACAAGTGCCCTTTGGGGCTTAAACGTCATCTATAGTGGGAAAATTAAGGTTTTTTTTCTCTCTTTCCATGTGTTCTATAATTCCCCCCAACACCCAGTGTGTCTCTATTTTCTTCAGTGTCCATCTCAGTCCTGAGATACACAAATTAGAAGAAAACGTGATTGCATTCCTCTACTCCTACTTGTCCTGTCAGTCAAATCCCTGTGATGTGACACTCTTCCCTGCTGAAGTCCCTCACTCCTCCCTGCTCTGTAACAAACATAAGAGCATTAGCAGGGGGAGAGAGGTAGCTTTGACTGCAAAGATAAGGCTGCACTTGACCCCCCCTTCTTCATAGCTTTTACTGTTTGATGATGGGTCACAAAGAGAGAGATCGTATTGCAGCAGTACACGATCCGTGTCTCTATTGGATGTGGTTTTCGGGATGTTGAACTTTTAATTCCTACTGCACATAAGAAGCTTGTCGGGTAGCCGGTGTTTAGACATAGAGGAGGTAACAGAGGGGAGGGGGAAGGGGGGAGTGCTGTCAGAGAGATCTGACACTATGGAAAAACAGAGTCACTGACAGAGGTAGGAGAAAGGCAGCACAGAGTACATGAATTTAACTTTGCAATGGGGCAATGTGTTTTTTTCCACTATAGATGCCCTTTAAAGTTTCCCACAGCTCTAACCAGGACCCCCCCTCCCCGGCACTTATAAGACGCCGGCAACACCAGCGACGTTGTTGTGCCAGCCGTGAAATCACCTGGTGTTGGCAACATCAGTGCAGTTGGTGTCGCCAGCTGAGAAGAAAGAAGACGTTGTATCAAGATGCTGGCAACACCAGTGATGTTGATGTTGCCATCGGTGTCACTGACGGCTGCAGTGACATCGCCCAGTGTCGGCAAGATCAGTGGTGCTGGTGTCGCCAGATGGAAGAAAGAAGACAGGCCCCCAAGGGCTCTTCTAAAAGCCAAGGGGGGTCCTGTTTTCGAGCTGCAGGACCCCCAACAAAGGCACTTTTAAGTGCCAGGGAGGGGGTCCCGGTTCGAGCTGCTGGAAGTAATGAGCTTATGAGCTGTGGGACCCCTTAAGGCCCAAAGGGCCACAATGGTCCTTCTTAGGACCCGGGAGGGGATCCCGGGTTGAGCCACAGGACCCCTGAACGTCCGGCCGTGGGACTTTCAGCTGTTCGGAAATCCTCGGCTGTCTAAGAATTACTGAACAGTCAAAAATCCTCGAATGTTCGGAAAAAATACAGAAAGTGGATTTCGGTAAAATCAGTGAGATCCGCGGACCCCTGGGTCTATAGTTACCAGGCTGTGAATGACTACCTTGTTTGAATATTGGTATTTCATTGGCTTTTTTCCAATCCAGCAGCACATCCCCAGACCAAAGTGATTCTGAAAAGATGAGAAACAGTCTAGATAGAACTGAACTAAGCTCTTTTAAAATCCAGGGGATGCAATCCATCTGGTCCTGTGGCTTTATTGATATTTACTTTGTCAAATTGTTTCCGTACCATATCCTCCATCAGCAAATGTGAATACTCCTCATTTCTCCCCTGCATATTATTACAATCCCTGCTGTAAGGACTAGGATTCTCCTCAGTGAAAACTGATTTTAAAAAACGGTTTAGCAGATTAGCCTTTTTGGCATCCTCTACAACCACCTCAGCCCCATTATTTAATGGTCCCACATTCTCAGTCCTCATCTTTTTAGAATTGATATACTTAAAAAACATTTTGGGATTGGACTTGCTTTGTTCGGCAATCCGTATTTCATTTTCTATTTCAGCTAGTTTAATTGCTTTCTTGCACTCATTATTACAGCTTTTATACTCCCTGTAAGACTGTTCTGTTCCCTCTGATTTCCATTTCCCTTTTTACCTGAACATTAAACCATGCATGAGTGGAACAAATGTTTTTACAAAAGGTACAAATTTGGAAATGTAATAGTTTAATATCCCTTTAAAAGTGGTCCACATCTCAGCAAATGCACTTGCCCAATGGAAAAAAACAACATGGGAAACTGACCTGGGTCCCATAGATGGAGGAGACTGGACAGAAGCTCTGGTTGCTCATACTTCAGTATCACCCAAACTGACAAATTGACCCAACTATATATACTTCACAGGGCTTATCTCACCCCAATCCACCTCTCACGTTACAGGCCAAATTACGATCCACATTGTCCAAAATGTCTATTAGCTCCCGGTAGCTTCTATCACATGATCTGGGCATGCCTCAGGATTCAAGGTTTCTGGCTACAGGTGCTTAAATTTCGACATGACCATATGGGTTCCCCGGTGGGCTTAGACCCCAAGATTTGCCTCCTTGGTATCATGGAGGAATCAATCCCAGACAAATCCTTTCGCACATTCCTCAGAGAAACTCTATTCTTTGCGAAAAAACTCATTGCCTAGACCTGGATCCAGTTATCCCCCCCCCCCCCCCGTCCCTTTGGGAAAACCCCTATCAATACCACCCTCCCCCTTAAGAAATTGATCTACGCACACCGGGGCTGCCCCACAAAATTCAATAAAATATGGTCTGTGTGGGAATCATCCCCCCACACTTGTGACAACTAGTAACCTACATAACAGAAGAACTACAAAGGCTAAACGTAAAACCCCTCATTGAACTAATTATTATACTAAGGAAAAAAAAACATTACTCCAAAGGCAGAATGTTTTCTAGTTTTTTATTGTTTGTTTGTTTAATAGGTTTTTAATGTTTATAAATGTTTGCAAATTTTATTGAGCTCACACATAAAACAATAATATATATGTAACAATGGTAATAACCACTAATTATAAGGATGGAGTATCCTGAATCACCATGATATCTATGATTGTAACTGTATAATCTTTACTACCTTTGAATTGTACAGCATCCCGTTGATATATATCCTCAATAAAATTCCTCCGACAGGAGGGGATTTAAAAAAAAAGTGGTCCACATCTGCTCAGTATCTTTACCTAGACGTATATGCATGTCATAATAATATGCAGCAACTAATCAGAAGTTGTCTGCAGTAAAAAAGCTAACATCTGATTGGTTGCTGCAAATTAATAGCACATGTCCATTTTGCTCATGTAGGGCTAGGCCCCACTTACGCATTTTTTGAGCACGTGTTTTGTGCTCGCGATTGCAATTTGGACAATGGAAATCGCGGGAACACTAAAATCCCCGCGATTTCCTATGCCATTGCGCGTCTGTTCGCGTTTTGTTAACGCATGCGTTCACCATTTTTGGTGCATTAACGCATGCGTTTCTAGAACATAAAACTGCTAAATCGAATGCACAAAACACACAAGAATCACACATGCAGTTGCGTGCGTTAACGCTTGTGATTGCGTTGTAGTGGGGCCATGCCCTTAATGTCCCTAAATTTGATCTTTAGAATTTTCCATCTACCATGTAAATTTGAATTTACTCCTCTAAATCTAATAACACTTGGTGTTAAAAAAAAGAATCCAAAGAAAGAATATTAAAAAATGTGTTTCATTTCTACAGATCCTTGGTTATACCTCATTTTTCAGAAAAAAAACATACATAACAAAATAAACAAAGAAGGTAAACAACTTTATACAATTGGTAATTTCTTCCACTTATTTACCAATATTCCCCTTGTTTACGGTTTCTATTTATGTAGTTAATGTTTATTTAACATTGTATACACATTCATTACTGTGTGTTTGTGAAATCACGTGAACTTTAATAAGAATTTTGAAATAAACATGGCATGTGACAAACTATTTCACATCATTAAAAAAGGTTTACAAGCACAGGTTAGACACATGTATAGGAAAGTGAGTTTATATATATATATACACATTACACAAAAGACTCCAGCACTCAACTACACAATTATAAATGAATGGGGTAAAAGAATTAAACATGTATGCAAGCAATGAAGGGTAATCACCTGCACGGAAGTTAGTTACAGTACATTGTTTGTACAAACATGTTCAAGCTGATGCGCCACTACAAGGCAGTATCCAATCACCAGTCCTAACCTAGTGAGAAAAATATAAATTTCCTGGGCCAACCTGCTTCTCTCCTTATTTAGTATGACATCAGTGGTGTAACTACAGGGGAGCAGGAGGGAGGCAATTTATACATTTCACAAAAGACTCCAGCACTCAACTACACATACAATTATAAATTAATTGGGTAAAAGAATTAGACATGCATGCAAGCAATGAAGGGTAATCACCCGCACTTAAGTTCAAATGGATACCTTTAGTTACATTGTTAACCTCACAGGCAATGTATATTTTTTCTCTAGGTTAGGACTTACAGTATGCTCAGATACTGCCTTGGAGTGGTGCATCAGCTGACGCATGTTTTTACAAACATGCAGGGAGATTCAATAAAAGTTCTTATCGTTTAAAATGGTGCTAATTTTGCCCCAACCAATCAGATCTTATTTAACATTTGAAAGCTAACATCTGATTGGTTGGGGCAAATTTAGCACCATTTATAAAGATGGATCAAAGAGATCCATTCACAAATTGAACTTCTCTGGTGTTCCAGTATAAGGTACTGAACTGCAATCTCCATTCAGATCGCAGTTCAGTGTGAAAGTTTACTATAGTGTTTGTGAATGGATCAAAGAGATCCATTCACAAATAGAACACAGGAGTTCTGGTGGTCAAGTGGAAGTACTGCACTGTGATCAGCTCTTTGATCACAGTTCACCTGCTATATAGGTAGTAAGCTATCACACTGATAGTTTACTGTAGTATTTGTGAATGGATCAAAGAGATCCATTTACAAATAGAGATTTTTTACTCTATTTTTAAATAAAAATTATAAAGGCACAGATCAATATTACACGATCAATTCTGATCACCTAAAGGTGGTACACATAGGAAAGATTTTTGAAAGATGACAGACAGGATCTGCAAGATCTATCTATCTGTGTATCTATCTTTATATCTTTATCTTTTTTTATCTATTCACCTTCCTATGCTTCCACCCCCCTCGTAAAATTTGTATTTACTAATTGTATAGCCATGCCCACAACAGAAGCCATGCCCACCTCACTGTGTGCTGCGCGCACCGTCTAATACATTTAGGAAGCACCATTTTACAAAGTTTAACTCAGGTGCCAAAGATGCTAGAAGTGCCTGATTGTTTGAAACACAGGATGCCTCAGGCCATATTTATAAATACCAATACCGTGCCTTTAAGGGTCTCTATTTTTATGGCCGCAATCATACAAATTTGATTATGCAGCAAAATTATTATTGCATTTGCAAAATGACAATTGTGTTAGTACAATTACGATCATGACTGTACGATCACCTAAATTGATACTCTACTACCGTGTGGTATTATGAATGAATGAGTGAATGAGCCGGGCAGCAGAGTTTAGGATGGAGTGGTGCCAGGTAGTTGTTTGGTAAACCACACAGGAGTGTGTTGCAATTTATTAGGTGCAAAATTCAAGGCCATGAATTTTGCACCTAATAAATTGCACTAAGAAGACCCAGGAGTGCTCCTTGTTTTTTATGGTTTACATACTAGTCTTGGAATGCACCCGGGCGTATAATCAGCTTGAAGTGAGTGCCTGTATTCAGCAGCTGTTATATATATATCCCTTATCCCTTATATTATATAAATATATTTATATCTACAAAGGAGATTGCATTGAGTTTGTAGGAGCTACCAATGTGGTGGGGGTATAGGATATTACATATTGGAAAGGTGTATATGTATGTGTTCTATCTCACTATTACCATTTAAATGACCCTCAGTAAATGTATATAAAGTATAGCACTGACTTATATTAGGCACAACACAAAATATACAAAATACATAAACTTACTTACAGAGCTGTGATTCCTATTTCAACATGGAATGGTCAAATGGCAGCTTAAACCACACCCCTGGGTCTGCTCCATATGAAAGGAAGTGTAATCCAAAAAAAGTTTCTGTCTGCTACACAGGATGTGATGTGTATTGTAATGGACATATACACCAAGGCTCCTTATATACCACCTCCAGCCTACAGGTGGTGCCAGTGAGTAATAAAAGACAAGACATCCCTGCTCTCTATGGCTAGGAGGAGAGAAAGTGAAATTAGATAGAAGTGTGTGGTGTGACCCTTGCACAGTGTGATGAATGCAACACAAGTTCTTGTGTATAAGATCCTGTTACCACCTGTTGGGGAGGCAAATTATTGGGCAATTTACCTTATTGGATACAAACTGAGGCAACAGATAAGAGTACACCAACTTACAAGGATACACAATATACAGGCCTGGTCAACTGGTCAATATTTAAAGTTGTGCACCATAGGCAGGGACTACTCTATTACTGCACGTTATGTGGGGAAACTGTTTATGTTTTGTTATTAAATCATTGCAATACTTACTGTTAAATGTAATTAAAACTGGTTTATATTGTTTAAAGAAAACAAGTGCACTGTCTGCTTTGTGCCAGACCACCAGAGTAGCCCACTGTGTGCCATGCTACCCATAATCCTTCCATATAGCAGGTATCTTGTACAAATTGGTGGCAGCGGTGCTGGTAATACCATTTATTCTCCATGTTTTCTCTTTATATTTGTTCTCTGCATCTTCACCCTCGATATTAATTTTTGATATATTGCAGGGCATGCACTCCCACCCGCAACTGCTATGTTAGATGTGTAAAAATAGAATCCAAACTCTACTTACAGCTCCTCTCCTTAGCATCGTTCTGATTCGTTCAGAGGCAGCCAATTACAGCTGCGGCTGCCAGCAATAGAGAACACAGCAGGAGAGATGATCTGTACGTACAGTTTCAATTCTATTTTTACACTTCCAATATAGCAGTTGGGGATGGGAGGGGATGCCCTGCAATATATATAAAAAAATTAACGCTACATGAAGGGCAGCCAAGGAGGGATCAGGAGGGTGAGAGTGAGGGGGGGGGGGGCTCCCCTGTGCATGACACTTCTCAGAGGGCAAGGAGGAGACAGAAACCTTTTGGACAGGAAGACAGCTACTACTCCTCAGTTTCCTGGATTTTGAACAAGCACTACAGGGAAACCATAAGGAGCAGAGAAGTAAGGTAAGGATTTATTTAAACTACTCAGGATTTATTTAAACTAAATAAGATTGGTGGGTGGATATGCCCTTTAATCTATGGAGGCTGCTACTGATAGTATTGATTGAAATCCTCCTGTCCTTGTACCTGCTGAATAAATGCCCCAATCAGACTCAGGCCCAATTGCCAAACCTTTTTTTAAACCTGATCCAATCAGTATCCTGTGCTTCCAAGTCGTAACATAGGCATTGTGGTGTTATACAGATGACCAGTAGATGTCACTGTGCACATAGTCACACTGTGTATACGAAGTACTTTCTATACTGTAAAGAACTAGACTTTATGGTACAGTTGTATAAGGCCTACATGAACCTGCTAATAAAGGTACTGTTATAATCTGCCTATTCTTGGCCTCAATAGACAACAAATTGGCGACGAGGATGTCTTTTCTACCTCTGCAGCAACCTGTAGCTTTCCTCCCAAACCCTGGTGAGCCTACTATACCTTTTACTGCTTGGATCCGTATGTTTGAAAATTACATTATTGCCAGTAACCAAAGGGAGATTTCAGCTGCTAGAAAGCGGGCTTTATTTATTCATTGCCTGGGAGCAGAGGGTCAGCGTATATTCTATACATTACCATTACCTCACAACAAGCATCTATAAATGTGGCACATGTCGTGGTGGATACTAATAAGTATGAACATCAGGTATCTAACCCCTCCCGGGAGTCGTGGGAGTCTCCATGATTTTAGGGTGGTCTCCCGCACACCCGCGAGACCACCCCAAACTCACCTACCAGATCGCTGCCAACCGCATAATCCATGACCAATGGTATTGTATTCTTAGTGTTGTTAACCCTATTACCGTTTTTAGTTCGGCAAGCTTTATTAGCTGCTGTGTCTAGGATTTTCGTAGGATACCCTCTCTCCAAAACTTTGGAATACATTTCCTTATGCTGTTTCTCTCGTTTCTTGTTTACTCACTATTCTATTCACTCTTAAACTGGCTGATCGGAATAGACTTCTTGGCATGGGGCAGATGGAAGCTCCTATATGCCAGAATCTGATTCCGGTCGGTTTGGTGTATAGCTCTGTGAAAATCCATCCATCCTTACTTTGACATCCAAAAAATGAATCTTAGTTTTACTGAAATCCAATGAGAATTGAATGTTGCAATGGACCTTATTGATTTGTTCATGGAGCCGATGGAGATCTTCAACACCACCACACCATATGAGGAAGACATCATCTATGTATCTCCACCAGGCCAAACAATGCCTGGTGAAGGATGGTAACACATAGATGTAGTCCTCCTCAAGCCAAGACATAAAGGTATTGGCATATGACGAGGTGACCTTGGAACCCATTGCGGTTCCCCTCTTTTGCATATAGTGCACTTCATCAAATTTGAAGTATGATTTCTCCAAGATAAATTTCAAACTTTCTACAAAAAATTCTACTTGTCGCTCCTCATACACTCCCGCACCACACAGTAACCGGCGGCAAGATGCCATCCCATCCCCGTGTGGTATGGACGTGTACAGTGACGACACATCCATAGTAGCCATAATAATTTGACTCCCATCCTCAACAATGATACTTTTTAATCTTTTCAAAAAAATGGGACGTGTCCCTTAAGTATGCTTGCGTATCCTGAACCAAGGGTGCAAGAATCCCATCCAACAGGGCTAAACACAGAGCCTATGCCAGCCACTATGGGCCTACCTGGAGGCTGGATGGGATTCTTGTGAATCTTGGGCAGGGTATACAGAACCTGAGTTATAGGATGGGTCCTCAGATATTACTTTCGACTCCGTCATCTTAGTGAGAAAGGCATCCATTTCTTTCTTAATGTCCCACATGGGATCTCTCTGTACCTTACAATATACCTTTGTATCATCAAGTTGCCCAAGAATCTCATTGTAATAATAATCTGTATCCAATACCACAATTGCACCCCCCTTATCCGAGGGTTTAATCGTGATATTGGATTTCTCTTTGAGCAATCGTAAAGCTTTTCTTTCGTGTACATTTAAATTCTGTTTAAAGGCAAGACATTCAACTTTCTGCAAGGTGGTATGCATATCATGTTTTACTTTGTTAACAAAATTTTCAACACCAATATAGGTGGTGGGTGGAACAAAATGACTTTTAGTTTTTAAACCCAACCCATATGGGGTTAATCCTTCTGGATGAGGAATATCTACAGTCCTGTAAGGTTTCTGGAGAAAGTGCGCTTTCAACCTCAGTCGATGAAAAAATGAATAGAGATCTATGTCCAGCTTAAAGGTGTCCAGTTTAGTGGTGGGACAAAACCCCAGTCCCTTTGACAGCAAGGAAATGTCAATATTAGACAAACTGACCTTCGATTTTGAGGTTGAGCACTCCTACTTTCTCCGTGGTCGCAGGCCTCGTCTGGGCAGAGGATCTCCCCTGTTTGTGGCTTTGTTTTTGTCCTCCCCGCCAACACGGTCTCCATCGTTGGCTGGAAAAGGATGCGACCCGCTTCTCTCCGATACTCGTATCTCCAGGTCTGAATGCCAATGACGTATATAACAAAACAAGACAATGTCGGCGGCACTCCGATTCTGTCAAAGGTTTACATGGGTGCAAGCTCCAATACAGGCTCTGTGATCCTGTTCATATGTAACAAACAAATGGTATGAAGCAGCACTCCTCCATATAAAAAGCTTATTTTTATTGCATATGGTCACATGCTATCAATAAACGACGTTTCGGACGTCACAGTGCCCTTTCTCAAGCAACATGTGACTACAAAATAACATTAGATTCTAGTGGACATTATATACCTTTAAACAGGAAATGACCTAATATCTACAATTACACACAAGCCATGTTAACCCTAAAGAGGAGTCCCACGGCCAGAAAGATTCTAAGTGTCAGTATTATAGAGTATACCCCCTAGTGGAAGAAAAGCAGAATATCAATTACTAGTGGAATATATAAAAAAAAGAGAATGTATCATAACATATTTTACAAAAATAGATACAAGTTATAATCTTTATTTAACCCATTGGGGCCCAACGTCCCCAATTCTTTGATCCACCAGGCTTTGCAAAATTTTAACCTGTGTTCCCTATTACCCTGAAAATTTAAGGGGACACTCTCCAGTATCATAAACTGGAATTATGCTGCGATATTAATCTTCTGCGTGGTCTCCCCCACATAGAGGAGACCACAAGGACAGACAATAACGTATATAACATATTGCCCCGTAACTCGATTTTTCTTCCATCATTAGGATGCACAAAATGGGTTCCTTTCATCACCAAACTGCAATAAATGCAGTGGCAACATGGATACATACTCTTTTATCCTCTATCCAATCAACTGGTTTGGGTTTTTTTGCTCAATGGTACCCGAGTAGAGGTGAACAATTTCCCAATAGTGTCATTCCTCCGATAACACCTGACCAATCTGGGGACTAAATTGAGAAAACTGGGAGACAAATGTAAGTCTAGGGGCTCTAGGTCTCACATCCTTCCCTAACCCCTTGTCTCCATTTACCTTTTCTTTCGCCTTATCCACCACACATTTGGGGTATCCACTATCCAATTTTTTTTTTACCATTGTGTGCATCTGTTTGTCTCTGACAGTTTGTTCATTAACTACCCTTTTTACTCTTGTTAGTTGACTAATTGGTATCGCTGTTTTTACATGTTTCGGATGACAACTGTTGTACTGTAAAATCTGGTTCCGATCTGTAGACTTGGTAAAAAGTTTTGTATGGAGAACCCCATGTTCATAAACCGTGACATCCAGAGGTAACCAATTTCCCAATAGTGTTGTTCCTCCGATACGACATTAGTGGAGGCATATCAAACTCTTTCACCCCTGGATAAGCCTGTTTTAAGATGTGCCAATGGCGTTTTAACACCTGACCAATCTGGGGACTAAATTGAGAAAACTGAGAGACAAATGTAAGTCCAGGGGCTCTAGGTCTCACATCCTTCCCTAACCCCTTGTCTCCATTTACCTTTTCTTTTGCCTTATCCACCACACATTTGGGGTATCCCCTATCCATATTTTTTTTACCATTGTATGCATCTGTTTGTCTTTCACAGTTTGTTTATTAACTACCCTTTTTACTCTTGTTAGTTGACTAATTGGTATCGCTGTTTTTACATGTTTCAGATGACAACTTTTGTACTGTAAAATCTGGTTCCGATCTGTAGGCTTCATAAAAAGTTTTGTATTGAGAACCCCATGTTTATAAAACGTGACATCCAGGAAGTGAATTTCCTCCTGACTGTATGTCATGGTAAAAGATATGGCCGGATGTATTCCATTCAGCTCTTGGTGAAACCGTGACAGGGACTAAATGCCACCCTGCCAGAAGATGAACACGTCGTCTATGAACCTCCACCAGGCCAAACATTTGGCCCGGTAGAGGTCCAAACGACTGACGTGTACATCCTCAAGCCATGCCATAAAGGCATTTGCATATGACGGGGCCACTTTGGACCCCATTGGGGGTCCCCTGAGCTGTAGATAGAAATCCTCCTGAAACTGAAAATAGTTTTGAGTAAGTATGATTTTAAGAGATTCCATAAAAAATTCAATCTGTTCACTAGGATAGTTAAATTCTGTCTCCAGAAGCCACCTAGTGGTCACCATCCCTTCTTCATGGGGGATCGAAGTGTATAAACTGGGCACATCAAATGTGACCAGCAATATGTCTTCGCCCATTCCCATTTATTTAATTTCTCTAGGAAATCCATACTATCCCTCAAATACAAGGGTTTTTTGCGAGTCAGTGGTCCCAGAACCCTATCCAACATCGTCACCAAAGGTGTAAACACACAATCAACACCGGATACTATTGGCCGCCCCGGCGGCTCTACTGGATTTTTATGAATCTTCGGCAACATGTAGAGTAAGGGTATTCTGGGACCACTGAGATTTAACATCTCAGAAAGACTCCCCAAGATGATCCCCATCCCCAGGTGTCTGTCCAAATGATTATTAATCAACGTTTGTACTTGGGGTCACCCACCAACTTCCTATATACTTCCTCATCCGCCAACTGTGACATGATTTCCTGGATATAATAGGAGGTATCTAAAATCACTATCGCCCCACCCTTGTCGGATGGTTTGATAGTGATTTCCCTATTTTGTGCCAACCTCTTAATTGCATCCGGTTCTTGTTTAGTTATATTCTCCTTATATACAAAACCTTCCTCCGGGGTTTCAGAGATATTTTTTATTTCCCTCTGGATACTCTTAATAAAAGTTTCAACCGGGGGATTTGTAGAGGGTGGCACAAATCTACTTTTACATTTCATATTAAACATTTCAGGGACCAAACAATTCCTAACAACAGTTGTAACTCACTCATCTTGCTTTGGTTGTTCTGCAAAAAACACTTTTAATCTAATTGCTCTAAAGAATCTGTAAAAGTCAACATCTAGTTTAAACAAATCCAAATGGGTGGTTGAGCAATATCCAAGACCTTTTGATAAGACTCTGTTCTCAGTGTCCGTTAATTGTGTCCTGGATAGATTAAAGACTATTTGGTGCTCCGGTTCTTCATCCCTTGCGGTTGCATAGCTTGTTTCCTTCTTGTTCCGCTGGTGATTTCAGCCACCTCTCCGCCTCCTTTTTCCGGTTCCCCAGACTGTTGGAATAAAAAAGCATCATTATCCCTATATGCCTCTATTTCTTCGGGGGGCCTGAGTCAAATCTGGTGCCGACGTAGAGCGTTTAGGTTGGCCCTTATTGACCGCATTAGACTGATATGGGTCATATTTAGTCCATCCATAAACTCTTCCCAGCTGATTATCATTTTTATCCCTTTCAAATTTATTTCTCTAGTTTTTCTCCCCATCCCTTTTATAGTCCTCCAGTTTAGTTTGCAATTTAGTCTCAAAGTCAGTTAATTCAGTATCCAACATACAGTCTTTTTCAATTTATCCCCTATGGTTTTAAACTCTGCTTCAACATTATTAATTTCCTTATAAATAAATTCAATTGTTAATGTCAAAATCAAATCCATTGAACATTTATCAAGAATTTGTGCAAAGCGTACCTTGTATGCCTCATTATTTGGAAATACTCTATAATACTGACACTTAGAATCTCTCTGGCCGTGGGACTCCTCATTAGGGTTAATATGGCTTGTGTGTAATTGGAGATATCAATTAATTTCCTGTTTAAAAGATATATAATGTCCACTGGAATATAATGTTATTTTGTAGTCACATTTTGCTTGAGAAAGGGCATTGTGACGTCCAAAACGTCGTTTATTGATAGCATGTGACCAGATGCAATAAAAATAAGCTTTTTATATATATATATATATATATATATTTATATATTTATATTTCCAGTGTACATACCCTTTAATAAATATGCCTTCTTGTACCATGTACTGTAGTGATTAAAATCAAAAGGAAACATCAATGTTATGTAATAATTAATACTGACCACATGGTGTCACTGTAGTCCAATTACAGAGTCTTGACCTCTTTACAGACGAAAGACAAAGGGGCATATTTATAAAGGTTCGTTAACTTTTCGCGCCGATACTTACCCGGTACCGCCGCTTCTATTTATAAAGCGGCGGTACTGGTTTCGCTCGGCTAGTATCGGCTGTTTTACTTCGCCACCTTGAAGGTGGCGAAGTCAGCCGATACTAACCTCCCGCGGCGGGGATGGGCAGGCAACCCGCGGCGGGTGGTCGCACCCGCCCCGGGAGACACGCCCACCCCGCCCACACCCCCCGCGGCGGCAGCGGCGACCACCCGCCGCCGCCGCCACTTCCCAGCAGCCCCTCCCAACCCGTTCCCCGTTCGCGGCAATCTCGGAACGGGAGGCTAGAAGGGGCTGCCGGGAAGGGGCCGCAGCAGGTGGTCGCGACCACCCGCCGCGCACCCCCTCCCCGGCAACCCCTCCAAGCCCCCCGCCCCGGCCGCTCCCGGGGAGGGGACGGGAGGGAGCCGCTGGGGGTGTGGTGTATGTAATGGCATTAATGGTAAGGTATATACAATAAATATTTTTTTGTCAGAAGTGAATTAAAATATTTTACTACTTATTACAATACAGTAATATAATAAAAAGTATACTTGCCTTCCATCAGTTGCCGCATGGCTTGAACATAATGAGGCCTCTGCCTCTTCAGATCAGACCACTGTCTCTGGAGGGTAGAGACAGTGGTCTGGTAGCCAAAGCGGCGCAGGAGCCGGCGCTGGAGCCCCTCCATAATCCTGCGCTTTCGGCGCCGCACATTATAGGTGCCAGGGGGGAAATCATCGTACCCCCTGGCCAGGAGGTACTGTGTGGCATACATCTGCCTTACAGAACTCGCCATTGTGCAGGCAGAAGGTTCCGGTTCCTCGTTTTTACGAAAATCCTCGGTTTTACGAAAATCCTCGTTTTTACGAAAATCCGCGTTTTTAAGGAAATCCTCGTATTTTCGAAAAATACCATTTTTTTAGATTCACGCTAGCGGACTGTAATTTTTAGGTATTGTAGGCATTGATACGTGTTCTTAAGGACATTACCCAGGTCCCTGAGTGATTAAGTGTACGTTACCAAGGCTATTTAGACCACTTTTAATGCGGATTTTGCCGAACTTTCATTTTAATACGTTTTAACGGGGGTCCGCTCGTGGATTTTCGAATTTACGGATTTTTTGGAAAATCCGCGGATCCTCGCGCGGAACGGATTTTTCAAAGTTCGGACATCTCTTCTGCTGAACACAATTATTGTGCATTTCAACATTGAAAACTGAGATAGACAAAGTAGTTAATGAAAAGCTGATATAAAGGGCCTTGTGGCCATTTTCTTTTCCCTCTATCTAGTAAGATATATTCCTGGGATATTTGTAAGGTCTTTTGTCATTCTACCACTCTGACATTTTTTCACTTTAGTTTAATAAGTTCCTTTCACACATCATCTCCAATGTTTACACAGCTGTCTTTCTGTCTAACTTTCCGGACTTATCCTTTTCATTTTCTCCTACGATCTGTGTTTAGTCCATCTCGGATTTCTTCTGTGTGTTTAATCAACATCATGATTTTTGTATGTTATCTAATTTAATTTTGCTTTGTTCCCCTATATCAGTTAACCTGATATTTTGCTATATCTATTGCTGTTATTTGATTGTTATCTCCTGTATATATCCATGCTATCTAATTATTTTTAAATGAACACCCATTTTGCTAGTTGTGTGTTTTGATTTAATTATACATTTATTTGTATTTATGTTTTCCCATAGTTTACTCACTCTCTGTTCATATTGTTGTCACAGTTTTATCTAGATCACTGTTTCTTATCTTTTCAGATGTGCCGCTGGACTGGAAAAAACCCAATGTAATACCAATATTCAAAAAAGGTAGTCATTATAACCTGGTAACTATAGTCCTGTAAGCCTAACATCAGTGGTATGGAAGGCGCTGGAAACAGGGTCATATCCTTGACTTTGTCTCCGGAATTAATTTAATTAGTAGTAGTCAGCATGGTTCTATGACAAATAGATTGTGCCAGACAAAATTAATTGTTTTTTTTTATGGTAAGAATTTAGGTTCTGGCATAGCAGTAGTTTTGCGAAAACTTTTGATACTGTGCCACATAGGTGACTAATGTATAAACTAAGGACTGTTGACCTGGAAAAAAACATTTGTACATGGATAGAGAATTGGTTATTGGATTGCAAACATAGAGTGGTGGTCAATGGAACTACATCTATGTGGGCTAAAGTTATAAGCGGGGTGCCTCAGTGTTCCATACTGGGGCCACTTCTTTTTAGTCTGTTTATAAATGACTTAGAAGGAGGCAATAAGAGCAAGGTCTCTGTCTTTGCTGATGACACTAAACTATGCAGAGCTTTGGAGACTTCAAATGATGTGCAATTGCTGAAAACTAACCTAGATAGATTATCAAAATGGGCAATCACAGGAAATCACAGGAATGTTCGCGTTCCCATGATTCCCATGTTAGGGCGCAATTGCTAGTAAAAATGTGCAAAAAACGTGCTAGTGTGGCCTAGCCCTTATTAACCTACTATGGTCTGAAGCCAATTATCAAAACGTTCTGACTCCTAAGCAAAGAAGCGTTATGTGTCTGTAAGTAACAATAAATTAATCATTTATAATCTTTTTGCATATCGCAAGAAAAATATTAGTAGTATCAAAAACATTGCCTCCCAATCAGTAACTTTAGAATAAATATGTTTTTGTGCTGTAAAAATGAGTAGAATGCAAAGTCTATTTATAGAACATTAACCAGTAGACTTTAAAATAGACTTTCCTGAAATGTTTTGGTTTAGATACTTGGACATTTGGTTTCTATATTTGTCTTACAGTAAGCTGTGCTATGTGCTTTAGATGCTGTAAATACAGGATCCACTCATGTCCCCTCAATGTAACAATAACCTCCCAGCCCATTCATTTTGTTTCTGACATTATGGCTGTAATTACAATCACAAACGTTGATTGGCTGGGAAATGTGGCATTTTCTGTTTGTATGATGAGGGTGTGTCAGGCAGACAGTTTAACAGAATACATTAAAAGTTTGGGTTTTGTACAGTGGCATTGCAAGGGTGGCCAATGCTCTGAAGTGAAATGCCTTTAGCACCGCCTCCACACAAGCGCTCTCTATGGGCATTTACATACTATGACAACCTCTCTTATGGATATATCACCCCTGGTTTTGATAAATTTACCAGGTCATCTTCAGATTGTTAGGCATTGTTTGAATGTCTGGCGGAGTATGTTGTTTGGTATAATGTGAGATCCCAATTCTTAGAAAAGCCAATGGGAAAGTTTTAAAAGCATAATTGTGTTTTTTTTTCTCTACTAGCCTGCTTCTTGCCAACTTTTATATTTCCTGGCAAAAAAAAAATTCCGGGGGTGGGGGGTGGGGGGGTGGGGTACACCAGAAAATCAAGTATCTTGAAGAATACAATTGGAAAATAACCACATAACAAAAGTTTACACAGATCTTCCTAAATAGAACTGAAATTGGTTTGATAACCTCTAATTGACAGACAGCAAAATAAATGTATCTTCTTTTCTTTTTATCCGCACATCATTATCATAATCATTTTCAGCACAAAATGTCAAACTCCTGAAAAAAAAAGCTCTTAGCAAGATTTTAATGCAATTACAATTCCTTCAATGGCGGAGAAGTAAATTACAAAAAATGGCAGGTATTTGTAAAAATATCAAAAGCATTAAAAATACAAAAAAAATGATAATTATAAAACAACAATGTTTTGCAAAGCAATTATAAAATGTCATTTTCATTTGCAAGAGAAATTACAATAATTGCCATAAAGACTTTGTAGACACAAATTAAAAGTTTTTAATTTAAAAAAACACAAATGATAAACAAATGGACACTCAGGAATTGATATTGCTTGATTTTACATGGTTTAACACTTTTAAAGACAACCAGGGTATTGCAGTCTAAGGTATTGTCACCCAAATGAGTGTAAAACTCATGTCTACCCCATGCATTATGGGTGGAATTGCACACTTATTTTACAGGGCTTGTGCCATTTTCAAAACCTTTTATGAAATTGCTGAGTGCAACCAATGCGATACACTTTATTTTAAGGTTTGCATTACTCTGTAGAGCGAAACTTAAAGGAGAACTATAGTTCACATAAAGTTTTTTTCATAAACAGTTTATATAAAAAGTACCTGGGGCAGGGCGGTAGGGTTAATACTTTTTACCTCCTAATATCATTTCTATGAGGAGTGGCAACACAAAAAAATTGCTTCTGCCAGTCTTCCTGGGTGCTTCAGTGCTATTTTTAATACAGGAAGGCCCAGTGCCATAACCTGGCATTAAAAAAACTGGATGTGCTATAGATCCTCAACAAAACAATTTTGGGAGGTATAAATATTCAAACCTACCTCCCTGTCTTAGGGACATTTCCTTTTGAAAAAGTACATTTTTACAGGATAGTTGTCCTTTAAAGGTATGTTATACCCCCAAAGCAGAGCTCAAAATGCTTTCTATATGTTCAGAGATGGAATCCTCAGGTAGACCTTACAGTCCTTGGCAATGATGTCATCTGTAATGGCCATGACTGATATCTTTACCCAGAAGAGACAGGAGCTACTAACCCCCTTTAGAGACACATGGGGATGTGTGTGTATTAAAGGGCACATCCAGCCTAAAATAAAGTTACCAAAGAATTGTTTAAGGGCATGTCCACCCCCAAAATGAACTTTGGGGGTAAGGTAGGTGACCCCCTACCCACCCCCAACCGCTGCAATATTTCTTTTAAAAAATCCCCAGATTTCTACTTACACAGCCTTCTGTCCCCTGGCGATCCGATCCAAGCAGGGGCCGGACCTCAAACGCATCTGTGATTGGATGAGAAGAGTTTTGTGCATGCCTCAGACCTTGATGAGTATGAGGAATCAGCAAGGACCGGATGGCTCACACACACCTTGGAGTCTTCAGTTTCCTGGACTTTGAAAAGGCATAGCTGGAGAACCATAAGTAGCAGAGATGTAAGGTAAGGTTCATTTTAAACTACAGAGTGGGGCCAGTAGTGGGTTAAATTATAGTTTTGGGGGGACACGTCCTTAAATCACCCCTCCAAACCTATGTTTCACATTATCTATATATTTCAAATATGCCCCTGAAGCTCCTTACCTGACCCTGATCTTTGCTGCTCCTCCTCTGCTCTGCATCTGACAGCCGCTCCACTTTCTGGTTGCGTCTGTCAGTAAAGGGCGCGACGTGATGCCCAATCACCTGAAAGCCGCAACCAGGAAGTAGAGTGGCTGTCAGCGCAGAAGCCCTCTGCTACTAACATTTCTAGGGTAATTTTAATTTTGGCTGGACATGCCCTTTAAGATCTTGTGGGGTATTATACTTGAGGGTGGACATGCCCTTTAGGTTTTTCCCAACAGAACGTACAGCATCAGGTGCACAGGCCTGCAAAACAAGTGTAGAACCCACACTAAATTGACAGTACATCGGAGGTGGACATACATACAGCAACAATCACTCCTTACCTTACCTTGCTCCGGTGATCCAGTAAATGATAATTACTGCATTGCGGTATTGTGGGGTAAGGAGCTTTGTGATTAAATATTGCCTATTTTTTATATAGGTGAGGCATGAATGTCATGAAACTGGAGATTTTAAATGGGAATCAGCCTGAGAATTACTGGAAGCAATGCAATATTTTTTGCCACTGTTTTAAAATGTCACTAGACCCTTTGCATTTTGCATGAATGGATTTACTTTGCCAGACACGTGGCAGATAAATAACTTCTTAACATGGTGCAGGAGATGCAATATATTTTAAGACAGAAACAGTAGGCTTTCGCAACTGGTATTCTATAGTCTTTTAGTTGAGGTCTTAAAGACACAAAACACACAATCAAATTGGAAAGTAATAGGAGACACATTGTTACAGTGTTATGTCATGGGATCTGTATCCAGCAATTATTCCTTTGCAACATTAGCTAGGGCAATCTTTATGATATATTGCATTCATAATGCATGAGTGCAATGCACCATGTTCCCATAGTTATAGTCATGTGAATCCCCTTAGAATAACACCCTTAAAGGGCATATCCTACCCCAAAACTAAAATTGAACCCACTACTGTCCCAACTGTGTAGTTTAAAAAAATAATTTCCTTACATCTCTGCTCCTTTTGGTTCTACTGCAGTGCTTGTCCAAAATCCAGGAAACTGAAGAGTAGGAGGCGTCTTCCTGTTCAAAAGGTTTCTGCCTCCTCCTTGTCCTCTCAGAAAACCGTGAACAGGGGATCTCTTTCCCCCCACCTTCCCGACCCCCCCCCCCTGTCAGCCCTTCCACCTAGCGTAGTTTCCTTTTATATATTGTAGATCCCCCCTGACCTCCCCTAACCGCTGAGTTAGATGTTTAAAAGCATACATACAGCCCTTTGCTCCTGCTGAGCTCTCCATTGATGACAGCCACGTCTGTGATTGTAAGTACAGTTATGATAATTTTTTTAAAGATCTAACTTTGTGGTTGGGGGTGGGAAGGGGGGATCTACAATATATTGAAAGTTAATATTTAATGTTGATGTGCTCTTTATTGGAAAGAAACAAAAACATGTTTGGAAGAGATTTTCAAATGATCAAATAAAGATCTATGTTTAATAGAATATTTTTAGAATTAGGAATTATCCAAAGGTGTGACACAGATACTGTGAGCAATAAAAAAAATCTGTATTTAGTTAGAAGGAAATACGCTTACAATTATATTCAAAGCACTTTTACACTATGTGCATATTATGTATTTAGTTCTGATCAGAAAAAGTGTTCGTTGAAAAGGATCTTAAGTGGATGTATGATTTAAAACCATTAAAACCAAAAGGGTTAAATGAGGATACTGATCTTTTTTAATGAAATATTGTTTCCTGTAAATTAATAGCCTTCACTAGTTGTATATAAAAAGACCACTTGATATATATGAATGCCAGCAAATGATAGTTGAGGAAATAATATAGGAAAGAAATAGATAAAGGGATTAGGGATGGCCGGTTCGCGGATCCGAACCCGGATCCGCCGCGGATTTATCCCGTTCACGAACGGCGGATTAATCCGGATTTTCCGGATTTTCCGCCTTCCAAACTTCCGATTCGCGGATTTTTCGTATTTTCGAAAATATGGAAAAACATGTATTTTCGAAAATTTTCGAAAATACAAGGATTTCTCTTAATTCCCTACATACGTATTTTCGAAAATATCCAAAATTACGAGGATTACTTGTATTTTCGAAAATACATATTTTCGAAAATACACGAAAAATCTCGTTATTTCAAAGGTATTTTTAATTTTAACGGGTCCGCTCGCGGATTTTCGAATTTTCGAATTTTCCCGAAAATTTGCGGATCCTCGAGCGGACCGGATTTTGCGAAGTTCGGACATCTCTAAAAGGGATATGTTAATAAGATACAATAAAATAAAATGTGCACTAGAGACTCTAATGTA
The DNA here is from genome assembly GCA_019447015.1 of Hymenochirus boettgeri. NCBI lineage: Eukaryota > Metazoa > Chordata > Amphibia > Anura > Pipidae > Hymenochirus > Hymenochirus boettgeri. Next base: position 259,677,147 of record CM033469.1, on the reverse strand, counting down.
TTGTTAATCGAGCAACCTTTTTTCTTCGAAACATTAGAAAGATCCGTAGATTCCTTTCTCTTCCAACTACTGCTATGCTTATTAATGCTCTCATCCTATCACATCTGGATTATTGTAACCTTCTGCTTTCTGGGCTTCCTGCTTCCCATCTTTCTCCTCTTCATTCCATACTTAACTCTGCCACACGCATTTTCTCGCTCTCTAACAATTGGGATATTAAATCTCCTCTCTGTCGCACATCTACCTGGCTCCCCATTAAACAACGCATTATCTACAAAATCCTTCTCTTAACATTTAAATCCCTTCAATCTTCAGCTCCTTTTTATATTTCTTCTCTTGTGTCCCTATATGTTCCTGCCCGTACCCTGCACTCATAACAGAACCATCTCTTATATACGTATACCCCCCATTCCCACTCCCTCCTCTCGCTTTAAACATTTTTTTCTTTTGGCTCCCGTCCTCTGGAATTCTATTCCCCTCTCTGTACACGTCAAGAAACCTCAATAAACAAGTTTAAATCTAACCTGTCAAGCTATCTCTCTGAGCACAGCATAGGACTGTTGATACCGCACCAGTTATTACTATAGCACTTCCACCCTTTCCTATGTATCTGTATGTTACCCACCTAAGTAGATTGTAAGCTCTAAGGGGCAGGGACCTCTTTGCTCATGTCACATGTTTTAAGCACTTGTATATTTAGTGATGCTCATACTTATATATTTATGTATTTATTTACTGTCCCCCTTGAATGACTTTTTGTATTTTATATTGTACAGCGCTGCGTCCCCTAGTGGCGCAATATAAATAAACATATACACACATACATACATACATACAACCTTTGGGGACAATTATGCTATCGTGAGATATAAGGTATTAAACTAGTATGTACAATGTGCTAAAATGTATCCACCCCTTTAAATTGCAACTCTGTATAAAAACTTTGCCGGGATGGGATCGGGGTGCCCTGACAAAGTGACGTAACACGCATTGTTGTTTGGTGTGTTTGAACCCTTTTCCTTAGTGTGCGGATGAATGGCCAATATCTCATGCCGTGACTCGGAACAGATTCCATGTGTGCTGTGAGACTCCTTGCTTACTTACTGGGAGCATAATAATTACCATTCAAAGGCAGAGGTGGTCGTCATTCTTCTGATATATGTATCTTTTACACAACGGGATATGGGGACATTAGTGCTATATGTTGTAACTCTGTTTTGGTATAGGCATCAGATAAAAGAACATTTTAGGACTTATACGCTGACTACTCATATTTAACTATCCCCTATCTGCCATTTTAAACTTTAAAAACTCTGTTGCTTTTTCCTCATTTGAAGTCCATGCTGTCCAACTTTTCCATCCCTTATGTCTACGAGTAGCATTCATATACAGACCCCCTTCTGCCTCAGTCCCAACCACTTTCCTTTTGAAACCTGGCTCTCTATCTTTCTTTCCTCCAACTGTTAGGCTATAGTTCTAGGTGACTTCAACTCTCTTGCTTTCCCCACTTAACTTTCTCACTCTCTCTCCAGCAGTGTACCAACACTAGTACCCATAAGGATGGTCACTTCCTAGACTCTCTACCACCTACTCTCCCCTTTCCTCTGATACTCCATCTACTGTCCTTGTTTGCAACACCCAAGCAATAGACCTTCTGGCTCAATCCTCTAACCCTGATTCGCTAATACACTTGTATAACTAATACAACTATCAACTAATATTGACTCCTTTGCGCCCCTACAAACTCACAATCGTCGCCCCATTAATCCCTGTCCTTGTCTCAATTCAGATACCAAATTTATACACTACTGTACTTTTGCAGATAAACGGTTGCAGCTGTGGAAAAAGTCCCACAGTCAGATAGACTTTTACCACTACAAGCTCATGTTGTTGTGTCTTAATTCAGCTCTTTTAGCAGCAAAGAACTCCCTTTTTAGCACACTGATAAACAGTAATAAAAATAACCAACAATGTCTATTTTTCCTATTTAACACTCTCATGCAGCCCTCATCCACTGACACTCTTCATTCCATTCATTCCATAATGAAAGTCCTGCTGAAGTCTTGATGTTCCAGTCTTAAAGGGCAACTATAATGTAAAAATGACTTTGCCTCATATTAAATAAATAAATACATGTGATTAGCCCTTACCCTGAGTTGTGTGTGTTGCTACATACCTTCACATTTGTTTGCTCAACAGAAGTATTCCCCTCCCACTCTTAAATGACTTTTCCTTCCAATTCCTTCCAAAACATGCTCAGTAATCACAATATATAATATAATTATATCATAATCACATTGGGAGGGGGACTTTCAAATCATGCAATTTACACATTCCAACTGTCCATTTTTAGTTTCAACAAAACTGCACACTGCGGAAGAGTTTATGATAATAAGGCACTTGAGTGACAGCTGAAATGTAAGATGGTTCAGATAGGAAATCTAAAGAAATAAGGGACTGATCAAAGAAAAATTTTACAATGACAGTTATGTCATTGTAAAATGGACAATTTAAAAAAAGAAAAAGAATTCAGTATAGATGTCTTTTCAATTCTCAGTAAATCACTTGCTCCTTTAAACTCACCAAATCTCTGAAAATGTTGCAACCAAAGCAAAGTCCATATACTTGGTTACGGCTTTCGGTGTGTTGTCGTATGTCATAAAGTATAAAAAAGACATAATGTCATATGCTTTGCAAACTTTCATTATTTATACTAGACTAATAATCAAATAACAGTATGTGTAATTAACAATTATTATCTTTCACATCTTAGTCATTTTATTAAAAATGATACAAAAATATTTCAGGCTGCACAAAGATTAATTGAAATAAAAATTATACCACAGAATACAATACAAACTGCGCAGTTTACAGAATATGCTTTATGTTCTCTGTCTCATTAATTCAATAGTAACACATAGATCAGAGCACGAGTTTCTCTTGTTCATCAAAAAATATGTGTAATATGTGACTCATAATTATTAGATCTGTGCTTGCATCATTTATCAAATGCAAACATTAAACATTATTATTGTGATGGTCTGGCGATGTAGAAAATACAAACCGAAATGAAACTGACCAAGCAGTGATTTTAATTATGTTGTTCTGTTATTAATATATCATCTGCTTACAGATAATAAAATGTCAGTTGTATTAATTTGAGGAAGTTGTCAATATAACACTACTCTCAAATCTGATATTGGAACAAATGGACTTATATTGAACTGTATAGATCAATTTCTCCGTGTAGAAAGTGCTACTCAATGAAAGTGCAGAGAGAGAGAGATGCTTTCAATCTCTTATGCTAAGTAAGGGTTGGGGGAATAAAGAAGGTGTTGGGACATTTTACATATTAAGAGATTTCCCGGTCTTTATAATGTTGTGACTTTTTTGTTCCAATCACCAGTTGATGGACTACAGGTTAGGTAAAAATGGGATTTGACCTAAAACATTTCCTTTAATTATTGTAAAACACTAACAGGGAGATTCAATAAAAGTTCTTATCATTAAAAATGGTGCTAATTTGTGCCCAACCTTATCTTATTTTAAAGATAACATCTGATTGCATGGGGCAAAATTAGCACCATTTTTAACAACAAGAACTATTATTGAATCTCCCTGACTATGCACTAGTTTTTAAGACATAGTAATTCACCTGTAGTAGGTTATTAACTTCTTTTATTAATTCTAAGAAATGTTATGGGTCCAAGTCTCTGTAAGAAAAGTGCCAATCAAAAGAAGCAAATTGGAGCATCTTACTTAAAACGTCAAATACTGTTTTTTGTCCAACAAAGAAAGAAATACCTCATAAACTTTCTGCAGATATAAACATTAAAGTAGAAATTTAATTTTTTAAGTATCTCTTATAACACAATACACCTGCACAATGCAAGGCACATCAACTGCAGAGCTGGCAAGGGCATTAAGCACATACTGTACTTTCACTTTAATTTACTGAATGATCTGAGCTCAAAAATCAGAACAATTCAATTAAGTGTTTTAAAAATAGTACATGTGAGTGAGTTTAGAGAGATTTATCCACTCTGGTTAGAACTCCCAGGTACTGACAGACAACTGTTGGTGAATAGTTTGCGGGAGCTGGACAGGTGTCTTTTGCAATACCCATGCAGCCAATCTCATCATCATTCATCATTAACTGGTGGTGAATAGGTTAGAGCATATATATAAAAGTGTGCCTATTGGTGAACAGTGGAAATTATGTGTGTGTGTTTTGCTAGTTAAGTATTTTTATTGGAAGCTTGTGGTCATCCTTTCAGTGATATCAACACAAAATGCAGAAACATGCAAGTGATTTGGGATCTGTCTGCCTCTCCCTTATGCATATAGTTGTTAAGCTGTGGGACCAGAGAGAAGCTACTTACATCTCTTTAGCTAGTAGGTATCAGGATCCATTCTGAACTTGCTCTCCCTTTCCACTCCCAGCAAGTATCCAGGGGAAGGCTCAAATGTCTGAAAGTCCTTAAGAGGGAACCAGGCAATCCCACCGCATAATATGATGCTTGTGAAGGTTCTCATTCATCCAGGTCATGGTATATCTGTCGTATTCAATTAGATCAACTGGACTTGAAATGTATTCAATTCATGGTATATCTGTTGTCTTCAAGAACTACATTTCAAGTCCAGTTGATCTAATTGAATACAACAGATACGCATAATATGATCAAACACACACATACCCTCCCATTTCTATGATATAGAGCATGGGTGTACATCCTGAAGTAAAGCCCTTTTACTGACTTACAGACATTAAAAGCCCATGCTTTAGCAATTCCTAACCAAGGGTTTGAATATGCGCATGTTTGAAAACTATATCTCCCAGCATTCTCTGTTAGCAGTAACTTCTTCTTTATGTCCATTTACTAATGAATGTATTATAATGCAATACAGTGCAATGACATAGAGCGGGGGTGTTGAACTTTTCACATGTTTAAAAACTACAACTCCCAGCATTCCCTGGCTGCACAGAATGATGGAAAATTTATTTTTCATACATCCTAGAATATTCATACAATCATTACCTTTAAAAAACATGGAAACTGGAAATGACATACATCAGCCCTATGCTCAGCATGTATAATAACCAATTCCATGGATACATAATATATACATATATGTTTCTTGCTTCAATTTTCTTTATCTATCCATACATATCTACTGTATATAGCTGATCATCACTAAAATACTCTTCCCTAGAGCAATGATTTATATGTCCTAACCTGCCCCTGCAGCTTGTTATATATAGGGGAAACAACACAAAAAATGAAATCCCGTATTTTCCAACATAAGCCATCAATTACTTTTCAGGTGTTAGGGTCAGTTGTATTGTCAGCTAGAGGAGGGGATCATCATCTTGAACTTTAACAGAGAGAAGTCAGATGGATCAAGCGTTTGAAAACGCTTGCACCATCTGGTTTAAACTGAGATTATGACTTGATGACTTGTATCACTTTTTATGATAGTGGATTATTGTTTAAATCATTGCTCTAGGGAAGAGTATTTTAGTGATGATCAGCTATATAGATATGTATGGATAGATAAGAAAATTCAAGCAAGAAACGTATATATATTATCAGGGTTATTCAATAAAAGTTCTTATCGTTTAAAATGGTGCTAATTTTGCCCCAACAAATCAGATCTTATTTAACATTTGAAAGCTAAGATTTGATTGGTTGGGGCAAAATTAGCACCATTTTAAACGATAAGAACTTTTATTGAATAACCCTGTTTGTATCCATGGAATTGGTTATAATGGTATTATACATGCTGAGTATAGGGCTGATGTATGCCATTTCCAGTTTCCACATTATTTATAGGTAATGATTGTATGAATAAATTCTTTATAGCATGTATATATATATATATATATATATATATATATATATATATATATATATATAATCTTCCTACTTCCCACTTCTTACTTCCTATACTGTATAATATATTTACTGTTCATTTTAAAAAGTCACTCCATCTAGCTAGTTATCCTTTCTTAGGTGTTTTATTTTGTCTCCTCAGATCTTCAGGAAGAGCTTTAAGGGCATGTGCATTTATATGCAGATATTGATCCACGTTCTAAGACAAAACCCCAGTGCTTTTATACCAACAACAAGGGCTTCTTTTCAAGGTTAGGAGGTTGTTTCCATTAAGTAATTTAAACACTAATCTCTGTGGAAAGGAAGTCTGGTAAATATATACTTTGACTGGAAACATCTTGTCAAAACTGCCATGGGTTTTGAGATAGACAGACGAGTGTGCGCCAAAAGGGCACTTTAGGCAATTGTGACAAGTGTGTAGCCACTTGGTAGGGGGTCATTCTTAAATGCAACTGGAGGATCTAGGAATGATGCCAGACTGAGTGACCACACACTAACGAAAATTAGCCAAAGGGCTGGTTGTTAACTGCTCAGCTGTCTTGCCTTTTTCCTATGGTCGCACTCATGTACAAGGCTTAACACTCCAGTAACACTGCATTATCAATCTCCCTCAATTAAAGGGTTTCCTGTGCCAGGGTCTTATCAAACTCCTCAGCTCTGTCCTTCAATTAATTGTCTGTCACTCTTACCATAAGGTACATCAGCATTATAAACCTACATATATATGTTTCTCTGGTTGATGTCCCTCTCTGGTTGATGTCCCTTATGTACATCTGTACATCTTCAATAGGATCATTAATCCAAGTTTTCCCCTACCCACCCCCCCCACCTTTGCTACCCCTATCCACATCCAGACTGGTTGACTAATTCCTATGAAATGTTTGTAAAAGAACTCATTGTACATTGTACCAATTGCTTCTCTTATTTATTTTTCTTTCTGTACTTGATATGCTTGTTCAATTTTTGATCAATTCACAATAAACACATTAAAATAACATTCAATAAATGGATCAGAAGTATAACTCTTCCTAGTCATTATATACTACGACTTTGGCCACACTGCCCTTAATTAAATACAAATATAAGGATATGCTGCTCAAACCTTTATTCAAAAATACTTGGGGTGCGGTGCGGTGCAATGGATGACCGGCAATTAATACATTACACAAAAGACTCCAGCACTCAGTACTTTAACACCATGTTTTAAGATACCTTATCCTTTATAATATTCAGAGGCTACTATTTCAAAAGTAGGCTTACTATAAAATGTAGGACTTTACATATGATACCATAAGGTACCATTTTTATAGCCCATTATCAGGCACTCAAATAGTTAAAATGATTTAACTGATTTAATGATGTAGGCTATACGTCTTTAAAGTTTACAAATAAATTCTTCTTGTAATAACTTCAGAAAGCGCAACATATTGCATAACATAGCTTCTGCTGTTCAAGTTATTACTTACTCTTTTTAAAACCTATTAGATTAGTTTGAAATTACATTTTTCCCTTCATATGTTTATTATTATTATTATTATTTTGGATTTATATAGCGCCAACATCTTCCGTAGCGTTCACATCAGGCCCTGCCCCAAAGAGCTTGAAAACATTTTATTTTAACCTTATCTAACAATTTCTTAACCTGTTCTGGTGTTACCAGATAATTAATTTAAGGAGCTTTTGAATTATTTAGAAATTCTTTATTCCCCGTCAATTGACTCTCCCCAGGAAAAAATAAACCAAAGAAAAAGAAAATAATATCTAAAAGCTTTTTTCTAGCCCATAATGATAGAAATGAACAAAATATTTAGCAAGTGTCAGGATTTGTCAGGTTATTTCCTATCTTTTAAATCCTTTTGCTCCTGCTGGGGTGATACACTGGAGTGACCGTAGCTGACAGTAGTGAATAAATTAATTTCATACAGTTGCAAATCACAAGAATTCTCTTTGAAGAAAACAGACCTTAAATGCACCAGCCGCGTAAAACCAAACTCTAAAGTGGAAATAACATATAATATATATATATATATATATATATATATATAATATATATTATATATATATATAACGTATATTTTATTGCACACAAGCAGTTTTAAAAACTGTTTTCATTTCTAATAAACATTTATTAGAAATGAAAAAATTGAGAAAAAAATTTAGATAAAAAAATAGAAATATGTTCAGTTATAAAAATTGGGAATTCTCTTGCAGCTGAGAAACTATATCATCTGGTTAACAATATATTAATTACAAAGTCAAAAAATGAGTTTTACCATAATGCAATACTTACCCCAGTCTCCGCCTCCCATTTACTGCTTTGCTTTAAAGATCTTTTATTCTTGTGCCTGTGAGATTTTTATTTTATCGTCTCCTGCCATTATTTTGTTTTCTTGGACTGTTAACAAATATGGACTTAGGGGACCTATGTTTTTCCTTTTTAAAACAAAATAACTTAGGAAAGCCAGCACAGAACTCTATAAAACAAAAATCCTAAGATAAATCTGGAACAGTTACTCATTGAAATAAAAAAATGAAATAAAAGCTGATTCTCCTAGAAAAGGTTTTTTTAAATGTCTGACTTTTAGAGAAACTGTGTGCTATGTCGCTTTAGAAGAAAAGCTTTTGCAGTTATTAAAAAAAAGGACAATCAGGTCAAGAACGTTAGGACCTTGCATTCAAAATCTAACTTCAACCAATGCATGAATAATAACTGTCAAATTGACATTCCTCTGATTGCTGATCCCAGTGCAAATTCATATCTAGCCCTTTATCTTTTGAAATGCCAGGTCTTTTATCTCAGTGGCCTACATCTGAAGATAAGGTTACTGATATGTTATGCACTGCACCTTGCTGAACTATAATAGTTTAGACTTTGCTTGCTGCAATGATGAAACACGCCTGGGGACTCGGGAGCAATAATGAATGACATTTCCTTGGTCTGATTAAAAAAAAAATTCTAGTCAAAATACTTCTAAAGTTTTTTTCTCTGTGGAAATAACAAACACTTTGTTCTCTAAACAGTTTCAATTCTTATTGTTAAATAAGACTTTCCGATTCAGAAATATTGCAACAAAACTTGGATTCAACCTGAAAAGCTACAAACATTTAAACTGTTATAGATACTGTATGAAAAAAATATTGATAGAAATATGTGATATCCTTGAGATGTAAAGAAATTTACTGAACAGAAAATATTCTTATATCAAAATGAATGTACCAGAGATTGTTTACTCTTTAGGATCACAAGGTGGTTTTCTCTTTACGATTTGTATCCCGACCGAGCGTTCGCTACTGGCAATAGTGGCCACAGTCATCAGTTCACGTGACCGAGGGAACTTCACAATCACCCATGATTTACCAATGACCGCCCCGCACACACAGTAAGATAGTTACGTCCGACCAACTGATACACTATCGGTCGGTTGGCTGAAAATATCTTACCGTGTGTACCCAGCCTTAGATGCCATTTTCTCATCTGATATTTTCTAAACTAAATGCCTTGTCAAAATGTTTTTTGGAATTGTGATCAACAGGAATTATGTATCACATGTATCAGCACAGATGATGTTTATCGACAGTAGAATAGCATATTGTCTGACACATGATAAAAAATATTGTCTTTATTTACACAAAATTATAACATATGTCATAAAACTAAAAACAACTTACGCTTGCGTTTCAACAGTTACATGAGGCACAAACGTTGACTTGATTTGCTCATTAAAACAAACCACAAATGAACGTTTGCTCTGTTTTATAAAAAAAATACATATAATTCTAATATTTTTATATATATAATTCTAAAACTCTAAGGTAAGTATTTAAGACTCATTAAGTTGTATACCTCTTTTTAATGAAAGTGTAAATTAAATCATGCATAGATAAATAAGTGTTGAAGCCAGAAAGTTGAGTAGGTCTCAAGTTGCAGGAAAGACATCAAAGAAGATTTGGCAGCATTACAGTTTCTATCAAAAAGAAGAGTTTAATTCAGCCCTGAGAATAATCAAGCAAAAACAGATTTTCAGGCGTATTTTTAGGTTGAAATCTGCCTGAACTTGTAAACCAGAGGATAAAAGTCTCTCAACTGAGGAAGCGAGATATCAAGCTGAACCAAAGTATCAGAAGCACCCAAGGGCTTTGATTATACAGTATATAAATGGAACTTGTTCTATTATGGATTGTAAATACCATGTTTGCTTTAGGAGCTCTATCATCTCTTATAAGCTACTTTTAGCTGTGGAAGCTCTACATGTAGGTCTCCATGGCCTAATTGGCATAGCAGATAACCGAAAAGCTATTTGGAATTCAATGGTTTCAAATCACAGTTCACTTCTAAAAAGGGGATTTCTGTAGCAAATTGTTTGACAGCCTCAAAGTTGTGGTTAACTACAAATTGATTTTATTTGAAACTGTGGAAACTAACTTGGGGTGACCTTACCAAGAAATAATGTAGTTTACTAGATGTTTTTTTCCAATTAGGCATTGCTTGTAACAACCCTTACTATTGTATATCTTTAGGTCAGATATACTTAACTGACTTCTAAAAAGTGATCTTTATATGTTTATTTGTTTTGCCATTTTGATGCTGAAACAAGCATCAAAATGATGTTTCTTCACAAGGCATACCTGTTAGTCTTGGAGGAACCTGGTATAATTTGTGGATTAATGCGGGTTGGACAATGAACTTCTATTTATAATAATAAATACAGTATATATTCTTTCATAGCCTTTCAAAGCAAAAAATGTATAAAACTAACCATAGTATCGGGTGCTATATGCCTTTTTAGTTCTATGATATTATATGGCTTTACATAGTTTTTTCACTTATATTGCTGCCTAAGTTCATTGTATCATCCGAGTATAGAAAGTATATAGCACATTCACCTCTTCATGCATCTCCCCATATATCTTTTCATCCTTTAGGATTTATTTAATATTTAAGGGCTTTCTCATATTTAGCATCAATTTAAAAACTACAGTAGCTGCAGCTTTAAGCGATTTTGAGGATATTTATTCACTTTTGGGTTATTGCTTTTAAAACCAAGATTTTTTTCCTTTGAAGAATATAATTACTAATTAACATTTCTTTGATTTTTTTGTAAATTCCTTCAGGTCAATGTCTAATATTTTTAAAAGAAATGAGCAGCATTATGTAGCCCCCTAATGGATTTGATAACACAGATGCTAGTTAAGAAAAACACATATGCTTCAGTAAAACCTTAGTCCAGATATCTGTCCTTCCAGTTATTCCAGGGATGTTTACATCTATACAGTACCTTCAGATTTAAATTTTCAAGGAAATCAAAAAGTTTTACTTGAAAAAAAATAAAATAAATAACTGATTGCTGTCTTAAACTTTCCAAAAGTTAAGATCTGAAATAAATGACTTAATTTATAGTTGCCCAAGATGTTTTTTTCCCTCCTTTGGTTGTATTTTTTAATAATAACGGGTTAGTGGGGGTTTCACTCCAATTTCGGGGCCTGCGCCATTTTGGATTAATGGCACACAGTCATTTGATGCAATACCTGTAGCGTTAGTTTTTGCACTAGCATGAAAAAGAACGCCTTTTAAAATAGAGGTGTTCCCTTGGTGCTCCTTAACTTCTGGGTTGCTGCAATGCAGTAAATCATGTTAAGTGAACCCGGAAGGCTAGAGGAGTGCCAAGGTAAGTATTGCATCTCCTTCAATGTTTTTTTACTAGAATGAGGTTTTCACCTGTAACAAAAGATTGAATAAAATGTTTACATATATAGTACCCATACCTATACCTTTTTATACTATACCTATAACTATGGCTTTTTTTATGTGCACTATAGTATAGTTTAACTCAGAAGCAGCTGGAACCTGTCAGAGGAGTTAGCGAGGGAGCGAGCTAATGGGTAAGACATAGCTCCTTTACCAAACATTCTTCAATTAATAAGAAAAAGCATATGTTCACTTTTTTTACCCTACCCTTTAAAAGGTAACTGTGTTCCAAAAATGACTTTAGGTAAATTGACAGGAATTGCTTTCCTGAGTATTTTTACAATATGCTTTCATTATTTTAATTATTTTTTTACATACTGTAGTTTTGAAGATATTAACATTTTTATATGTGATATAGTAGCAGCATCCCCTGCACCACCTGCTTACTGCTCTGAAACCAGGTGACAGTCCCTCTTCCCCATGTCTCCTCTTTCTTGTGGGCCCCCATGGAGGGGGGAAGGACTACATTCCTTATAGTCCCCTGTGCCCCCCCCCACACACACTCCTCCTTCAGTCACTGTAACACAATCTATTTTTCTGTTTTTTTCTGCTTTCTCCTGCACTGAGCATGTGTCAACCTCAAATTAGAAGGAGGAACTAGTATTTGTGACCACAGATTCAGAACCTCCCACCCCCTAACTTTCTGATCAGTGACATCTTAATATCTTGGGCTGTGCAGCATGTAAAGAGGTTGTTGATGGCTCAATTCTAAAAAAGTTTGAAAGTTCGAGAGTCCGAAAATGTTTACATTAACCAATCAGATTTCAGAAAATCAGAAAATCTGATTGGTTAATGTAAACCATGTAAACCAAGCATTGAAAAATTGACCAATCAGAAACGGATTAGGGTTTTCTGCAAACCTATATAAAGCAACATTGGCTCCACTGAGGCCAACGGTGCCAGCAGGCTCACTGTCAGCCGCAGTCAGCCTGCCTGGCATCAGCGACCTCAGTGGTGTTGGTGTCGCTAGCCCAAAGACGTCGTGTCGGATCAATGCCAGTAACATCAGCCTCGTTGAGGCCACCCGCAGCCACAGGGGTACTTCTCGGGGTCGATGGCCTCAGCGGAGCAGGTGTCACCGGATGGAAGACAGATGACGCCACCCAAGGGCTCTTTTAAGAGCCTCCGAGGGTCCCGGTTCGAGCTGCGGGACCCCCAACAAAGGCACTTATCAGTGCTGCAAGGGTCCTTACAAGGGCCAGGGAGGGGGGTCCTGGTTTGAGCTGCGGGAACCCTTAAGCCCCAAAGGGCCCTTGTCAGGGCCGCAATGGTCCTTGTAAGGACCCGGGAGGGGGTCCCGGTTTCGGCTGTTTTCGGGAATCTCCGGACATTCAGGGAATTTTGAAAAAAGGCTTTCGAGGCCTGCCGAATGTTCAAAAATCCTTGTACATTCAAGGATTCTCGAATTTTCGAGGATTTTCAAAAATAGTCTCGCGAGTCCAGGAAAATCGAACTAGTTCGAACCCGAACTAGTTTGAATAGTTCGAGTTCGTCCGAACTCATAAAGTTCGGCACAAACTCTGGTTCGAGTTCTAGTCCATCCCTAGTAGGAATGCAACTGTGGTCTCCAAATAAGTTAGTGTTAAATGAAAGCCTGCTGTATTGCGTTTAGTCACATCTTTGGCTGCAGCCAGTGAGAAATGACATTGGGGTGAATGTTCAAATTTCCTGCAGACCTCCACCACGCCCTCCGCCCCCTGGGGCGAAGCGTGCTCAGGTAAGACTTAATGCTGTGGAAAACAAGAAATGCTTGGGGGGGCAGTTGAGAAGGGGAGCCTATTAATGCACATAGAGACTGGTCACATGATTACAAGCTGGTCACATGGCTGAAAATAGGAAGTGTTCAAGCAGGAAGTAATATTGCTGAACATTTCTAGCAATAATTTCTCACAAATTTTATATAGAGATGTGATTTAGGTACGGTGGAAGGCTTTTTATATAATCCATACTAGTTTGAAAGAATTGGAGACCACAGTTACCCTTTAAAATCAACTTGTTGGAGACCACAGTTCCCCTTTAATTATAAAAGTGCAGTATGGAATTATGTGCTGAAAAATGGATCATATAATGCCATTCTGGTGTTTCAAAAAAGGGTTCAATGGAATATCTTTTAATATTGTATGTTGTTTTTAATATACATGGTATTTTTTCAGAATATCATTTTATGTAAAAATTGTGAGCCCGATAGAATAGTATCCTATATATACAATATGGAGTGTATCCCCCCCTTATTTTTCAACCTATTCCCATTGCAGTGGTCCAACACATATGGTGATGATGAGTGAATAAGCCCTGAACCCTTCACTGCTGCATGTGTATAAACATTCAAATGCCACTGCTGCTGTCACCATGATAATGATTGCTAATAAACAAGAGAACAACTATTATGAGTGGCAGGGGTGCGCCAGGCCAGATGCTGGAATCACACAGAAGATCAGACACAGCATAAAATCAGGTGGATGCACAGGAACCAGGACAAAAATCACCAAAAGGTACATATTTATTCAAAACATTGCTTGGCGAGCTTAGGCCCTGTTCTATTGACACACACTGCTCATTACAAAAGCTACACCAAACGAACCTTTTGGAAATCCAGTTATAACTAAATAAGCATAAATAAACTGAAATATAAAAGTGTATTCACAAAGGTGTCCTTACACCAGGCATTCATGCAAACAGCCTGGGTGTAATGGAGCTAGTGGACAGATCTCTAAGTTACATATAGAAACACTTCATCATTTAGCTTAAACATTCTGTGGCTTAAATAATTACAATAAATTTAGAAAGAGTAACATATTCAGACTGTGAGAGATTAAGGTCTAAATAATTTGGACCACAAAATATTAAGGACCTCCTGCAGTCTAAATTAATGGTGTAGCTTTTGTGATGAGCAATCTGTGTTGATAGAAAAGGGCCTAAACTGTTGCCTATATACAATGACTTTCCAAGACTGACTCAAGAAATACTGTTTGGAATAAATTTCTACTTAGTCTACTCTATATTGTCACTAAACATTTTGGTAAATAAACAGAACCCAACTATAATGAAAATGCCATAATGAATTAGATTTTTTAGCTTTTGTTTATTTAGCATTACTTCATAAAAGCTCAAAACTACCAGATGAAATAGTGTTTTTTTTTCATCTTTATCTTCTCTAATCAATATCTTTAATTTTGTTTATTATCCCAAATCAAAGCACTGATACCTATTGTAAGATTTTAATAATACTTCTGTATTGGAAATAATTTAATATCATTATTTATTTCCGTATATACTTCTCTAAATGGCAGGACAGACATTTCAATCTTTTCTTCATTGTAATATACTGTAGCTGATAGTTTAGTTGATGTATGTTTTTTACAATTGTTTTGTCAAGAGCATTTTATAAAGGCTTTAATTGGATTTTACAGAGCTATTCAGCTGTAGAAAGGTTGAACTTTATTAAAACCACCAATATTGAGGAGCAAGCAATGTTCAGATCATGTACACCTAAAACAAACATTAACAGGCCATAAGGTTTACGTTATAGTTGATCTATCCATTTTCTGGGCTTTAATGTTTTATAAGGTACTTGACAATGAAATGAATGGATAATAGCTAAGACTTAAAACAACTTAGACAATAATCCAGTGTTTTCTTTTGAATTTGACTTTATTTGATGCATTTTGCTTCTACTTTGTTCAAATAATCCACACCTTAGTTCTAGGGTCACTTAAATCTATATTTCACTTGTAAAGTCAATAAACATATGTATAATCTCGCCCAGGATTTACCAAATACATTAAAATTCAGATGTCAACTGCATATCCATACCTATTCAGTGTCACCTTGTCAATCACATCTGCTTTGGCCTTTACTGCCAGTAGCGTTGCATTTGATTTTATTCATACACATTCTTCATTTTTCTATGTTTTAATATAGTGGTAAATATTTCTCTTAACTTTTTCTGCAAATTGACATTTCTCAACAGACCCGAGTTGACCTGAGTTTAATGTTAATGTTCTGCATTGTATACTTTAAGATTTTGTTGTAATATTACGAAAAATCATAGATTTTTTGTTTTATGATTTAAAGGACAACAATATCAAAAAATATCATAACCCCCATTACATGTTTACACTTCCAGCAGCTAAAAAACCCACCTCCTAGAGGGCCCATGGCCCTGGTTAACATATCACTTGTCATTGGTTGGTTCTTCTGCCAGTCAAACAAACTTGAAATGTCCTGTTGCTAGGATACAGCCTACATAATCAAACTGATCAAGGGTGCGTGGAGGAGTGTTTTCTCGCAAGCTAGCTTTGAGTGACAGTTGTAGGCAGACAGAATCGTTACGCCCTCTTCACAGCATGGTTAATTGAAGGCAGAGAGAGGCTCGAAACCAGAAAAAAATGTATGGGGATAGCTGCATACCTTTACTCTTTTTAAAGCAATTTTTAAAAATGCATTGAGGCAATACAATTGTCCTTTAATAGAAAGAATCTACAGTTAAAGTGGTACATTTTGAAAGTATCACTTCAACTTTGATAAAGGTTATTAAGCTCCATGTAGTTTGCCTGTAGCTTGTTAGATAGTAGATCTTGAATCAACTCTTGAAGGATTTATTCTTCATAACGTTTCGCTAGTCATCCGACTGGCTTTCTCAATTCAGAATCTGTTGGCAATTAAGTACCATGGAAAGTCCCAACTAGCATATAACAACCAGGTGTTAGGGACCTTCTGATGCAAGGGGCCATTATTAAGAACGCGTGGTATCGCAGTTTAGCGATACTGCGCATTACGGTAATGTACAACATCGGCTGTTAATTAAGAAATATTTGGCTGTAGAATACCTTGTGGTAGTAAACTACTGCATTGATATTCTATGGAGATCATAAATCTACAATCACATTATCGTAGATTTACGATCATTATCAGTAATTTATGAACGTAATTGTTAATTTACGCTAACGATTGTAAATTAACGAACATTAAAATGATCGGAAGTTAAACTGATCGTAAAAGGCGCGGTATCACTAAAAAGCAATAACACACCTTTGTTAATATGGCATAATGTGGGATTGCATCAAAACTGCATCAAAACTGTCCAGGGTAAGGTGTCAAAACAGGATTGAATATGGCAGACAGTTGGTGTTGAACCTCTATTCAGGCTTCTTTTATTTATTTTAACACAAATGGCCTGACACCTCACTTGAACCAGTCCTGTTCCCGAGGAATTGGCTCATCTATACTGGGCGTACATTGAATATCACCTATTTCAAATATAGGGAAAGGTTCTACAAGCAAACACATGGATGTGCTATGGATCTCCAGTTTTCAACTCCAGTTTCACCCATCATGACAAACATTTACATGGAGGAATTTAAAACACAGGCTCTTAATACCTTCAAGGGCATTGCATCCAGCCACTGATTCAGATTCGTGGATAACACCTGGGTTAAAATCCAAAGTACAAGCCTTTACAGAACACATCAATGCTGTAGACCAAAACATCAAATCTGCAAGGGAAGAGGTACAAAACAACACCCTGGCTTTCTTGGACTTCTTGGTAGAAGTCAGCGAGAATGGTAAACTGGAAGTCACAAGCTGTGTGTCATCAGAACCCTGCAAGAGCAGAGCCCTTAGATATCTGTACAGGGTCTTTGTCAAAAGAGGTAGAAGAAAAGAAAAAAAAAAAACATAAATACCAAAAGTGAAGAGTGAAAGCAAGACAGGAGAATATGGTCATCCCATATGTAGCAGGGTTTTCTGAGAAATTACAGAAGAATAAAAAAAAAAACACCATATCCCTGTCTGCTTTAAACCATACAACACACTGAGGCAGCAATTGGTACATCCAAAAGACCCAATACTGAAAAAAAGAAGAGCTACATCATATGCGCAGTGCAGTGCACTGAAGAATGCTCTGATTTGCATGTGGGGGAGACCAAACAGCAACTGCACCAACTTATGGGCCAGCACAGAAGAGCCAATTCCATGGGACAGGACTCAGCTATGTACCTGCATCTTAAGGAAAAAGAAAATACCTTTGAAGATTGTAATGTTAACATCTTGGCACAGGACTGGTACAAGAGAGGTGTGTCAAGGAGACCATTTGTGTGAAAATGAAAAAAACAAGCCTGAATAGAGGTGTGTGTGTGTGTGGGGGGTTTCAACACCAACTGTCTGCCATGTACAATGCTGTTTTGACACCTTACCCTGGGCAGTTTCTATAACACCTTTTAGCCACAATGCAATCAAACCTTGCATTCAGAAGGTCCCTAACACCATATGCTAATTGGGACTTTCCAGGGAAAATAATTGCCAACAGATTCTTGTACAAGTCATTCTGAATTGAGAAAGCCAGTTGGATGAATAGTGAAATGTCCTCAAGAACTAAACGTCCAGTTGATTGAACTGAATACAACAGATATACCATGACCTGGGTGAATGAGAACCTTCACAAGCATAATGTAAACAAGGTTATTAAAAAAAAAAATCACAATCACTTTAATCGTATTAAGCCTGAGCAAACCTGGATTAAAAGTTAGGCAGTCACACCTAAAGCTAGGTACACACAGTACAGATTTCTGAAAGATGACAGACAGGATCTGCAAGATCCTGTCTGCCATCTTTCAAAGATCTGCATACACACAGTCCCGAGCGTTCTCCCTATAGGGAGAACGCTCAGGACTGTGTGTTTCCATCGGCCGCGCTATACTCCCTATAGGAGTCTAGCGCGGCCGATGGAAATTTTCGGCCTTTCCCGAACGAGCGTACGGCCGACCGATCGTTCGCGCGGCGGCTCGTTCGGGAAACGAACGTACACACAGTAAAGATAAAGCCCTGATACTGTCGGATCCGACGGTATCGGGGCTTTTTACTGTGTGTACCCAGCTTTAGAGTGAGTGTGCTTACATGTATTCATTTAGATTTTAATGAGGCAAAGTATTTATTTTTTTTCTACATTTTTTTGTACATTCCTTTTACGTTTTAGAGCTTTGAAGATTCCTAAACCAGAGAGTTTACAATCTAAATGTGTTAGAGAGCAACATTATTGTATATATCAAAATGGAAAAAACTTTCAGCAATATTTTTTGTAAAATGACTTTTTTTTTACGTAACTTCATTATCAGTATATAAATTACAAACTGTTCTAGTGCACTACACAATAATGGGTTTGCTTGAAAAAGGGTTTTTTTAAACTCCCTCTAACCATTTGGACTGTACTGTAGAACAGAGGTTCAAGTGCAATAAATAGATAATTTTCTTACAGTAATTTATAACATGTTATTTTTGCAGTTAGTCTATATTGTTTCTTCATTTTTTTTAACCTTTTAGTATCTAAAACAAATATTTTACTACAAAATAGGTATATGTCTAACTCTAATCGTAATTATTCTGGCCTAGTGCACTTGTGTTTAAATAGATATTGACAGAAACTGATGACTGACACAAGAATATTTATCTTGCTATATTACACTGAAAAGTAACGTATGTGTTACAAATGTCAGTAGTATGCCAAAGGAATAAAACATACTGTATCTAGAGCTTAAAAGGTCGCTTAAGGTTTTTCATCTCCTAGGTCTTTATATGTTAATTAAAAGGAAAGAAATGGTTTTGTGCTTTTGTTTTTGTTTTTTAGGTTAATAGCACACTTCCTTTTGCTATCCGTTTATTTAAGGTGCCATTTAGTGAAGAGTATGTCTAACCAGTCCTTAAAGTTGTATTTTTTCATCTCCATAAAACTTTACAAAAAACTATCGAATGTCTTGAAAGCATTGTAGCCGAATAAAGTTCAAAAAGGCATTTGGGCTGTGATAGTAAAAGTAGGATTTTTAAAGCTTTAACAGTAGAGATGGCCGAATTTCTGAATGTTTGGTCCGTTTTCGAACTTTAGAACTATATGGAAAGTTCAAAAGTTCGAAAAAGGACCCACTAAAGTCAATGGGAGTCAAATAGTTTGAAAAGTTCTAATGAAATACAATTAAAATATCAATAGTAACTCAATGTAAATGGCTCTGGGACCTGGGAAATGGTCTGGGGAACACGTTTGAATATCCAGAACTTTAAAAAAAATCTATTTTATTCTCACACGCGGAACTTTCGAGCTCCCGTGTTCGAACATTCAATAATTATCACGTAAACGATTCAAACATTTGATAATTATCCCATAAACTATTTGAACTTTCGATAATTATCCCATAAACGATTCGAACATTTGGTAATTATCCCATAAATGATTAAAAGATCGTTCAATTGTCCAAGTCTCTATTTTTTCGATAATTCAAAAATGAACCCATAGAAGTCTAAGAGAGAAAAAGTTTGAACGTTTCTGTCTTTTTTGAGGGACAAATAGTAATAGTAGACTACTGTAAATGACACCTGGGGAATGGTCTGGAGAACTGTAAATATAACAAAAACTTATTTTAAAATTATCTTTCCTCACGATTCTCTTTGCTGTTTTCGAGCTTCCGCATTCTATTTTAGAGAGTTACCGAAATCGAGCACTACTTTCCAGGGTTACCAATAATACAAATTCGAGGGTTACCGAATTTGTAATATCGATAACTTACTATTAGAAGCTCTAGTAGGGGGACAATGAGCCAATAGCCCCAACCAATTGAAATACAGTTTTGAGAAGTTTTTTTATTTAAAGGCTGATCGGCAGCTAGAAGCAATATAGTATTCGTCTAAAATTTGTCCACAAAACACAGGAAGAAATCGCTAGCGCTCAGTCTAACCCAATCTGGGGTGTTGACAAGCTGCTAGAAGCACCAGAGTGCCAGCGCTCGGTCTAACCCACATTCTGGAGTTGACTAGCACAGTCTTATTATTAAGGTACAATGCTGGGGGACTTGATGCAAAATGCTCTGCATCTTTATATTGTTAATAGGACTCGCATTAAGTCAGGGTTTATAGCAGTTTTGTATAGCATCGGGAGGAGGGGGGCAGAGGCATAGGTGAAGGGTAAGAGCTGTGAGGTTGGTTGAAGGAGTGTATATATATTTAGTCTAGCCCATAGCGATATTGTCCACAGCTTTGTGGGTAGTAGGGGTTGGGATAAAGATAATTTTTTGGTGTAGCACAAAGGTCTAGGAGGTGATGGGGTTGTAGCTAGTCCAATGTATAAGTTGTTTTACTTGGGCAGCAACAAAGCTTTATGTTCAGTAAAGCGAGACCTCCCTGTCTGCAAGATGTCATGATTATCTTTTTGGAGTCAATGGGAATTTTGGAGTCAATGGGAATTTCCCCCCCCCAAATAAAGTGGAGAATTTCTGACTGTAGTTTGGCCAGGAGTGTTGGCAGGAATGGATATAAGCAATGTTTTGAGATAAAGTAGTTTTGGTAAATTGTCATCTTGATTGCCATTACGCTGCCTAAAATGAGAAAAAAAAGTCTCTGCCATGGGGGTGTAGTTGGCTGGGTACAATGCAGAGTAAATATGGATCAAGTGGATACCCAGATAAATGAGGCTATCTTGTATACTGTATAAGGGAAATTGATTTGTAGCAGTTGAGGTTGTGCAGAACTTAAGGGGTAAAACTTTTATCATTGTTTATTTTTTATCCTGATAATAATCTGTATTATTGTATCAAATGGTGAATATTGGGTAGAGAGGTGGTTGCGTTATGGTGAGTAGTACATCATTGGCATACAATAGTATTTTAGAGGTAGTATTACCTATTTGGGTACCCTTAATGTCTTCGGATAGCCGGGTTTTGGCAGCTAGGGGTTTATTACATAGTGCGTATAATAAAGGGGAGAGTGGGCATCTCTGGCATGTACAATTGTACACTGGGAACAGGAAAGAAAAAGAGTTTGGTAGTTTTACCTGCATTGTAGGAGATCTGTGAAGGGCCTTAAGTCCCGTCTAGAAGGTATCTCAAAACCCCATATGGGAGAGCACACTGAACAAGAATTGCCAATTTACTGTATCAAAGGCTTTTTCTGCATCTAAACTGATAGGATCAGGGTTATTCCTTTGATTAATAAATTATGTCCACTGCCCTGCATGTGTTGTCTGTGTGACTTTTGTTATTTCATTATTAAAGGGCAAAGCACTTGCTTGGGTCTCCCCTTACCTGGAACGCAATGATCCTATATTACAAGATGCATATAAATTTCTGGCTTCTCTCCAGAGTATTTTTAATAAGCCAGACAAAATTTCAGCAGCTGAGTGTTCACTCTTGAACATTTAACAAGGTACCAGGACTGTTGCACAGTATGCTCTTGAGTTCCGCACCTTGGTCGCTGAAACTAATTGGGACTCACGGGCGTCACGTGCAGCCTTCCGTAAAGGCCTCACGGACCGCATTAAGAATGAATTGGTATATAGGGATTCCCCAGAAGACCTCGATAAATTCATAGAACTGTGTGTTCGTCTGGATGCCCGTTACCAAGAAAGGTGTCACGAAAGACTTAGAACCCGCAAACCTCCCAGGCCGGTTTATCGGTTGGCCCCTAACTTCCAAACACCTCCTCAGTCTGTACTGGAACCCAGAACTGAGTCCCAGTCTCCTGTGGAATTTATGGAAGCTAACTGTCTTCACCTAACGTAGTCACAAAGGAGACGTACATTGGGTCTCTGTCTGTACTGCGGACTCAAAGGGCATTTCATCTCTGCCTGTCCTACCCGTCCAGTAAAAGACAGGGTCTAACCAGTGTTGGAGGAGCTGAGTTAGACCTTCCCAATACTTCCTCCAAGACCAAGATTACCTTACCTGCAAATTTTCTTCTTGCCTCTAAGATTGTCTCCTATGAAGCCTTTGTGGATTCGGGAGCCGCTGGTGTATTCGTGGATTTTACCTTTGCCAAAGACCACAATATTCCATTTGTTACCAGATCCAGACCTCTGAACATTACTGCGCTAAATGGACAATCATTGGGTGATGGCCTAGTAAAATTTGAGACTATAATGCTAATTCTTCAGGTTGGCGTACTCCATAAGGAGGAAATTGTCATATACTTAATCAATTCTCCTTTGCAACCTGTCATTCTTGGTTACCCTTGGTTGTTAACGACATAATCCTTCATTTGACTGGGTAAATGGAGAACTAGTTTCTTGGTGGCTTACCTGCTATCAGACTTTCTGAAAATTTGATCGGTTCTGTAACAATACCTCCTACATTACCTCATGAATATCAAGAATTTGCAGATGTATTCTGTAAGAAAAGAGCAGAAGTTTTACCCCCACATCGTTCATTCGACTGTGCCATCAATCTGATTCCCGGAGCGTCCCTTCCCAAAGCTAAGACCTATCCTCTCTCGCTACCTGAGCAGAAGTCTATGGAAGAATATGTAAAGGACAATTTGGAAAGAGGCTTTATCTGGCCCTCTTCCTCTCCTGTGGGAGCGAGTTTTTTCTTTGTTGAAAAAAAAGACGGGGGTCTTTGTCCATGCATAGACTATCGTGGGTTAAACCAGATTACCGTGAAAGATTCATATCCTCTGCCTCTTATTTTAGAGATCTTCGATGTACTTAAAGGCGCAGCCATCTTCACAAAATTAGACTTGTGAGGCGCCTACAATTTGGTCCGAATAAGAGAGGGAGATGAGTGGAAGACAGCATTTAACACCCGCAATGGACATTTTGAATATCTAGTCATGCCCTTCAGACTCTGCAATGCCCCTGCTGTCTTCCACGCTTTAATGAATGACATATTTTGTGACTTCAATAACCGTTTTGTAATTGTTTATTTAGATGATATTTTGATTTTTTCCAAAACTCACCAAGAACATGTCTCACATGTAAAGCATGTGTTGCAACGTTTCAGGGAAAACCATCTTTATGCCAAGATTGACAAGTGCATATCTGTTGTATTCAATTAGATCAACTGGACTTGAAATGAGATCTAATTGAATACAACAGATATACCATGGCCTGGATGAATGAGAACCTTCACAAGCATTGACAAGTGCAGTTTTCATCAAAACTGTTTACCATTTCTGGGGTATATCATAAGCAGTCTTGGTTTCCAAAGTGACCCTCAAAAACTTTCTGCTGTCCTACAATGGCCCCAACCTACTACCCTGAAGGGACGCCAAAAATTTCTTGGTTTTGCCAACTACTACAGGCGTTTCATTAAGGGTTTTGCTTCCATAGCTACCCCTCTCACTGCAATGACAAAAAAATGCACTAATTGTAGAAATTGGTCCCCTAAAGCAGAGTCCGCCTTCCTGCGATTAAAAAACATGTTCAGCAAGGCTCCAGTTCTTCTTCATCCAAATCCTGATCTCCAGTATATAGTAGAGGTTGATGCCTCTGAAGTAGGAGCAGATGCCGTGCTGTTCCAGAGACAACCTATATTCAGCAGAATCCATCCCGTGGCTTTCTTCTCTAAAAAGTTTTCTCCAACAGAAATGAACTACGATGTGGGAAATCATGAACATTGGCTATAAAACTAGCATTATCAGAGTGGCGACACCTATTGGAAGGGGTTCAGAAGCCTTTCCTTATTTTGACTGACCATAAAAACTTACTGTACCTTCAGACTGCCAAACGGTTGAATTCCCATCAAGCTCGGTGGGCTTTATTCTTTTCCCGTTTTAATTTTATTCTTTCCTACATCCCTGGGCATAAGAATAAGAAAGCTGATGCTCTTTCTAGACAGTTTGTTACTTCTGAAGAGGATCAACCTTCAGAACAGAATATCATTCCAGCTCACAAAGTTATTGCACAGATATCCACTACACTTTTCAGACAGTTAGAAGAAACCCAGGACCATGTCCCACAAGGGTTGAAGGTACTGCCAGGTCGTCTGTTTGTGGTGCCTAGTCTTAGAAAGCCTGTACTCCTTTGGGCACATGATGGAGTACTATCTGGTCATTCTGGCATCACGATCACCTTGAAATCCTTGCAACGGCATGTTTGGTGGCCTCATATGAAAAGAGATGTTACAGACTATGTGGCTGCTTGTTCGACTTGTGCTGCCAACAAGGTTCCTGCCGGGTTCTTACAGCCAATTCCTACGCCTCGTCAACCTTGGACATATTTGACCATGGACTTCATCACTGACTTACCTAAATCACTTGGCATGACTACTATATGGGTCATAGTAGACCGCTTTTCTAAGATGGCTCATTTTGTACCACTCCCAGGGCTTCCTACCGCAAAGGCCTTGTCTACCCTCTTCCTTTCCCATGTGGTAAGACATCATGGAATACCTTCAAATATAATTTCTGGCCGTGGATCCCAGTTTCTTTCTAGATTCTGGAAAGCATTTTGTAAGAAACTGGGAGTAACACTCTCTTTTTCAACTGCACATCATCCACAAACAAATGGCCAAACTGAGCGCATGAACCAAACTCTTGAAACCTATCTTCGACACTCCTTGCACTCCAACTGGTCTGAACATCTACCGCTGGCTTAATTTGCCATTAACTCCCATTGTCACAGTGCCCTTCATACTACGCCATTTTATGCAGCCCTGGGCTAGCACCCTCAGATTTTTCCTTTACTACAACCTTCTACCAATGTACCAGCAGCAGATCAAAGAGTGAGCAATATCTCTAAACACTGGAAGAAAATTTGTATATTGTTAAGAAAGACGGCAGGAAATACAGTTTTTTCGCTAATAAACTGAGGCGACCTACATCCCCATATGCAGTAGGGGACAAGGTTTGGTTGTCTACTAAATACGTGAGACTTAAACAACAAAATTGGGTCACCGATTTATTGGTCCTAACCAAGTAATTGCCCGAGTTGGGCCATTTTTCTATCACTTGAAATTGCCTTCCTCTCTTTGTATACATCCAGTGTTCCATGTATCACTCCTCAAAAAAGTGATTTTTAACAGATTCTCTAGAACTCAACAGCTACCTCCCCCTGTTTTTGTTGATGGACAACGTGAGTTTGAAGTCTCCAGGATTTTGGATTCTAGAAGACAGGGTCGTAGCTTGCAATATTTTGGCCACTGGAAAGGATATCCCATCACAGATCGATCTTGGGTCCCGGCCAAAGACTTGCATGCCCCTGCTCTTGTCCGGGTGTTCCATACCTCCTTTCCCAATAAACCCTGTTCAGCTCCCGGAGGGGTCCATTGAGGGGGGGCTGTCATGTGCCTGGGCGTTCTAGAACCTGGGTCCTCCCGCTTTGATGTCTGCAGCCTTCCCTGATGAGCCACAAGGATGCTCTGAAGTCTAGGGAAACAGACTTTAGTTTAGGGAATCATCATCTGTCTATTTGGCTCCACCTGCTGTCAGCTGTGGACAATTTGCAATTTACCAGCATTTAAATAACAGCATTTCCGGTGACCTAACGCCCGTTTGTGTGGTTTTGTTCCTGGATTTGTTTGCTTATCAGCTCTTGGACTGCCTTCTGTGTTTAGTACCTCTGCTTGAGTCTTTGGCTACTCTCCTGTCTCCTGATCGTGTACCTCCCTGCCGCCTGTGTCTGCCTTAGTCTGCCGAACTTCTATCCTTGGGTTTTGTCAGTTGAACTTCCCAGCCTTGTTTATTGCTGACCAGACCTTCCTACCTTGTCGTCTCCTGCATCCTCAGCATTTACTATCCACTACGAACTTCGCCTACTACAGGCATCTAACATTATTCTTCTATTTGGGGAGAACCTCTGTAAAGTAACATAACAATCATATTGATACCTACACAGTGATATTATAAACAGTGATAATAATGTTTGGGATTTACTCACAATCATGTAGGGGATTTACCTGGAGTGATTGTGGCTCTGGGTAATTCTCCACCATGGGCTAATAACTGGCATCAATTATATATAAGGAATAATAGTACAACCTGCTTAGTTAGGACTTGCAAAATAATAGCTTATACCAGCACAAGTGCAGTCCTGTGTATTCAATATTTACACAAGACTCTCCCAGTATTCTCAAAGGAGAAGCATTAGGATTTTCAGTTGCCCTGCACGTCTGCCAAAAGATGAGATTTGAGTAAGGCGCAGCTCTGCGTTACACCTGGGATTTAGACAATAGTTGGAAGAAATAAACTAACAATATTTGGTACTCCCATCATAAATAAATAAAGTGAAAAGCAGAAGAAAACTCACAAAATATAGGCGATTTCTAATGTACTGTATTACTGGGAGAGGATGTTGCTACCTGTCAAGGTTCATTTAGATGTTTCTAGCTTTGACTGTCCATTTCCTTATCCTGGAGCCATTAAATCAAGCTCCCCCATTAAGTGTTAGCTGAGAGATTTAAAAAGCCATATTCAGCACCTGATAAGCTATTCTAAAATGCAATGGGGAAAAATTATTATAATAATTGCAGCTTTTTTTTTTTTTAAATTACATAGTACACATACATATTATTTTTCCACTGTTTTAAAAAAAATAATCGTTTTAAAAACTCCAAAATGTATATCACAAACAGAAGCAAGTAAAACAGAAACTGCAGTTTCATTCTGGTTAATATTTTGCAGAAAGCACAACTGCATTCCCAAGAAAGGACTTTGGCTCTGAATAGTTACAGCATGAGTATTATTCCTCATTTAACATTTTAATTATTAATTATGCCTCTATGTTTGCATTGTAGAATATGTTTCGATGTTATAAAAGCATGCCGGTGTCTACGTTAAAATGCAATTAATTGTGTAGCAACAGTTAATACTCTCAAGCTACTGACCACAATCACCATATATTCTATGAGATGCCTTTCTTTTCTCTCCCCCATCAACAATCATTTATATCTCAAAGTTTAAGTGTTTTGACCTGTTTTACCAACTGGTCTCATGGACTCACAATTATTTATTATTTGCCTCTACTTTCAATAGATTATTGTTTTGCTTGTTAGTTAGGCCAGATGGTGTACCATCTTGAGGAATCCACCCAGATAGCTAATTAGACAAGTTCCAGCTCTAAGGTAACAGATTGTTAAGTCTCAGAGATCTTCCAGTTAAAGCAAAGCCATAAATCATTATCCAGAATGGCACTCAAAATTGCTCTGTACCCTGGAATGATTCACGTAACTGGCTGAAGAGTTATGCTTGTTTTTGTGCCAAAGATCTTTTCAGTGCCAAACCAAGTATTTCTTTCTGCAGGATGTTTACAATTCTTGCTTCTCTGCCATTTCTGTTGTTCATCTAGAGCATACTGTTGGGAAACACAAGTTTTTTTGTGTGTGTATATGGTTTAGCAAAGAGGGCCAATTTAACTCTTTTGTTTTTCTTACTAGCGGTGTATACTTGATTAAGAAAAAGTAATTTTTTTGGTTTCTAAATAATTCGTATTTTGTCATATTAATCTATTTCTTGCCCCAAATGTTCAATTTTTCATTTTGTATAAAAATGACAATTTTCTCATTGGATTTTAGATAAGACATCACACTTTATCTGATTAACTTTATAAATGGTACATTTGTGAATTAAATATTTTGCAACATAAGCTTAGTAATTACAGCAAATACACAGCTCTGTCTTTTGCTTTACATTTTTAATGTCATTTCTTCATTTTAATTCTGTCTATTTTTAAGCTTACTTTACAAACTTTAATAATAATTTGCAACCTTTACAAAAATAATGTTTTCCAAAGCATCTTAACCTATTAGAAATGGTATGCGGATACCTTACCAAAAATGCTCCAAATAGTATGATTGATGTAACAATCGATAATCTGTTTGGTCAAAAATACAAAAAACATGTGCCAATGTTACGTATAACCAGGGACATTTCTGGGGGCAGCATCAGCCAAAACAAGAAGTCTTTACCCCTGACTGCTACCCTCTATCAGATTCTGACAAGCTGAGGACATATTCTGCCACCTGATTTTCTCAGATCTCTTCATGGAAAATGTGCCCCTGTGCCTGTTTGTTTGGCACATAGTATTGAACACAAATAAGTGTGACTTAGCAGCATATCCAATTAATGACTGATGGGCTATTGGATCAAATGATCAGATTGTAATATAAATAAGCAGAAGTTAAACATTTTAATTCGCTGCTATCCATAAACATGAATATATAACATGTACTAAGAATATCGCAGAAAAATGTGTAAAACAGAAACAGAAAAAACAGTCGTTAAGTAGATGGCCATTCCCAAGTAAAACTCATTCTAGTATTGAATGCTGGCCATACACTAATCAAATTAACTGCTTACAGAATCATCAGCAGGTAAGCCTAATAGACAACAAAATATTAGATCAAATTGCTGATCAAATGTTGCATTGACCTAATATAAGGACAGTCTCAGGCCAGAATACTAGAACAAAGACTTTCTGACATTATACATGAAACTGCAAGCAGGGGGCCAGACCGGCAGCCGCGTCCATGATTGGCTGAGTGGCAGCCAATCACGGATGCGGCTGCCAGCAGTGGAAAAGGCCAGGGGAGAGTGGTATGGTAAGTAATAATTGGGGGGAGTTTCTGTAAAAACTATTATAGCAGTTTGGGCTGAGGGAGGGAGACCTACTATACCCCAAAAGGGTTAAACACTAGGGGGAGGGAGAGCAAAATGGGTGGGAGAGGGAAGGGGGGAGGGTTGCAGTGCGCATGGCAAAATTCTCCCAGAGGAGAGACAGGAGGTAGAGTCCTATATGGACTCTGCCAGGCTCCTGGTGGCCAGTTTTTTGGACTTTGGGGGGGCATAGCAGGGAAGCCATTTAGAGCAGGGATGTAAGGTAAGGATTTTATTACACTACAAAGTGGGGCCAGTAGTGGGTTAAATTATAGCTTTAGGGGTGGACTTTCTGATTTTTGAACTCCTGTTAACTTCTTGGTTCATTTTCAGATTTTCAAATGTTGGTTATGTTCATCTCTAGTCATGAAGCATTAAAGCAGTAAAGTGGATGTAGGAAAGATAAATTTCTTCCTTCCCAGAATATTTCAGTCCAGCACTTATATATTGTAAGAAAAGGATACATTATGTTGTGCAACTGTTAGCAGAAGCAGTTTTCTAACCATTCAACATGCTATAAAAGTTTTCTTTTATTCTTGATGTAGACAAAAATACATATTAATATATATCTGCTTATTTTACCTAAATAAATTTGCAAGCTGGCATACACTATTCCCAATTAATGTCACAAACAGGGAGATTCAATAAAAGTTCTTATTGTTTAAAATGGTGCTAATTTTGCCCTAACCAATCAGATCTTATTTAACATTTGAAAGCTAACATCTGATTGGTTGGGGCAAAATTAGCATCATTTTAAACTATAAGAACTTTTATTGAATAACCCTGAAAATCTGCTGATTGAAACTATTAAATGACAACTATACTGTAAAAATTAACTTTTTTAAAATGAAAAGCACCTGGGACAAGGAGATAGGATTGATTATTCCCACCTCCCAATATTGTTTTTTTGAGGAGCTACAGCACATACATATTTCATCTGCCAGGTTATGGCCCTGGGCCATTCTATATTAAAGATAGTGCTGAAGTAATCAGGAAGACTGGCAGAAGCAGTTTTCTTCATCCTGCTGCTCCTCATAGAAAGGATATTGGGAGGTAAAAAGCACCAATCCTACCTCCCTGCTTCAGGTACTTTTTATTTTAGCTGTTTTTGGAAAAAAACTTTATATGCACTATAGTTCACCTTTAATTATTTTTCTTTATACAGTATCTGTAAATGTTTCTTCAGAGAGCAATATCAGTCAAGAGAATGCCCTAGAGCAAGCAGTATAGACAATTCCTTTTTCAGCACCACTACATAATTTAGAGATAGATAGTTTCTGGCACATTAAATGAGAAGTTAGGTCTAAAACATCTTTGCCTGACTTGTACGCCAGTAAGGGGTATAAGTTTGCCAGTGCAATTAATTTATGTCAACCAAATACATGTTTACTTTTTACTGGGTTACTGCATCTGGTTGGTTGCTGCAAGTTAATAGCAGAAGCAAACTTTTGTGCATTGTGGGAGCGATGCTATATCGGCTGCTTACTGCCAAATTAGTGTAACATTTTGTGGAGGATGCACCATCTGCAAAACTTAGAAATAGCGCAGCATATGTAAAATAGGCAGCGTTAAGTTTTGCGCTACCATGCAGCCTTTAAAACAGCTACTTACCTAACGTCGATCCCATGATGCAGTAAATCTACAGTAAAATACTGCAATTGCAAAGTTAAATCATTTGCATCAGTTGTAGAAATCACTGCTATGAAACTTACACAGACAATTAGCGAATATATTACCATCTGGGCCACCATCAGAAATTTTTCAGAAATTTTTGGGCCCCATACTAGATAAATTACTAGGCCCCTCATGACAATGTACCCACACCATGCTGTACGGCAGTGGGTGTGGTAAGGGGTGTGGTGGGCGTGTAACTGGGTGGACCAGGGTGTGGCTACTTCCCACGGCCCACTCACAGCTTGGAGTGCCACTAGTGAGGCTCCCAGCATTGGCCAGGTTGGTTACCCCTGCTGTACACCCACTACACCACTTTTATATCACCCCATACTTTAAGAGGCCAAATTCCCCTTAAACCCCCATTTCTGAGAAGCAACTCCTCCTCCCCCACTCCCTTAGTACAAGATAAGAAACGGCTCTTCCTTACACCATCCACAATACAATAAGAAGACATATAACAGAAATGGGCTAACCAATAAGTTATTCTGCAGTAACTGTCCACCTATACATTATTCTGCAGTTACTGACTCCTTTATACAGCTTTACTGTCCCCCTTTACTTTATACAGTGATTTCTAGCCCCCTATAATTTATACAGTGATTACTGGCCCCTATTATTTATACAGTGATTACTGTCCCCCTAGACTTTATACAGTGATTACTGCCCCCCCTATACTTTATAGAGTGATAACTGTCCCCCTATACTTTATAGAGTGATTACTGTCCCCCTATACTTTATACAGTGATTACTGCCCCCTATACTTTATACAGTGATTGCTGTCCCCCTATATTTATACAGTGATTACTGGCCCTTTATACTGTAGACAGTAATTTCTGGCCCCCTTTACTTCATACAGTGATTACTGGCCCCCTACACTTCATGCAGTGATTACTGGCCCCCTATACTTCATATAGTGATTATTGTCCCCCTATAATTTAAACAGTGATTACCAGTCCCCTATACCTCATACAGTGATTACTGGCCCCCTATAATTTATACAGTGATTACTGGCCCCCTATACTTTATATTCCTGCCCCCTAATCACTTAGTACAATATAAGAAATGTCTCTTTCTTACTCCACCCACAATACAGTAAGAACCCACTCTCACAGTAAATTGGACTTTTACCACAAATCCCCATTTCTGAAACTGCCACTTTCCCACCCTTATTAAGTACTATCTGGAAATATTCACTCTCCCCCAAACTACAAATACAGTAAGAAGCCACTTACTCCTTTCATAGTATATTGAGAAGCCAGGCAATTCAACAGTAACTGTCCCCCTATAAGTTATTCTGCAGTAACTGGCCCCTATACATTATACTACAGTAAATGGCCCCCTATACTGTGATTACTGTTCCCCTATAATGTATACAGTGACTACTTTCCCCCTGTACTTTATACTGTGATTACTGCCCCCATATGCTTCATATAGTGATTACTGACCCCTATAATTTATACAGCAGTTACTAGCCCCCTATAATTTATACAGTGATTACTAGCCCTGTATGCTTGATACAAGTTACTGCTGTACATATATATATATATAATGTCATATCTAACAGTATACACTGACCTGTATATATAAATTGCCCCCATAGAAAGTAAAGCCACTTACTGAATAGTTCATGGGGCCATCCAACATCCCCTTTCTTTTCTCCATTTAGGAAAGGACAGGGGCACTTTTAGGGTTTTTGCTGCCAGAGCCAAACTTTTGAATGCAGCCCTCAATTATTTCCAGGCACGGCGCAAAGCTGCTGTGTTAAAGTGGGCGTGGCTTTGACGGTGGGGCTTGGTTTTAGCATGGCTAAAATGTTACAATTTTGAAAATCCTATCACATAGGTATTTAAACAGTTCCTCAGTCAATTAGAAATAATGTAAATTACTAAAAACAGATATTACACCCCTTTTTGTGTAAGTGGTGCCACTACCGCATTTCTCCTTTCAGGTTTTTGTTGTTCAAACCAACAGAAATGCCATACTTTCTGTAGTATAAAAGATTTTAGCCAAAAGATTTGTAAGCCTGCCACCACGTCTAACTAATCTAGCCTATCAAACTAACTAAAGCTAACCTAACTATATAAAATTATTTTAAGGACATCATATCTGTTACTAGGAAACATAATTTTTTTTTCTTGACCAGTAAAGGAAAAACATTTTTCCCCCACCGCTGGCTGTTTGCCACCTTTCTTCAATGCAGGGGTGCCGCCTGAGACAAATGTCTCACTCTGCCTAATGGTAGAAGTGGCCCTGGGAACGGAGGTCCTAGTGGCTGAATGATACCTCATTCTCCGTTCCCCATACAGGAGTACTCCCTTCCCCCCTCCCGATAGTGGCCCTGATTACAATTAATATAAAGCACAGATTTTTGTGCTACTGCACTTGGGGAATTCCACTGAATGTTTTAAACCATGGTTCTTTCTTTAATAAGTTCCTCTATTTTTCCTCTGTACCTACCAAGAGCACAGTGGGAAGATTTTTATGATTTTCTCACTGCCGAAGAATATTTTGCCTTGTAGAATGGGGTAACTTTGGTAGACAATAGATCAGAGGAAATTGTTATTACCAGGGGACTTTGAAAGAAAACTTGAATAAGAACAGTTCTTAAATAAGAACTTTGGTCTAACGCAAAATGTGTTTGCATTAAAATAGCCATTCTGGGTACATAGAATTATTATAAACTCTTTATTATTCTCTAGTATGAACTCATCATATTCTTTTAAAAAAGAAAAGTTTAAGTATAAACTATATAATACAATTATATAAAATACAAGTTTTTAAAAACACATTTTGGAAGGCAACATGCCATGGCTGCCCAAAATGAATGAATTAATTAATTGTGTGTTTCTAAAATGAAAAAAGAAAATTCTATTGAGATGATAGCTGGTGGGTAAGCCACTATCGCTCTGGATAAATCTCCCTTCCCAAATTCAATATTGTTTGGGGCAATGGGAAGCCGCATTTTGTAAACACGATATTGAATTAGGTGCGCCATTTTCAAGGGTGTTTTTTGTGAAACCTGTGCAGTCGGAGCAACCCACCAATATTAAATCTGTAAGCACAACAGCCCGTGGATAAATGAGCCCATAAGAGCACTACCCAATGCCAAATGTTTTATTGGGTTATTATTGAGGTATTGTGGGTTTTACACAATGTTTTGGTGGTTGCACTATTTGCAAAAATGTTTAGACATAGTGCAGTGTAGTTGATGATTAAAGGGTATCTCCACCTCTAAAACAAGCTGCTGGCCATGCTGGCCATACCTAATTAGAATTTTCTCATAGCTATATCTGTCTGCAGCCTGACTGTATCTCTTGCACGGACACTGTTCAGTTTTTATGGATTTTTATATAATGTACTCGGTTTTATAGGCCCACACTTTCAGCAGATTGTGTGCCCTGGTACAAATGGCTGGAACTTAAATACAGAGATAAAAGAAATCCAACGCACGCCTGGGTAACCACAGTTTATTGTAGGTGCAAGGCAATGTTTCGGTCTGAGTTCTGGGACCTTCTTAAGCCAAACAACAAAGCCAATATATATATTTTTAAAAAGTCGTTTAGGCAGCACTCAATATATTTCTTATTTTGCTTTTTATTCCATAAATCCAATTTGCAACTCAGGTATTATAGTGGCGTTTCTGGTCATATACCCTTTCTTAAGCCCCTGAGTAACACATGTCAAACAAGTCTTTATGCACAATCATCGGCTTTAAATAGCATACAATAGGAAGTGACATATATACACCATGTAACCAGCATATATTATAACATTCAATATCTTACCATAAAGATATAGTACATACATATGAACCCTTAGTGTATACATCATATAAATGTCTACTGGCAAGGTTATCTCTCCTAAATATACAGATCTAACAATAATCTACAGTTATAGAATCACTATTTAAGCCATATGGAGCCAGCATCTTTAGACGCTTTATCCATCTGACTTCCTTCTTCTTTAGCTCCGGATGCCTGTCTCCACCCCTCATAAGCATGGGCACAGATTCTAGCACCATAAACTTTAACTCACTTGCACTATGCCCTATTTCAATAAAATGTTTTGGCATGGGTAAGTGGGTGTGTCTTAATGAAATGGAGGACCTATGCTGGGAAATAAGAGATTTACAGGGTTATTCAATTAAAGTTCTTATAGTTAAAAATGGTGTTACTTTTCCCCCAACCAATCAGATATTGACCCGGATGAAGGAGGGAGGAGCCTCCGAAACGTACGTCGGTCCACATGGTGTTTAGGAGCTGAAGCAGCACAGATTGGGGGAATGAGTAACCAGTGTTGTTTGGTCCAATATTCGAGGTATGCAGTGAGCATTTTGCAGACACATAGAGGAGCATCCAGTGTGCTGAATCCAACATTCAGAGGAGTTTCAACGTCCAGACCCTCACTTGAGTATAACTTTCATTTATGCTGACTGTTGTGTATCACCTGCTGCTTTGTTGTACTGCTACACGTGTAACCCCTGCTTAATTCTCACTGGTTGCTGCTTTGCTGCATAGGTTTGGGTTACCCCGACCCGTGAGATGGGGGGGTTGCGCGGAGGCGCCCGTTTTCTAAAAGTGCAACACCTATGCATGCATTTGTTAACCCATTAACTGTCTTATTTATCGCTTTTTTGCTTCCCTGCTTTTTGCTCCTTTTTGCCTATGTTAGCTTACTATTACAGAACTGGGGACGCCCAGTTATGCACATATTTATTGGATTTTTATATGTTGATGTGTTAATCTTTTTAAATATTGAATAAAATTTAGTTTTAAATAGTATTTTGAGTGTGTTGGAAGGTTCTTGTATATATACCCTTTAAACAATTATGATTCCCCTAAGGTTATATTTATCTTTTGGGGGAGGTGTATTTCCTTAGAGATAGCTCTCTGAGTGCATTCGGAGTTGTCCGAAGTCTAGTGGGTTGCTGGGTAATTTGTAAGAATTGCCATTTTGTCTCTTTGGTAACCAATCAGATATTATTTAACATTTGAAAGCTAATATCTCATTGGTTGAGGCAAAATTAGCACCATTTTTAATGATAAGAACTTTTATTGAATCTCCCTCTTAATTTTTTGAGTTGTTTCTCCTATATTAATTAAACCGCAAGGGCAGGTAAGGACATAAATGGCAAAGTTAGTATTACAGGTATATGAACCTTTTATTGCTATTTTTTTTCCTGTAATTGGATGTATAAACTGATCTCCTATTAACACTTGTGGACATTGTACAGATAAAACACTAAACCATCCCTCTTTTTCTTTAAGGGAGCCATTTTTTTTTACTCGTTCTTTGGGTTGTGTACCTGCTACCTCAGAACCTATTGTCTTACCCTGTATATATGTACTCATCGGATATGGATACAAACATATCTTTTAAAATATGCCATATATCCAATTACAGGAGAAATCTGTGACCATGCTTATGAGGGGTGGAGACAGGCATCTGGAGCTAAAGAAGAGAGAAGTTAGATGGATAAAGCATCTAAAGACACTGGCTCCATCCGGCTTAAATCGTTATTACGATTTGTATCACTTTCTATAACTGTAGATTATTATTAAATCTATATATCTAGGATATAGATTTAGATAACCTTGCCAGAAGACATTTGGATTTTGAAATAAATGGATTTTGGTCATTGGATTTATGGAATAAAAAGCAAAATAAGAAATATATTGAGTGCTGCCTAAATGACTTTTTTTCTATGATATGAGGTAAACAGGAACCTACTATCTGTCTTTTTTCTTTGAAAGAAAAAGAATTGTAAATTAGTATGTAACTTGAGATAACTAATAACGATCTCAATGATGATCTCTCTGGGAGAAATAATCAGTTCTTTCAGTTTTAAGTATCACTGATGATACCCAAATTTACTTGTCCACCCCAGCATTAACCCCTGAAGTTCAATCCCAAATCTCTAAATGTCTGTGCTCTATCTCTTCCTGGATGGCACACCGCCGCCTTAAACTCAATCTATCCAAAATGGAATTAATCATTTCCCCCCCTAAACTGGGACCTAGTCCATCCTTCTCCATCTCTGTTTACAATATGGTCATTAACCAACTGCCATTAACCCATCTGCACACTGCCATGGACTAATCTTTGACTCCTCTCTTTCCTTCCATCATCACATTAACAATGTCGCTAGGACCTGTCGTTTTCTCCTTCGCAATATTGCCAAGATCCGCACTTTTCTCTCTCTCTCTCCACTACTAAAATGCTCATCCTTGCCCTTATAATCTCCCCTCTTGACTACTGTAACATTCTACTACTCATCTCTCTCCTCTTCAGTCTACCATAAACTCGGCAGCTCAGATCATCTCGCTCTCCTCCAAAAGAGAACCCGCAACCCCAATACTTCAGTCCATAGGGTGGCTTCCCATCAAACAAAGAATCATATTCAATACCCTACTTTTAACATTTCAATCCTTTCTCTCTACTGCACCTCCCTACTTATCTTCTCTCTTGCTCCCTTATGTCCCAGGCAGTGCCCTTCGCTCCTTGCAAGGAAATCTTCTACACAGACCCCCAACTAACACTGCTGCCTCCCGCCTTAAACCATTCTCTCTTGTTTCTCGCTACCTTTGGAACTCTCTCCCTCTCTCGCTTCGCCTGGTGACATCCATTAATATTTTTTAAATCTAGACTGTTATCCTACCTTTCTGAGCATCAGCAGAACATTCCCTCCCATTTAGATTGTAAGCTCTTTGGGGGAAGGATCTCATTCCTAATGTGTCAAAGCTTGTTGCACTTATATCAATTTATACATAATCCCTTATATTATATAAATAAATGTATAATTTCATGGGGAATACATTGGGATTTTCGGAGGTACTATGTTAGTGGGGGTGGGTAAAAGCAATATAAATAGGGACAGTGTTTATGTGTTGTTTAAGCACTAAATAAATATTTATATCAATATTAACAAATATATAGTAATGACATTAAAGTATATAGAAATGTAAATAAGGCAAAATATATAAATAAATAAAAATACTTGCATAGTCCCCACTCCTGTTTTGTAATGGTATCTTCAAAATGGACTGTTAAGCCACACCCCAGGAAGTTTTACAGGGAGGCAATGGAAGCTTACAAAGGAACATGTTTATCACTTCCCTTTTAGTGTTGTATCCAATGGTGTGTTTAATAGTAGATTGACAGCAGTGTTAGCGAATCAAAACATTTTCTGAGTGTTAGTAGGGAAGTAGGAAGTGTTAGTAGGAAGTTGCAAGACTTATATGTCACTTCCTTTGTAAAACATGTGACAGTCTTAGTAAAAACATTCTTCTCACTCTCACATAACTCCACCCTACCCCTCCCATCTCAATAGACAAAAAGTAGAGCTGCTGTTTGCTGGACAGGGATATCTATATGATAGGGGGACTGAAAGGAAAACATCTCCATGCCCATTTCTCTGAGACAATGAATTGAGATTGTTAATGGTTTATTACATTATTTAAGCAATAGACCCCATAGAAGCCATGAACCTATGTCCTGAAATGTAATCCTATTGATCTATTATTGGTTGGAAATTTAAGGGGGAAGATTGATTCAAGCTCTGCACAACAGTTGTATTTCACTGTGGTGTTTCTACTGAATCAAGAATAGAGATGAACCGGATCGCGGACCTGAACCCAGTTCCACAACGGATTTCCATGATTTACGGATTTTGCGGGAATTTCGCTTTGCAGATTTTTTCGAGACGCATTCGAAAATTCAAAGAAAATGTCAAGGAATTTTTTTGAAAATTTTGTAAAAATTATACAGTAACTTGAAAAATGATCTGGGGGAAAAGACAATTAGATTCTTTCTGAAGGAATCTGATTGTAAATAATTCTGATTAGAAAAGAATCTAATTGGTTTGGTTACTATACCAATTCTTCCAGACAACATACCAATCAAATTCGTTCTGAAAGAATATCACTAACCAATTCTAATTGGTTACAATCAGTTGTTGTTTTTTTAGAAACAATCTTATTGGTATACCAATCAGATTATTTTCCAATCAGAATTGGTTAGATTTTTTCCCAATCACAATTGGTTACAATCAGATTCTTCCAGAAAGCATACCAATAAAAGTATCTGATTGTAACCAATTCTGATTAGATACAATTAGATTCTTTCAGGAAGTATCTAATTGCTATACTAACCAATCAGATTCTTTTCCAATCAGAATTGGTTTCAATCAGCTTATTTCAGAAAGAGTCTAATTGGTTAGTATACCAATCAGATTATTTCTAAAAGAATCTGATTGTAACTTACCGGTATTCTGATTAGTTAAAATCAGATTCTTCCAGAAAGCATGCCAATAAGATTATTTCTGAAAGTATCTGATTGTAACCAATTCTGATTCTGATTATTTTCTAAACAGAATTTGTTACATTCAGATTCTTTCTGAAAGATTATGATTTGTTAGTATACCAATCAGATTCTTTTCCAATTAGAATTGGTTACAGTTAGATTCTTTAGCTAGGTACACACAGTACAGATTTCTGAAAGATGACAGACAGGATCTGCAATATCCTGTCTACCATCTTTCAAAGATGTGCATACACACAGATGTTCATAGGGAGAATGCTCGGGACTGTGCGTTTCCATCGGCCGCGCTAGACTCCTATATAGAACCAAGATTTCATAGGATTTCTTTTATTTTTATTTTTAACATCTCGCCTTTTTTGTACAAATTCCTAAATTTTATAGTAGTGTGTATAAAGATTTTATATCATCTGTATCCACATATAGCTAAACATACACCCACATATTTCCCACTGTGCACCAACGGGCACACTAGTTTATATATATATATATTATATATATATATATATATATATATATATATATATACGCTTTCTTAATGCAATTGTATTTAATTTAATCTGTATAATGGCTTGCATTTATACCCTTGTTTGTATACTCCGTATTTTTTAATGCGTACCCAAGTGGCACTTTATAAATAAAATTATATATACATACATACATACATGATGTGTCGCCAGCTGGAAGAAAGAAGACACGCCCCTAGGGCTCTTCTAAGAGCCAATGCAGGTCCTATTTTCAAGCTGCACAAGCTGCAGGATCCCCCACAAAGGCAATTTTCAGTGCTGCAAGAGGGAGGTGGGCCCCCGTTTGAACTTCGTGACCCCTTAAAGGATATACATACTCTAAAAATTAGCTGTTTAAAAATGGAAAGTACCTGGGGCAGGCACGTAGGATTGATTATTCCTACCTCATAATATCATTTTGTTGAAGAGCTACAGCACGTACAGTTTTCATTTACCAGGTTAGTCCTGGACAATACCTGTATTAAACATAGTGCTGAAGCCAGGAGGAAGACTGGCAGAATCATATTTTTTGGGTTGGTGCTCCTCACAGTATTGGGAGCTAGAAATTACCAATCCTAGATCCCTGTCCCATGTACTTTTCAGTTTAACTGTTTTTTTTAAAAATAAACTTTATACATGATACTTATCCTTTAAGCCCAAAAGGGCACTTATCAGTGCCACAAGGGCCCTTCCAAGAACCACAAGGGCACTTATAAGTGCTGGGGAGGGGAATCCCAGTTCAAGCTGCGGTACCCTTTAAGCACCAAAAGGCACTTGTCAGTGCCGCAAGGGCACTTCCAAGGGCCACAAGAGCACTAATAAGTGCCAAGAAGGGAGGGTCCGGGTTCAAGCTGCGGGACCCCTTAAGCCCCAAAGGGCCCTTGTAAGGGCCACAATGGTCTTTCTAAGGACCCGTGAGGGGGTCCTGGTTTGAGCCGCGGGACCCCAGAACATCTGGCCGTTCAGGAATACTCGAACAGGCAATTCGAGAATCCTTGAATGTTCTGGGATTCTCGAATCGGCTGTTCAAGGATCACCTAAAACGGCCTGTGGAAACCTGAAGTGGACATGTTCCTCTGACTATTTCCCAGGTCCCAGAGCTATTTACAGTAAGTTACAACTTCTATTTAATCCCTTATTTTAGGCAGAAATTTCCACTTTTTTCCCCATTGATTTTAATGGCAATTTTTTTCCGGAAATCACGCAAATCCTCAAGCGGATTTTCAGAAGTAACTAGTCTCTAGTAACTAGTGCTGGGTTCCGACTTCAGTTCAGTCACATAGTGGGACATTAATCCTGACCATAAATTTAAGGCATGTTTTAATTTAATAAATTATTTATTACATTTCGCCTATTTTTTTTAGTGATAATACATACAGTTCTAAAAAGCCAGTTGGGAACAGAAGTAATGGGTATATAATACTGGT
The DNA here is from genome assembly GCA_019447015.1 of Hymenochirus boettgeri. NCBI lineage: Eukaryota > Metazoa > Chordata > Amphibia > Anura > Pipidae > Hymenochirus > Hymenochirus boettgeri. Next base: position 259,636,241 of record CM033469.1, on the reverse strand, counting down.
AGTTTAAAAGGGTCAAGCTTGATGAATTCCTACATATATAAATATATATGTGTGGGTGAAATATACATGAATATATATTATATATGCAATTTCTCATTGTTTTGCCAGAAATTAAACGGTTAATAACCCAATATTAAAAATTATAATGAAATCTAGGGTTATCGTCCAATCTGAATGTTTGCAGACAATTTGATGTTAGTGAGCAGATTCCATCGACTGCAATTTGCATAATACAGTGCTTACAGGGTAACCCTTTTAATAAAGTGCTAAATACTGTAGCATTTACTTAGATTGTAAAGCATGGTACACACAATGCAACATTTCCTCCTCACCAAACGTTTGGCTTCTCCAACCAGTCGGTCAGGAAGAAGGACTTTCAGTCTGCATGATCGTCTTTGGACATATCCGATCGTACCTTTGTCCAATTCGTACAAACGGTCAGCCGTGTCCATAAAAGCATGCATTCAATTCAGCACAATCAACCAATACACTGAACTATCGATCGATCGGGCCAAAATATTGCATGGTGTGTACCATGCTTACGCTCTTCGGGGCAGGGATCTCATTCTTAATATGTCAAGGCACGCCACACCCATTTCAATCTATTTATAATTTAAAATATTATTGCAAACCTATGTATAAAACTTTATTTCATTTCAATGAATCTGTATAATTGCTTGCACCTATCCCCTTGTTTGTATATTCTGTATTTTATCATGAACATTGTGGTGCTTTATAAATAAAATTAGACATTATACATACACACACACATACATATTACAGCATTGCAAACAGCTATAAATGAATCTTACAATAACTAGTATGATAGTAAGTAGTCAAAGAGAAAGCTAGATAAAGAGATATTAGAGGTAAATACCCTATTTGAATACATAACGTGCTACAAAATCTGTTTAAAATATAGATTTGGTATAATAGATTTCTAAAATGTATCATTTAATATTTCCACAAAGAGCAGCTGCAGTTTGTAAGACAAGCAAGGTAACCTAGCGGCGCGCTGTTGGCTAAGATAAATTCCAGAAATGTCTTTTTTAAATATCACTGAAATTCTATTCCGCCTGCTTTTTTTTTTTTTTTTTGCACAATGCCTGGAACAGCTGATTTGTTATTTAGCACATAATGTCACTGTTGTGAGCAATGATCCTCATCAGGCGTTCCACTTCACCAGTTACTCCAGCTCATACAGTTTATGCTCCAGGATTACATTTTCTCACTATTTTTAAGTCTGTTCACAAATCTGCACCATACTGAATCGTTGATAACATTTTTAAATACTTTCCTAGAATCCCTCGGCAATCTTTGTTGCCTCAATAAGATTTTTCTATTTTACTTTAAACACAACAGCATTCTCAGATGCTGATTTTACATTTCAAATGCAAGTTTTTTTCTTTTCGGACATTTTTTTCCCCACCTTTTTTATCTCAGTTTTCAAACTTTCGACTGCGTTTTCAAATGCAATTTTTAAAATGTAAAGCATCTATTTTTGATAAGCTCCAAAAATCTCACAGGATCCATGGATTTTTAAACTGTCCAAATCTCAACCAGGTTAGTTTTGAAACCAGGACCCATCTCTATCTCAAATGTGCCAACAAAATGCATAGTGAATGTGGATGTTTATGCAGTAAGTCATTACACAAAGTAACCACCCTATCATACACATTAATATGTGTTAACCTCCACTCTGCAAATGATCTTCTCCTCTCATCCTCCCTAGTATCCTTTTTCCACACCCAATTCAGGACTTTGCTTGCTTTGCTCTAGAACAACTTTGCTCTGGCTCCATCCATCCACTTGACCTCCCTTAATATCTTTTAGTGCAACCACAAAACTCATCTCTTCAGGCAAACATATAACCTGACCTAGGATACTAACTCTCCAGTTGACCCTACATAGTCCTACCCACTAATTAAACGCTACTAACAATCAACAATCTATTGATTTACTTTAGATCAGGGGTGTAACATAAGGCGCCAAAATCAAAAAGACAGGCTAAGTGGTGGCCCAAATTTTTTTATTAAGATACTTTCTGTCACTTTCTGTCACATATGTGCCTAATGCTGGGTCATAGCAGGAAAAGGGTGTGTTTTGGACTGGGTCCTCTGCCTATGGCAAGATCATGAGCTAATATGGAATGCCCACCTTACTCTTCTGGCACGGTAATGGAATGGCCAAACCAATGGAAGGCCCTTTGTCACACCTCCCTCCTCAGTGCCAGGCTTGATACATGATCATCTGTTACAGCTGTGACTGTATCCAAGCCTTACTATACTGCTATCCAAGCAGCAGCGTAACTATATGCTGCAGTCCCAAGCAGAAGCGTAACTGCATGTGCATGCTAGATAATATAGTCAGCTATTTTTAAACAGCGGATCGCACGTTTCTTAGTAAATGTTCCCGTGATCAGCTGTTTAAAAACAGTATCTTTAAAAACGGTATGTAGCACGCAGATCTATAGTTACGTTGCTGCTTGGGACTGCATTAATCAACAACAGTGTAGAAGGTCTTGGATACTGTACAGTTACCGGGGTCCACAACCTTATTAAAAAATTTACTTCACAATTTAGAAGGCTTTCTTCCAGATTAAAATAGCAGGTACTGTTATGTAGCCTGGACTACAATATGCAACACTTTTATTATCCATTTGAGACATGTATACCCTAAACCAGTGATGGTGAAATTTTAGAGGCCGAGTGCCCAAACAGCAACCCAAACCCCACTTTTTATTGCATAGTGCCAACATGATTGTTTAACCTGAATACAGAGTTTTTACTTTAGAAAAAAATTTTTTTTAAACAAATAGACACAGACCAATACAGTAGATAGAATCTATTATAGATTACCTATTAACCTCTACATTACCACACAGGAGCTGAATGTTATAGCGCGTGAACTATCTCTGCTACAGACAGCCACTACACTTTCTCTCTCTCTTCTGGTAACAAACTCTGGTGAACTCTGCGGTGCATGAGGCATGAGTGCCCACAGAGAGGGCTCTGAGTGCCACCTCTGGCACGCGTGCCATAGGTTTGCCACCACTGCCCTAAACAAAAAAACTATATGGAGCAAAGATTAGTGGATATCCACATGCTAATAGCTTTTGCTCTAAATAATTATAATCCTTAAAATGATGCTATGTAAAAAAATGTAGTAAATATTTTGACCCAAAGTACTTTTCTATTATAATTGCAGCATAGCTCCTGCTTCACTCAAATTTCAAAGAATAATGGAAATATTCTATCTTATGCCCATTAAGGAGTTATTAAGATGGCAGGTTGGACAAATAGATATTGGAAAAGATTTTCTTTTGTTTTAAAAGTTTTAAACTTTGGAACAAAACAAGAAGCAATCCTTCATACAGCCAAATCGTGTCAGGGAGACAATCTTCCCACGAAAATGCAACCAAGCAGGGAGTGTCAGCCCAGATAAATGACCCAAGGTAATTTGTTAGGACCTTCCATACTGGGGTTACCTTGACGTGGTTGGAAGGCTTTTCACTTTTATGCATAAAATTGTAACTAAAGGCCCCCATGTTTTTACTGTTTGCACTAGCACAGATATTATGATAGTATATGGGGCCCAGGAATGTGCATTGATTATCTTTTCTTGTTTATATCTGTGTGTACAGAAATTACTGCAAACACCCAGCCAAGCAGTAAAAAGCACAATGAATGTTTCCAGTCATACAAACATGACTTTTGAGTTGCACCCAAAGTGTTTTGTGCATCATCGCCCTGATTATTAGTGTAATGATACATAAATCCTGTTAGGGCAAGGCCACACTGCATCACACCAGAATTGCACACGCATTTGCTTGCGGTTGCGATTCCAGTGCGATTGCCCCATTTCCATTATCAAAACACATGTGATTGCTGAAAAAAATGGTGATTGCTTCCAAAATGGAAATGGATACGCAAACGCATGCGTATTGAAAATCGCAAGAATTTTTGCATTCCCACAATTTCCATTATATTTAAAACCACATGCGTAATCAAATAATCGCATGCACAAGCGCATAAAAAGCGCGTCAGTGTGGCCTAGCCCTTAGGTGGATCTCTAGAAATATCTGTGTCAGGTTTATTGTTTCTTTCACTGCTTGCCTGTGGGAGAGTGCTGTCTTTACAACCAGATTATAACTCAGCTCGTGTATGCAGCAACTGGACCGTGGGATATTTAGAGAAAATGTATCTTATCTGTTCTTTAAGAGTTTAACTTTTTTCAAAGGATACTGATTACGTAACCCAAGCAAAGGGCCCGGGAAGTCTGGCACTCCCTTGGACTACCTAAGTGGGCATAATATTATCTTACATTTTCCCATTTACCTTTATTAACATCTTATTATTCCATTGCCACTTATAGTATCTAATTCCACTCTAATCTTTTACATTTAAGACATTTCACAGAAATTCAGGCCACCAACTCAGACCAGATTTGATCCAAATGGTTTGCTATAATTAAGTGTACAGGTTCAAATCACTGGCTATAATTGTTTACAAGATGTTCCCTTTATCGCTCATACCTCTAACATCTGCTACAGGACTGCTTAGAATTAATTAAATAGAGGTGAGTTTGGTTTTAACATGTAATGTCTGTTTAGATAAAATGTTATTCCAGAAATGTATTTATTATATATCACCGTGCAGGCTAAAAGTAAAATTCAACTTTGTTTCTAATAATGTTATGCTGGTCTTTGTCATGCTTGTTTTAGGCTGTGTTCAACCCTGACCCAATATTCCCTTAAAGGGCAATTCTACCCCTTAAATGAAAAATGTTAGATCAGGTAAAGGTAAATCACCTCTCAAACCCCAAAACTACAATAGTTCAAAAGCTGACAAATGTAGTATTAACTTGTTATGCAGTGACATATTCTTTCCCCCAATTTTTTAAGCCTCTTTAAAAGTTTCTGCCTACTCTAATAGCTTTCTGAGCCCATTATACACATGCTCAGAGAAGGCAGCTAGGGTAATAGCATTTAGTCACTGGCTGTGAGAACTGTCATATCTATGACTGACAGCTTCTAACCGGGAGAACCAGTAAGAAAAAAAGAGGGGTAACATGACACTGTGCAGCATTTCAGGTTAGTCTTACAGTATTTAAGTTTTCTAACTATTGCAGTTTTGGGGATTGCCCTACTTTCTTGAGTGGCATCACCTGCACCATGAGCTCTTCCTCTGTACCCAGGGTCCAAACATGCTCACTGAAGATTTAATGCTGAAAAAAACAGGACATCCAGACTTCTGAATCTTTTTATAGACACAAAAAAAGTCAGTAAATCATCAGTCTTCTTCTGCCTAAAATTTACACAGGTGGGAAAGGGCAAATACAAGGTTTACAAACTATAGGTTTTATGCAGTTTGAATGTTGCAGATCCCAAACAACACAGATGGAAGCCGCCACACACGTACAATTTTTAAGTGAAGCAGGCGGCACAATCGTACTTGTGTATGAAGCTTATGACTGAAGGCTTTTATTTAACCCTAACTTGTTTAAAATCCAGTTACCCTTTAAAAATTGGAATTTTTTCAAATGTTTTTTAGTACTTTAATTGAATGTAAAAAAAATTGCTTTTCAAATTTCATTTTGCATTATTGACTCCCTAAAGCTTCCTCTGTTTTTTTCATACGAAATACCTATATATTGCTTCCAGACTAAAAAACCCACTAGAACAGATCATGTATGTTCTGTAACACCACTCACATTATCCTGCAGACACACAGACAAACTGGCAGTACTGTTCATTGCAAATTTACTAACATTATACAAGTAAATAACAAAATCCAATCTCTAAGGGCATTTTGGTTTTATAAATGAGTTAACTTTACTAAAAAATATACCTTTAAAATCATCTTGAAAGTCTCCCCTCGGTTTATACTCGGGTCTGTGCTGACCTGGATGCTGCTGGACAAAATCACATAGCCCTGGGAAAACCAAAGCTGTACCCTGTAACACAGAGAATCCTCTTGATTTCAGTGGGTTAGGCAATTGTTGTCCTGTTCTCTCAGATCAGCACAGACTGCAAGGGAATAGGAAAAAAACTATATTTAAGTGTTCAGGCTGCACAGAAAGGTAATCAGGGCACATCTGTGTATTGGACTTTCTATGGGGCTGTGTATGGGACTTTCTATGGGGCTGCATATGGGACTTTCTATGGGGCTGCGTATGGGACTTTCTATGAGGCTGTGTATGGGACATTCTATGGGACTGTGTATTGGACTTTCTATGGGGCTGTCTGTGGAACTATTTGGGGCTGTGTATGGGACTTTCTATGGGGCTGTGTACAGGACTTTCTATGGGGCTGTGTACGGGACTTTCTATGGGGCTGTGTATTAGACTTTCTATGGGGCTGCGTATGGGACTTTCTATGGGACTGCGTATGGGCCTTTCTATGGGGCTGTGTATGGGACTTTCTATAGGGCTGTGTATGGGACTTTCTATGGGGCTGTGTATGGGACTTTCTATGAACGTGTGATTGACTTTCTATGGGCTGGTATTAGACTTTCTATAGGCCTGCGTATGGGACTTTCTATGGGACTGCGTATGGGACTTTCTATGGACTGCGTTAGGACTTTCTTGGGCTGTGTATAGACTTCTGTGTTGCGTATGGACTTTCTATGGGGCTGTGTATGGGACTTTCTATGAGACTGTGTATTGGACTTTCTATTGGGCTGTGTATTAGACTTTCTATAGGCCTGCGTATGGGACTTTCTATGGGACTGCGTATGGGACTTTCTATGGGACTGCGTATGGGACTTTCTATGGGGCTGCGTAGTAGACTTTCTGTGGGGCTGTGTATGGGACTTTCTATGGGCTGTGTAGGGACTTTCTATGGGACTGTGTATTGGATTTTCTATGGGGCTGTTGTTTTTGGACTTTCTATGAGACTGTGTATTGGACTTTCTATGGGGCTGTGTATGGGACTTTCTGTGGGGCTGTGTATGGGACTTTCTATGGGGATGTGTATGGGATTTTCTATGGGGCTGTGTATTGGACTTTCTATGGGGCTGTGTATGGGACTTTCTATGAGACTGTGTATTGGACTTTCTATGGGGCTGTGTATGGGACTTTCTATGGGACTGTGTATGGGACTTTCTATGGGACTGTGTAAGGGATTTTCTATGGGGCTTCCTTTTCGGTGTTTATAAAGATCTCTCCCTCATAATACTTGTATGTTCATTATTATACAGTTGAATATTTTCCTTTTTATAAAGTAGCTTTGAGGATTGCTGTTTTTCCTCTGAGATCATCCTTAAATATTAGTGCTTTGGGCATTTAAAATGACAAATTATAATAAGTCTTTCAAGCCTTCTTACTGTAGCTGGAGGAATATATTGGTAAGTTTATCATGTGTGCTTTTCTAACAAACAATAGTCATGCAAATACTGTACTTTTACTGCCAGAATAATGTTGGTCTACTGATCGTAATCAAGAACTGCTCATTGATGTTGGGTTTTTTGTGGGTTTCTAAAATATTTTTGTAGATTAATTTGTTGTGTTACAATAATTTTTTTTTTTTAAATCTATCTGTAAACGACAAGAAGAAATGTCCTACTGATTCCAAAATAGAATTAAAATATAAGGTACAGCTTGTCTTTTACTTGGTGGATAAAATCCTTTATTGAACCACACATGAAAAGCCCTTTACATAAATCATACAAGACATTGAAGATTACTGGCAGTAAAGGATTATCGTAGCTTGTAAAACATTCAGGAGCTGCTGGCACTTTCTTATCCATTGCTTTCATTTTCTGGCCGCAGGAGGTTTTATGATGCAAAGCAGGAAATGTCACAATGCAAATACTTTGGGGCGTTTTCTGTTATAATAATAAGTTATTATTATGAAATAAGTTTCAAGTTTTTTAATAAATAATATGTTGTTTTACATAGAGCAAGAAAATTACAATGTAATAACTAGAAATATAACCCTGATTTTCCTACCTAATTTGGTAACCATGCCAGCAGAGTTTGAGGCTGTGGCAAGTAATGACAATGAGAACAGTAAGATTGGTAGTCTCCATGTATACAGTTCTATCCACCTTCAAATTAGTTAGCTATATCCTGCCCATCATATTAATTAAAAACAGGTGATACATTGGGGCATATTTAGGAACGCTATTTTTTCCATTTCATCAATTAACTCTTTATTTATAAACCAGATTGCTGCGTAAAATAGGGAAATATCCCCAGTACTTCTACCAATACCAGACCAGAGCTGTAACACATAATTAGGCAACATAGCATCTTTAGAAGTTAAAACATCCAGTTGACAATTCTGTGCTTATGGATATAAAACCCCTAGTTGACTTTATTGAAAAATACGGAAATCGAAAACTCGGAAAACTGGAAAATTGGAAATTTGAAAATTGGGACTGTGTTTTAGTAAATGAATGGAAATACTGTAGTCTACACATCTGTGTAGTCTAAATGTGTTTGTGATAACAGCGGCAAAAACATTTACAAATATGACCCATTGACTGCAGACACGGAATACTGTCGCCGAGCCACAATGTATACAATACAAACGATACCCAATCAGTGAAGCCCCATTACATTTTCAATATCTATAAAGTTTTTTTTAAATATGTATTCATTGCCTATCTAAGCAATTATAATTTTCAGTTATGTATTTAATTCACATATTCCTTTGTCTAAATACTCTGTATCGTTAAAATAGACGACACCGTGTACCCAAATTTATGTATATAAAAGATACAACATACATATGATTTATGTGTATCATCTTTTAGCTAATAAAAGGTAAATATGACTTCAAAGTGTGGCTTACAGAAAATCCCATTTAAAAGATAGCAGCATATGTCCTTATAATATGAAGGTTATGGACCTTGTATGCAATAGCATCATAATCTTGCTGTAAGATTGTTTTCCCTTTAAGTTAATAGAGTGTTGTGATGTACTATTGTACAGTGTGCTGTTATTGCAATCAATCAACTGTTCCCACTTTGTACAAAACCTTTTATATATTTCAGATGACAGAAAAATGAACCATAGAAAATAAAGAAACATACCAGGTAGTTTTTTTTATTTTTTATCCTATGATGATTTTTAAATGAAACATTTGCCCAAGCTATGAATCACTGGTATGGGGCGTAATTGCATAATATTACATAACTGAATTAAAATATATTTATATCTCCTCGGAGTTCCATTTACAACTAAAATGTATTGCTTCAATCAATAACAGTTTGAAATAATTATTTGAGTTACTTATGTATTATTCTATTTGATAAGGATATGTAGAATGATTCACATGTAGGAAAAATGGAATTTTAAACTTGAGTTTGCAATATAAGCCAGGCTTTAAGAAATATACAACATAGAAAGGCCAACTAGGTCAATAAAGCCAGATATTTAGAAGACATTTTTTTTTAGATTTTGACAAATATTTTTCCACTCAGTGCTTATATTCATAATACTGGGTTTAAGATTTGGGGCCTTTTGTGGGCAAACTGTAAGGTAATTAGAAAGAAAATTCAACGACATCCTAAAAAAATGCAAGTAACCAGTAAAAAAACCTGTTTAAAATATTTTTTTAGACATGTTCCTGAAATGGCCAGATCCAACTGGAACACACAGAAATGCATTCAGTTGTTTCCTGGTGTAATTTAACATCAGTATTGTGCAAGAACTCTATTATACTAACCTGGATAATTTACTACACACACATTAATGTGACCTCACATTAGTTTTTAAAACTGTCCAATAACCATAGAATAACCATAGTTATTCCATAACACACAGACAGAATATACTGTAATATGAAAGTTTGTATTGTACAATTTGCTGTATTTTATAAGCCAAAGCACCAAAACATTGAAAATAAACTGCTTTCATTTTTGCAAATCCAAATGCGGTGGATTTGTTCTTTACTACCTTCTTGTAAAGAAACGAGTCCCGAAGGGACGGGGTTCACTGTACCTTTTAGGAGGAGTTCAGACTGTAGGCCAGGTTGTGTGAAACTAGCAGGAACGAACTGGTCACAGGAGTTTATAGATACTGGACCCAATGTGGCTGTTACAGATGGCTGGAGCAATGGAGTTGAAACAATGCTGGATACAATGGCTGGATACAATGTGGCTGGATACAATGGGGCTGGAACAATGCTGGATACAATGGATGGATACAATAAGACTGGATACATTTCTGCTACTAGTGTGTTAGTTGCAGGAACTGGTCCAGAAGAGAAAAAACACACAAAAAAAGGAGATTTTCCGGTAGAAGAGGGGACGGCATTGTTATGGGCAAATTCCGCCCATGGTAGAAGATCAGTCCAATTGTCTTGAGAATAAGAAATGTAGCATCGAAGGAATTGTTCCAGTGCGTTCTGCGGCTCCGTTAGACTGAGGTTGGTAAGCGGATGAGAATTGAAGTTTAATTCCAAGTAACTTGCAAAGTGCCCGCCAGAATTTGGAGATGAATTGGGTTTCTCGATCGGACACTATTTCAACCGGTAATCCATGCAGGCGAAAAATATGAGAAATTAACAATTGAGCAAGTTCAGCAGAGGAAGGCAACTTAGGAAGAGGAACAAAATGAGCTACAGTAACCCAGATGACTGCATTTTTCTTAGAAAAAGGGAGTTCACAAATAAAGTCCATAGAAAGGTGGATCCACGGTAGGGAAGGAATCGGCAGAGGTTGAAGAAGTCCACAAGGAAGAGTATGAGAGGTTTTGGAAGTAGCACAAACGGAACAGGCGGCGACAAAGTTCTTGACATCCGTTCTCATGGAGGGCCACCATACAGAACGATTAAGAAGATTGAAAGTCTTGTGAATGCCAGGGTGATCGGCCTGTTTGGAGTCATGAGTCAGTTGTAATATTTCCTTCCGAAGGGAGGGGGGAACAAAGGTCTTATTAGAAGGTAAGGCAGCAGAAGCAGAATCTTGAGCAGATAGAATCCGATGGCAAAGTTGAGGGGTAATAGTGGCTAGGATCTTGGAAGAGGGAATGATGGAACCTTTATCTTTTTCAGTAGAATCAGCTGCAAGAAAAGACCTGGAGAGGGCGTCAGCTTTTTTATTCTTGGAGCCAGGATGAAAGGAAATGATGAAATTGAAATGAGAGAAGTACAGAACCCCAGATTTTTGTGATCGGTGAGGATAGTTATAGGGTGTACTGCCCCTTCCAGCAAGTGTCGCCATTCTTCTAGTGCGAGTTTGATAGCTAGAAGTTCTCGATTCCCAATATCATAGTTTAGTTCATTGGGAAGAAATTTCTTAGAGAAGAATGCACATGGGTGGAGTTTACCACTCTCAATTTGCCTTTGGGAAAGGACGGCACCTGCTCCAAGATTAGAAGCATCAACCTCGATGATGAATGATAGACTAGGGTCGGGGTGCAGAAGTACTGGTGCTGAAGAAAAATAATTTTTTAACTTCTCAAGGCTTCCAAGGCGGCCGGAGACCAGATTCTGTGTTTGCCTCCTTTCCTGATAAGGGCTAAGATAGGAGCAATGATGGAAGAAAACCCTTTAATAAATTGCCTATAATAATTGGCGAAACCAAGGAATCGTTGGATAGCCTCGCTCCCTCTGCGAGTGCCTATTTGAATCTTCCAGACATGGTGACGTCACAACGCCGTCGTCCGGCGCCGGCGACGTCACCCATCCTGGAACGGCGAGGGAGCGCAGCAGGTAAGATCCTTACACTTCTGCTGTAGTTACCACAAGATATGGACCTGAATCCGGTTCAGAGTTGGATTTCACAGATCCACCGGAAATTTGCGAATTTATGATTTTTTGGTATTTTTTCGAACTGCAGAACTATTTCAAGTAATTTTTCGAAAATTTGGCAAGTCGAAAATACCGCACGGAATTCTAAAACAGGAAGCGCATGAAGTTTCTGGTACTGGAACAAGTTTTTTTGAAAGATTTTTGCATTGCTACATGTTCCCCAGACCATTTCCCAGGTCCCTGAACCATTTATAATAAGTTACCATTGTTATTTATATCCTAATTTTAGGCAGAACTTTTTAACTCTTATTGACTTTATTGACTTCAATCGGTCCACTTGCAGATTTTTTTTTGAAAATCTGTGAATCTGCAAGTGGAACAGATTTCAGTGACTTAAGGCAATCTCTAGTTCCCACAATGCACCCAACATAAAGGTTGTACATGGTGTGCAGATGAGCAGACATCTAACCTTCTACATAGGATCTAGAAAGATTGTCACATTGTCACATTGGGCAGATGAGATTCAGTGTTGACAAATATAAGGTAAAAATCCATGTGCTGCTTATACTTTCATTTTTGTTTTAAGTGAATCTCTGTTTTCAAAAAATCTTGTAGTTTTGGTAAATGTAAATGAAGCAAGCAGTGCCAGGCAGCAACAGCTAGAGCCAGCAAGATATTGTCTTTTATAAAGTGGAATTCAAAGGAGAAATATATTATTCTTATTCTTTACAAAGCACTCAAGGCCTCATATGGAATATGCGGTGCAGTTTGGGATCCTCCATACAGAAAAAAACATCTTGGAAATGAAAAGGGTTCAGAGAAGGGAAACTAAATTAAAACGAGTCTGGGGGAGCTTGAATATGAAGACAGATTGGATATGTTACAATTATGCACACTAGAGAATTAGCTCTTGTGAAAGGGTATGATTCCTATGTATAAATACATTAAAAGGCCATACAATAAACTGTCTGGTGCATTTTTTACCTATAGAACATGTCAGAGGATACGTGGACATCCCTTAAAATAGGAAGAAAAGAAATTTAGTCTTCAAGTTCGGAAAGGATTTTTCACTGAGAACAGTAAAACTATGGAATTGTCTTCCATTTGACGTGGTGATGGCAGGTTCATTGGATGGTTTCAAGAAGCTGGATGAATTTTAAAAAATAAAGAATATTGAATGTTCTTGTTATTGATATATAAAGTTGGAGTTGATCCAGGGGTATTTCCAATTGCCCCTTGGAGTCAGGAATGATTTTTTTTTCTCCTTCATACTGTTTTTTTCCTTTCTTTTCCTTCCTTCCTCAAGATTAGAGATGGACAAACTTTCCGAAGTTCGAAAACAAACTGAACTTTAGAAAGTTTGTCCATCTCTAATCTTGAGGAAGGAAGGAAAAGAAAGAAAAAAAACAGTATGAAGGAGAAAAAAAAAATCATTCCTGATTTTGAAAACGAACCCAATAAAGTCAATGGGGATAAATAGTTTGAAAAGTTTGGATTAAATACAGTTAAAATAGCAATGATAACTTACTGTAAATGGCTGTGGCACCTGGGAAATGGTCTGGAGAACATGTAGATATTACCCAAACTTGTTTAAACACTTTCCCCAAGATTGGGCATAGCATTTTTGCTACATCCAAGGGTTACCAAGGGGTACATTTCAGAGTTACCAAAATCAAATGCTACGTTCGAGGGTTACTGATTCGAAAATTTGAAGAAAAAAAAGTCTGCAAGTTCAAAAAACCTGAACTAGTAAGTACTTTAGGAAGTTATATAGAGTTATATATTTGTGTCGAACTCGGGTACGGGTTCGGTCCATCTATTCTCAAGATCAACGGTCAGGCAGGAAATGTGGGAAGTGCTGAGTAGGTTGGACTGGATGGATGAATGTCTTTATTCAACCTCAAATACTATACTATATTATAACAGTCTGTGATACAATGATACTGCACTGTTCAGCAAGTTTACGGTCAAAGTGCTGGTTCCAAACAAGTAAAATCCCTACTGCAATCTTGTAGATTGAAATGGATACAACACTCACCCACTACTATAAATGATACAGTTATTAAAATTCACATCAGAGTTCTGTTCCCTTTATTTATGTGGTCGCAAAACTTGGTGATTTCAAATATTCTTATAATTTACAGTAAGGGTACATTAGCCACTATATTCAGTACTATTTTTTTTTTTTTTTTTTTATAAAACTCTTTATAGTTTCTCAATGTCTGCATACCATCTGGGTGGTTTTACAATGAATAGTTTTTCTGAAGATTTGCAGTTGTTATCACTGTATTATTTTCCATTATATAGTTTAGAATAATATTTTTCCAATAAAATGAAACAGCTTTGGGAATATCATACATATGCCCTATAAATTTCAGGTGATCTCTGCTGCAGTGTCTGCTAGTAATGCTAGCTATCATCTAGTGCCTATAAAGTGAACAACTCAATCTTTTTAAGTATCAAGGTTTACCTTTTCTATCTCATGAGATTTTGTCTTATTGAGCAATTACAGTAATCCAGCTGTGCAGCTTCCGAACTGCAAGGCATTGATTTAGAACTTTCTTAAGTGTTTAGCAGAGCTGTAAAAACATCCTTCCAGACAGGTTCAAATGCTACAAACCATCTGAATCATACATGGAGATACATGGAGAACAAGCTTTGTCACTGATTATAATATATATATATAATATATATATATATAATATTATTATATATAATCAATTTTTAGAGCTATCATACACCCTGTCTCATGAGTGGATAAGATATTTTTCTCTCCCTCAATGGTTCTCGGCCTGTCCATCTGTCTGTCTAATTTTCTGTCCTTCTTTGTAATCTTTTCAATATATACCATATACCGGTATAAATAAATACAAGCACAGATAAACCTTGCCCCTACAAACCTTTAAGGCCAACAACTTATCTTTCTTTGAGTATGTCAAGATTTAACAAGGAGAAAGAATTGCTGTGGCTCTTACAGGATAGCACACATAATGGATTTTTGTTATTATTCGAATTTTAACCATGTGCTCCTTTGATCACTGTCACAACAGTATTGATGTTATTGTTCAAAAATCATAAATTCTAATTATATTTGGGTGAAGTCCTACCTGCGCCTATTTCAGCTTTCCTTATGAAATATCCGACTTCAAAATCTATTTGAAAAATGAGTCAATTAAAGTGTACTTTTTGTGATTATGTGATCCTCTGTACACGTGCAGATTACATATTACTTACAGGATGAAAGGAAAAAGACACAGATTATTAAAATTCAGTCCATCAAAACATCTACTCCCTGCTCAACTGGAAACATGTCAATGCTATCTAGAATACAGAAAAGGGAATTTGGCCTAACATCAAACAAAAAAACGACTTATTTTTGAAACTCCTCATTGTTACTCAGCATGTCTGTTACTCAAGGCTATCAAATATATTTACAGATGGAAAGAAAGAGAGGAATACGAAAACTTACAGTATTAATAGTAAAGGTTTTATCTCACTTTTTCTTATGTAATTGAGTGGACTTCACTATTTTAACATCTCCAAACTGTACATTTTCCTAATCTCTTTAAATAATAAATATGCCTCCCAGTCTTTCTTAGAAAATGTTCCCTTAGAATATTTTAATTAAAATGGTAAAAAATGTGCGAAAAATTCAAGCAGGCAAAATACCAAACCAGGATCTGTATGTCCAACTTATAGAATAAGCTTTATTCAGTGTACATATCACTGTCCTAATTCATATACAGGCTAATATATACAATACAATACATATAGTAGTGATTTGTAAATTAGCCTAACTATAATTAACAACTTATGCCATTTAATACTTAGTCCTACCTCTCAATTTTCCCCCAGTGCGTCCAAAAAAAAATTCTGGTTTGAGGTTTTTGGACATATGTTCTTCATTCTATTCTATAGTTAATATGTCAGGCAACCTCTGAATCCTTCTGACCAGATATATATGTTGTATTCAAACTTGTGGATATCCAGACTGGGCCTTTGTCAAAAGAAGTAAAAGGGAAGAAAAGAACACGAATACCAAGAGTGAAGGGGAAAAGCAAGACAGGAGAAAGAACATGGTCATCCCATATGTAGCAGGGGTCTCCGAGAAATTAAGAAGAACTTTAAAAAAACACCATATCCCTGTCTGCTTTAAACCGAACAACACACTGAGGCAGCAATTGGTACATCCAAAAGACTCAATACCGAAACACAAGAAAAGCGACATCATATACGCAGTGCATTGCAGTGAAGAATGCTCTGATTTGTATGTGGGGGAGAATAAACAGCAACTGCATCAACGTATGGCCCAGCACAGAAGAGCGAATTCCTCAGGGCAGATTGGAAGTTACTAATCGCTTTAGCGACCATTAAACCAAATGTTAAAGGCGCTGTATAGCTAAGAAGCAATAACTTGCTTATTCTGTATGGCTGTTTTGATACTTTTCTCTGAATCTGAAGTACAGTAGGATAACCTCATAATGGAGATTTAAAGCAGAATAACTTGTAAATGCTTTTTACACAAGCAGAATAACTTGTGGAGGCAGTTATTTATTTTAGCTAATCATAATTAACAGAATAGCTTTTTAAGTAGATATTAAGTAGATATTTGATGGGTCCAGGATTCCTTGTAGCTGTGTTCATTTTCTAAAAAAAAATCTGATTCTTTTTCTAGAACTAATTTCTTGAACAATCTGTGACTTAGTAATATTTTAAGGGTATCAGGATATGTCTATACTTATAAATATTGCTTTTACCTTGACATTGTTATGTAATAGTCTGAGACCCTCCTAATTCCCCATGTTGGGCCATTCTTTTTTTACACTAAAGTTTAAAGAAAGATTTGCAAATATAAGACTAGTAGCAGGGGCATAACTACTAGGGGAGTTGCTCCAACTTCTTAATTTTCCTATGCCAGGCAACCACTGGAGATGAAGCAGGGTGGAGGACCAGATTATAGTTTTTCTGAGGGCCCAGTGATCTCTAGTTATGCCAATGACTAGTAAAACTGCACTTGGATCAAGTAATCTTGTATGTACCAAATTTCTTGAAGATAGGAGCCCCCTGCTTTGCAATGGACAGTGAAAAAATACTATGTTTAAAATCATGGCACTAGCAGCAATAAATGGGGAGCTGGACTGCACTGCAACCACACAATGGTTTTTTTAAATGCAACCTTGCAGGTGTACAATATAATTTATCCAGTTGTTTATAAGTCTTTTAAGGTGTTTGCAAAAAGGCTTTATAAGGCTGAGGCCACAGTACAACACACGTCAGCGCAAAGAAAAGCGTTTTCCTGCACTGCAAAAAATGTTGATCGCGTGCACTGTGAAAAGTGGATTGCAGCATTGCGCACTTGGTGTGGCCAGACCAATTAGCTAATACTAGCGTGCGGTTTTTGATGCGTGATTGGATTTCAATCGCGATGGGATTGCATGTTAAAATGCTCTAGTGTGGCCTAGCCCTTATTGTGATGTAAGGTTGATGATCCTATCTTATAAGAGTCCTAGTTTAAATCAAAAAGTAAATATTTACTGATGCATTACCGGTTAATGTTTAATACGTATAGTCAACTAAGAACTGACCTGGCACCAATTTACACTTTGATTTACAATGGGTTCACTTACAGGACAGTTTGGTTTGGATGCACTTTAAAATTGGCTATTATTGTGTTATGTTATTGTATGTTATGTTATACATTATGCTTTTCCTATTAAAGTTGGCACATTATTTATTACTTTAATCATACTGCATATTTGAGGATTTGCTGAGGATTTTCCATGTTATTTGTAAAGTGTGAATAAATCTATAGAAATTACATTCTGTGTTGCAGAGGTAGGTCGCTTTTGAAACCTTCATTAGGTGCATGGTGGTTGAATGGATGCGGCATCACAAAACACTAGCCTGCTGGTTAACAAGCTCGGGGGCATATTTATAAAAGCGCTGTGTCATAAGATAATATGCCTTACAATAAATATTGTAATCTAGATTGTATTTTTACAAACATACAGTATATTACATACAATGGTGTTAAAGATATTGATTGGTATTTTACAGCATGACACTTAAAATAACTATTATTATTTTGATTTAGTGATACTGTGCCTTTAAAAATATGTCCGTTAGAGTCTTTGTTCAGCTTGGCATGACCTTCACGTGAGATGACTGGTTATGAATAAGTGTAGGACTTTTCCACATACTGGTACTCTGCGCTTTAAGTATTCAAACATGTTTATGAAAGGACAGTTTCACTATAATTGGTTCTCAGTGTTCTCATTTTGCAGATATTCTGCTTTTGGTTTCTTTATAGGGCCATGTGGAAAGTGTCAAGTACAAAAATAGATACCTTACAGAGCAGAACAGTTATTTTTTTCAAATAACTGTTGCTAAGTGATCAGTTATGAAGATAGAAAGAAAGATATGCAACTAGTTGCTCCAATTTGTTTCTGTTTCTGTCATGAAATGTGAACATTCCCAGTGAAATGTTTGTCATAGGTTTGTGATTCTATAGAAAGGTATGTTTTAATATTCCATAATGTTTAAAGGATAAGTGCACTGTAAAATCAAGTTATGTTGATTTGGAAGCTGCAGCTTTAAAAATACTGTTGCCATATTTTTTCCCCTATGCCCCTCCAGAGCCTAGCTTTGTGCCTTGAAAGTTGCTGACATCTTGTTACTGGTTTGCTGAATGTTAAGCTCCGCCCCTCTGAGATTTCCTCTGATTTCTCCTGCTTGAACCTCAAACAATAATGCCTGTCAGTTCTGTGCACACGCATGGAACTCACAGGCATTACTGTTAGAGGCTCAAGCAGGAGAGTGCACGGAACTCACAGGTATTACTGTTTGAGGCTCGAGCATTAGAGTGCATGGAACTCACAGGCATTACTTTTTAATGCTCAAGCAGGAGAGTGCACAGAACTCACAAGCATTACTGTTTGAGGCTCAAGCAGGAGAGTGCACAGAACTCACAGACATTACCGTTTGAGGCTCAAGCAAGAGAAAGCAGAGGAAATCTCAGAGGGGCGGAACTTAACATTCAGCAAACCAGTAACAAGATGTCAGCAACTTTCAAAGCACAAAGGTAGGCTCTGGAGGGACATAGGGAAAAAAATATATAAAAATATGTCAACAGTATTTTTAAAGCTGCAGCTTCCTTTAAATCTACATTCCAAATAATTGAGACACAAATTATTGCTGCAAACCAGAGAAATTTCACTGCTGAATGTTTTGGTGCTACAGCTGTACCTTTATCAGATGAAACAAAATGGCTGCCACTCAGCATATGACTGTTTTTTCTACAATTGGGTGTGCAAGGTTCTGAAACTGTTTTAAATCTACACCAATCTACATTCAGACCTATGTTTTAGAGTGAATATGAGGTTTCATTTAAATGGGCTATTATGTTGACAACAGGGTGATTTATTAGGGCTAATTTTATTTATTCTATTTAATGGGGACTTTGCTGGGCAATAAAATCTGTACAAAATCTTTAATATCCCTAACTAAATAAGAATAAATTATGTACTGTAAGATTCCTGATGAAGATGGGCATAGATACGGTAGATATTTCTTCTTCTTTGCAAAATATAGAGATTCAGTACACAAAAAAATGGCTTTATAATAAATTAAATCATATTGTTAGTGGAACTCATATATGAAGATGGACTACAGCTCGGTTCACACAGTTAAATGTTTCAGCTCAGCCAACCTTTTGCCACTATCAACTGTTCGGCTGGGCTGAAATAAATGTTGATCGCATCTAAAGTAGCCATGGGTGACAGTTCAATGCGACCAATCAGTCTTCATATAAAAGGGTTCTTGGTTACAAAACTGGGTGCTTAGTTACAAATATATCTTCAGTGAGTACATGAGGGCATCATGTACTCACCGCATCAGTCTAGAATTATTATTATTGAGGATTTATATAGCGCCAACATCTTCTGTAGCGCTTTACAATTACTTTTATTTATTTACATCAGGCCCTGCCACGAAGAGCTTACAATTTAAGCACGTTTATTTGATACATACAACCTATCAGTATGTCTTTATGATTGTGGGGGAAACCGGAGTGCCCCGGAATAAACCCACGCAAGCACGGGGAGAACATGCAAACTCCTTGCAGATGTGTCCAAGGGTGGAATCGAACTCAGGAATTTAATGCTGCAAGGCATCAGTGCTAACCAATGAGCCAACTTTACATTCACAATAATAATGTTTTTTTTTAATTTCTTTATTAATAGATACCTCAAACATGCTTTATGAAAATGACCTCTTGATTTTTCTGTGCATGTATGTGTGGAAAACATGTTGTTTAGGTTCACAACGAGGTGTTTGCTATCACCGTGCCCCATTGCAGGGATTTAAACCCACGTTCAATAGATGTTAAGTTCAAGTTTATTGATTCAGACTCTCTTCCATATTTCCAAAAAGGTTTTTTCACAAGCACAAATAGTAAAATGGTCTCCCTATATTCCACTCATATAGTGGTGAAATGTATTTAGCCATTTGTATACCTGCAAACCTGTTTCAGGGGCAATGGCAAAGTTGGCAAACGTTTTAAGAAGGATACATCCCCTGATACATTTTATAGTTCACTTTTATAGTTAGTTAGTTGCTGGTTGTCAGGGGATACTGGAAGTGCGACGTGCGGCACATACTTCATGCCTCTGGCTTGGTTTCTTTTTTTTTACTTCTTCAGTAACAAACTTTAAATGTTTATTTGGTTCTGGCTTCAAGCTAATGTTTTCATCAGTAGACTGAGACCTTAATTGATCTTAACTGTTTGTGAATATATCTGATTACACAGCCTTTTGATTAGTAAAGTTTCCAAACTACACAGAAAGTATGACAAGAGCTTTGGGAAAATACTGGGCTTTAAAAGTGCTTGTTATAATAAGGTTGTCGAACTAGGGATTATCACATAAATAATAACATTGTGCAGTAATATGTAAACTTTTGATTTTTTTATATGTTACATGGAAAGTGTTATAGGAACTCATACTGTGCCTCCCAGCATGAGGGACACTCATTAAAAATGCATTGTGCGGAGCAGTGCTGAAATCAGTTTTTTTTTAGCACCCCAGTGCAAAAGCTTTTCATAATGTTAGAAATCTGGATGTATGCATTCCCATATATGTATTCTCCTTCTTTACTGCTGCAACACGCTCAATAGTATTCAGGGTGCTTCAGCAGCATTTGGAATCTACATACCTTTAGCTAGCTAATGATGGCATTCTTTCATACATACATGGTATATTCCAGACACAGTTCTTCATGGCATTTACGATTTAAGGAGTTTTTTAAATTAAGAAAAAAGTTTATTGAAAGTTAGAAATCTTGCACAAACCATATTGCATATTTATAAAGCTTCCATATCGACAAAGTCCAATAACGAACCTGTATAGCGATCATAAAAATTACCGCTCCTATCAGTCTGTGCCTCTTTGACAGGCATGTGTTATAAGCTGTGCCATAAGCCCCACCCCCAAAAATGTATCCTTTTTCTGAAGCTAGTTACAGATCTGCAACCATTCTCTCATCATTTCTTTGCCTATGGACACCTTAGCAAGATAATAAAGTTATTTTCAGGCTTGAGGCTAGCTTTAATAATAACTTAGAAGTTCGGAGATGGATGCAGATGATGATGCTCTGTCCCAGCAGTCGGCAACCTTAAATTTTTAAAATTTTAATTTTTGTGTAAAAACATACTCTCAAACAAATTGACCTTTAAAATGTGCTGAAATGTATGTAGCCCTGTAATTGGTTTAATTTCCTCTCTTTAAAAGACGACTATACTCAACTAAGCCCTTATCCTCTTCTTTCTTCATTTGAAATCTCCCAGTATGAGAACCAAAAACTGCTAGGTCCTCATCCCTGGGTTAAGCTACTAATGCCTGCACTTACCTCTTAAGCTTGCCCTCACTGGCACACTTGTCTTTAATTTCTACTGCGTGCTGTGAGATGACCAATAGGTTTTTTAGGCTGTTTAAGAAGCCTTCCTATTGGTATTGCCCTTGCCGGGTGTGGGAGGTGGAGAAGACCGTGATGACGAGGGCAAGTTTAAGGTATGTAGCTTAACCTTGAAGTGAGGACTTAGTGGTTTAGGTCTGTCCTCACCCTGGTTATGTTCAAATGGGGGGGTGTTTAAAATCAATATTATTGTTGTCCTTTTGGGCTAGGCCACACTAGACATTTTTTCCAAGTGCAGCATTTTCTAAGTGTAGGGCTGAATTAACACCAGAATTAAACCAGAAGTAACCTGAAGTGCCCTGACACTGAACTCTGCTCATTTGGATCAGACCATTGAACCCTTCCCATTGTATTATTACCCCATCATCATGTTCCATATAACCTTGCTCCTTTTCTGCCTGGTTACCTACATAATAAGAACATTAGCAATAGAAAAAGTGTGACACTTGATAAAGGATCAGTTGGATCCAAAACATGTTCTGCTGTTGATGGTACAATAAAAGAACTTTTTTTGGCATACCTTGTGGTGTCTTGGAATCCATCAGGATCTTCACAGTTTTCATATTGCTAATGTTCATTATTCGTCACAGGAGTGGAGCGAACCGGAGAATTCTGATGGTGGCATGTATGTAGACAATATTCTAATCTGAGAATATTTAATAGTAGAATGCCGCACCGCTCTATTAACCCATATGGAACACTCAAATAGAGTGGTGCTCAGAGGGATAAACTATGAACACTTGAAGGTATACTTCTCTAAATCTCCCCCTCGTATACCCATTGATACTGTTTCTAATCCCATGAATTTCCAATCCACAATTTGCGATTTATGTGTTTCTATCATATGGCTACAGTTTGGCTACCGCTGATCTCTCAGGATTTTTCTTAACGATAGCTCTATTATGTTCCTTAATTCTCGTGGTTAATGACCATAGTGTTTTTCCCACATATTTGCTACCACAGCTGTAAATAACCAAATATACCACTGCTTTTGATTGGCAAGATATGAATTGCTTAATGAGGAGTTTCCTGCCATCACCCGTTCTTATGTCAGCATCTTCTTGCAATCTGGGGCACATCACACACCTACCACATTTTTTATACGAGGGGGAGATTTAGAGAAGTTGATCCTACAGAGGGAGCTGTGGTGGATTTATACCTTGAAAACTATGACCCCCTTTGGCCTCAATGAGGAGATGCATTTTAATTGCTATTTGTAGAGTTAGAGTGTGATCCCCCTGTTTCCTCAAGAAGGTATAATGTAGGTATCATGTGTGAATCAAAATGATACTACCTGGCTTTTATAAGGAGGAGAGATTATTGAACTGCTATTGGTGGATACAATAATACAGTTGGAGAGTAAAAGGTATCATATAGGAATGGTGTACATATAAAGTTTTATTATACTTGGTGACATCCCCTGAAATACAAAGCGAGGAATTAATGTTTGGATTCGGTAGGAAGAAAATACCGAGCCACCTTGGAAAATTATAGAAATTAATGATGATGATACTAAGATTTGAGATATGAACATAGACACTGCATTGTATGATATATGTACAGGGGGGGATATTTAAGTGGGAATGCCATTGAAAGTAGCTCACACCTGATGAATTGAATCAAAGAGAATGTGAGGCAGGTGGCCGTGAAGGAGTTAAGGTATTTAAATGAATGTGAATACACTGATCATGACGCCGATGCATGAATAATGCTATGACGAAACACGTGTAGGTCTGGCGGCTCCCCCGGTGGTAGGATACACAGTGGTCTATCCAGGAGAACAGTGTATCCAGTAGGAGAAGTGTTTCCTTTGGCTTGCAACATCAGATCATGCAGCAGGACTGAGACGGAGGATCAAAGAGACGTTTGAGATCCGGAGAGACGCGGGATAGCGCCACTGGAAGCGGAGGGAATTCTGAGGATCCGGGTGAAGAGTGTGGTCCGTCCGTGAAGAGGCAACATATGTAAGTCGGACATGGCTTCTCACTTTAAGCCCCGATAATCTAATATATATTATCTTTGTTGCTGCCACTGTTGTTGCCGGTACTTAACCAGGAAACATATCTGGGGGATAGCCTACCATGTTTTTTAGTAACCAGGGACGCCCGGTAGTGTGGTGTATTTATTGTGTGTATTAAGGTGTGGGTTATTTTAAATGTCCGGTGTTGTATCCAATAAAGTGATTTTTTATTGTTACCCGTGAAGTGGTTGTGCCGTTCGTGAGGGTTCTTAGTGAATGGGGTAGTTTTCCCCAGACACAATTTTTTGTACAAATATTCTAATTGGACCTACATATTAAGCTCTGCCACCTCACTGCAACACCCCACTGTTGATAAGTCTATTTACATCGCATCCTCCATTTTATCCTCTTCCCTCCTTTCCCACCATGAACTCCTTTCCATTGTCAAACACCCCCAGCTTCCTCCACTATAAGACAAACACATGGTCCATTTAAATCCCACTCTCACCTCCTCTTCTACTCTCTCCTGCTTCTACTTGCAGCTGGTGATATCTCCGCTAATCCCGGCCCCACTCCCATACCGCACTTGTAAGATCAACCTATCCCCATCCTAATGTCTACTGCCCATTACGCTCCTTCATCCATTAGTACCCTTAACACACACAATATCAATAATGTATCTCTCCTTTCCCTTCCCCCTCCTCCTATATCTGCGGCCCTGTAGAACACACGGTCTGTTTGTAATAAACTTACACACGTACACAACCTATTTATCTCTAACTGCTTTACTTTTCTTGGTCTTACCGAAACATGGCTGCCACCCTCTGACTCTGTCTCACCTGTCGCATTCTCATATGGTGGCCTTCACTTCAGCTACACCACTAGGCCCGATAATAAATGTGGTGGGGAACTTGGTATTCTTTTCTCTGAGCGTTGTACTTTAAAACCCATCACGCCCTTACCAGTCCTCTCCAGGTCTATCTTTTGAGTCCCACTCAGTCCGTGTTTACTTTCCCACACCCCTACAGATTAAGGTTAGTTACCACTCAGCCCAACCACCACTTTCTTTGACCACTTCTCTGCTTGGTTGTCCCACTTTCTATCCACTGACATCCCCTCAATTATCTTAGGGGATTTCAATATCCCTATTGATACCAACACCTCCGCTGCCACTAAACTTCTCTCCCTTACCTCCTCCCTTGGCCTTACTCAATGGTCCTCTGCTCAGACCCATTGTAATGGACACATACTGGATATGGTCTTACCCGCCTCTGCTCCGCATCTAATTTCTCCAACTCTCCCTTTCCTCTATCCAATCATCAACTTCTCAAATTTAATCTTGTGTCATCTGTCCCAGCCGTGACCCCTATCAAACAAGCGTACAGATGCAGGGACCTGCGTAATCTCGACCCCCATTCACTCTCTGTCCCCCTCCAACAATTTATCTCCATGCCCTCCTTCTCTAACCCTGATCTTGCAGCCGTCCACTACCATACCACAGTTTCCAATGCCCTTAAATCTGTTGCTCCTTTATCCACCCGTCGCCTTAGTCACAAGAACCCACAACCATGGCTTATGGATCAGATTAAAAAGTTGAAAAAGCAATCCCGTATAGCCGAACGATGCTTGTGCAAATGTAACAAAAATAGAGACTTTCTTGAATTTAAAAGTGCCCTTTATCGGATCAGAGGTGCTTTGTTCTTAGCCAAACAAAACTATTTCTCTTCACTCATATCCACACAATCCCATAACCCCAAACAGCTCTTTAAAGTATTCAACTCCCTGCTCTGTTCGCCACCTCTTCCGCCTACCCCCTGTTTATCGGCTGATGAAATAGCCTCATATTTCACAGAAAAACATCTGAAATGGTTTTACTGTACACCCTAGCTCCACCCTACAGGTTCCAACTCCTACCACTGCACCGGCTTACCTCCCTTCATTGGTTAATCCCTTGAATTGTAACATAACGAGCTTCATTACTGTTACAGAACAGGGACTCTTATCTCTCCTGTGCAGGACACGTCTCACCACCAGCCCCCTTGACCCCATTCCCTCTCATCTTATTCCCCCTCTCTCCTCTTCATTCATACCAGCCCTAACCTCTCTCTTTAACTTGTTCCTCTCCACTTGTATTTTTCCCTCTTCATTTAAACATGCTGTGGTATCCCCTATTCTTAAATAGGGGATACCCTATTTCCAGCTACCGGCCTGCCTTCCTTCTCCCATTTGTTTGCAAAATACTGGAAAGACATGTCTATGCTGAACTTGTACACATTAAAATTGCTGCAGTTCACACTTGCTGCTTGTGGCTCGTCTACATTTTATTTCTGGAAGCTGTATTCTGCCACTTAAGACAGAGTGGAGTAGACTTGAAGCCGAAAAGGACAATTACCCTGTGAGTATCTACACCAGTTCGATTTGAACTGGTCAGTCACCTGTCTGCTAACTCTCTCTTTGACCACTTCTAGTCAGGCTTCCGCCCTAACCACTACATGGAAACTGCCTTCACTAAAGTGACCACTAATCTGAAGGTCACTACTCTTTGCTCATTCTTCTTGATCTGTCCTCTGCTTTTGATACTGTTGACCACCCTCTACTTCTTCAGATCCTGGCCTCTTTGGGTATCCAAGACATTGCACTTTCTTGGCTATCCTCCTATCCCTCTGGTAGGATCTTTAGTGTTTTCCACTCTGGTATTAGCTCCACCCCTCGCCTACTCCCTGTGGGGGGCCCGCAAGACTCAGTACTCGGTCCTCTTCTTTCCTCCATCTACACCTATGGCCTTGTACTCCAGTATCAGTATCCAGTATCACCTGTATGCGAATGATACCCAAATTTACATCTCTGCCCCAGACCTCCCTACACTGACATCCCAGGTCCCCGACTGCCTTAGTGCCATCTCTGCCTTTATGTCCTCCCACTTCCTGAAACTCAACATGGACAGGACTGAACTCGTCCTTTTCCCACCCTCACAATCTGTTCCCCTCCCTAGTCTTACTATTAATATTACCAATACACCTATATCCCCATCTCCTCATGTCCGCTGCCTGGGAATAACGCTAGGTTCTGATCTTTCCTTCAAACGCCATGTCAATTCGCTTGCCAATTCCTATCGACTCAAACTCAAAAACATCTCCCGCATTCGACCCTTTCTCTCGAATGAAGCTACAAAAATCCTAGTGCCCTAATCATATCCCCGCTAGACTACTGCAACACACTCCTGTGTGGTTTACCAAACAACTGCCTGGTACTGCTTCAATCCATCCTCAACACTGCTGCCGGACTCATTCATTTCTCTTCTCGCTTCTCTAATGCCTCTCCTCTCTGTCAGTCCCTCCACTGGTTGCCCATCATGCAAAGGATCCAGTTCAAGCTGCTTACCCTATCCTATACAGCACTATCCAACACACCTCCTTCATATATCTCAGAGCTGATCCACCGATATCGTCCCAGGGGAAACCTCCAATCCGCAAACGATCTCCTCCTCTCATCCACCCTTGTCACCTCTTCCCATTCAGGACTTTACTCATGCTGCCCCTCTGCTCTGGAACTCCCTTCCTCGGTCTGTCAGTCACTCACCGCCCCTTAATACCTTCAAACGTAACCTTAAAACCCACCTTTTCTAGCAAGCATATAACCTGGCCTAGACATTACCCCTCTTACTACCCAATATGATCCAACCCGCCTTTCACACTCCACTGTCAATCTATTTACAGGCTACTGAGTCACGCAACCTTATGTCTCACCCCATTTGCTCTAGACTGTAAGCTCTTTGGGCAGGGTCCTCTCCTATTGTATTACAGTACCGCTGTAAGAAACTCATCACTTTGTTTACTTATATTTGTATTACCTGTGTATGTAATATGTATGACTTTGTATAACATATTTTACCCTGTATGTAATGTATGACTATATTATTGTAAAGCACCACGGAAGATATTGGCGCTATATAAATCCATAATAATAATAATTCAAGAACATTTTGACGTGGATAATGATAGATTTTCATAAAGGGTAACTGTGGTCCAAAATGCTTTAGGTAAATTGATAGGAATTGCTCTCCTGAGAATTTTATTTTCATTGTTTATTTTGCATAGTTTTGATGATATTTTCATTTTTGTGTGTGATATGGCAGCAGCATCACCAGGTCCTCTGCACTTCCTGCTTCCTGCTCTGAAACCATGTCAGTGGAGTGCCAGTGGAGTGCCTTACCATGTCGTGAGTGAGAACTCTACCTGAAAAGGCTGTTTTCACACATAGTGGGAGAGTAGGGCTGTGGATTCCCTACCTTCACTGTGGGGATCTTCACACACCAGGGAGGGGGAGGACTTCCTGTCTCCTGTCCTGTCACTGATGTCTGAGGCTGAAGTCTGAGGCTGTGCTCGCCGGCGGCGAGGTGGAGGAGCAGCCTTAGGAATGTCACATTTCAGCCTCCCACCCATTAACTTTCTGGTCAGTAATTTCTTTATATGTTGGAGTCCAAAGAAGCAAACACTCATAGGGGACTTCACATATGCGTTAAACCTTTATTCCAGTTCTACATGTTTCAGCCCACAGGCCGTCATCAGGAACCAAAATGCACTAACCACCATTACATTTTTATATCCCATGACCCAAATTCCAAACTCCTCCCACCAATGTCCAACAAGGATTAACCTTGTGCATACACAATAAAACACCTAAAAGCCATAGAAAGGTTGCATCATTGTGCTAAAGATATAAATTGTAAAAATACCTGCATACTAAAAATCCATCCTGTATTCTCATCTGGCTCCACTCTAAATGTATAAAATACACTCGAAATGTATATAAATAAAAGACTATCGGATACCTCTCTCTCTAGACTCTATACTCAAAATCAGTGGACTCAGAAGTCTCCTACCTTTGGTCTAAGTCCTATACACAAGGAGTCCCGATCGGGGCCGATAGATCACTACTCCACCGTGACTCGTGGAAATACCGTCAGACTTCTGTGTATCCAGCATGCACCTCAAGATCACATGGAGAGAGGTATCCGATAGTCTTTTATTGCTTTTAACTACCACATGGAAGCTTGGTCTATCTTCCTGCAGAGAAACTCTGCTACATTACATAAACAGAAAGGGGTGCTTTGGGAGAACTCCTATGGCAACATTATTATAACATATAGTGGAAGTGCTACTGATCTGACCAAAAATTAGAACAGACTAGAAAAGAGATGATCAATGCACATTCCTGGGCCCCATATACTATCATAATATCTGTGCTAGTGCAATGATTTCATTTTTTAATTTTTTTACTTTAGTTACCTTTTAAATAGGGCTGATTTAGAATTATATGAAGATAAGAATATATATATACCTCTTAAAGGGTATTTCCACCCTAAAACAAGAATTATTTCTGTAGTGTAGCCTCCCCCCTCCCAGCCCCAAGCGCATTGTCCATAAAAATAAAAAAAAATAGCAGAGAATTTACTTCATTCTAGTGGCCTCTGCCCATAATGTTACTCCTGCAAAGGAAGTAACATTAGGGGCTGGACTGGCAGCCATGTCGGTGATTGGCAGATAGGCTTGTGAGTAAGTTCTTTGCTAATTTTTTTTAAAAAATGGACAATGCGGTTGCTGGGAAGTGGGAGGATACAGTACAGAAAAAGGGTTTAGCACAACTATTTAAGTCCAGCGCTCTGCATCTGGAGGGAGGGATGGAAGAAAGGAGTCTTCTACGCATGTCAAAATTCTCCTGGAGGTGAAAAGAGAGGCAGAAATGAATTGAGCCGTCTAAGCCTCCTAGCGTTCAGAATTTCCGACTTCAATTCGGCCATCCATTGCAACCACAGCGAACTGAGAGGAAAGGTAGGGTTTACTGTTCACAATCACTGGTTAATTTTCAATTTTGGGGGTGGACATGCCCTTTAAGGTCAGACCACTGTCTCTGGAGGGCCAAGACAGTGCTCTGTAGCCCCTCCATTATAGTGCACTTCTTTTTAAGGGGGGGGGGGGTTTCTGAACAAGCACAATAGGAAGTTCATGACTAGACATGGACTAGAATCAAACTTGAACCCATGCCAGGGCTGTCTTGCTAATGAGCCACATTGAGACAAAGTTGCAGAGCGGCACTTTGCTCAATGTGGCTCAAGAGCGGGATTTTAGTAGTTAAAAAAAACTGTCTTACTGGAGCGGCACTGCCAAGTAAGAGAGGGAGAGAGAAAGCGCTGCATCCTTTCTGTATTCTGAGAGGTGGACGAAGGCTTGCTCGGACTCGGAGGTGCTTCTCTGTAAGTGGCCCCAGCAGCCCAGGAGCGTGCAGAGGGTCCTGGGGGTGACTGAGACCACATGTGCATCTAATTGTCCAACCAAGGCAGTGGATTTAGAAATGTATCCACTGCCTTGGCATATGTGCAGCAGCAGCAAAATATCCAATAAGCAGGACGGGACCCAGGCTTGACTGCACGCCTTGCACTGACGTCACACTGGGGGCAGATCCATATTTTAATAAAAGTTAATGTCCCAGCTGTTTTCTTCACAGAGTGTTGGAGGAGTGGAGCCTGTTGTAGATTTTGTATTTGTCCCTGGCTGGTTTATATTCTACTATTGGCTTGTGCTTTATAAGTTTTTCCTGCTGCCAGGCTGTACTTTTGCCTCTATTTAATCTATCTGGTAAGGTTGGTTGGTGCAAGGTTTGTGGGGCTAACTTGGGGGGGAGCATTTTTGGCTAAGGAATGGGGGCTGGGGATGGTCTTGCCTTGGGGGGGGGGCTGTTCTTGGGTAGGGGTTGTAGGGGGTTTGTTGGGCCTGAGTGAGGCTGTGAGGGCTTTTCCTGGCCTGGGTAGGGGTTGTGTGGGGTTTGTTGGGTCTGAGTGAGACTGTGAGGGCTTTTCCTGGCCTGGGTAGAGGTTGTGTGGGGGCTGCTGCTGGGTCTAAGTGGGGGTTGCTGGGCCTTAGTTGGGGCTGTTCTAGGGTAGGGCCTGAGGGGGGCTGCTGGGCCTGAGAGGGGGCTAGTTTTTTGGAGGCTGCTGGGCCTGTGAGTTAAGGCCATCTTCTGTGGAACGCCGCTGGACCTCTGGGGACCGTCTTTTGTGGGACGCCGCTGGACTTCTGGGGACCAACTTCTGTGGGACGCCACTGGACTTCTGGGGACCGTCTTCTGTGGGACGCCGCTGGACTTCTGGGGGCCGTCTTCCGTGGGACACCGCTGGACTTCTGGGGTCCGCCTTCTGTGGGACGCCGGTGGATTTCTGGGGACCATCTTCTGTGAGACGCCACTGGACTTCTGGGGACCTTCTTCTGTGGGACGCTGCTGGACTTCTGGGGATTGTCTTCTGTGGGACGCCGCTGGACTTCTTGAGACCGTCTTCAGGTATACATTATTACATTGTATATATCTATAATGTTTGTTATTGTATAGAATATTTTATATATAGTCCATAAAATATATAAAATATTCTATTTGTAAATAGTAGATTCACTTTTCCATTCTTAAGCTTCATACACATGTGTGTGTATGGCAGTTACACTGGTAAGTGTATGGGCATTCGGTCAGGCTGTTTTGGCCCATACACTTGCCGATAGTCGTCCAAAACGTCATGCGTTGCGGGTCAGTGCTTAATTGGGTAATCAACAAAAATGTGGAGCCAGATTGATCTGCTCAAAGTTTCATTTACTTTCATAGAGTGAATGTTTTATATATTTTCAGATATGTACACTATAGAGAAATGCATTGCACAGAGCTGTGATAAGATCAGGATCACTTCATTATGCTCCCTAGTGGAGCCACACCCACTCGTCAAGGCACACCCACTCGTTAAGCCACAACCACCCCACTGCGGCATTGAGGCGGCATTCACAGTTTGGCTCAGGTGGCAAAAACCCTAGAGACACCCCTGACCCGAGCTTTAACAGTTCGAATGGACCCAAACTATTCCGTATGTTGGACTTTCGAACTCTCAGTGGTTATCGAATTTTCGATAATTATCAAATGTTCAAATCGATGTCCCTCGATTTTAGTGCTCCATAACCTAAAATAGTCAAAAGACAGTGCTCCACATTAGCTGCCTTTCAACAGGGAGCCTTAGTCCTTTAAAACATACATACACTGCAAGCAACGGACAACGGAGGGTTTTGAAACTTCACCTTTATTTGTAAATGGTTAAAAGCACACACACGGCACTTGAGGGGAGGGTAAAGGGTAAGACAAACTTTGAATGCTGCCTTTAAGTGCTGAGCTGCTGTGGGGTGAGCGTGGCTTCACATATGGGTGTGACTCCACAGGTGGGCGTGGCTCCACAGGTCTGCATTTTGAACTTGGCATTACTGAGGTATTTATTTATAAAGTTTCTCAAATAGACATTTATCCTCACCATAATTCCTGAAGAATAAAAGGTTCTGGCCAAAAGATTTGTAAGCCCTGCTACCATGTCAAGGTAGAATCTTTTAGAAGGGCCCTAACTAACCTAACTAGAAAGGGAAAGTTTGAATTTGACTTGAAAGACACATTTTGGAAGTGAATATGTGTTGCAGATTTTAAAACTCAATAATGCAATGATGAGGACATTGTTGTGGTTTACTTACCCTTTAAATATGATTGTGACATGAATGAATGGGTAGGTCAGTTGGCATGTGTACCTGTGTGTTTTTTTACTATACTTACCCTTTAAATATTGTTGCCACATGAATGAATGGGTAGCTCAGTTGGCATGTGTACCTGTGTCAGGTGGAATTTAAACAAACAAACTTTTTTGATGGTTTGTCAAAATGGCAAAAAAATGTAGTTACCCTTTAAGTATTGCTGCCACAGTAATGGAGAGGTAGGTCAGTAGGTGTGTGCATCTGTGTCAGGTTGGGGGTTTAAAAAACAAACTTTTTTGATTATTGGTGAAATTTTTTTTACTATAATTACCCTTTAAGAATGCTGCCTAAGAAATGAAAGGGTAGGTCAGTAGATGTGTGTACCTTGGTCAGGTTGGGGGTTAAAAAAAACAAACTTTGATTATGATTAGTCAAAATTCATTTTTTGACTATAGTTACCCTTTAAGTATTGCTTTCCTGGGAATAGAAAGATAGGTCAGTAGGTGGGTGTACCTGTGTCTGTGTGGGGGGTTGGGGATATCAGCATTTGTGTCCCCAACACAAGGGCATCCACTCACAGGCCCATCAGCCCCCACTCACAGCCACAGCAGCCCCCACTCAACTAGCCCCCACTTAGGCCCAGCAGCCCCACTTAGGCCCAGCAGCCCCACTTAGGCCCAGCAGTCCCCACCCACAGGCCCAGAAGCCCCCACTCAAAGGCCCAGCAGCCCCCACTCAACCAGCCCCCACTCAGGCCCAGCAGCCCCCACACAACCCCTTCCCCAAGAACAGCCCCCTTACCAAGGCCAGAACACACACACACATCCCCCCACCCACCGTACCCAAAAATGCTTCCCCCCCAGCAGTAGCCACACAAACCAGGTCCAGTACTTACAATTAATCAATCAGGCAAAGGCACAACAGTAAGTAAGTAACTGTAAATCACAAGCAGAAAGCAGCCAGACAGTGACCTAAGCACCAGTCTCCAGAGGCTCCTCCAATGCGATATTGGCTGCCATTTTCCCCTTTTATTAAAACTTGGTCCCACCCCCAGCATGATGTCAACATGCACCACGCAAGGTACGCAGAGAAATATCCTGCGCTGTGATTTGCGATGCCAAGGCAATGGATCTTAAAAAGTATCCACTGCCTTGGCATCGCAAATCACAGCGCAGGATATTTCTATGCGCACTATTAGTAACTTTACTATTTAGGCACTGTACCTTTGCTGCTCTTTTTTAGAATGTTGCCATTTGTACAATATCAGGGTTATTCAATAAAAGTTCTTATCGTTTAAAATGGTGCTAATTTTGCCCCAACCAATCAGAACTTATTTAACATTTGAAAGCTAACATCTGATTGGTTGGGGCAAAATTAGCACCATTTTAAACGATAAGAACTTTTATTGAATCTCCCTGTATGTATTTTAATTGTTTTTAATTGATTTTGCACAATGCCACTTTTCCCCATATTATTAACTGAATAAAGGGAATGTATATATTTGCACTTTGATAAGTAGTGTGCTGCGGATTCTTTTCTCTTTCTTGAATGTAATATATATTGACTTTTTATAATCTGTTCAGCACCTCCCCTAACTATTTAGGGATTCACTAGTGCCATTCCAAATTTTTCTATATAGTTTCTTTATCTAACATAGATCCATATATTCTATTAAATATGTATCATACTGTAGTATTTAGGTTGTCATTAGCGCTAGGAAATATTGTCTTAAATGGATGTTACGATCAAAAATAATAAGACGAATGTAATGGAAATGCAATGTTCTTTTTTCTATGTTTTTTCTTTTTTTTTTATTCTTTTATGTATATACGGAAAATAATAATAAACAAATATTGAACACTAAATATGTATCATATAATAATATTATATATATTCTTTACTTGCCATAATTATAATGACAGTTAACCAATACAGATATATCCTTTAGTTTTGTTCTAAAGTATATTTATAAGCTGGGTACACACATGAGCAGATTTTTTGGGGGCAAACAATATTATTTCAGTAGCTGGCGGTGATCGCTAGATCAGACGAAAAGGTGATCGGGCATGACAGTAAATAACTGCTGATCGTGCAGTCCATAGTAGACATTCTCTGGAACTGACAGTGCATCGTTATGGCTGACTGCACAAAATGGGCAAACAGTCGGCACAAGGTTATTTTTACTGAGACATCAACATTTGCACTACATTAGTGTCTTTCAAAGTCACAGCTGTGATTCTGATGGCGGATCTGCTGAATATTGTCGGTATTGGGACCTATCGGGCAAGATAGAAAATTTCCATTACCGGTGCCCTTTACTACAGTAGAAGGAGACAATAACATCGGGCCATGTGTGGGCACATTGAACGATGTAGGGAGAGGGGAAAAAAAATGTAAGTCCTGGTCTGTCCCGCAGTCTCTGGGACCCCTAGACTTTTAGCTGCGTGAGGCTAACAAAAAACTATCACTTAACAATTTTCCTATGTATCTTTGTTCCTACCTGTCCATGTATAAAAGCCTAGACACATTTATACCTATTTGGGTGGGTTCTCTTACTGTTTATGTGGACAATTTCACAGTTGTTCCCAAATTATACACAGTTGAGTATAACGATAGCCAAGGGTTTATTCCCTAGTCACCCAGGGGCAGGTTAAGAAAATGTTGGCTGCTCAGCAGGAGCCTGCTAGTTTGTATTTAAACTGGTTAAAATAAGAATTATTTAGATTATTAAAAATGTTGGGAGTTTTTTAACCAATAAAGTCATTAAAGCTGTGGCTGTTTTCCCCACCAATAAAACGGTGTTCTCGTTATTGCATGCATGTTGTTATTTAATGGTGAAGTGTCGTATACATGACCCATGTAATTTATTATGTGGTGGAATGGTGTGTAGGTCTCATAGTGCTGCTCTTTCTTCCTTTTAGAAATTGTTTTGTGTGAGTGCAGGAAAGATGGATCTGCTGAGTCTTGATTAAACAGTTTGTACCCTTCAAAAGAATACAATATTGAACAAAATCTTACTAATAGCTTATTCTAGGAGTCATGACTGCACATAAATGTTGTATTAACAAAATTGTTTAGCCTCTTGGTATTTGAGGATGGTGGTACAGGGAAGGATATTTTACATCCATGAGCAGGGGACCATAAAAATCTTGGAAATTTAATGCAAAAGTCATAAATTAAATAATTTATAGAATAAATACAGTCAAGGTCTCAAAAGCAGCTGAGCAAAAAAAAATCTATATTCATTACGGATTAATGGACAGAAACAAACACTTATCTTCCATAATGATTGTGTATCAGGTGAAGTAGGGGTATTTTACATATGCTTCCAGTGGGATTCCAGTGTCTTCCTTATCTGGAGACACCCTGCACACACATGTAAATCTGGAAATATATATATATGTAAATATTTTGAGCTGAGTGCTTTCTTTATGTTGGAGATTCTATGAAGTTTGGAGAGACATCCGAGCAAGCTGTGCTAGTGTTTGGACTGCAATCAGGTTGTATATTTATATAAATATTTAGAGTACATATGTATAGGAGTTCACAAGTGACAGAATGTAGGTGATGTTGTCACCTAATGTACAAAAAATGAGGTGAAATGGGCATGTGCAAAGTAATAAAATTTTGGTTTAGAGATTAAATTTCGCATTACTGGAAACTACTGTATAATTCTTCCCAACCACCACTGTACATTTTTTTTTTGTTTGTTAACCTTTTTGCTATTTCTTTGGGTATCCAATCTAAAGCATTTAACATTTCAGCTGTCATTAAAATGCTTAATTATCATAAACTCTTCTGTTGCATGCAGTTTTGCTGTAACTGGAATGATGACTGTGTATGTTGACCCTTAGCATATGATTTGTTGAAATGAAATGTTTTTAAATGGTGCATACATCCATACTGTAGAGAAATGGTAGAGCTCCATGGCTGCCTCGCTTGCTACCTCATCACAGAAATAGATTGACATACGTAGGCTTTTTGATTTAAAGGGACACTAAATTGATAGTACAGAAAATACAGGAAATCTGTATCTATTATGCAAAGGGAGGTGACATTGCTTATTCCCCCCTCCCTGTGAATAATATAACACCTGGATAACAGAGAGAAACTTACCTACTGGTGCTCCATATCATGGAATGTAAAAAAAACAACAATGCTCCTTCATAAATCCTGATCTATTGTACGATGTATGTATAATTTAATTATTACATTATAAAATACACAAACAAGGGGATAAGTGCAAGCAATTAAATGGATAAATTTAAAAAAGTTTCATACATACAGTAGGTTAATAATACACACACACACACACACACACAGATAGATAGATAGATAGATAGATAGATAGATAGATAGATAGATAGATAGATAGATAGATAGATAGATAGATAGATAGATAGTCAATCCTGACGATGGTCCCAAGCATATCATTCTGAAAGGCGTTGATGTGACTGTTCAATAAACATTGTTTTTTATTTAAATCCAGTGGAGTGCTTTGAATATTACCTTTGATATATATAATCTCCTCCAAATAAAAGCATTCTGCGGATCTTGGCGAAATAACAAGTAACTTTATTCAATGTATTTACACATTTCAGCCCCTAAACAGGACCTCATCAGGATGATCCTGACGACGGCCTGTTTAGGGGCTGAAATGCGTAGATCCATTGAATAAAGTTATTTGTTATTTCGCCAAGACCCGCTGAGTGCTTCCATCTGGAGGAGATTGTATGAATTTTGGAGGGTCACCCGGGCAGATCGAACCAGTGTGTGGATTGCAATTAGGTAGTATATATATATATATATATATAAATATAGTCC
Source organism: Hymenochirus boettgeri (assembly GCA_019447015.1). Classification (NCBI taxonomy): domain Eukaryota; kingdom Metazoa; phylum Chordata; class Amphibia; order Anura; family Pipidae; genus Hymenochirus; species Hymenochirus boettgeri. Next base: position 259,599,244 of record CM033469.1, on the reverse strand, counting down.
TGACCAAATGGTAGGCACACAACAAAGTAGGTATAAAGAGATTATACACCCTGGTGCTACTAAGGATAAGTAATACAGTCCATATAAAGTTTAGTGCACTCAGGGTAATTTTCAAAGATATTATTGTGCAAATAGCATAACAGCAACGTTTCGGCTACGTCTAGAGCCTTTTCAAGCCACGATAGGCTGAAAAAGGCTCTAGACGTGAGCCGAAACGTTGCTGTTATGCTATTTGCACAATATATAATCTTTGAAAATTACCCTGAGTGCACTAAACTGTATATATATAAATATATATAAAATAACAACTTGAAACAGACACTCACTCACTCACTCCTCCAAAACTTTAGTTGCCTGGGTGTGGGTGCCACTGGAAAATCTAGAATACACAAATAACAGGGCAGGAACAATCCAATAGACTCACTTGTCTTGTTCAGTGAAAATATTTATTTAAACATCAGGTGCAGGCAACATTTCGGTACCTTCCTAGGTCCCTTTCTCAAGCCAAATAACAACAGTGTATCATAGGAGTAACAATTTAAAAGATAGACCACGCCTTCAACAGTGACTTCAATCAAAGTGGACAATTGCCTCATTTAAAGTGAAACATTTAGAGTGCTAGTGCCTTGTGAATTACTAAAACAATATTTTTTTCAAGTGTTTTATAAAGTGCTATATATGGGCTATATAGAAAATGTTTATAAAACAAAGTGCTATATAGACAGTGCTATGTGGCAAATACTATTACCGTATATACTCGAGTATAAGTCCAATTTTTAAGGCTTTAAAGTTAGCCTGAAAACCTAACCTCGACTTATATTCGGGTCAAGTCCTAATTTTGATCCAAATTCTGCAATTGCGGATAGTAACCAGTAGGTGGCACTGTGTTAACCTGCATAGAAAGTTACAGGAGCTGTTCTTGCCTTTACAATCGTTCCTGCTTCCTGTAGTCTGGCTGCTGGACTCACTCAGCACTGTCAGTGCTCATCTGGATGCTGTAAATCTTATGGGTCTCCTCAGTTTGGGGCAAAAAACAGCTGCTAGTACAGTGCAAATGACAGCTTGAAACCAACTCTCAGGTGACATTTTTAACTATTGGGGTCAGAGAGTCCTTTACTATATGCGGGGTCAGAGAGCCCTTTACTATATGGGGGTCAGAGGGCCCTTTACAATATGGAGTTCAGGAGAATTGTAAATGATGGTAAGCTTAATTAAAAGTTTACTGAACCTTGTCACTCCACATGTTTAGAAACTGCAAATCCCAGCAACAAAGCATGCTGGGAGTTGTAGTTTCCAAACATCTGGTGTGCCAAGGAATTGGAGGTTACTGGTACTGGATGTGGCTATTACTGTATGGGATTCATGTATGGGAATTCTGCTGTCCATTTAAAGGGCAACTAATTTCTACCCTCGGCTTATACTCTAGTCAATCAATTTTTATAAAAATTTTCAGGTAAAAATAGGTACCTCGTCTTATATTCGGATCGAATTATACTCGAGTATATACGGTAATAAAAAAAATTTCTATGTATTTTTTCTAAAACTTGTGACCAATTGACTTTCTGACCCATTGTAAATAAATAGTGATAAAAAAAGATAATTAACTCATAATCGAATCATTTAATCAAACTATACTATGCCCCATATGGTACCATATCTATCAAATACCGGCCTATTATAGTTCATCTCACTTACATAAATATATAGGAAATCCCACAAATCAAAAAATCAAAAAATGAGCTTTAGGATATATAAATCAGAATAAATAAAACAAGAATAAAAGTATTGTATACAAGATCTATCTTCATCTTTCATTAAGAAAGCACTTGTGAGACTGATTCATTAAGTCCCAAAGGTGTCATCGTATCATTTGTATGCAGTCTACTAATCCAGAATGCTTCTCTTTGGGATAACATTTTAGCCCTGTCACCCCCCCTCTTTGAGGTTGGGATATGGTCAATGCCAATATAATTTAGTGTTGATACATCATGTTTTAGCTCCAGAAAATGATTGGCAACCAATTATATATATATATATATATATATATATATATATATATATATATCCAGAAGAAAGCTGAGCACTCCAAGGATTTAGATAGCGTTTATTAAACAATAGTAGGTCAGTAGTGTTTTCAGAAATACTACCGCAGCCACGTGCTAAGCCAGGGAGACAGCGGGAGCTTAGGAGCATTAATGCGTGGCTAAGAGAGTGGTGTAAGGAAGAAGGGTTTGGGTTTATTGAGAACTGGGCAGACTTTGCTGTCGGCTACAGGCTCTTTAGTAGGGATGGGTTGCACCTCACTGATGGTGGTGCAGCTGTTTTAGGGGAGAAGATGGCTAGAGGGTTGGAGGAGATTTTAAACTAGGTTTGGGGGGGGAGGGTATTAGCAGTCTCACTGGGATAGATTGTCCAGGAGGAAAGCAGGGTGTAGATAGGCCAGTGGTGGGTGGAAAGGGGGGTGGGGCTAGCATAGGGGATAGGGAGGAATGTGTATCAAAGTGTACGAATAAATTACAGGATCATAATCTAAAATGTATGTTTGCAAATGCGAGAAGCCTGGCTGACAAAATGGGTGAATTGGAAATGATGGCATTGAATGAAAAATATGATGTAATAGGTATAGCAGAAACGTGGTTGAACAGTTCTCACGACTGGGCTGTAAATATAGAAGGATATGCCTTGTTTAGGCAGGACAGAAAAAAAAGGAAAGGGGGAGGAGTATGTGTATATGTTAAAAAAGAATTGAAGCCAAATTTAAAAGAAGAGATAACTGGTGATATGGATGATAAAGTGGAGGCAATATGGGTGGAATTAGGCAACAGGAAAGGGGGTAATGTCATTGTTGGTGTCTGCTATAAGCCGCCAAATGCTAGCAGAGAGGAGGTGAGTCAACTTCATATGCAGTTGGCAAGGGCTGCAAGTTTGGGGAGTGTGCTCATTATGGGGGACTTCAATTACCCTGACATTGATTGGTGTGGTGGAACTGCCATCACAGAAAAAGGCGATGAGTTCCTGAATTTGCTGCAGGATAATTTTCTCTCACAGGTGGTTGAGGTTCCTACTAGAAAAGGAGCTCTGTTGGATCTGGTAATATCTAACATTGTGGAGCGCATTATAGATATAAAGGTAACTGGAGGCTTAGGGAATAGTGACCATGAAATAGTGGCATTTGGACTTTGTTATCGAAAGGAAAAGTGTGCTGGGTTAACAAAGACATTTAATTTCAGGAAAGCAAATTTTCCCAGGTTAAAAGCAGCTCTTCAGAATGTCAACTGGGATAATGTATTATCAGGTAAAGGTACTGAACAGAAGTGGACTGTGTTCAAGGGGATTTTAAGCCAGTTCACATCTAAATTTATACCCTTGGGAAATAAATGTAAAAAAAATAAATCCGCGCCCATGTGGCTGAATTCTGATGTAAAGAGGCAAATGGTAAGGAAGAAAAAGGCATTTAAAACCTTTAAGGCCGAGGGAACGGAAAGGGCCTTTAGGGAGTATAAAAACTGTAACAAGGAGTGTAAGAAAGCAATCAAACTAGCTAAAATTAATAATGAAGTTAGGATAGCTGAAGAAAGCATCACTAAGCCTAAACATTTTTTTAAGTATATTAATAGTAAGAAGATGAGGACTGAGAATGTGGCACCATTAATTAATGGGGATAAGTTAGTTACGGAGGATGGCGATAAAGCAAATGTCTTGAATAATTTTTTTTCCTCTGTATACACTATAGAAGATCCAAGTACAGATATCATAGAGTATAATAGCAATAAAGGTATACAAGATTCAAGTTCACTTTGGTTAACCGTGGATATGGTACAGAAAGAACTAAATAAGGTTAATATTAGTAAATCTCCTGGACCGGATAAAATACATCCTAGGGTACTTAGGGAGCTAAGTTCAGTTTTATCTAGGCCATTGTTTCTAATTTTTGCTGATTCCCTCATGTCCGGTGGTGTGCCTCTGGATTGGAAAAAGGCTGATGTTATTCCAATATTCAAAAAGGGTAGTCGTTCACAGCCGGGTAATTACAGGCCTGTAAGTTTAACTTCAGTGGTGGGGAAGATCCTGGAAAGTTTAATAAGGGATCATGTTCTAGAGTATGTTTCAAGGACTGACATTATAAGTAGTAACCAGCATGGATTTAGGAGGAATAGATCTTGTCAAACTAACTTGCTTGGCTTTTATGAGGAAGTAAGTAGAAATTTAGACTCTGGTATAGCAGTAGATGTAGTTTACTTGGATTTTGCAAAGGCTTTTGATACAGTCCCCCATAGGCGACTAATGAATAAGCTAAGGTCTGTTGGTCTGGGGAGTCACATTTGTACATGGATAGAAAATTGGTTAAAGAATAGGATGCAGAGAGTAGTTGTTAATGGGGCTTCATCATTATGGACTAAAGTGCTAAGTGGGGTGCCACAGGGTTCTGTGTTGGGGCCGCTTCTATTTAATCTATTTATTAATGATTTGGAAGTGGGTATTGTCAGCAAGGTTTCTGTGTTTGCTGACGACACAAAACTTTGTCGACCATTAAAAACTTCAGAGGATGTGCAATCGTTGCAAGGGGATCTAGATAGATTATCACATTGGGCTGCTAAGTGGCAGATGAAATTCAATGTTGATAAATGTAAGGTGATGCATTTTGGACTTAAAAATACTTGTGCTACTTATACTATAAATGGCTCTGTGTTAAGTGAATCCCTGTTGGAAAGGGATCTTGGAGTTTTGGTGGATAACAAACTTAAAGGTAGTAAGCAGTGCCAGGCGGCAACAGCCAGAGCCAGCATGGTATTGTCTTGTATAAAGCGAGGTATGGATTCAAGGGAGGAAAATGTAATTCTCCCTCTTTACAAAGCATTGGTAAGGCCTCATTTGGAATATGCAGTGCAATTTTGGAATCCTGTGTACAAAAAGGACATCTTTGAAATGGAAAGGGTTCAGAGAAGGGAAACTAAATTAATAAGGGGATTGGGGGAGCTTGAATATGAAGAGAGACTGGAAAAGTTACAATTATGTACGCTGGAGAAAAGGCGCTTGCGTGGGGATATGATTACTGTGTATAAATACATTAACGGGCCATACAATAAACTATCTGGGGCATTGTTCACCAAGAGAACATGTCAAAGGACACGAGGACATCCCTTAAGACTTGAAGAAAAAAGGTTTAGGCTTCAAGCTCGGAAAGGGTTTTTCACTGTGAGAACGGTAAGGCTATGGAACTGTCTTCCAGTGGACGTTGTAATGGCAGGTTCATTGGTCAGTTTCAAAAAAAAGCTGGATGAGTTTCTGCAAACAAGGAATGTTGCAAGTTACTGGTATTGATACATAAAGTAGAGTTGATCCAGGGAAATTTCCGATTGCCACTTGGAGTCAGGAAGGAATTTTTTCCCCCTTCATAAATTTGGTGGGGGTTTTTTGCCTTCCTCTGGATCAACAGTTAGGCAGGAAATGAGGATATTGCTAGATGGGTTGGACTGGATGGACGTATGTCTTTATTCAACCTCAAATACTATACTACAGTAGAACCTACGCGTTTCAGCCCAGAAGCGTAGGTTCTACTGACCTACTATTGTTTAATAAATGCTATCTAAATCCTTGGAGTGCTCAGCTTTCTTCTGGATATATGCCCTTTCAGCTTACAGCACCCAGGTAGTTGTTTGGAGACCGGAGTGCAATGGATAGATTGATATAAGTGTGGGCCTTGTCAGATAAGGAATTAAATCTCTGTCCTGATGAAGATCTTATAATCTACTTAGGAGGGACAACATACAGATAGAAGTGGGGGGAACCATGTACCAAGAATTTATCCATCAACCATGGACTTTAAATCTACATTGTGCACCCTTGTCAGCAGAGTGGAGGGTTGACACAACATCAATGGTTATAGATAAAAAGGAGCCCCACAACTGTATGTCTTCGTTCATCATTACTTTCTGTGGCATCAAGAACATGTTGCTCAAAATTTACCTAATACATGTCTCTTCCTTTCCAACCTGCTGAAAGCTTGGGAGATAGTCTTGCCAGGGCTCAAAGACTCTGCTTGCTAGGGCAGTGGAGGTGAGCAGCAGTGGGTAGTGTCTCCAGGTCACCTTCTCCTATTCTCCCACCATTGTGTGCTCTCAGGAGAGCACTAGCTACAGCCTAATTCCTTGTACCCTGCGAGGGGGATACTTTGGGGGATCTGCAGAATTTGCACAGAGTGGGGCTTAGCAAGTAAGCTGTGTCTTACCTCTTGTTCTTTAATAAAACAATTAGGAGCCAGGAGAGAAGGTAAAGAACTTACCCGATCACTCGCTCCCCCGGCACGTAGTCTTACAGGTCCCGAAGGACTCTGTCTTCTATACGCAGGGATCACATTGAAGAACGGGAGGTAAGACACAGCTGCTTTCAGTGGAGATACCCTTTAAGCGGGTGCTATATTTTGTGGATGAGAAATGCAGAATGTTTTGCAACTTTGATTGGGCCTTAAACCTCAATCTGTCTGAGGAAGATGCTGACAAAGATATGACTCCATGTTGCTAGGGTTCAATTGTTTGGGCAGATTTTTATCATGGAAATTACATTTTCTGTAGAAACCTCAAATTTCTTTGTAGTGGCTGATTATAAAGTATCATAATCCCAGATCTGCAGGAATCTTGTTATTATTATTTTACATATGGATCATATTTATCCAAATTGGAAAAAAAATACTTGAGCTGGAAAATAGAACAGATGTTTTATAAAATGTCTGCTATTCTTTTGTGCCACAAGATGGCAATCTGTATAAGCAAATATGCTTTAAACCCAATATAACTTTTTTATGCTATGTGCTAGACACATCAGTTAACTTGCCACCACCAATTTACTGCTAATACAAATCAACATGTACACTGAAAAGATGATTTTGCCTCATACACATATGTCTATATAGTTAACAGCATTTCTCCACTACACCAATTCATTCTATTACAGAACAACACAAAGAGGTTTCTATAGTCCTGATTATTTAGACTGCTTTATGGAGTTCTAATTAGAGAGGCAACTGAATATTATTGCGGAACGCTTAACCGTAGTTATATGCCTTCTTCAATATAATGGTAAGCACAGCCTATGCTAATTATATCTATATTTCATTCACTGTCACTGAACTGATAGGCAGGCATCTCAAGCACACTGTGAGAATTGCTCACTATTATTATTTGTAAATGTCATTGTCATCCAACTTACAACTGCATAACAGTCAGTTCATTTTAATTTGGTCCTGTTTCTAACATTCCATGCTAACAATTAAGAATGGGGCGAAATTATAGAGAGAGAGAAAAAAGATAGAAAGAGAGAGAAAAGAAAAAGAAAGAAAGAAAGAAAGAGAAAGAAAAAGAAAGAAAGAAAGAGAGGGAAGGGAGATGGAGAGAAAAAGCGGGGGAGAGAGAAAGAAAGAAAGAACGATGGGGGAGGGAGTATTGAGAGACAAAGCTGGGGATCTCTCCCGCCTCCCTCCCGCTTTTGTTGATTGCTACTATTTCTCTCCCCCGCTGTTCTCCGCCCCTCCTCCCTCCATCAACGAACCGACAGAAGACAGCAAAAAGAAAGAGAAAGAAAGAGAAAGAAAAAAAGAATTGCTCATTATTATTTGTTAATGTCATTGTCATCCAACTTACAACTGCATAACAGTCGGTTCATTTTAATTTGGTCCTGTTTCTAACATTCCATGCTAACAATTAAGAATGAGGCGAAATTATAGGACAGAGGAATAGAAAGAGAGAGAGAATGAGGTATAGAGAGAGAGAAAAAAGATAGAAAGAAAGAGAAAAGAAAGAAAGAGAGGGGAGGGAGATGGAGAGAAAAAAGCAGGAGAGAGAGAAGGAAAGAAGAGAAAGAAAGAGAAAGAAAGAAAAAGAAAAAAAAAAGAGAAAAAAAAGAGAAAGAAAGAGAGAGATGGAGTGAAAGAGAGGGAGCGAGAGAGATTGATGGAAAAAGAGGGGGAGAGAGAAAGAAAGAGAAAGAGAGAGGGAGCGAGGGAGATGTAGAGAAAAAGAGTAAGAAAAAAAAGAAAGAAAGAGAGAGGGAGCAAGGGAAATGGAGAGAAAAAGAGGGAGAAAAGAAAGAAAGAAAGAAAGAAAGAAAGAAAGAAAGAAAGAAAGAAAAAGAAAGAGTCAGAGATATGGAGAAAGGGAGAAGAGAGATGTTATAACTAGTGCTACATTTCTCTCTTTCTACTATTAACATTTATGAATTTTTATTCAAAAAACACAAAACAATATTTTCTGTTAGAGAACATTACCTATATATACATTGGTGACATTTATTGGATTTCAAAGTACTGAATGGGAGCTTTACAAGATAGATGTCAGAGTCTTTTTAAAATAAGTCATTAAGTTTATTTCCTATCCTTTTCTAAGCCCTCTTTTCCTTTCTTATATATATAATGCAAGTGTAAAAAAAAGCATTCATCCATAAGAGGAGGTGAGAGCAGAAAGCCATCTGCAAACACTGTCTCCCTCCCTGCTCATGTGCAAAAAGCTTCTCTGCAATTTCATTGTCTGCATTTCATTGCAGAGTCACATTTCCCACCTGTCACCACAAGGGGTGTGTGTAGCCAGGACACATTGTGTGAACAGTAAAGCTTCAGTAACCAAGCTGATCAGAGGGGAGCAGCCTGACAGTTTAGCCCTGAGTGATTGTGTGGAATTGGAGAGATTCTTTGCTTGCAAGTCTTTCACGGTCTGCCTTGTTTGTCAGGACTAGAAGCTGATTTGGGAGGTGTGTGTTGTTTTGTGAGAAGATCCAGTGTTCCTATTGCCTGTCTTAGAAAGGCAGAGAGGAAAGAACTGGGGACAGAAGTGCTGATCAGCTGTATTCTATCAATCTGCCACTTTTGTTTTGTTTTTGGTGCTTGGAAGAATCTGACAATGGATATTGTCCCAGCCAGACTCTGTCAGCTCCTGTGTGTGTTTTTATTCTGTGTTTTTGCAACAGGAAAGGCTGATAAATGTAAGTATAATATTTTCTCATACAGAGATGTTTGAATATGTTAGGATGGCATTCTGTGGTTTCTATATAAGCTAGGTATATTCTACAAACTGGGGTGTCAGTGGTTTCATCGAAATCAGTTTCTGCTGAAAGTTTTTCCCTGATCTGCTGTTTGCTCTTCTAGTTATATCTTGTTTTCAATCTAATTACATTTCCAAACCTTGTTTCTGCTGATAATGTTTTACAGGGTACATTGTGGTTTGCAGCATCTTACTTTTTGCTTTCAGCAGTTAATCTACAGTGTGACTTGCTCTCAGCATCCATGCATAGCAGATTAGTTCATATAAAGAACAAATGGAACAGGCAAGACCTCGGGAAGGATAAAATAGATTAGTATAATCTAAACAGCATTCACATAACACTTTTATCTCTGTATAAAGCTTTTAAGAAATGCTGTAAGCTTGTGTCCCTAACATAATGAACCTAAGATGCCTGTGGATAGATCAGATGACCCTGTTTATATTTTAATAGTTTTTGGTTATACTGTAGCCTTTTTTTGCATAAAGGTATCAGTGACTCCTTATTTTGGTAACATTGGCATCTACTTTATACAGGATGTTATCATGTATTTTATCAGCAATATTGTGAAAAACAAGGATTTTATAGAGATCAATTTATCAGCTTCCCTGCAAAATATTGGCATAGTCAGACTAATCTGAACAAAACCAATTCTTGCCTTTTTAAATAATACCCAAGCGTCTTTATAGCATACTGTAAAACTGATTTTCATGCTCCATGCATCTGTATACAATTCTGCATTTAGTCACGCAGATATGTAGTCCTGATAGGAATACATCAGCATATTTTGCTAAATTTGGGCTTTTAAGTCATATACTGTACAATGGTGTGAGTACTGTAAACCATTAAAAATGTGTCTTACTACAGCAAGATAGTCAAGAGGCACTAGAGGTCACTCTTACAATTTAATACACTGATGCTCTGAAGCATCACTAGAAATCAAACACAAAAAATGAGTAAGTTCCAAAGTAGAGCAGGTACTGTAAGTCATTCTCACTGGTATTGTAAACATGATATACTTAACATACACTACATCCATTCAGTTATATTTTAGGAAAAATAAATGTGTATGTCAGCCTATCCAGCATATTATACATTTTTTTTTATATTCATAAATGTATTTTGTTAAATTAAATAAGGTCTCTCTCTCTCTCAATATGAAGTTTCCTATTTCTGTTCCCTACCAAAGCAGATTCCCAAGGCATTATGGTTTATAAATCAGTTCTGTCAATCAAATCAAACAGTAGGATTCTTTAATAGTTATCACATTTCTAAACGCTGATGAGATCTTACTGTACCTGAACTATCAGTTCCTATCACTTTATCAGTAGAGAAATAAAAGATTTAAAAAGAAAAAAGTTGGATTTGATTTTTTATAAAAAAAAAAAAACACAACGCAACTGTCACAGCTCTATATAATGTATAGAAATATTGCATTATCACTGCCAGGTCTGCCAGTATATCATACCCTTGCTGCAAATCTGAATCTAGGTCATCAAACATTAATATACTTTAGAACATTCTCAACTTTTCTCAAAGACTAAAGCACCATTTAGTAGAGCAGTCAAAGTGTTAATAGCTCTTTGCACTCAAACAACTAAGACTCCCCTAAATTATAAATATCCATGATATTGTTTATTGTACCATAGCTGGGTTTAACCCCACAATGCACACTGGGGCTTTCATCTAAGAATCATCATTTACAATATCCAGGCTTCTCATACATGTTGATTGGCTGTTTACTGAGGCTTACCAAACAACAATATCTTTTCACCTCACAAATCTCTCGGTCCACCTGCCAATCAACCCAGAGGGCTATAGAGAGAAGGCTGAACATTGCTTTTCAGGCACTGTAAAAGGAAGGATATAACCCAAGTTGTTTTTTTACCATTATATCCACTTTACGATATATTGACAATTTGCCATTAAACTTGTTTATTTTCTGTAAGAATAATGGTAAAGACTTACCCCCACCCCCACCATGTACCTGAAACCTAATTTAGTGCATGAGAAAACTAATTGTAAATCAGTAAAGCATTTCTCTGAAATGTAGATGTCAATGCAATTTCACTTGCGAAACAAAACCAATAAGAGTCTCCTGCTGACTATGAACTTTGGTAAATTAAACCAGTTTCTCTGTAATGAGCCCTGATACAGCATGGACTTTCTGCCATTATCACACTAATACCTCACAGGAAACAAATCATTGCTTCCAGGAATTCTCTGCTGCAGAGAAATATTTGGAGCTTTGACTCCATCACATTTCAGCCTTCTCGGAGTCTTCGCATTGATTGTGTTCAAATATAACCTTTTGCGTTCTTTAGGGGGAGAATAACAACACACAACACAAATTGTTAATCCCTATACTATACTGTAGCTATAGAACACCTAAGGATCAGTTGAAAGGTATTTTATTTCTGATGGGAATGTATAAGATTCATTTTATGGCTTGGTCAGTATGAAACAGGCTGTCACGCTGTCACTATTAACAGTTTTAATAGTGAGCTTTATAGTATTTAGTGTGTGTGTGTGTGTTTGTGTGTGTAAATATTATGTGTGTGGGTGAATATGTGGGAAATGTGGTAATTAAAGCAGAAGCATAACTTAACTGAACTTTTCAATATGTTTTGCATTTCATTTGCTTATAATGCTTGTAGTAACATGTAAGGAGTGACAAACTGTAACCATGCTACAGTAAACAGTGAGAGCAGTAAGTCTAGGCAATTCCGATCTCAGGATATAGAGCAATCCAAAGTATGTTACCTGCATGTAAAATGCCCATGTGATATTGTACATTACCAATGAGGGGACATATTTTATTCTTTGGTCTCAAATACTTTTCTTTTATGAAGGGAAAGGGAATAAGTAGAATAAGGAGGGAAAATTTGCACTTAGTAGAAAAAGGGAACTGAACTTTAAAGAAATGCAAAGCAGAATAGAAAGCAATGCTATAAAATAAAATGGGACCTTTCCACAATATGCTTTTTACCATGTCCTGCTCTCTGCCAGAGATTAACTTGCAACTTCAATGCAGACTGCAGGTACACTAAACTTGGATTGAAAAGTGGTAGTTATATAAATCCCCTTCCCTGCTGTACCTAACACTGATCAGTAAATTTGTATACTCAGAGTACAGGCATTAAGATATTCCTACAGTCTACTGATAACACATGTGTAAAGGCTTTTTGAAACGTAAGGGTCTCCAACAACATGTAGTATGTTTCCTTAAACATAGGTGTAAGATTAGGGATTCAAAGCAATTGCACCTACCAAAAGACTACCTTAGAAGGCTGCATCAAGCAGTGCTATCTTGCGCGATGTAGATCAACAGAACATATGCTCAAGGAGGGCTTTGGCAAGGGGGTGTAAGCAAAAGGAACAACCCTGTCTGAAGGTGTCCGCCCCATACTACATGTTGCTATATTTTGCTAAAATAGCCTTTTAAACCAGAACGTTAAAATATACTAATCTTGCTTAGTATTTTAATTATAGACAAGAATATGAATTGTGTTATATTGCAGAATAGTTTATTGATTTACAGAGGGGGGAAAATGAAATGGCATTTGGGTTAAACTGTATGTAGACACACAGTAATATGGAAATATGGTTAATGGTATATTTATAGATGCAACCAGTATAATAATAATAACATTATGTCATTTTGTGTAACCTCTTTTCTGAAAAGAAGCCATGGAAAATTCACCTATCTTCTCACATAAGGAATATTCAGGGTTATTCAATAAGTTCTTATCGTTAAAAATGGTGCTCATTTTGTCCTAACCAATTAGATTTTATTTAACATTTAAAAGCTAACATCTGGTTGGTTGGGGCAAAATTTTAAAGAATAAGAACTTTTATTGAATCTCAGTGATAATGTTTAAAAATATACAGGGTTATTCAATAAAAGTTCTTATCGTTAATAATGGTGCTAATTTTTCCCCAACCAATCAGATGTTAGCTTTCAAATGTTAAATGAGATCTTATTGGTTGGGGCAAAATTAGCACCATTTTTAATGATAAGAACTTTTATTAAATCTCCCTGAAAGTGCTTGTTTTTTCCTTATCAGCTGTGGTGCTGTGTGCTAAGAAGGTCCTCAAGGGTCTTACATACTTACATCATTTTGTGAGCTGCAAATAGGTTATTCAGATTGGTTATCAAAGTTTTTTTTTTTAACATCATAGCATGTCTATTCCATTTCATCATAGCTTGTCACCACAGAGCTTTATTGTGATTTTAAGGCATCACATATAACACATTTATAAGCACCTATTGCTCAATGTTAATACTTACCATTCGAGCAGATTGACCTTTTTCCACATACATCATAACACTGCACTTTTTGTACAAAGCTTAGACCCGCACAATGCGATCAAATTTAGTACAATCGTGAAAAAGTTTTAATATAGTGTCTAGATCTTTAAATGTTGTGCAATCACTGATGACCTTTGGATTAGTTGATTGTTTAGAAATTACTAAGGAAAAATAATAATTTCCTGTATTCAGCATTTTTCCCACTTAATATATAATGGATAATGCCTCCTTTACATTATTATATATAAGGGATAATTCTACCCTTATAGTGTTATATATATAAGGGATAATGCTACCCTTATAGTGTTATATATAAGGGATAATACTCCCCTTATAGTGTTATATATAAGGAATAATGCCCCAATTACAGTGTAATATATATGGGATAATGCTTCCCTTACAATATTATAAATACGGGATAGTACTCCCCTTATAGTGTTATATATAAGGGATAATACTCCCCTTATAATGTTATATATATAAGGGATAATGCTCCCCTTATAGTGTTATATATAAGGGATAATACTCCCCCTTATAATGTTATATATAAGGGATAATACTCCCCTTATAGTGTTATATATAAGGGATAATGCCCCAATTACAGTGTAATATATAAGGAATAATGCTTCCCTTACAATATTATAAATACGGGATAGTACTCCCCTTATAGTGTTATATATAAGGGATAGTACTCCCCTTATAGTGTTACATATAAGGGATAGTGCCCCAATTACAGTGTAATATATAAGGGATAAAGTTTCCCTTACAATATTATATGTAAGGGATTAGGCTCTCCTTACAGTGAGATATAAGGAAGGACTTCTATTTATTATACCTATTAAGACAAGGGAGGAGAGCGGCTTGTGTTATGGAAGGAATATGCATTTTTGCAACAGTCACATAGTTAAGTTATTTTAACTATGTGACTGTTATATTTAAGTATTGCTCCTATTATAATCCAGGCCGTAATATATTATATGGATTTTTCCCGGAGTAAAAAGGTCTTTATAAGAGGACTTATAGATCTAATTTTAATCCATGCACAGTGTTTAGTAATTTTTCAATTTTTTTCGATTTTTTTTAGTTTCTTTGGTGCTAGCTCCTGTGCCCTCTTTCTGCAGGTGTATTCATGTAGAATCAAACAGTTCAATGGTGCATACCATAAAAATATATATAAAACGTTTATTGTGCCAACCACATCAGATGCTGTGTGATGTGTTTGACACAATAAAAGTTTGATATATCTCTAGTTTGAAATGTAACAGTTTATACATGTACATCCTGTCAGTGCTGTTCATGAACGATCTATTGACTTTTCAGGGTACAGAAGGTTTAGTAGAACTGGCGGAGAGCTACATATCTATATCTGTTTATATCTATATATGCAATTAGTAGCACTCCAGCTTTGTTGGCTAGAACCGAAGTGCGTTCCAGTCAGAATAGAGATAAAGAAAGGTAGAATGGTGCACTCAGCCAGATTTCTTCAACACATTTTATTTACGTGAAAATGATCAACATGTTTCGGCCATCTTGGTGGCCGTCACCTGGATAATCACACCTGTGCAACATTAACCTTAAATAGCATAACACACACCCATAAAATTTCACCACATCCAATAAAGCATCACAGACTTTCCCCACACTAATATTAACCCCTTAGTGCATCTTATTCTCTTAATAATAATCCTATATAATAAAACCCTAAGTGTGCGTCCCTGTGTCCGTGTGTGTGTGTCACTGCAGTTCCTATGGACTCACCACTAGAGGGAGAGTCTCTGCAGTTCCTATTGACTCACCACTAGAGGGAGAGTCTCTGCATTTCCCATTGACCCACCACTAGAGGGAAAGTGTCTGCAGTTCCTATTGACTCACCACTAGAGGGAGAAACACAGGAAACACACGGAGGGAGAACAGCAATTAAACAGACTGCAGGTAAGGTTGCTTGGAACAGGGGCCCCTGGATTTGGGACAGAGAGGCCCCTGGATTTAGGATGGGGGGGCTGGATTTGGGACCGATGGAGGGCCCTTGGATTTGGGACCGAGGGGGCCCCCTGGATTTGGAACAGAGGGGGGCCCTGGATTGGGTACAGAGGGGGAACCCTGGATTTGGGACAGAGGGGGGGCTGGATTTGGGACAGAGGGGGCCCCAGGCCTTGGACAGAGGGGGGACTCTGGCCTTGGGACACTAAGAGGGCACTCTGTGCTTCTAGCACCTGTTATTGTAGTGGGCTTAAAGGGCAAGTCCAGCCCCAAAATGAAAACTTACATACAGGTAAATCTCCCCCCAAAACCCTAAATGGTAATAGTTTGAAATCTGAAATATATAAGTCTAACCTGAAATCCTGCACAATGTACTGTTGCCCCTGTTTCTGCTTCCTGGCTCTTCCAGTTAGCAACTGTCAGTTATGGATTTGACAGTTGACATCACAGCCAATGACTGAATGTTAATCCCCTGTCTGTCTCTTCTGAGCATGCCCAGGCTTAGTGCAGGCTCAGTACAGGTTTCTAAATTGCTCAGTTTCCATGAGGCCTCCAGAAGCATAGCAGGCATACAGTTATGAATTCATAGGACAAATAGGCCATTCTTTCTAAAAGTTGTTCTTATGAGGGTGGAGTTGCCCTTTCATGTCTAGTATAAATATAAAATTTACAACAGTGTAAAGTGCATAAATATAAAACACTAAAAGCAAGGTTAAAATTGCCAATACTAATAAATACATATAAATAAATTCACCAGCTCACTAACCCTTAACAAAGAGGGAAAAAGATACAAAGTTACCAAAATATTAATCAACAAATCAAATAGTTACAGCGTGCATTCTTAGAGTGACCATGTTACAAATGTTGCAAACCTATTGTAAAGAATTACTCAATCATTATTGTAAGCGAGGTAGAAGGCAGGTTTTATGTCTCAATATCCTTTACTATATGGCAGGGAGATATAGCTATATAGATAACTACTATTAACTAATGCCATACAGTGGGCTATAGGGCTAAGACTGGTAAGGGTCCTATAGTAATATCCCTCAAATAAAGCATGATAGAGATAGTTGTTCATTTAGTTCCATCGGAGCTAGTGTATTAAGTTGCCTTATCCACCATGCTTCCTTCTGCAACAACATGCGATCTCTATCCCTGCCCTCTACTTTTTCAACCTGAACAATGGCCATCCATTGTAGATTTGCCAGTGAATGTTTTGCCTCTCTGAAATGTTTGGCCACTGATAGCTCACCAAATTTATGGGATTGTTGGTTTACGGATTGGCCTTGTTCCGGGGCTTGTAGAGCTGTCCTTATTGACAGTGGTTCGCCATCCTTTCTCTCAGGGTTGTTGAGGTTTTACCTACACAGTAAAGCCCACAGGGGCATGTTATAAATAAACAACACAGGTACTCTGGCATGTAAGCCTATACTTAATTTTATACCTCCGGCCACTGTGAGAGTGTGGAAAATCCACTACTTGAGTAATATGGCGGCATGTTTGGCAACCAATGGCGGCATGTTTGGCAACCAATGCATTTAAAACATCTCAACGTCTCAACCAGAAGGCTTCTAAGGCTTCTGCCCTTACCATAAGCCAATAGGGGTCTTATGTCATTAAATGGGAGAGAGGTGTCTTTTACTAGTATATCCCAATGTGATTGAATATTAAACTTGATAAGTAGAGTTCGAGCCCAACTATTCGAATTCGAACGAATTCGGACTTCTCGAACTATCTCAAACCCGGATTTTCGATATTTTCAGACTTTCGATAAATATCAAATGTTCGACCGTTTGAATGTGCGTGTAAAATGCCTATTATACCTATACGCGAGCATCGAATCCGCGAGTAAAGGGTCAATTAAAACCTATACGCGAGCATAGAATCGGCGAGTAAAATGTCCATGGTATCTAGGCACGAACATGAGCATCGAATCGGCGAGTAAAGTGTCCATTAAAACCTATACACGAGCATCGAATCTGCGAGTAAAATGTCCATGGTATCTAGGAGCGAACATCGAATCTACGAGTAAAGTGTCCATTAAAGCCTATACGCGAGCATCAAATCCGCGAGTAAAATGTACATGGTACCTAGGCACGAACGAGCTCGAAAATATAGCGAGTGAGAGTAAAATTGATTTTTCCAATGTCCTGGATATTCGAACATGTTCCCCAGACCATTTCCCAGGTCCCACAGCCATTTACATTAAGTTAACATTGATAGTTTAATTGTATTTCATTAGAACTTTTCGAACTATTTGACTCCCATTGACTTTAATGGGTCTGTTTTCGAACTTTCAAACTTTCCATATAGTTCGGCCATCTCTATTTATAAGTTGGCTTTTTGGGGTATGTCTGGTGTTACAAGGAATGGCATGAAATCCCTGATGTTTTCTTTGACATATCCCCTTTTTCTGTTCGTCAAATTTAAGCCTGGCCCTCTCCAACTGTACATTGATGTCCCTACTGGTATATCCTCTAGAGAGGAATCTATCTGACATCTCATTAAGTTGGACCTCAGTGTGCTTAGAATCCGAATTATTACGGAGTACTCTTAAAAATTGTGAATATAGTACCCCTCTCTTAAGTGGCCATGGGTGGAAGCAGTGTGCATGGAGTGTGGTATTTCTGTCTGTGTCCTTCCTAAATAAGGTAATATTTAATCTATTGTTCTCAATATAGATCCTAAGGTCTAAAAAGTCGATAGACCCTGTGTCGCATACCATGGTCAATTTTATGGGCATATTGAGGTTATTAATAGAGGACACAAACATTTGGCACTCATCAGTGTTTCCCCTCCACAGTATGAACAAGTCATCTATGTATCTTTTATAGATCAACAGGTGCTTGCCATACTGTGAGTAGATATATTGTTCTTCAAATGCCTCCATATAGAGGTTCACAAAGGAGGGTCCTACATTATAACCCATAGCGGCCCCCTTTCGCTGTTGGTGGTACTTAGTTTCGAACCTAAAGTAGTTTTGATTAAGTACTAATGCAAATAAATCCATTAAGAGTTCAGTAGGGGGCAATTTATGTCCAGCCTTAACCAATGCCCTTTTACATACCTCTACGCCTTGGTTTTGGGGGTTAACGGTGTACAACAATGTACATCACATGTGAGCAATACCACATTTAAATCCCCTGTATAATCCATCCAAATCTGTCAAAGTGCCCCACTGTCTTTCAGATAAGATTTCATTGTAGCCACCACTGGTTGTAAAAAGTGGTCCACAAATACAGCAACGGGTTTATATATCGACCCACACAATGCCACTATAGGGCGCCCCGGAGGGGCCATAGTTGACTTGTGCATTTTGGGTACAGTGCAGATAGTTTGGCACTTCCGAAAAGGAGTATTAAGATATTTTTTCTCACCCATTGTGATCCACCCAGCCAAAGTGGCTTTTTCAACATGCCCATCCAACTGGGTCTTAAAACAATGTGTGGGGTCACAATCAAGGAGAGAATATACTTCCTGGTCTGACAACTGTGTCAACAATTCTTCCCCATAGTAGGAGTAGTCCAAAAGAACTATCCCTCCCCCTTTATCCGCTGGGCGAATGACTAAATCCTTATCCCCCTTTCCTCTTTCAGAGGGTTAGAGTGACTAAAATTAATACTTCTCTGTCCATAAATTGTATTTAAGTCCCTTTTTATCATATTTCCAAACACTTTTATTGAAGGTGCCATATTGGGTGGATCATATGTACTTTTTCCTTTAAATGGGGTAGACACATTATCAGAACTATAATTTATAATTGGTATGCATTGTTAATTCCAATAGTGTATTGTTTTTCTAAACAGTTTGTATTAATCCTGAAATATTTTGAATAGGGTCAGAGTTAGTTACTTTTACCGCTGTCTCTTTACAAATGAGTTTATGTGAGTTCCCTGCTAGTCCATGTTGCACAGCTGGTGATCACTTTGTTGTGGTAATTGCACTCTGCTAATTTCCCTGTCCTGTGTCTGATTTTATCCCTATAAATTAGACACAGCATAAGGAGTTAGCTTAGCAGGGAAGTCCATCCAAACTGAAGCTCATCCAAAGTGAAGTTATCCTAAGTGATATTGGAGTTTAACAAGGAGATCGACAAGGCAAACTGTACCTACTGACTTTACTATGTTTCAACAATGTATACAGTTGTGACCTGCTTTAGGCTTATTTACTCCCTGGCTCCAAAATCTCTTTCCCATTCATTCCCTGCCTATTCCTATTCGATTATTATCTCTGCCTCTCTTCTTCCATCCAATTACCAGTATTCCTTCACACTCTACCAGCACTTACAAAATGCTGTTCCTTTCACTAAGTCTAAAATGGAGAAACACCTTATAACAACAGACGGCATCTCGCAGTTTCATGCTAAATGAATAGCATTGCCCACAAAACCTAAGAAACAATAAGCAATTTCTTAATCCCATGTTCCCCAGAGTAAGGGGCAGAGATATGCAAAATACTCCTTTACAGTATGTCCCTTAGCTTATGCATGTGTCCAGAACCGCTGGCTAATAACATGCAATATAGCTTAAAATATAGAGCCAATCATCTGACCTGCAGACACAACGTGTTTCAATCTTGTTAGATCTCGTCAGTGCAAGATTCATGGCTCATGTGGGCAATGCTATTCATATGGCATGAGACTGCAAGATACCTTCTGTTATAAGTAGGGATGGCATAGAACTCGAACTCGAACCCGAGTTCGAGCCGAACTTTCGAGTTCAGGGCGGACCCAGACTTCTCGAACTATCTCGGACGCGGACTTTAGATATTTCCCGGACTTTCGATGATTTATCGAATGTTCGAACGTTCAAACGGTCGAATGTTCGAACGGTCGAACGGTCGAACATTTTAAAAATCATCGAATTTAAAAAAAAGCGCCCACATGTCCAAAATCACCCAATGGCAGCTAATTTGAGCATTGCCAGCCCCCTGGGTATAAAAGGCAATGCGACCAGCGCCATTTAGTCAGTGTGTTGGAGAGTGTTTAGTGGAGACCTGGCAGTGTAGGTATTGGAGAGAGATTTTTGCGCTTTTTGAGCTTTCTGTGTGTGGATTTCAGTGTGGTGATTTAGCACTTGTAGTTACCCACCTCTGTATTCACACATCTTGAGACCCAACAGTCCTTTTAAGGACTAACCTTCCTTGTGAGACCCAAAATTCCTTTTAAGGACTAACCTCCCTATAAGTCCTTTGGACAATTTTTGTGTTAGACCTTTTAGAGGTCTAGGTGTCCCGTTTTTTTGTTTGTTTCTGTATCTGTGTGTCAGCGTCTGTGTGTTTGTGTAACTGACAGTGCTGCGTTCAGTAGCAATCAGCAGCTTTTGCTGTCTGATCTGCTGTTTGCTGTCAGTCGTGTCAGTTGTTGCTGTTTGTTTCCTGTTTGCTGTCAGTTGTGTGCCTGCCTGGCTCCCCAATAATGTTGTCCAATTGCAGTGGGTCTACTGCTACTCAATGGTGCTGTTCCTACAAACCCTATCTCCTTCCCAGCTTTCCCTTGCACGAAGCATACTCTGAAGCAGAGGGGCCAATGGGGTATGGGGTCTGTCCGGAGGGGCCAAGCCTGCCTGACTCCGCAATAATGTTGTCAAACTGAAGTGAATCTACTGCTACTCACTGGTGCTGTTCCTACAAACCGTATCCCCTTCCCAGCTTTCCCTTGCACGAAGCATACACTGAGGGAGAGAAGCCAATGGGGTATGGGAAAAGCCTAAATAATTATGTCATTTGTAAAGATAAAACACAGATTTGTTTAGTTTAACTTTTTTAGTAAACATAATCACCTTGCTTACATATCAATAATAAGTATAACAATAATAAAATAATAAAAAAAATATATAAACAATAATAATAACAAACATGGTGCTTAACCCTTTCACTGCCAGGAGATTTTCATTTTTTTTTGCGTTAACTGCCAGAAGAATTTTCAGGATTTTGCCCTCAATCGCTTTAGACTAATTTTACAGTAGGAAACCTTGCAGTAAATCAGGAATATTATACATTGTTTTTTTCAGCACAAAGTCTACTTTAATATGGTAACAAAATTTTGTAACTTTTCTGGAAATTTTACTGGAATTATGGGTAAAATATGTAAAAAAAATGAAAAATTTGCAAATTTTCATGGATTTTTCCCATTTTTACTTATAGTTATCTTAAGGTTACACACAAAAATCTTACTGTTTCTAAAAGCTCAGATACTCCCGAGTACAACGATACCAGATATATGTAGGTACCCGACGTTTCCTGTACAGGAGACCCCCCCAAACTAAAACTGCACCTCCTAGAATATTACACCAAATTAAAATGTATAACCACTACTAACAGTTAACATAGAATATCTACCAAATTATCTAAAATATCCCCCCAAGTGAGATATTTTTAGAAACTACACACTCGCAGGATTTTACGAGTGAGGTTAGTTTCGATCAAAATGCAGATACCCGGACGCAGCTCTTCGTCAAATTGTAAGTTACTTTCTCACATTTTCCTTTTTTTCCTCAACTGTAAAATCAGAGACAAAATCAAATGCGAATTTCAGCTAAAAACTGTGGAGGAAAGTTCAAACGCATCTCAAATATGAAAGCCTAACCCCTCCCGAATAAAACGGTATGCCACATTCATGGGTGTACCCAGAGACATGGCTGCCAACTAACCCAGAGCGTGACCAGTGCCAAATGTCAGTAGCAGCAAAAAAAAATTAGCCAGTTTTGTATTTGAACAGTCTGCAGTTTTTCCACAAAACACCCCCCCAACTCAAAAATACCCCCCACAAACTATATATTCCTGAAATCTACACACCTTCAGCTATGTAACGCTGTAGTTCGTTCATTCATACCATCAATGGTGTGGGCGCAGTTCTTCGTAGAAGTTTGCACTTTTACCAGATTTTAAAAAAAAATGAACATCAAACAACGTTCAAAAAGGTCGAAATCATGCCAAAACCCCATGGAATGTAAAAAAAGGTACCAAATATCAATCTCCCAAATGTCCTGAATCAAACGGTATAATGCCATATGTGTGGTTAAACACGCGGACGTGGAAGCGAAAAGCCACAAAGTGAGACAATGCACGATGGCTCAGAAACAGCGAAAATATTTAGCCAACTCCGAATTTGGACAGTCTGCAGTTTTTTCCACAAAAAACACCCCGTAACTTAGAAATAACCCCCACAAACTTATATTCCTGAAATCTACAACACCTTCAGCTATGTAAAGCTGTAGTTTGTTCATTCATACCATCAATGGGGTGGGCGCAGTTCTTCGTAGAAGTTCGCACTTCTGAAAAAATGAACAAAAAACAACTTCAAAAGGTAGAAATCATGCCAAAACCTGATGGAATCTAAAAAAAAGTTACTAAATATCAATCTCCCAAATGTCCTGAATCAAACGGTATGCATATGTGTGGTTACACACGCGGACGTGGAAGCGAAAAGCCACAAAGTGAGACAATGCACGAGGCTCAGAAACAGCGAAAATATTTAGCCAACTCCGAATTTGGACAGTCTGCAGTTTTTTCCACAAAACACCCCCGTAACTTAGAAATAACCCCCAAACTATATATTCTGAAATCTACACACCTTCAGCTATGTAAAGCTGTAGTTTGTTCATTCATACCATCAATGGTGGGGGCGAGTTCTTTGTAGAAGTTCGCACTTTTCTGAAAAATGAACAAAAAACAACTTCAAAAGGTAGAAACATGCCAAAACCTGATGGAATCTAAAAAAAAGTTACTAAATATCAATCTCCCAAATGTCCTGAATCAAACGGTATGCCTATGTGTGGTTACACACGCGGACGTGGAAGCGAAAGCCACAAAGTGAGACAATGCACGATGGCTCAGAAACAGCGAAAATAGTTAGCCAACTCCGAATTTGGACAGTCTGCAGTTTTTTCCACAAAACACCCTGATAACTCAGAAATACCCCCCACAAACTATATATTCCTGAAATCTAAACACCTTCAGCTATGTAGCACTGTAGTTCGTTCATTCATACCATCAATGGTGTGGGCGCAGTTCTTTGTAGAATTTCGCATTTCTACACAATTTTCTGGAAAAATAGAGAAAAATACATTTCAAAGTTACAAAATCACACCAAAACCCCATGTAATGTAAAAAAAACTTACCAAATATCAATCTCCTAAATGTCCTGAATCAAACAGTGTGCCATATGTGTGGTTACACACACTGACGTGGAAGCGACTAGTCAAAATGTAAAACAATGCGCAGTGAGCCAATAACAGCATTTTCCCAGATTTTCCAAACTGAACACCCCTCTAACTTGGAAATACCCCCGCAAAACTATATATTCTCAGAATCTACATACCTTCAGCTACGTAACGCTGTAGTTTGTTCATTCATACAATCAATGGTGTGGGCGCAGTTCTTCGTAGAAATTCGCATTTGTCTGAAAAAATGAACAAAAACAACTTCAAAAGGTAGAAATCATGCCAAAACCCCAAGGAATGTAAAAAAAAGTTACCAAATATCAATCTCCCAAATGTTCTGAATCAAACGGTATGCCCTATGTATGGTTACACACGCAGACGTGGAATCAACTAGCCACAAAGTGAGCCAATGAACAGTGGCCCAATTACAGCAACTTTTCAGATTTGTCAGACTAAACACCCCTCTATATTAGAAATACCCCCCAAAACTATATATTCTTGGACTCTACACACCTTCAGCTACACAATGGTGTGATTCTTTTATGCATACCACCAATGGTGTGGGTGCAGTTTTGTGTACAATTTCGCTTTCTTACCAGATTTTCAGGAAAAATTTATAAAAATACAATTCAAAGTTAAAAATCATGGCAAATTTCCATGTCATGTAAAAAAAACTTGTCAATTATCAATCTTCCAAATGCCCTGAATCAAACGGTATGCCATATGCGTGGATTCACACAGGGACGTGGCCACCAACTAGCTCAAATGGGACGCATGCACCAGTGTAATTACAAGAAAAATATCAAAGTGCTCTGTAATTTCAAACAGCCCCAAAACTTTGAAATGCCCCCCGCAAATAAACCCCCCCACTAAATATCAATCTCCCACATTTTCTGAATCAAACGGTATGCCATATGCGTGGATGCACACAGAGACGTGGCCACCAACTAGCTCAAATGGGACGCATGCACAAATGCAATTACAAGAAAAAATCAAAGTGCTCTGTAATTTGAACAGCCTACACTTTTTCTAAGGAAACAGTCCCGAAACATGGAAATTCCCTCCACAAACTATATATTTTTGGAATCTACACGCCTTCAGCTACGTTACGGTGCCATGCTTTCATACATGCATGAAGAATTCCAGACCCAGCGATCCAAAGAACTCGGTGTTTTTACGAGATTTTGTGAAAAATAAAATGAGATGATTCAAGGGTTGAAATCCTACCTAAACCCACTTGACCAGCAAAAAAACCCACTAAATAGCAATCTCCCACATGTCCTGAATCAAACGGTGTGCCATTTGCGTGGGTGCAAACAGAGACGAGGCCACCAACTAGCTCAAATGGGACGCATTTAGAAGTGCAGTTACAAGAAAAATTTTTAAAAACGCCACAACCCACCCCCCACACACACACTCTCCCCCTTTTAGTGGTATTTTAGTGAAGTCGGTTAGTATGGAGAGTCACACACGTTTTTGCACACTTTACTGATCCTAAAAATTCAATACGGTCTTTATTTGGTACCTCTGCAAAATTTCCTTATAAAATATAGGCTTAGTTTCCCTTGAAATCGAACAAATAAGTATCCGCGTTTACTTTACCGATATCACTGGGGACATTGGGGAGCTTGGAGAAGACAACTTTTTTTTCTAATTTATAGTTTTAGGGTAAAAAAAAAAAAAGGGTGTGTGTATCACTTTAAGAATTTTTTTGTGTGTATTTCCCCTTTTTTTCCCCGATCATTCCCAAAGATAATCATCAGATCATCTTAGGGAATGATACCGAACTTGGAATACGGGCATAAATGCCCGTTTTCCAATTCGAAATCCGATCGGAAAAATCACTTCCCGGAAATCATTTTCCAGGAAGTGATTTTTCATTCATTGGCAAAGATCAATAATTTGGTGATCAGAAGTGATCACCAAATATTGATCTCTGTCCCCATTTTTTTTCTAAGTCTTCGCTAAGTAGCAAAGACTTAGAAAAAATCCTATTTGTGAATGGAACTTTGAGTTCCATTCACAAAATGTATAGAAAAGCTGGCAGCTTGACAGCTTTTCTATACTAGGTACTGCAGCATGATCAAATTGAGATCAAGCTGCAGTACCTCAACTAGACCACCAGGGGCAGTCTCCTACCACTTCAAGGGAGACCCCGGTGAAGGAGGAAGCTCCGTGACGTCACCGGGGTCTCCCTTTCCGCTTCCTCCACGTGGGACCGGCTGCACATCGCGGGACCCGGCTAAAGGTAAGTGTATCTTCCGATCCCCCCCTCGGATTTGGATCAAACCGAGGGGGCATCGAGGGGGCTAGGGGGGCAGTTGAATGCTGCCCCCCGATCGCCCCTAGCAGGGGCCAATTTTTTTTCAGCTGCAGGGAAGCCACAGATCGTATATTCACGATCTGTGGCAGTTAAAGCATTCTCTGCACAGATCGTGAATATACGATCTGTGGCAGGGAAAGGGTTAACAAAAAAAAAACAGCACCTATTTCTTTAAAATTTCGTGCTTAATGCGCAAGATGTCCCTGTGCATGGAGAGCAAGCGCCCCTCTATGCGCCTCTGCCTGCTCTCCAAGCGCCTCAGACGCTTGGTGGGGGTGCTGGTGGAGGTGACCCTCCCTCCTCTGCATCACTGGCAGAAATTGATTCCTCATATGCAAATTTATATATTAAAAAAGTAAATTTTAATTATAAATAATAATAAAAATAATAATAAAAAATAATGTAAATATTGTGAATATTTTTCATGTGTACTAACATTAACTAACAGTTACATTTACTAATACTAACACTAACTAACATTAAGGGCTAGGCCACACTAGCGCATTTTTCATGCATTCACGTTTGCGCCCGCGATTTTTGCTAAAATGGAAATCGCGGGAACGCGAAAATTCCCACAAGTTCCGATGCGATTGCGCGTCCGTTCGCGTTTTGGTAACGCATGCGTTCATCATTTTTGGTGCTTTAACTCAGCGTTTCCATAACGTGAAATAGCGAAAACGCATACGCAAAACGCGAACGCACAAGAAAAGCGCACACAGTCGTGTGCGATAACGCTCGCAATTTTGTGCGCGATTCCTGTGCGTTGCAGTGTGGCCTCAGCCTAACTTCGTATAATGGTGATACTTAGACAGAGCTTGTCAGAAAGATCTGCCGCATAACCGCCTGATTAGTGGTGCAAAAGGGGGTGTTTTATACAACTCAATCACAGATAAAATTTAATATATAAATGTGATACTTGCCTTGGACATTCTGCTGGATGTCCTGGACGTAGTTCTGTCTCTGCCGTTTGAGGTCTGACCACCTCTTTTGGAGCTGAGAAGTGGTCAGATCAATGCGAAACTGCGCCCGCAGTTTCGCCTGCAGGTGGCGCATTATGCCCTTAATGTTGGGGGTGCCGATTGCCATCCCATCATAACCCAGCCGGGTGAGATATTCCACCATCAGTCGCTGCCATTGCATGGTGGCCATGCTTTCTGGTGGGGAAAGTAATGGTGGAATGACTACACCCACTTTCCAGGCTTGATTTTAGATCCTGGATTGCATATAGAAGTCAATGGGAAGAAGGGAATTATGATCGAATGTCGAAATCGAATCCGCAAGTAAAATGTACATGGTATCTAGGCGCGAACGCGAATCCGCTAATAAAGGGTCCATTGAAACCTATACGCGAGCATCGAATCCGCGAGTAAAATGTCCATGGTATCTAGGCGCGAACGCGAATCCGCGAGTAAGGGGTCCATTGAAACCTATACGCGAGCATCGAATCCGCAAGTAAAATGTACATGTATCTAGGCGCGAACGTGAATCCGCGAGTAAAGTCTCCATTACAGCCTATATGCGAGCATCGAATCCGTGAGTAAAATGTCCATGTTACCTCGAACGTTCGAACGCGAAAGCGCGAAAGTAGCGCGCGTGAGAGTACAATCGATTTTACGAAAGTCCTGGATATTGGAACATGCTCCTCAGACCATTTCCCAGGTCCCACAGCCATTTTCATTAAGTTACCATTAATATTTTAGTTGTATTTGACTCGAACTTTTCGAACTATTTGCCTCCCATAGACATTAATGGGTCCGTTTTCGAACTTTCGAACTTTTGAACTTTCCCAATAGTTTGAAAGTTCGAAAACGGACCGAACTTTCAATAGTTCGACCATCTCCATTTTATGCTCAGTGAAGAGCTTTTTGCTCCTTTTGGCTCCTCTCTCCCTAAGCTTTCTAGCTTCCTTTTCTACTGTACGCCCAAGTCCTACACCATAGAGCCCTTTCACCTTCACTTCTTCCTTTTTCCTGTGGCCTCCTTAATACACGCTCTCTTGCTAACAAACACACCTTTATTTATGACCTGTTCTGTTCAAACGCCTTTCATCTCCTGGCTCATACGTAGACTTGGATCTCACACCATGAAACTGCGGTTGAAGCTTCGATTACGCATTGGGAGTCTATCTTTCTCTCATTCACCTCGTTCCTCAGGAAAGCTCTTCGGGGCAGGGATCTCATTCCTAATGTGTCATGGCTTGTTGCACTTATATCAATTTATACATAATTTATAAATATATGCTTTCTTAACCAATGTATGAAATTGTATTTAATTTAATTTTTATCTATCTGTATAATGGCTTGCACTTATCCCCTTGTTTGTATGCTCTGTATTTTTTAATGTACAGCGCTGCGTACTGAAGTGACACTATATAAATAAAATTATACATACATACATACAACAAGTAAATTGTAAATCAAATTAATATTTGCTGCGACTACTCTTTGCCTTCATGCATCAATTCTTATATCTACATGTGCACAAACAATTTTCTAGGATTATAGTTAGGTGATTAATAACCATTTTTACCAAGTAATACTGAGCACAACAACTACATTAGCAAGGTCTCTCCCACGAAAAGGTTTTAAAGAAGATTAGGGATTCAGACATGCTATTCAGACTCTTTTGAGGAAGCACAAAGAAATGGGCAACGTTGAAGGATATGCCGTGGATGGCCAAGGAAACTGTGGCTTTTGAAAGAACCACCGTAAAGCAACTTTTCCTTCCAAAATCTGTAGAAATCCATCAGAGCTGTAGAGTGTTTAATAATGGTCAATAATGAGCATCTGCAGGCAACAGTAAAGCATGGTGGAGGCTCATTGTTTGGGGCTGCATTTCTGCAAATAGAGTTGAGGATTTACAGTGGCCTCAATGCTGACAAATACAAGCAGATAGGTATCCATTATGCAGTAACATAAGAAAAGTGTTTCATTTGCCCCAAATTTATTCTGCAGCAGGACAATGACCTCAAACTTACACACACTGTTATTAAGAACTATCTTCAGCATAAACTAGAACAAAGAGTGCTGGTGATAGTATGAGCTTGATGGAAAAGTGCACTGATCCCAACAACTTTGAGTGTGTCTGGAATTATATTTACACAAAATCTGTGGTCAAATCGTTAAGATGTTTGAAACAACCTACCTGCCAAGTGTGCAAGTCTACCTAGACGAAATTATACTGGTTTGAAGGCAAAGGGCAGTCACACCAAATTTTGATTTATATTTCTCTTTTGTTATTCAACTTAATTATTAATCGATAATAAAATAAACATTAGCATTTCTATTTGTGTTTATACACACATGCCTAAAATATTTTATATATATATAAGGATGGAGCTGGTTATATTGGTTAAAAGGGAAGATACCACAGCAGCACAACTATTGAATTAAGAGGCATTTATGATCTTTGGAATGCAAAGGTGTATATTTGGGGAGATTCATCCAGAGCTGCAGCTGCTCTGGGTATATCAACATTAGATAGATTCACCAATGGCTGTGCAGCTCTGAGTAAACCTTCTGTGAGTATTTAACTCCAGGTATAAGCTGGTGTTAAACTTTCACGTAAGTACAGCTGCACAACTGCTAGTGAATCGCTTGTGCTTGCTGCAGTTGTCTTTTGTGATATTCGCGCAGCCTCCACAAGCAAGGGATTAAAGATATGATAACCGATTTGCATGGCTACGGTTCTGTGAAAATATGAGTAATTGCGGTCTTTTTATTTATTATGTATTCCAGATATCATATGTGATTTGGGAGATTGGTTGTTTTGGACATTATATTAATTAATTGATTTATTAATCAACAGATTAATTAATTAAAACAGATTTATTAATAATAATTTATATAATTATAATTTATATAATAAATTAATTAATAAAAAAACAGATTTATTAATTAACATAATAATACTGTTAAAAATATAAATTATCTATTAAAATAATGAGCAAAGAGATCTACGGAATAAAGGGTATCTCCACTAAAAAAAATCTCACATTCCTTTTGTAGTTTAATTGAAAAACAGGAGGTAAAGGAGCTATCTCCTACCTCCTGTTTTTCAATGAAACCAGCAGGAGACAGGAGTGAACAGAATAAATGCACCTGCGATTGCGCTTCCTCTGGTTCTGTAACCTATAGGACTATAGCCACACTCCCTACCTTTTACTGGCTGACTAACTTACTGTATAATACTAACTCTACTCCTGTTTTTTTGCAAGTATTATATATTTCTTAGAGGTTTCTATATGTTATGTCTATATGTTTAGAACCCTTAAATGTGATTTCTGCACGTCTATTTAACAACACATATTAGGTGAAAGGAAAAAGGATTTGACATCTAAAACATGCTCTCATTCAGGGCTGTGCTAAAACCAGATTCAATTTGACACCTGCACCTCTGCACTATGTTGTTACTAGAAGTGTACCTATTAAAAGATTCATGTTGGAATGTATAGTTAGAGAATCAGCTGTGCATTTGCACTGATTAAGTAATATGAAATGCACTAGGAATCCGAATGACAGATGACAGTAACTTGAAGTGCAACAGTAAACAATGCACAAAGGGAAAATAGGCAAAACTATATATTGCTTTATTAATTAATACATAATAGAGATATACATGTATACATGGCTACTAGTTATAGTTAGCAAATTAATAAAAACAGCAGACAAATAATCACAGAGCTTAAAGGACAATTATATTCACCTTCTCCTCCATACTCTTCTACCATACCCAGGGTGAGGTATGTAGCAGTTGTAAATACTTACATTAAGTTTCCCTCAGCATTCTGGTTCTTTTCCACAGTCTGCAATATAGCCAATGGGTATACATGCTCTGCAAAGAATTTGGTATTTTGTTTATGATCCGTGATGCATGTAGTAGGACCCTCCCCTATAGGGATGGGTCTTCAAGCGGAAGCAGATATGAACTAGCATCAAGTCAAGCCTCTGATTAAGGGCCTACAATAGCCCGAAACCCAGGCAACTGAGCAAGTTTTCCTATGTTACTTCAGTGTTTGCATAATAAAAGTTTTTACTTGAAAGAGTGATCAGATCCTTTTATAGTGTAGAGATGGCCGAACTTCATAAAGTTTGGTCTGCTTTAAACCTCTATATTTATAATTTTATAATTTTCAAAAAGCTAACCTTAAAATTCAATGGGATCAAATTCCCAGACCTGGTTTAACTTTGACTCCAGCATCCATGACTGACGCTACTACCCAGTGACGAAGATTTTGCATCTAAACCAAACAATTACGGTAAGTTAAAAATATATTGAGATACCGGTAACTGCTAAAAATATATTGAGATAACTGCGCTAATATGCACACCTAAATCAGATATAGGAGGAGTGTCGGGGAGACTGTCAAAGGAACTAGAAAATGGTGAGTTATTGCATGAGTTTAATGTCTCTTTAAGGGCTTTTACTGATTTATTCTTCCAAGAACTTTCAACGCTAAGTTTGACATTCAGTTTCCCACAGATTAGTATAACTTTTATGTGTGTTTCTTTAAATTAAATAATCTCATCACGTATAGTATATGATCTTAGTATTGCTTTTTTAACTTTTCTTTATTTGCTTCAAATGTGTGTACATTCACACTTTGTATATTCTGCTCTTTACTTATTCTGTGAAGCATACTAACTAACTGTAAATTATATGGAAGAGATCTATTGATTAAGAACATTGGCAATGTGAAAGAAATTCTGCCTCCTCACACTGTATAGAATGAATTTTAATTAAATAAGATAACAATACAAGAATTACAAGCAAATGAAAATGGACTATGTATAGCTCCCTTGTATTATTATAACGCAAAAATAAAATAGAATGATTCATTTTCCAATTCAGCAACAAAATAATCGCCCAGTACCTTAACTTATAAAGTCGTATAGGAGTAATAAATCCCATGGTGCTAAAGCCTCAATCTATACAATTTAATGAGCAATGGTTGATTTGTTCCTGGTATAGATTGATATATTTATATTTGTAATCTAAAATATCATAAATATAGTCATGGAATTTTTTTCGGTTTACCTCTAAAGACAAGGATGATCAAATCTGTAATCACTCCTGGCTTCAAGGTTAGATTTGTTTTGAAGGATGTTAATAACAGTGTTGTATATCAAATATAACATTTCAGATCCAAAGCTACGTACCCAAGTGAAATTTTTTTTAGTTTAGATTCTATCATTTTAATTTGAAGGCCCTAAAATCCCAGAAATGGACAGAGCTACTGTGCTTTTTGGTATGCCGGATTATGATTTAGATCTTGTATGGAAGTATATGCAAAAAAGGGTATAATTAATTATAATTAGCCCTGTCACTATCAGGGCGATGCACCGAGCGCCGCTATCGGCAACCGGTGCAAACAGCCCGGCGATGTTATATGCCAATAGCGGCGCTCGGAACATCGCTACTTGGCGCTGTTCTATTCCGGCACTTTCAACGCCAGCTATTAGCTGGCGTTGAAAGTGCCGCAATAAAATGCCGTTTTCGGCATATAACATCACTTACGGCGGCTGCGCTGTTAACTTTCGCGTTAGCCACGCAGCTGCTGCAAGGAAGGAGTTAAAGTCACGCTAACCGGTATAACATCAGTTAGCGCAACTTTAACGCCAAATCAGGAGCAATGCGCCCGTTGGTGCATCGCCCTGTATATGTTTAAGATTAGTCTTAAATTTTCTTAGGGCTTGTTGCCCCACTCGTTTGACAAAGGCTACTTCTTTTGCTTCAATTACACTTTACATTTACGTTTTTGTTACTTTTGATGTACAAAACATTATATAGCACATATCAGAATTTTATTTGTTGTCTCTTTTTTTTTGTTCATTTTTTGTTTTTTGTTGGTTCAGTGATTTGTTTTTTGAAATTGAGATCTACTGTTCAAAATGTGTTAGACTACTGTACATTAATACAAATAACATGGCATTTTGCTCCTGGTATATTTTTAACATCCACTGCCAAAAAAATGGCTAAGTTTAGTCTAATAATTGTCCTAAACTTTATTCTTTCTAATGAGTTTTTAATTATTCTAAAATGTGATTAAAAGGCATGCCAACACTTTAAACTTAATTTTACATACAGTAGTGCTTAAGCATGCCCTCAAAGATATTTAAGAACTACGTAATATTAAGTTTTACTGGATAAATCCCCTTTAAGAGTGGTCATCCAGAAACTGTATGACAGAACTCAGACAATGCGAGCCATCAATAGTGCACAACCTTTAAAAAAGGATTTCTTAGAAGCAAAACTCACTATGGATGATCAAATTAGAAAACAAACAGGGAGATTCAATAAAAGTTCTTATTGTTTAAAATGGTGCTACTTTTGCCCCAACCAATTAGATGTTAGC
This sequence comes from Hymenochirus boettgeri, assembly GCA_019447015.1. Classification (NCBI taxonomy): domain Eukaryota; kingdom Metazoa; phylum Chordata; class Amphibia; order Anura; family Pipidae; genus Hymenochirus; species Hymenochirus boettgeri. The sequence continues at coordinate 259,566,086 of CM033469.1, read as the reverse complement.
TTTCAAATGTTAAATAAGTTCTGATTGGTTGGGGCAAAATTAGCACCATTTTAAAGGATAAGAACTTTTATTGAATCTCCCTGCTTATCGTTAAAAATGGTGCTAATTTTGCCCCAACCAATCAGATATTTTGCAGTGTGAAGTGCATTTTATTATTTTATCTTAACAAAGATTTAAGGGGAAAATATAAAAGATAGAAATTGAAGAACAAAGGCTTATAAAGCGATTTAAAATAATAAAAGTTATGTATCTTTTAGAGATATGTAAAAAGCTTAATGGATAAAAGATATAATGTTACATAGTTGATTACATTATTAAAATACTGACAGTAAAGAAAGAGTTTGGAAAAGCAATTACAATTGATATGAACATAAGGAAGAGTTATCCTTAATTCTCAGCAATATAATAGGAATGTTCATGCAGAAAATCACATTCAGCTATTAGTGGTTTCACTGTTAATCTGAGAAAATGGATTTCAATTTCAAATATCATTTGATAGATACTTATAAAGAAATGTGCTTTTATTGCTTACATCAATTTGTTTTAAGATTCATGTTCAAAATTTTGCAAATTATGTATAGGCATAATCACAATCAAGATATAGTTAGTATAATATAATGATAAACATTTTTTGGGGATAGTGACATGTTCCCCAGACCATTTCCCAGGTGCCACAGCCATTTACAGTAGTAAATTGTTAGTTTAGCTGTAAATCACTCGGATTTTTCGAACTATAACTCCCCCATTGACTTGAATAGGTCCGAATTCGAACGGACCAAACTTTATATAGTTCGGCCATCTCTAGTTATCACTGATTTATAAATTTTAAAAAGTCCAAATATGGTGAAAAGGAGGCTATAACAAAGGCAAAAAATGTAACAAACCTTTAGAAATATGCCCCTAAGTATATGCAGCAAACTGAACATGATTTCTAGTGCACAGATGATTAATACAAGGAAGCTATCATGCTACAGCTAAGAGATCCTGCCAATCTCAGACACAAAACAGGGATTTCATTGCAGTGTGTTTGCAAACTTATTTCAACACTCCTGTCCCTGCCAATTACAAATGTCTTTGCTTTTTGTGCAAAAAAAGTAATCTTTGCAGTTTATTTCTTAACCAACATGGGTGTAAGATAAAAAAATGAAGTAAATCTGGAGATTTTAACCTGCAACCTCATTCTAAAAGCAGAGAATTAGTCCACTAACCCACAAGAGTGGAAACATATACATTTTGTATATTTTGAAACTTTATTTTTTGCTAGGAAAAGAATAGAAACAGAAAAAATCAGCTGAATATTAATACTAGTATTGTTCGTGGTAGGCTGTTTTTGTACCACTCTGTGATTAAGGACCGTGAATAATGGGGCCAGTACATGTACATTAATGCAGCTTACTGTAATAATATCTTACAATGCATGTGTGTTCTGGGGAGGAAAGTTTTCACATTAAAGGTAAAACAAAACAAGTTTAGTAGCCCGAAAGCCCTCCATAGAACACTAAACACTAAACTAGCATTTATTCCTTGGGCAATGATATCCTATCAAAGGAAGCATATTAAACACATCAAACATACTTGTGGGATTTCACAGTTTATCAAATAACCTTTTGTATATAAAAGAAAAGTCTGCATTTTGTTTTCTTTAAGTAACATCTAAACTGATAAATTGACAGATTGGCTATATAATAATAATTTCCATGCCTGTTTATATCTTTTCTTCAAAACCATAGACTATTTTGAGATTTTCCACAAACATAGACTCATCAAAAAAGAACCAAAATGGGGATTTAATACCTCGTGAAATCTAAATGATAGAATACTTGGGTTGTAAATTGTGCTTCATATTTATTATATTTGTCTGTGTGTGTGTCTATCAATATTTATCTTTCTATTAGTCAATCAAATCAAAATTACCTTTATTTGGATGAAGTTAAGTTAAATGATTATATTACCAAAGCAAAATAAAAATGAGGAAAACAAGGTAATATGGGTAATAAAAGGGTTGAGTCTTTGGATATAGAAGAAGTAAGGGTTTACTGGGAAATAGTTTGTGGCCATTGAGTTTATTTATTCTTCTTTCAGTCTGTGTCTGTGGAATTCTTCTTGCCAAGCAGGAAGTAGCATGTTCTTTCTTCTTCTAAATGCTAAAGTCTATGAGAAAGTTTAACGATTTCTTGAAGTGGGTGTGCCCTTATTGTTGCGTATTTGGGGCATTTCAGCAGGAAGTCATCCAGAGTCCTCTGGTCACAGAGATGGCATTGTCTGATCTCCCTTGCTTTGTATGTTTGTTTGACTTGATTTCTGTGGGATTTTCCAGATATGAAGCCAGTCGGCGACGAGGCCAATAGGAAGGCATTTAACACAGTGACTGGTGTTAACCCATGTGTATGCATTTGGTCAGGGGTCGTTCTCCCATTCACTAGGCGGATCAACGAAGGACCCCGACCAAACGCATACACACAGACGATTCTTGGCCAAAATGGCTGTCTGTCGCGGGTAGCTCTCGGTGTCTGGGATCATGGATCGTTGGCAAAATCGGATGTGTGTACGAACCTTTAGTATAGATCCTTGAAATAGTGCAACTGGATTTTGCCATTTTGGATGTGCTGTTCTGTGCCCATTTCTTCGAAAAGTTTATATTTATACTATGTAACATCACTTCACGTTCATCGTCAAGTTTTGTAAATATCTATATGTTGACATATGTTGTCAAATTTACAGGGGGAACTTTTTTATGTGACTGTGAATTCAAAAAGTGGTTGCAGTAGCAGGGAAAATTTGATCTACACAATCATTGGATTATTCTAAGATGAGTATGTCATTTTCCCTTATAGAGACAGTTATGGTTAACATTAATGCTTGGATCTGCCAAATTATTTGTGGACGTGCGTATCTTCTTCTAGCTGGAGAAAGTAGTTCAAATAAAATCTTTCTTGCTTTAAATTTGGCAAGTGGAGGTACTTTTTTTAACGGCAGGCACAAGGCTTTACTGTGTGGTTTAATCTGTACAATTGATTGGATGTGTACATTATCATCCTGCAATCTTCCACCCTTTTTGGCTTTGACATTCATTTTATGTGATGTAACTGCATATAAATTTATTATTAAATGCATCAAAAAACACTGTTTTCCTCGGTTACTACTACAAAAACTTACAGAACCAGATGAATCCATCACTGACAATCACATCATTATCATACTAGCAGCTGTCATTTTCCAGTACACAGGGTATAAAAGAACCAAGATTCCCAGGAGAAGAAAAAAATAACAGTACATCAAGAAAATTGGAGCAAAGAACACGCTAGAGCATAATAGTTGACGGAAAAGAAGATTCAGTTACACTACCCAAGTAAACTGTCATGCAGAAATAATTATACATTTCCTATATGCAGTAATGGTTGAAAATCTATCATGTTTCTTTTTTAAAATACATTTTAAGAGCTCCTGAACAAGATTAATAAATTAAGGCTTTTCTGATTATTCCAAAGCAGGAGTTTAAATTGCTATAGCGCTGCATATCACAATCAGATTACAGTAGATGGCTGACTTTAGATGACTATAGCCACTCTTGTTACCCTAGCCTAATACATTTCTCATAAAAACATTTCTCAAAAAAAAATGCAATCATTTAAGAAAGGAATAATATAGTTTTTGAAAAAAAGATATAAGATGGAGTTCCATTACTATATAGGTTTTGTATACCAAATGTTTTATTATTGAGGATTTATACAGTGCCAACATATTGGCACTTTACAATTACATTGATACATTCAAATCAGCCCTGCCCCGAAGAGCTTACAATCTAAGCACTTTATTTTACACATACAAACTATCAGCATGCTTTTATGATTGTAGGGGAATCTAGAGTGCCTGAAGTATAACAAATCGGGGTCCCAAAGGGACGAGGTGCTCATTGTACCATTTAGGAGGAAACCAATAGTAGTTCAGATGTGGGAGACAGTTCAGAGAGTTAAGGTTCATACACACATTCGTGTTTGGCCACATTATCGCCCAAAATGGCCACTCGTTCTGGGATCTTCCCGGTGGATCAAACAGCCTTTTTTGGATTTTAAAGTGCCCATACACGGACGTTTATCAGCCGAAACGGTCGCTCATACACATTGTGCGTCGCAGGTCGGCACATGCGATCACACGTGTGTACGAACCTTAAGAGCTGGATACTGGAAAGAAAGGAGGAACTAGATACTGAAAACAATGAAGGTAGCTGGATTCTGGAGTCACGGAAGGCAGCTTGATACTGGAAACAATGGAAATAGCAGGATACTGGAAACAATGGAGTAGTTGGATAATGGAACAATGGAGGTAGCTTGTACTGGAAACAACGGAGAAGCAGTGGCAGGAAACAATGGAAGAGCTAAAGCTATCCTGAACTGACAGCAAGTACAGCCAGGAAGAGGGGATTACGAATAGGCACTTGTGGAAGGGGAGAGCAGCATGACATTGTGAAATCATGCCACTGATATTGCTGTCCAATGCTGCCTACATCACCCCCACCGGAGCAGGGCAGGAGTGAGACAGGTAAGTTCCTTACACTGTAGGAAACCCACACAGAGGGAGAACATACAAACCCCTTGCAACTGTCTCCTAGAGATGATTTAAACCCACAGTATGCCAAACAGTATGCATGTTTATGCACTTCATGTGTCATAAGTAACTAGGTTTCACAAATATATATAATAAATATGTATATGTGTGTGTGTACAAATAAAGCTTCCATCTCATGTCACACAGGCTGTCTATGTGTGTATCAATAAAGAATATTAAAGTACAAAAGTAACTTAAATCTAAGACGACCTTTTTTGCGATCTATAGCCCCTAGCACTGTGTAGCACTTGTTCTAAGTGGTGGTATATCTGCTGATTTGTTGATAGGAAGGTATGATTTATTTTAATGTTCCTGCTATCAAAACAGTACAGTTTGTTACCCTTTCTATTTAGAATCTTTTCTATCAGACAAAGTGGCCTGGGTGTCCTTCCGTATCATAATAGTTCATATTTCCTCTTTTTCAATGGCAGTTAACTGCTAAATCATAAGCAGAATGGATCCTAATAGCGGGCACTTTAGGATTATACACATTCTAAACATTGTGCTCATGCAATATCGGGCAAATGTAGTACTAAAAAAGTTGCTTCTTACCTGCCCTAGATCCCGCAATACTTTAAAGTCCCTCATGAGACTTACTAGTATAGTATTTGAGGTTGAATAAAGATACATGTCCACCCAGTCCAACCCATCTAGCAATATCCTCATTTCCTGCATTACATTTGATCCAGAGGAAGGCAACAAATACCACCAAATTTATGAAGGGGAAAAAATTTCTTCATGACTCCAAGTGGCAATCAGAAATTTCCCTGGATCAACTCTACTTTAGGTATCAATACTAGAAACCTGCAACATTCCTTGTTTGCAGAAACTTATCCAGCTTTTTTTTTTAAACTGACCAATGAACCTGCCATAACAACATCCACTGGAAGACAGTTCCATAGCTTTACCTTTCTCACAATGAAAAATCCTTTCCAAACTGAAAGCCTAAACCTTTTTCTTCAAGTTTTAAGGGATGTCCACGTTTCCTTTGACATGCTCTATTGGTGAACAATGCCCCAGATAGTTTATTGTATGGCCCGTTAATGTATTTATACACAGTAATCATATCCCCACGCAAGCGCCTTTTCTCCAGCGTACATAATTCAAAGATGTCCTTTGGTACACAGGACTCCAAAATTGCACTGCATATTCCAAATGAGGCCTTACAATGCTTTGTAAAGAGGGAGAATAACATTTTCCTACCTTGAATCCATACCTCTATTTATACAAGACAATACCATGCTGGCTCTGGCTGTTGCCACCTGGCACTTCTTGCTTCCTTTAAGTTACTGCACTAACTTAGCTGCACTATTTCTAAAATTCTGGAAAAGGCACTTCCAGTGCAAAATTACTGCAAAACCCATGCTAACCTGATATTATATTTTACACTAATTTCAACCAAAAATGGATGATATTCCATCAGCCCCCAAGGGTCTTATTCAATAAGGTAGTGAACAATGTTGTCCATTTTCCTAATCTGCAGCAACCAATCGGATGCTATTAAAAGATTTCTAATGGTGGCAGACCAGTAAATAGGTATAATCTGATTGGTTGTGACAAATAACAGCTCATGCAATTTTTTATACCTCTTATTGAATAAATCTGTAAATATATTCTTCGGAAAATAACTCAATATCTGATTGAAGAATTCTCTTTTCTCTTTGCGTGGATTAATTACAATTGTAGTAGAGAATTGTACTGTGTTAGCCATTGATGAAAGCAAAGACATTTTGGATCTAAAATAATACCTTTAATAATACTATTTTTACAGTCACGGTCATAAAATTACAATCGCGATTGTACATTTAGGATCAAAGTCAGAATTGTATGATCACCCATAAAATACCATTGCAGTAGTCTACTACCACATTGTATTGTATGTCCGGGCGATTATGTACAACCATGGTTGTAAATGTGCGGCTGCAGTCATACTTTTATGCTAACCCGCAGTATCGGAAAAAACATGCCTCTTTGTGTGAGGATTTGGAATCAGATGAGTTGCAAGTCCTGCTGATTATAACTAACTTGAGTTGCTAATTATGATTTTTCTTGAGTTACAGCACGAGAGCACTGCAAAGCCAAAAAAAAAATCATCAATATTTATATTTTATTATGTATGAGGTTTCTGATTATACAAACCTACTTTATAATTCATTAACCCTTTGGATGTAACCATCCAGTGCCCCCTTAATTATGAAGGTCCCCAGGAGAGCACATTCACTTTATTATTAGCTCTTAGCTGCACTTTAAGTGATTAGCAAGGACTTCCCCAAGCTTCTAATAGATTATTTACTGTAGAAACCACAAGTTAAAGGAACATTTATGAATACTGAAGTTAAAATATTGATGCAAACAGATTATTCTCACTCTTGGGGCCATACATGTTATTTTGACTTAATTTCATTTGACCATTAAAATCCCAGCTAAGTTGTGCAATAAAAGACTAAGGAACGAACTTGGTGACTGCTGCATTGGACTATATCTCATACTACTCACACTGCTTTGTGATCCACTAAACACTACAGTTTGACCACTCAAACCTGTTAGAGAAAGATAAAGGAGAAGCAAAAAGATTATTTTACAAACAGAAATTAATGGGATTTTTGAAATGATTTCCCCTTATGCCTTCAGAAGAGGGTATTACCATTTCTATTCAACTGCATGACTAGAGCTAGCATACATTTAAATTACCTAACTCTATTTTTAATGCAGCAGGATTTGGTGCTAAACTCAAAAATATGTAGGGGATGATGCAATAAAAGGGGCAAAACGTTTCTTGTGCTATTATTCTGCGCAAAACCAAGTAACCCTGTAAAAAGGTATCATCTGATTTCCTGCAAATTAATAGCACAGACAAACTTTTGAATCTCTTATTGCATCATTCCATTAGTGTCAGTAGAACAGTATGTGTAGTGTGTTGGGCAAAATTTATTCTGAAGGGACAGGTGTAACAATAACATGTAATTTTCCCTTATACAGGCCCATGTAATAGTAAAAGTTATGTTTTACCTGACCGGCACGGGATCCTGGTCAGGAAAGACAAAACTTTTTTTGCATTACATGAGCCTTGTACACCACTGTAGAAATGGCGTTAAGATTTGCCAAAATTGTTGCACTAATCTTAACTTAGCTATTAGTACATTGGCTTAATATTAACCTACACTAATCCAAAAGTACATCGGGTAGCATGGGTTTAGCGCTAATTTCGGCCAAAAAGAGCCAATATAGCATCAGCCCCAGAGTGTGTTTATTAAAGGTCAAAAGTGAATTAAGGGGATTGCATGTTTTGTCACAGCAGATTTTCATTTATATATCTGTATAACTTTACATTCTACTCTTCCTTCTCTAGTGGCTGTGGCACAAATTGTAAAAAAAATGCAGAAGCTGCTGCTGACATTTCAGCTGGATAATATGCTCTGTGGATAAATGCATCAGAAAATGATTCACTTAGGGGCATATTTATAAAAGTGCGTTTACTTTCCGCAGCCATCATTGGTGCTGTTTCCACCAAAATTAGACTTAACGCTATCTATAAAGCAGCGATATCCGGTGATGGAAAGTCATTATTGCTGTGATAGCCGTTTCACATATTGCAGCAACTCAATCGTATTTATAAAGCTGCGGTAACTGCGTTCTTGCGGTAAGTTTATGGCTCTTTCAATTTGTTAAATTTGGGGTTCTGGAAACAGCCGAACTTAGCACTGTTGGGTGTGTGGGGCTGCTCGGAAGGGGGTGTTGTCGCAGGATCTAGAAAAAGGAAACCACACATTAAAGCAGAGCTATGAGCATGAAGTTATAACTCTCAGGGTGTTGTAACTTTGGGGGAGACACAATATATTTACAGTATCTGCGCTCATTTCAACTATGTATTATCCTATTAACATAAATTGCGCATGTATTACTTCTACTGACCCTAAACCTCAAATGAAACTTGGATTATATGCTTACATGCTACTGCTTATTAAGGGTAAAGGCAGAAGCAAACTAGGACTAGAGTGATTGGAGCACAAAGAATAACACCCAGTTTATAGTGGAGGTATATGAAGCCACTGGAATCTTTTTGTATATGGCTGTCTTTTTCCGACACATTGTATTCACACTAAGAGTTCAGACTGTTGTATTGTGCAGAATTAAAGATATTTTATCACCAATGTATACTAGTAGAGCTGTGTTCTAAAATCTGAACGTTCTGTCGGAACTGAGCGGATCGTTCGGATATCAGAACTTTGGAATGTGTTTTCGAGGGTTACCAAATGTACGAGCTTATTTTCTGTAGCCCTCAAAAATAACCTTGTATGTTTGATAACCCTCAAAAATACAATCAGAAACTCAAAAGTGGGGGGGGGGGGTTGAGGGTCATTGAACAAACATGTTTATTTAAGGGTTAATGAAAATAGCCTTTTACATTTGGTAACCCTCGAAAATACATTCCGAACCCTCCGAAAGTACGTTCCATTTTCGGATTTTTCCCGAGTTCTGTTAATCTGAAAACTGAACAAAACTTCAGAGTTTCGAACATCTCTATAAATTAGTGGTGTAAAAACAAAGTGTAAGCTTAAGCTGCAAGATGATTATACTGTATGCACCCAAGAGGTGGCACCCTCCACCCTTTTAGTTCCCTAGCAGTTCACCTTGGTTGCTTATGCCTAGATATGGCCCTGATTCAAAAAAATTTAACTTTACTGTACACGTTGTTATAAATGCCTTGTTTAAGGTACAATGAAGTCTGTAGTGAAGGGCCAGAACTTTTCAAAAACAGAATATGAAAATTATTTCTTTTATCTTTATGACAAGATGATTCTTAACGATTAAACGACTTAAACGATTTCAGAAAACCAATAGAAAAGCAAATATTTTCAGGAATTTCTTGCTTGAAGAGTTTTATCATCTTCAGCTGACTAACTGAATTCTTTCTTTCTTCATTATTTCAAATGCTTTAATCACATTAAACTTTATGGAGGCCATAAACATTATGGATCATTTTATCCTCCATTTTTCACTGTTAAAATTTAACTATATTCACTTAACTTACATACAATGGCAGAGGCAAATTTGAGTTAAAAATCTAGGAAACCTTTACTGATTTGTTCTGTAAAATTGATCTGCGTCTGGAGGAAAAATATGCATCTGCCTTCTTTCTGGCATGGGCTTCTGCTGCTTATCCAAACCTTGATAATAGCAGTTTAATTTCCTATGGGACGAGGTTAAGGGGAGGTGGCGCTGAGTGCTAACTGTTGTTTCTTTATTGATTTTTACCTTTTAACTGCATTCATTCCTTAGAACTAAGGTACATTGGGCCAGTTTAATAAAAAATGTATTAGCATGAACGGCACAAAAAACTGGAACTAAGCTCAGTAGGTAATAATCTGTATATCACAAAAAATTCACTTTTCATTATAATAATGACAGTAGTTTTTTTATAAGCAATATGTATATATATGTAAGGGGAGTGTAGCTGAACCTCCAAATTTGAATAGAAAAAAGGAACACGGCACTCACTTATTCAGTTCCATGTGTTTATTCGGTAAATCACCTAACACATCAACACTGCAACGGGCAGTTTTGGGGGCTCCTCACCCTCGTCAGGCAATACAACCATATATAACAGGACTTATTTAGGTTGGTCAAAATACAGGAGAGCCTTTGTTAAAGATTTATGGGGGAATGCAGTAAGTTTTGGATGCTTTACTTTCCTGGCTGAGACCTACGGTCACAGTCAGGTAAGGTCCAAGTTATGCGCTGGGATAGAACCCCATTGCTTTACACATTAAGTTTTGTGCAACATGGTAGTGTATTACATTGGGTGCGCTGCTTAATGTCCGAGCATTTTTGGACTTAACACAGACTCCACAAAGAGAGTTTAAAACCCGGATAGTACACTGGGTAATGTGGGTTTTACATTTTATTTTACAATAAGGATTATTCTTGCATCTTCTTTTTAGGATTTATGTTGAAATATTACTATTTTGCTTTATGACTGTTCCAATTCTATCTTGGCCTTTAAAGTTAATTAAAGTAAAATTCTAATATTTTTATATTAAGTAGATTAACATTGCCATGTTGGGAAATAAACAAATTTAGATTATGCAGCTTAAACTTATTTCTATTTTCTAATGAAATAATATTTTCCCAAAAAATTTTACTACATTTTAATTGGTTCAGTTGAGAAACAAGTTATTAACAAGTTTTGTCAGAAGATGGCATAGCTGGTTTGCTTTTTTTTCTAGACCCATGATTGGTCTGTTAGTATCACATGTTCTTTCTCCAGTGATCCTCCTACTTATTCTTAATTAACAGACCTAATTTGATACTGAAACATTTTTCAGTCGAGCAGTTGTAATTAAGCCGCTACAATTATCTTGAGGGTATATTGTAAAAATAATTCAAGCTTTGTTCATAAACATTTTTGCCTTTTTTACTGCTAATAAAGGTCACCAATTTATTGATTCTTGGGCATAGATAATTATGGTAAACAATGTAATACAATTGTAGAAATTGATTCTTGTATGAAACCACATATTTTTGTTCCAATTAGTCTCTTTATCACATAGTATAAATTCCCAATGCAACTTGTATCACATATAAAGAACAAGCAATTCATGCAGCAGTAAATGAAACACATTATAAATTATGTTTTGCCTTTTTATATTGTCTGCATCATAAACTGTGCTAATTATGTGGAAAAAACATGTTTGGGGATTTTCTTCATTTCAATAAAAAATTTTTTGCCGTGCAGTATATTTTACAAGTATAGCCAATTTCTGGATGAGGCGTACTGGGTGGAGAGCAAAATGTACAAAGGTTCTCCTCTGTACCAGCAGACTTGCAAGTGTGAAAAATTAGTTATATTGTTATGCAAAGGTAAGATTACAGATACACATATATAGGAATAATTGGAGTTGGATAAATGTATTATTTTTTTTTTTACATGTTTTATATAAGATGATTAGTAAAAACATGTAAATCCTTTATGACTTCTTGCAACCATGTGGATCATGTTTTTTCCAGAAAGATACAGTATGCATTCTTAATCTTAAGCAATGCAAGGCTGTGATTTAATACCTATGTATTTATATTTTACAATCAGCTTTTCCAACCACATTCTTCTTATCTGTTAAACAATGTCTAGCCATAATATGAATTAAAGTTATGTGTGAATGAGCTGGTTTCAAACAAGAGCAGGCACTTAATGCCCCTTTACTTTATTGCCAGGGTGAACATCCTCCAAGAAGTTAGCTTTAAGCAAAATTACACAAACTTTTTGTTAACAATTTAAATAATATTCTAAATATTTTACTAATCTTGTCAAATAAACATGGAAGATTCCTTCTCTGACTAATGAAGACAGGCAAGAACTATCTGACTGTATGAATACATAAATAAATGCAGTTTTATTTAGTACATCAGATATATCTTTCCCCCCATAGGCTCTCCCACTCATGAATGTCCTAAGTGTCATCATGCACCAGCTAGATTTTGGTATCATGCCTGAGGAAGAAGCCTAGTACTTCAAAGGCTTAGATTTTGGTACAAACGCACAAACTATCTCATCTGCCACATCTGTTCCCTTAGGATCCCAAACTCTCTATACTATGAATTCTAGAATTTGAGCTCTGGAATTGGTATGAACTCCCAGTCCTCTGGGAGGCACTTTTCTATGTGAGAAGGGCCATTGTTCTGACATGGATGGCCCCCACATTAGTAAGCTGAAAAACTATAGTGACACAGATGCTCCCTCACCTACAGTTTATATATATATATATATATATATATATATATATATATATAGACAGAGAGTGCCTTGCTAAAATTAATAAAATCTGGTCCCCCTAGTTTGGGAATATTACTAAGTCTCAATAGCATGTATTGCTAAAATATGAATTGGTGAATGCCCCATGGCTGCAGTCACACATGGAGAACCTCCAATTTTAACCATATGTTAAGTTTGGTTTTTGATGTTTTGATAGCATGGATTATTGAAATTCCCCCCCACCCCCCTCTTTCCAGTTGACCCTACCCCTTTCTTTATTTTAAAGAAAAAACTATACTTTAAAAATGAACCTTTTATAAATGGAAAGTACCTGATGCAGGTAGGTAGGATTGTTCATTACTACCTCACAATATCATTTAGTTGAGGAGCTACAGCCTGTACAGATTTCATTGCACGTAACAAATACTATACCGGGCAAAACCGGGTACAACTGCTAGTTTACTATAAATGTGGAAATTGCATACTGTATGAAAACTGTATGCAAACTGCCTTTTCTGCTATGTGATCCAATGATGTGTCTCAATGTTTTATGTTTTTTCTTGTCATTCTCAAAGATGTTTATAAAAAAAGTGTAACAAAAAAATGTAATAAACATGGAAAATGTAACTGGCTGTACTTGTATAATGTATACTTTGTATAATGAGTAAAGCAAGGATCCTTTAACATGTATCCAGTAAAATCTGGGGGATGCCTTTCTCAAACTTCATGGGATTTCAAATGAATATTTTATCTGCAGGACAAATAGGAATATTGCACTGTGGTTCTATTGTACTAAAAAATGTACTGGGCCAAACATGATACAGTAGGTGATACTAATAAATGTACAGACCAATGTATTTTTTGTAAAAAAAAAAAAAAAACAATAATAATAATAATAATAATAACAACAATAATAACTTTGAATTGACCAGTGATCTGTGTTTTTATTATGTGGAACTATATTATCAGCTGTAATAACTCATGATTTGGAAGGATCTCATCTCTTGTTATATTCATTGTTATTACATATTTTATTGTTGACATCCTGAAAGCTTTAGATTTCTGTAATCACATATTTACTCTGCTATTTACTTTTTGTTCTACATTATTTTGGTGTTTGACACATAAGCACTATTGAAGCAGCTATAGGTATGATACGATTCCAGTTGGACTATTTGACTATGATATATTTTATTGTAGTTAAGCCTAATTAAATTAAATTATATAGGTATTTCAGCACTATACAAAACCAGGATACAGCACTATGCACGACCACAACATCTTAAAGCCAACAAAAAAACAGCTCTATAAGGGAACTACAGAATCTAACATTAAAAGTAAATGTAATAAAACAAAACTTTCCTTCAGCATGCTTCTGAAAGCAAGAAATGTTGCAGCCTTGCAGGGCAGAAAAGAGGAAATTCTTTATACAAACCAATATATGTAAGGGTAATGTATCCTTCACTGTAAAATAAAGGATATTAGAAGTCCCAGAGGAATTATAGGACCTTGTAAAATCACAAAGACACAGAAACTTTGAGGGTACATATAATATTTATATTTTAAATTAATGGAGAAGATTGTATCATTATATTTATTTATCACTGTTAAGAGAAGATTATCAGTTGTCAGATTACCTGTCTGTAAATTTACAGTCTGTAAAATGATGGGTAGGCTTAGTATAGGATAGTATAGTGTTTGAGGTTGAATAAAGACATACATCCATCTACTGCCTTAATCCAGAGGAAGGGAAAAAAATAAAATAAAAAAACTGTATGAAGGGGAAAAAACCCTTACTGAATCTAAGGGGCGGAAATATCCCTGGATCAGCTCCAACTTTAGGAATGTCTTTAAATAGACCATTGAAAATGGTCCATCAGTTAATTTTTTTTATTTTTTTATATTAAAACAAAACTTTGCTCACTTTCAAGGACAGTTTTAAAGAAATAGGAGAACAATTTAGTGTAAAAAAAAAAAAAGGAGGAAGAGACTGGAAATGAGCTTTCAGATTGCAGTTGTCCCAGTAGATGTTTGGGTTTTGTGTAGAAGTTGCCAAGTATATGAAGACTGATTATTTATTCCTACAACTTAAGTCATAAAAAGCATGACTTTGCCTCATCTTAAAATGACTACATGTAAGTAACCCTTACTCTGAGGTGTTTGTGTTGCTGCATGCCTTCAATGTAGTAACTGATTTGCTCAGGCTCAGTAACCCCCTCCCCTCTTAACAAACACCTCCTTCCATCTGACCAGATTTTCTATAAGGGCAATGATCACTACGAGGCTAGAATAGAATAGGGAATTTCCTATCGTGCAATTCACACTCACCATTCCAGTTACAGCAAAACTGCACACACCTGCACACAACAGTAGTTGTGTAACAGTTTCTGATTATAAGTCTCTTGATTGACAGCTGAAATGTAAAATGGTTCAGATTGGATATCTAAAAATCAGGGGAAGATCAACAAATAAATGGTACAATGATTGTTGGGAAAAATTATAGGGCCATATTTATAAAGGCGTGGTATCTCTAAAAATGATCATAAATCTACAATAACGATCATAAATCTACAACCACGATCGTAGATTTATGATCCCCATAGAATACCACTGTGGTAGTATTCTACTACCGAACGTTCGTAAATTAACGAATGTTCGGCATAAACGTACAATCTACTTTGCTGTGTTAAAGTAAAAAAAAAACATTTTCATATAAATCCAGAGCACCCCCCCAAACCCCAGTTTCGCATTATACAAAAATGCCAAAGATGCCCCTAAAGTGACTTACCTAACCCAGTCACTGTTTTGAGCTTGTTTAGAAAAAAAACGGGAGCAGTTAAAGTTAAAGCAATTACCTGACAGCCCCGACCAGGAAGTCGAGGGGCTGTTCCTGTTTTGCTTTAAACAAATTAAAGAGTGATTAACAAGTAGGGTGTGGTAAACTAAGAAAAAGAGATCAAAAGGAGATTTAGAGTCAAAGAGAGTGATGGTGATTAAGTGAAGACTTGATTTTTACTTACCTCCGCACTTCTCTTCCTTTCTGTGTTCCTACGATACAGTATTTACTTAGCTCATGCAAAGTTTCGGGTGTTCCTTCATCAGGTGTGTTACCACCCCACTCACACCTTTCATATTTTTCAATTTTCACTCGTAACCTCGCTCACTCCTCCCAGTCCACCTTGTGCAACAATTTCCTGTGTCCTGTATCCTGTGTTGTATGGCTTCATATACTGTATAAAGAACAGCCAGCTCCAGCGCATCCTCCTTTCTTTTAGACCTATACACATTTCCTCCCACACAGGACTTATAATTCAGTTAAGTCACTCATATGCTCCGCGGAGGGTATGTACTAAATTAATGCCTGCAAAACTGGAGGTAGAATTACTGATGTCTATCTCCCGCAAAATTTTTGATTGTTTGAAGTTATAGTTTTGGTTTGAAAGACTCATGGATTTCTTGACTGATATGTTTTCCCACTTCAAATAATTTTTTTCTCTTTAATGTGCCTTTGGTCTATAATTTATGATCATTTATTCTCTTTTGACATTTTCATGATACACTTTGGCATACATGTAATATAGACCACATTACAGGAAGTAAATTTTCAAAGCTGCTTAATGAGGAAGTCCTTAAATATGAAAGGATATTTAATATAATGCTTATTTCTTTAGCACAGGTAAAGATAATTTCTGTTTAGATTTTGTCTTAATGGTTTAAATAAATTTGCCTTGATTAATAACATCCAAGACTCTTGATTTACAGAGAAACGTCTCAGAAATATGCATCATCTTTATAAAACTCAATAATTTCACCTTGAATATATGGAACAACCTTATTTACAGTTTACAGGAAAAAGCAAAGTTCAGAGACAGTCAACTAAATTAATAAAGCAATGTTAATATTCTAGTCATGAAAGAATATGCTAAAGCAGTGTTCTACAAAAGAATAACTTAAAAGTGAACATAATAAATAGATGCAAATATTTTCAAAGTCAATGCACAAAACTCAAGGGATCCTTTCAGGCACAATTATGTGCATTAGAATAAACTTAACCTTATCATTGGAATGATTCATATTTCTTTCCTGCAAAATACAGCACTTTTTGCATTATATATATTTCGTTATATATTTTTCTGCCTTTGTACTGTATATTTCACTAACAGAATTTATAAATATTCAATAAACTAACATTCCTGGCTGCCTCTTTTAGCTATTGGGTATATGACATCACCGGCACACCTTTGACTGACAGCCGCAACCGGGAAGCAGAGGGGGGAATGCACCAGAGCAGCGAGGGAGGGATTGAGCCTTGTAAGTATCTTCAGCAGCATCTTTGGAGAAGGTGCCTAAACCGTAAGTGGGGTTTGGGAGCTTGGTGCAACTGTATGCAACAGTTTATTGGTGTACATGCTCTTTAAACAAATAGTGATATGGTATAGGATAACCCTCCCCTAAAAACACTTTCCCTGTCTTACAGCTCAGAAACTGCTTCCTAAAACAATGGATTAGCTTAAGATACACACTAAACTTTCTCAGGAATTCCTGCAGTCATTGAGCTCAGAGATGCTTATTGTGATTTAGCCAGGAAAGGCAGAGTTCATATCAGCTACTTTTTATTCCCAGTGCTAAAGAAAATGGAATACTCTAAATGACCTTTAAGTTGCCATGTTCCCATTCTTATCCTCCTGGATCTGCTTTTGCCTTGCCTTCTGCCTTTTCTGCAGCCGATCCTCCCCTATTTTTGCTTATTCTCCCCTCACTGGGCTTTTGGGACTGAGTAGCATCTAGAGTCTATAACAATTTCACCCCCATTCCTCTCTGATTCTCTTAAAACATAAATAATGTTGCTAAAAACTTTATTTCACAACCAACCCACACAATGCTTATAAATGTTCTCATCATATCGCCTTTGAGCTATATCAACCTTGTAATATCTTGCCTTCCTGTTTTCTGCTCTTCAGACCATAATAATTTATGCACAATGTTCTGATCTTTACTGACATCCTGACTGGTAATGACACATGTGGAGCCAATGTTACATGGCTCCATATTAAGTAGAGATGGAAACAGAAACGAGCTTGAACCCCAGTTCGACTTTATGAGTTCGGAGAAACTCGAACTATTCGAACTAGTTCGGGTTTGAACTAGTTCATTTATTCGGACTCATGGCTGTATTTTCGATAATTATTGTAAATTTGATAAGTATTGAATTTACGGGCCATTCGCTAACCCTAGAATGTATCGTTCGCTAACCCTCAAAAGTATCGTTCGTTTTCGGTAACCCAACCCTCGAATGTATGGATCATTTTCGCTAACCCTAGAATATACCGTTCACTAATCCTTGAATGTAGCCTTTGATTATTGGTAGACCTCGAAAGTATTGCTCGTTTTCGGTAACCCTCGAAAGTAATGTTTGATTTCTGTAACCCTCGAATATATCGTTCTATTTTCAGTAACCCGCAAAAGTAGCATTCAGTAACCCTTGAATTGGCCCTAACCCTCGAATGTAGCTTGCGCAAAACCCGACAATTGCCCGCTCGTATTTAAGAAGTGTTTTAGTGATAGTTATGGTGATAGTGACATGTTCCCCAGACCATTTCCCAGGTGCCACAGCCATTTACAGTAAGTTACCTTTGTTAGTTTAGCTGTAAATCATCCGGACTTTTTGAACTTTCACTCCTCCGTTGACTTTAATGGGTACGAATTAGAACTTTCGAATTTTTACTGAAGCTCAAAAGTTCGAAAACAGACCGAACTTTATGAAATTCGGCCATCCCTAATATTAAGCAACATATTTCTTAGAAAATCATTTTTCAACTTAATGTCCCTTATACCTCTCAACTGTCACGGACAAAGGTTTTGGCAGTGACACAAATATTGTATTTTGCGAACTTTTAGCATTTGAAGTACAAATGTAAAAGTTTCAAAGCTTTTGTTGGTAAATGCATTAAATGTATTTACAGAGTTAAAAATGAGGATGAGGATGATGTAATAAGGAGTGCAATGCTCCGCTTAAATGGCATCTATTCTGAAAAAATATTTTTTTAAAATTGCCCATTACTGGAAACTTTAATTCTTCTGAACTATCATGATATAATTAATTTGCCGATCTGCCCCTATTTCTTTAGATATTCAATCTGAACCATTTTACATTTCATCTGTCAATCAGCTCTTCTGCTGTGTACAGTTTTGCTGAAACTGGGATGGTGACAATTGCTATGTGTGAATTGCATGATGTGAAATTTCTACATTGCTACATCAGTGCAGGAGTGAAGTAACAGTAATGCTTCTACTTTTCAGTCTGATTCATTAGAAGCGAAATTTTGCTTTAATACTAATGCATAATATAAATTAATATTATTGAATATGGAGCACTGCATTTTTTTCATGCCACAGGCCCTTAAAATTTCTGATAAACTGATGCTAACCTAATGTTTAGTGGGCAGCATGGTGGCTCAGTGATTAGCACTGATGCCTTGCAATTCTGAAGTCCTGAGTTCAAATTCACCACTGGACACATCTGTAAGGAGTTTGTATGTTCTCCTCGTGCTTGTGTGGGTTTCCTCCGGGCACTCCGGTTTCCCCCCACAATCATAAAGACATACTGATAGGTTGTATGTGTCAAATAAATGTGATTAGATTGTAAGATATTCAGGGCAGGCCTTATGTGTATGAATACATATAATTGTAAAACACTATGGAAGATGTTGGTGCTATATAAATTCACAATAATAATAATAATAATAATAAAAATGGTAGGGCATAAAGAGATTAAGAAAGACCAATTTATTGGAAGTTCTTTCCTACACTACATTCTATCCATGTAAAAGTTAAGGGGCATATAAACATTGGGTGGAAAAATCTCATTAAAGGGCATGTCCACCCCCAAAACTATAATCCCCCCAGTAATGGCCCCACCATGTAGTGTAGTTTAATCCTTACCTCACATCCCAGCTCCATAGGGTTCTCCTGTAGACCCCCCCTAAAGTCCCAAAAACTGTCCACCAGGAGGCTAGCAGGACTTGCCTGCTACCTTGCCTCCGGTATATATTTGTCATGCGTACTGCAGCCTTCTCCCCCTCCCTCCCCTCCTTCCATCTCCTCTCCCTCCCGTTCTACTATACCCTCCCAGCTTTAAACCCCCTTAATAGAGTTCCCCATGTCTGCCAGCCCAACCGCAAATTTTTATTTCCAAAAGATCCCCAAACACTTACCTCTCCTCTTTCCTCCGCTGCACTGACTGACCAGCAGCCGGTCGTGATTGGCTGCCGCTCAGCCAATCACAGACGCGACTGCCGGTCCCGCCCCTCTGCTTGCATTCTCGCAAGCAGAGGGCCAGCAGTGCGGCGGAGGAACGAGGGGAGGTAAGTAAGAGTTTGGGGGTTTTGGAAAATAAAATATATGCGGTTGGGGCTGCAGACATTGGGGAACATCATATTAAAAACTACTTTAAGGGTGGACATTAAGGGTTCTATTGTTCTTCAATAGAACACACAGGAGCCAGGAGACAAGGTAAGAAACTTACCCGCTCGCTCGCTCGCTCCCCCAGAGCTTGGTCTGACAGGTCCCGACGGACCTTGTCTTCTATGCGCATAGATCGCGCATGGCATAGAGACAAGGTCCGTGGGACCTGTAAGGGACACGTGACCGGGGGAGCGAGCGAGCGGGTAAGTTTCTTACCTTGTCTCCTGGCTCCTGTGTGTTCTATTGAAGAACGGAAGGTAAGGCACAGCTCCTTTACCTCCCGTTCTTCAATAGAACTGGATTCACAAAACCTATGAAAATGAGTGGAGATACCCTTTAACGAGTTCTTGAGCATTTACCTGATGGTGAGGAACCCAGCATCTTTCTTCAGGACCGTAACCTCTCCAGTCAAGATACTGTAAAGAATTTTGGATCTAACATGAATCCAAGATTTTGGCAACCTCAAACTCTGTTTCTCCATGGACTTGTGGTGGTTCAGACATAGCAAGAGCAGAGGCAGCTGATTTTAGTAATGAAACATGAAATACATTGGTACTTTTGTTAGATGGAGGTAAGGCCACTTTGTAGGTTACTCTGTTAACCTTTTGAAGAATAGGATATGGACCGATAAATGTAGGACCCAACTTAGAACAGGGTTGACAAAGAGAGAGGTTACGAGTGGAGACCCATACAAGATAACCAGGAGAGTATCTGGTTCCTTAGATCGATGTTTATCTGCAAACTCTTTTTGATGAGTTAAGGCCTTTTTAAGATTTAGTTGTACCTGGCGCCAGATAGATGGAAAGTTGGAAGAGAGAGACATAATTGCAGAAAAATGGAGATGTACCTGTAGGAGAATGAATAGTATTGTTAAAGGAAACGTCGGCAAATGGTAAAAATTCAGCCCACGACTCCTGGCAATCTGAGACAAAACAACGAAGATATTGTTCTAGCGATTGGTTAGTTCTCTCTGTCTGACCATTAGACTGGGGATGGAAAAAAGAAGAAAAAGAGAGTGAGATACCCAGCCGAGTAAAAAAGGAGCACCAAAATTGGGCTACAAATTGGACCCCCTATCTGACACTATGTTTTATTTGTTATGCTTAACAAATAACAGGGATAAATCTTTGGCAGATGAAAGTTTGCTTTGAGTGGTATAAAGTGAGCCATTTTACTAAAACGGTCGACTACCACCCAAATAACCTGTTGCTCCCAGGGAAACAGGCAGGTCGACAATGAAATCCATGGAAATGTGTGACCATGGAGAAGTAGGTACAGACAGAGGTATAAGAGTTCCATGAGGGATATTTCTGGGCGTCTTACTGCAGGCACAAACTATGCAGGATTTAACGTAAGCTTGGTGTCTCTGGATATAGAGGGCCACCAAACATGATGGGATAAGAGTTATTTTTCTTTCCTGGGTGACCTGCCATCTTGGAATCATGAAATTGTTGAATCATCTGTAAACAGAGACTGAGAGGAACAAATAACAGGTTAGTAGGATTACCAGGAGGAACGTCAGACTAAAAAGAGCTAAGAAGATCAGAAAGATCAGGCAACAACTGAAATGTAGACAAAGCATTCAAGAAACAGTGAGAAGAAAGAATAGGTTCAGGCAAGGTTTCAGAATCAAAAGGGGAATCAGAAAAATTGCGTGAGAGTGCACCAGCCTTCACATTTTTTGCTGCAGGTCTATAGGTGATTCTAAAGTGGAATCTTGAGGAAAAAAGTGCCCAACGGGCCTGTCTGGGATTTAATCTCTTGGCGTTTTCTATATACTCTTATTATCAGTGTACACAGTTACTGGATAAACAGTTACTGGATAAAATGCCCCCTCTAGCCAATGTCTCCACTCCTCAAAAGCCATTTTAACTGCTAGGAGCTCCCGGTTGCCAATATTATAGTTAGCCTCCGCTGGAGAAAACTTTTTAGAAAGATAGGCAAATTTTTCTAAAATGTGTTCAGGATCACCAGCACCAATTTTGGAGGTATCCACCTCTACTATAAAGGGTAGATTAACACGGGGTGTCCCAAAACAGGTGCATTATAAAAGGCCTCCTTTAACTTAAGGAAGGATGTCTGAGCCTGTTGGGGCCAGGGAGAACAGAAGGCACCTTTTTTAGTTAAGTTGGTCAAAGGGGCCACTAAGGTTGAAAAATTCCTTATAAACCTCCTATAGAAATTGGCAAATCCCAAAAATCTTTGCAGGGCTTTGAGGCTGGTGGGAACCTCCCAATCAAGAAATGCAGACACCTTTTTGGGATCCAAATAGAAGTTTGGTTCACTTCCTAGTGGTTATTCACACATGCTCTACTTTCCTCCACTCCGTACCCAGCAATCAGAATCATTCAGTGAAGAAAATGGAAAGGGAGCACAATGCAGCAATTATATCTGCAACAATTTATTAGGCAACATGTTCTCGGACCACACAGGGTCCATTCTAAAGCAAAAGTGAGAAAAGAAGAAATCAAAAAGTTTTTAAAGCTTGTATATTTAATCATTTAAGTTAACCAATCACTAAAATGCATTAAAAAAATAGATGTCAAAACCCTTCATTATCAAATCACATAGCATTGTTACTGTGGCTTAGGGGCATATTTATAAAGCAACGATAATAGCTCCAAAAAATTACCGCCGCACATTGCGGCCGCGAAAATAGCGCTATCGCCGTATTTATAACGGCGAGCGCTATTCCCGCGATATGTATCGTGGTATTCGTGGCGCGATGTGCTGTGGTAATTTTAAGCCCCTTCGCGGCGATACTGTATAGTATCGCCGCGAAGGGACTTAAAATCCCTTCCCGACGCCTCTCCTAAGGGGGCGGGGCATACGCCCACCCCGCCACACCCCCCGCGGCGGCGACGACCACCGCTGCAGCTTCCCAGCAGCCCCCCCAACCCGTTCCCCGCTCGCGGCAATTCGGAAGGGAGGCTAGGAGGGGCTGCCGGGAAGGGGCCAGCAGAGGTGGTCCCGACCACCCGCGCGCACCCCCCCCGGCAACCCCTCCAAGCCCCCCGCCCCGGCCGCTCCCGGGGAGGGGAAGGGAGGGAGCCGCTGGGAGGGTGGAGGCTCCTCCAGCGGGGCCCTGAGAAGGGCCTTTGGGGCTAGGGGGTCCGCAGCTCGAACCGGGACCCCCTCCCCGGCCCTTATAAGGGCCCTTGCGGCACTGACAAGTGCCTTTGGCGGGGGTCCCGCAGCTCGAACTGGGACCCCCAGTGCGGCTCTTAAAAGAGCCCTTGGGCAGCGTCTTCTTTCTTCAGTCCCGGTGACACCAGCTCCGCTGAGGCCGCCGACCCCCGAGAGGTCCCCTGCGGCCGCCAGGGGTGACCCCCGGCGGGCGCCGGCGACCTCAACGAGGCCGATGTTGCCGGCGTCTTGATCCGACGCGACGTCTTCGGGCTGGCGACACCAACCCCACTCAGGTCGCCGATGCCAGGCAGACTCAGTGCGGCCGCCAGTGAGCCCGCTGGCACCGCCGGCCTCAGCGGAGCCGATGTTGCCAGCGTTCTTTCTTCAGCCATCTACTGCGATGGCATCTGAGTTCGCGGCAGAGCTCCTCTTTATATAGGTTTGCAGAAATCCATAATCCGTTTCTGATTGGTCAATTTTTAATACTGCTTACATTAAACAATCAGATTTTTGGAAAGTTCTGAAATCTGATTGGTTAATGTAAAGCAAGTATTAAAAATTGACCAATCAGAAACGGATATGGATTTCTGCCAAACCTATATAAGAGGAGCTTTCCGCCGCGGAACTCAGATGCCATCGCAGTAGATGGCTGAAGAAAGAAGAAAGAAGCGGCTGGCAACATCGGCTCCGCTGAGGCCGGCGGTGCCAGCGGGCTCACTGTCGGCCGCAGTGAGTCTGCCTGGCATCGGCGACCTGAGTGGGGTTGGTGTCGCCAGCCCGAAGACGTCGCCCAAGGGCTCTTTAAGAGCCGCACACTGGGGGTCCCGGTTCGAGCTGCGGGACCCGCTTAAAGGCACTTGTCCGTGCCGCAAGGGCCCTTACAAGGGCCGGGGAGGGGTCCCGGTTCGAGCTGCGGGACCCCTAAGCCCCAAAGGGCTCTTGTTAGAGCCGCAAGGGCACTTGGAAGTGCCGCAAAGGCCCTGATAGGGCCGGGGAGGGGGGTCCCGGTTCGAGCTGCGGGACCCCTAAGCCCCAAAAGGCTCTTGTCAGAGCCACAAGGGCACTTGTAAGTGCCGCAAAAGGCCCTGATAGGGCCGGGGAGGGGGTCCCGGTTCGAGCTGCGGGACCCCTTAAGCCCCATAATTTATTATATAATTTATTATAAAGGAAGTAGAAAACAGCCTTTTAGTTTAAAGAAATTTAGAAATACATTCAACAATGTCAGTGAGAGAACTATCCTACATCTTTTAAACTCACTTGATTTATCCCCAGTGCAAGGGATGCATCTAAAATGACAGCTGTCACCCTACAGGAATTATAATATTCTGTAGTGTGTTTATCAAAGCAGCTTCTTAAAGAAGAAAGCAAGAACAAACAGTTATGATAAAAATGGAAAACAAGAAGCATTAAATTACATATTGAATTGTTCAGTTACAATGAGGGAGAATAAGTGAAGTAAACACACAACATGCATATTTGCAAAGAATCTGTGTTTGTGCTCTTCATCATTGTTTTTATTGTATGAAAAACAATAAAACAATAAACACACTTATTAATGTATCTTTTAAATGGAATGTAAAAAGGAAATGTATATAAAATTAAGGAATTATACTGGGATTAATTGAATAACAATATTTTAATGTATTGGTCTATTTACAGATAACTGTGATGGTCAAATGACATCATCTCTGCTCCAGTCACATTTTAGCAGTTCATCAGAGCTGTCCAGCAGTCACAGTGCTGGATTGCAAGACTGAACAGGAGAGATGGTAAGTAATTAACTAATTTTACTGACAATCTATATCAAATGCACTCACTTTAAATCACACAATTCAACATGACAGGTTTTTGTCATGTCTCCTCCTTACCATTCTTATTAATTTCCATACTTTCACCCTCTATGTTCTTTGTCTTACTTACGCATATCAATAGCATATTCTTTCAGCATTTTATGTAGACTTTATATCTCTATTTCTCTATTACTCCCCACTACCTTTTACTTCTATGCTCTCCACCATTACTCTTCACTTTCACACATTTCTTAGCTTGGTATAAAGTAAGTGTGAAAATGCTGCAAATCTAAAAAGCATTTATTGAATAATCCATTTTATTTTAAAGAGAAAAAAAAAATCCCAATGCAAACCTCAAGCTTACCATAAAAAGGTTGTGTTGCTGGTAGTCCCTGTCTGGATGGAGAGTAGGTCTGTACACAGCTGATATACTATTGCAGGTTTGATTATTCTTTATATTATAATTTATTGTAAAGTCTTAATTCCAGATCCGGAACTGGGATCTGGCAGAATTTCGAAATTTGAAAAGTTAAAACTGTGAAAAAAATCGCAGTGCGAAAATGCAAAAATGATAGTTGAAAATTTGAAAAGTCAACCATAGGATTATCTTTCTGCAAAACATTATCAAGCACCTAGAGCTAATTGCTGGTGTTAAATCCTGCACTAAAACTAGTGCAAAAGCGATATTGAATCACAAGTGTCGGATGCGCGGGTGATTTTTGCATAACCCACACATCCGATGCTAATTAATTTAAAGTCGTGCTAACGGTAGCAAAGCGGTTAGAGTGACTTTAACTCCATATATTTGCCCAGAGTAAATCAGACCCTATTTCTTCAGATTGATTTCTCAGGTTTTCATCCCCAGAATAGTAATAGTCAAATCTGGATCCATTTTTATATTCCAAAAATAATTCTTTTTTACATTGCAATGAGCAAGCTATTACCAGCAGCTTGTGTGATTCACTATATATGAGTATTTAACACCAGCTAATAGCAGGTATTAAATAATCAAGTAAGGGAACGGATTACACAAAGCTGCACAGCCGCTGGTAAATCTTGCAAGGGAGATCTACCTGAGTGAATGCAGCTCTAGGTAACTTCCTTACAGTGGTGTTGCATGTGATATTTTTAATTATAGCTCTTAGATTTAAAATCATTGTTTTGAGTGTTTTTGAATTAAAAAATCTCAAGAAATAAAATGTATGGTGGTTTTTTTTGGGCTTAGGTACAAATATAAGTGGTGGTTAGACACAATAATAATGGCCCTAGATAGAAATTATTTTACATCGCCAATTACAATGCATTTGTTAATTCCCATTAACTGCTCATAACCACTTTTTCAAACACCAACCCATTTACTTTATGTACTACATCAAAGGGAATATTTTGCAGTATATGCACGTTTGGTACTGACTCTAATGGGGTGGTTTCACTGTAAATCTTTAGTCAGTAACTAACATTTAATAAATAGCTTGGTTGGTAAGTTCTGTGATATATACAATAAATATGTCTGGCTGTAATGCAATCTAATCAGGCAACACATTTATTTTTAGTATGAAAAGGGAAAGTAAACCTTATTTTATTTCATACTACAAGAAAAATATGATTAGCTTTAAAACAACACCAATAGAGCATCAAATTGATTCCCTTCTTCTATGGATCTGATTCAGGAGATACAATGCTGATTAAAGACCAATCCACCATAACAAGATTAACTTCTACCCTACCTACCTATCTAAAAGCTGATTCAGAGAAACAAGAACATTTTAAATAAATATTAACAAAAAACATCTGAAGGCAAATGCAATTTTGCACACACCATACTTTTCTTTGATTCTTAAAACTTACTACCCTTCTTGCTTTCACAATTTGTGTTTGTACACAGAGCACATCCCTCCACAAGTTATATCCCACCCGTAAGCTTGTATAATTTTGATGATCGTACCTAATCCTTCTACATCTCCAGTTGTATCTCCAATTGCACTCACTTTGTGTTGGTTTTCAAAAGGAAATAATTTACTTTTTTGAACCTTTCAGTTAGCACTGGCTATTGCAGCCATTTTAGCTTTTTTCTACTAAATTTATTGTTGATTCTTAGGTCCTTTCTCACCAGGGACCATTAAGTATACCCCTAATGGTTAAAATATTGTTAAGTTAGTATAGCAAAAATATAGTTTGACAAGTATTTCCTTCTGTATAGAGGGTTATTCAATATAAGTTCTTATCGTTTAAAATGGTGCTAATTTTGCCCCAACCAATCAGATGTTAGCTTAAGTTAAATAAGTTAACTTAATGTTAAATAGTTCTGATTGGTTGGGGCAAAATTGCACCATTTTAAACTATAAGAACTTTTATAGAATCTCCTGTTAATTTACTTACTAGTAAATTATTTGCAAATCTTAATGTATAGAATATGTGAATATATAGGGATTATTATCAACATTTTCATACACATGGCACATTGGGAATGCAAATTTTTCTTGAGGCACACCTGTGTTCTTAATGTCCTATTACTAAAATTTTTATGCACTTTACTGTGTATATTTATTCAAATCAAAATAAAGTTACACTACATTGACTGTGTTGATGTAAATGTTATCATAATATAGTTTTAGAGTAAAAATAACAAATGTTACCTTTACTAGGTGAAATATTTCCACTACCAAATTTGAGGTACACCTCTGGCTCTTGAAGTCACACCAGTCTTCCCTGATACACCCTTTGAGAAACTCTAATCTGATAGATCTATTAAAAAAAAATACCCTAATTAAAAAAATATAGTACAGTTCTTAGGTGCAAATTCCAGGGTTTGCATAGGCAGGTTAAAGGAACACTAACACATTTAAATGACTAAGTGCCATTCGTTTCTATTATTCACAGGGAGGTGAGAACGCTTATTCTCACCTCCCTGTGAATAATAGGATGATCGGGGGACCAGGAACTTACCTTACCGCCGTCCACTCGCAGCGCTGGGTCTCTGAACAGCGTTTGTCCCGATCGCGCGCCCTATCTTTTGAATTGGCGCGCATGCGCCTAAGATAGGGCGCGTGGTCGGGACAGAGCGGCTGTCAGAGACTGAGCGGCTGCGAGTGGACAGGGCGGGGTAAGGTAAGTTCCTGGTCCCCCGATCGTCTATTATTCACAGGGAGGTGAGAATAAGCGTTCTCACCTCCTTGTGATAATAATAGAAACGAATGGCACTTAGTCATTTTAAAAAATATTGGAGTTTACAGGTCCTTTAAGTACGCAAGGGAAGAGTTTTTTTAACGAACCAAAGTTGAGGTAAGATTTATTTAATTAAATAATACACTGGATATTTTTTCAGACTCCCGCAGGCCAGCATTCACTTCCATAATATGCGTGAAAGAGGTGTGAGAATATAATAGCAGCATTATAAAACAGGAGACTATTATTAGACCTTATATAAAACACAAAATGCAGATTTTTTTTTTTATAAAAACCATATAGGTAGAAACGTTGTCAGGTAAATTTAAAGGAAGTTGTTTATTATGCATGTATGAGAATATAGAACAGTAACTTATATGCTGGAATCCTTTAAGAAAGCAGAATTGAATTTGCCACGTTATGGGAGGTTGCACCAGATTTCTTCTGCAGCAGTAATTTTACTTGCATGAACATCAGCATCTTTCTAAACTGGGAATTAAGCAATAAAAATTGTTTCGTTTTTCCAGTTCTCTGGCACTTGCGATCTAGGTTCATCACATGTAATGAAACCTAATGCTGTAATGTATTGAAATAATGATTATGGTTGAGCAAAAGTGTCCTCTGGGCCTTGAATTCGGAGGAAGCCTGAGGCATGTGAACACTACTTACTTCCACAGTAATAGCTAATCTAAAACCTAGAATGGTAATCAGAAATATGGCATGCTAGAATTAATGGGGGGTCTTAGAAAGGGGTTTTTTAATATAAACGAACAAACAAGAATTTTTTTAAGATAAAATAAAATATGATTTGCAAACTTTGCATCTCTTATATGACGATGTTAGTGCAGTGGTTTGTATTAAAAAGTACACCAGGGAGTACCTGCTTTTATTTTTATTTCGTTTTACTATGATGCACAAAAAACTTGCTTATGAGGAGTATATCATTCCTTTGTCTTAACATCCTTCTTCCATTTCCATGCTTGATTTGTATATTGATTTTATACATTGGCAAAATGTACATAAAAATAAAATGATTTATTAAAACAGTACCTGCTTCTTCACTGTTAGGAGTTTCTCTATTTAGTGTGGTTCTGGTACAGTGGTTACTTGCACTAATAGGCAGCAAGGTAAGGGAATTTTGGTAAGTTGTTTTGTAATACTAAACTATTGACAGGCTTACTATAAAATATACGTTTTAAACTTCTAAAGAAGGGGGAAAATAAGTTCAGTGTTGTGCTGAAGCAGATTGTCCAACCTGCAGACTTCCAGTGCAAAACTACTACATCCCATGGCTGCAGTATAGTGAACAGTGGGGTAAACTAGAACAGTCAGGTGGTTGGGGGCCTCCCAACAATGTTGTTCTAGCTACGTCTATACAGTAAGAAAACATTTAATAGCATCTAATTGTTACTGCATGTGACAAAACTACAGCTCAGATGTGCTTTCAGGGCCAAACATAAGTTGAAAGTTGCTGTCACTTAAATTTACCTATTATTACCAGGTTATATCTAAATACTGCCACCCATGACTAACTAAAGAAAAGGGAACAAAATACAGCCTTAATGGCTATAAATCTAAAATAATATTAAATATCTGTACACACTCACTTGCCACCACTCAGGCAGGAATAATACCAGCCAATAGGACAAATATTAAATAAAATGCTGTATATGTGCGTCTTCTTAGAGGGACGGATTTAGAGCATTTAGAGAATCAGCTTAATGGTTATTAAAATATCATTTAAAAAAGAAATAAACCGGTCAGTGGGATTAGTAAAGGATAAAACAAACACAGACTTACAAGATAACAACATAGTAAAATATCAAATGAAAAATTAAGCTGATGAGTGGTGAAAGCAGGGATATAAATAATGAGCCCATTGATGACAAAAGTGTTACTGGCTCCCAAGGTAATTCAATAATCTATACATGGTCATCATGGTGTCCATGCCCCACTAATATACAGCATTTC
This sequence comes from Hymenochirus boettgeri, assembly GCA_019447015.1. Taxonomy (NCBI): domain Eukaryota; kingdom Metazoa; phylum Chordata; class Amphibia; order Anura; family Pipidae; genus Hymenochirus; species Hymenochirus boettgeri. The sequence goes on along the minus strand of CM033469.1, from coordinate 259,536,212 downwards.
ACAATGCATGCCATCGACATGCATACATGATGTTTGGGTGATATGGAATGGTCCTCTCGCCTGCACTATACGAGGCTCATTATGTAGTATGATATAAACATGGATTATCACACTATGTTATAAAATAAGTCACGTTCCCAGATCCTCTAAGCCTACTGAGCTTATGAAAACTGTTAGTCTATTGCACCTTTGAAGTAGCAAACAATATAACACTCTCTATCAACACCCTATACACCCACACCAATGGTCGTGATATGCTAATTGGGATTTTCCAGGGTATATAATTGCCACAGATTTCTGTACAAGTCATTCTGAATTGAGAAAGCCCAGTCGGATGACTAGGCGAAAGTCTTCAAGAACTACATTTCAAGTCCAGTTGATCTATTGAATACAACGATATACCATGACCTGGATGAATGAGAACCTTCACAAGCATATAAACAACTCTTGTTCCCGCTTGTTTTATGGACTATTATTCAATCCAGGAAGGCAGGATTAGAATAAAAAAAACACTATGCACACAATACAACTAATGAACCATGCTCCTATAAATAATTAATAAAAGACACGTTCTATCCAACGTTGAATGAAGATTTAACCACTTTCACTGAGGAGATTTTCATTTTTTTTGCGTTAAGACAGCCAAAGAATTTTCATCAGGATTTTGTCCTTAACGCTTTAGACTAATTTTACAGTAGGAAACTTGCAGTAAATCGCGAATATATACATTGTTTTTTTCAGCACAAAGTCTACTTTAATATTGGTAACAAATTTTGAACTTTTCTGGAAATTTACTGGAATTATGGGTAAAATATGTAAAAAAATGAAAAATTTGCAAATTTTCATGGATTTTTCCATTTTACTTATAGTTATCTTAAGGTTACACACAAAAATCTACTGTTTCTAAAAGCTCAGATACTCCGAGTACAACGATATCACCAGATATATGTAAGTACCCAACGGTTCCTGTACAGGAGACACCACCAAGCTAAACAACCTCATACCAGAATATTACACCAAATTAAAATGTGTAACCACTACTGACAGTTAACATAGAATATCTACCAAATTATCTAAAATATCCCACAAGTGAGATATTTTTAGAAAACCAACACCCGCAGGATTTTACGAGTGGGTTAGTTTCGATCAAAATGCAGATACCCCGGACGCAGCTCTTCGTCAAATTGTAAGTTACTTTCTCACATTTTCCTTTTTTTCCTCAACTGTAAAATCAGAGACAAACATCAATGCGAATTTCAGCTAAAAACTGTGGAGGAAAGTTAAAACGATCTTCAAATATGAAAGCCAACCCTCCCGAATAAAAACGGTATGCCACATTCAGGGTTCTACCAGAGACATGGCTACAACTAACCCAGAAGCGTCACCAGTGCCACAATGTCAGGAAGCAGCAAAAACAAATTAGGTTACCCAGCGCCTGTTATTTCGATACAGTATATAGTATTGATCACCTATTATAGTACATATAGTATTGATCACCTATTATTGATCATATAGTATTGATCACCTAGTATAGAACACATAGGGACATATTTATAAAGCAACGATAATAGCGCCAAAAAATTACCGCCGCACATCGCGGCCGCGAAAATAGCGCTATCGCCGTATTTATAACGGCGAGCGCTATTCCCGCGATATGTATCGTGGCCGTGATGTGCTGCGGTAATTTTAAGCCCCTTCGCGGCGATACTGTATTTATACTGTGTAGGTACTTAAAATCCCTTCCCGACGCCTCTCCTAAGGGGGCGGGGCATACGCCCACCCCGCACCACCCCCGCGGCGGCGACGACCACCCGCTGCAGCTTCCCAGCAGCCCCCCCAACCCGTTCCCCGCTCGCGGCAATCTCGGAACGGGAGGCTAGGAGGGGCGGCGGAAGGGGCCGCAGCAGGTGGTCCCGACACCCGCCGCGCCACCCCCCTCCCCGGCAACCCTCCAAGCCCCCGCCCCGGCCGCTCCCGGGGAGGGGAAGGGAGGGAGCGCTGGGAGGGTGGAGGTCCCTCCAGCGGGGCCCTGAGAAGGGCCTTTTGGGGCTTAGGGGGTCCGCAGCTCGAACCGGACCCCCTCCCCGGCCCTTATAAGGGCCCTTGCGGCACTGACAAGTGCCTTTGGCGGGGGTCCCGCAGCTCGAACTGGGACCCCCAGTGCGGCTCTTAAAAGAGCCCTTGGGCAGCGTCTTCTTTCTTCCAGTCCCGGTGACACCAGCTCCGCTGAGGCCGCCGACCCCCGAGAGGTCCCCCGGCGCCAGGGGTACCCCCGGCGGGCGCCGGCGACCTCAACGAGGCCGATGTTGCCGGCGTCTTGATCCGACGCGACGTCTTCGGGTGGCGACACCAAACCCACTCAGGTCGCCGATGCCAGGCAGACTCAGTGCGGCCGCCAGTGAGCCCGCTGGCACCGCCGGCCTCAGCGGAGCCGATGTTGCCAGCGCTTCTTTCTTCAGCCATCTACTGCGATGGCATCTGAGTTCCGCGGCAGAAAGCTCCTCTTTTATATGGTTGCAGAAATCCATAATCCGTTTCTGATTGGTCAATTTTTAATAACTTGCTTTACATTAACCAATCAGATTTTTGGAAAGTTCGAAATCTGATTGGTTAATGTAAAGAAATATTAAAAAATGACCAATCAGAAAGGATTATGGATTTCTGCAAACCTATATAAAGAGGAGCTTTCCGCCGCGGAACTCAGATGCCATCGCAGTAGATGGCTGAAGAAAGAAGAAGAAGCGGCTGGCAACATCGGCTCGCTGAGGCCGGCGGTGCCAGCGGGTCCACTGTCGGCCGCAGTGAGTCTGCCTGGCATCGGCGACCTGAGTGGGGTTGGTGTGCGCCAGCCCGAAGACGTCGCCCAAGGGCTTTTTAAGAGCCGCACACTGGGGGTCCCGGTTCGAGCTGCGGGACCCCGCCTAAAAGGCACTTGGCAGTGCCGCAAGGGCCCTTACAAGGGCCGGGGAGGGGGTCCCGGTTCGAGCTGCGGGACCCCTAAGCCCCAAAGGGCTCTTGTTAGAGCCGCAAGGGCACTTGTAAGTGCCGCAAAGGCCCTGATAGGGCCGGGGAGGGGGGTCCCGGTTCGAGCTGCGGGACCCCTTAAGCCCCAAAAGGCTCTTGTCAGAGCCACAAGGGCACTTGTAAGTGCCGCAAAGGCCCTGATAGGGCCGGGGAGGGGGGTCCCGGTTCGAGCTGCGGGACCCCTTAAGCCCCATAATTTATTATATAATTTATTATAAAGAGAAGTAGAAACAGCCTTTTAGTTTAAAGAAATTTAGAAATACATTCAAAATGTCAGTGAGAGAACTATCCTACATCTTTTAAACTCACTTGATTTATCCCCAGTGCAAGGGATTGCATCTAAAATGACAGCTGTCACCCTACAGGAATTATAATATTCTGTAGTGTGTTTATCAAAGCAGCTTCTAGAAAGAAGAAAGCAAAACAGTTATGATAAAAATGGAAAACAAGAAGCATTAAATATACATTTGAATTGTTCAGTTACAATGAGGGAGAATAAGTGAAGTAAACACACAACATGCATATTTGCAAAGAGATCTGTGTTTGTGCTCTTCATCATTGTTTTTATTGTATGAAAAACAATAAAACAATAAACACACTTATTAATGTATCTTTTAAATGGAATGTAAAAAGGAAATGTATATAAAATTAATGGAATTATACTGGGATTAATTGAATAACAATATTTTAATGTATTGGTCTATTTACAGATAACTGTGATGGTCAAATGACATCATCTCTGCCTCAGTCACATTTTAGCAGTTCATCAGAGCTGTCCAGCAGTCACAGTGCTGGATTTGCAAGACTGAACAGGAGAGATGGTAAGTAATTAACTAATTTTACTGACATCTATATCAAATGCACTCACTTTAAATCACAACAATTCAACATGACAGGTTTTTGTCATGTCTTCCTCCTTACCATTCTTATTAATTTCCATTACTTTCACCCTCTATGTTCTTTGTTCTTACTTACGCATATTCAATAGCATATTCTTTCCAGCATTTTATGTAGACTTTATATCTCTATTTCTCTATTACTCCCACCTACCTTCTTACTTCTATGCTCTCCACCATTTACTCTTCACTTTTCACACATTTTCTTAGCTCTGGTATAAAGTAAGTGTGAAAATGCTGCAAATCTAAAAAGCATTTTATTGAATAATCCATTTTATTTTAAAGAGAAAAAAAAAATCCCAATGCAAACCTCAAGCTTACCATTAAAAAGGTTGTGTTGCTGGTAGTCTCCTGTCTGGATGGAGAGTAGGTCTGTACACAGCTGATATACTATTGCAGGTTTTGATTATTCTTTATATTATAATTTATTGTAAAGTCCTTAATTCCAGATCCGGAACTGGGATCTGGCAGAATTTCGAAATTTGAAAAGTTAAAACTTGTGAAAAAAATCGCAGTCGAAAATGCAAAAATGATAGTTGAAAATTTGAAAAGTCAACCATAGGATTATCATTTCTGCAAAACATTATCAAGCACCTAGAGCTAATTGCTGGTGTTAAATCCTGCACTAAAACTAGTGCAAAAGCGATATTGAATCACAAGTGTCGGATGCGCGGGTGATTTTTGCATAACCCACACATCCGATGCTAATATAATTTTAAAGTCGTGCTAACCGGTAGCAAAGCGGTTAGAGTGACTTTAACTCCATATATTTGCCCAGAGTAAATCAGACCCTATTTCTTCAGATTGATTTCTCAGGTTTTCATCCCCAGAATAGTAATAGTCAAATCTGGATCCATTTTTATATTTTCCAAACATAATTCTTTTTTACATTGCAATGAGCAAGCTATTTACCAGCAGCTGTGTGACTCACTATATATGAGTATTTAACACCAGCTAATAGCAGGTATTAAATAATCAAGTAAGGGAACGGATTTACACAAAGCTGCACAGCCGCTGGTAAATCTTGCAAGGGAGATCTACCCTGAGTGAATGCAGCTCTAGGTAACTTCCTTACAGTGGTGTTGCATGTGATATTTTTAATTTATAGCTCTTAGATTTAAAATCATTGTTTTTGATGTGTTTTTGAATTAAAAAATCTCAAGAAATAAAAATGTATGGGGTTTTTTTTGGGCTTAGGTACAAATATAAGTGTGGTTAGACACAATAATAATGGCCCTAGATAGAAATTATTTTACTATCGACCAATTACAATGCATTTGTTAATTCCCATTTAACTTGCTCATAATCCACTTTTTACATAACACAACCCATTTACTTTATGTACTACATCAAAGGGAATATTTTTGCAGTATTATGCACGTTTGGTACTGACTCTAATGGGTGTTTTTTCACTGTAAATTCTTTAGTCAGTAACTAACATTTAATAAATAGCTTGGTTGGTAAGTTCTGTGATATATACAATAAATATGTCTGGCTGTAATGCAATCTAATCAGGCAACACATTTATTTTTAGTATGAAAAGGGAAAGTAAACCTTATTTTATTTCATACTACAAGAAAAATATGATTAGCTTTAAAACAACACCAAATAGAGCATCAAATTGATTCCCTTCTTTCTATGGGATCTGATTCAGGAGATACAATGCTGATTAAAGACCAATCCACCCATAAACAAGATTAACTTCTACCCTACCTACCTATCTAAAAGCTGATTCAGAGAAAACAGAACATTTTAAATAAATATTAACAAAAACATCTGAAGGCAAATGCAATTTTTAGCACACACCATACTTTTCTTTGATTCTTAAAACTTACTACCCTTCTTGCTTTCACAATTTTGTGTTTGTACACAGAGCACATCCCTCCACAAGTTATTATCCCACCCGTAAGCTTGTATAATTTTTGATGATCGTACCTAATCCTTCTACATCTCCAGTTGTATCTCCAATTGCACTCACTTTGTTGTTGGTTTTCAAAAGGAAATAATTTACTTTTTTGAAACCTAATTCAGTTAGCACTGGCTATTGCAGCCATTTCTAGCTTTTTTCTACTAAATTTATTGTTGATTCTTAGGTCCTTCTCCACCAGGGACCCATTTATAGTTTATACCCCTAATGGTTAAAATATTGTTAAGTTAGTATAGCAAAAATATAGTTTGACAAGTATTTCCTTCTGTCATAGAGGGTTATTCAATATAAGTTCTTATCGTTTAAAATGGTGCTAATTTTGCCCCAACCAATCAGATGTTAGCTTAAGTTAAATAAGTTAACTTAATGTTAAATAAGTTCTGATTGGTTGGGGCAAAATTAGCACCATTTTAAACTATAAGAACTTTTATAGAATCTCCCTGTTAATTTACTTACTAGTAAATTATTTGCAAATCTTAATGTATAGAATATGTGAATATATAGGGATTATTATCAACATTTTTCATACCATGGCACACTTGGGAATGCAAATTTTTCTTGAGGCACACCTGTGTTCTTAATGTCCTAATTACTAAAATTTTATGCACTTTACTGTGTATATTTTATTCAAATCAAAATAAAGTTACACTACATTGACTGTGTTGAAATGTTATCATAATATACAGTTTTAGAGTAAAAAATAACAAATGTTACCTTTACTAGGTGAAAATATTTCCACTACCAAATTCTGAGGTACACCTCTGGCTCTTTGAAGTCACACCAGTCTTCCCTGATACACCCTTTGAGAAACTCTAATCTGATAGATCTATTAAAAAAAAATACCCTAATTAAAAAAATATAGGACAGTTCTTAGGCTGCAAATTCCAGGGTTTGCATAGGCAGGTTAAAGGAACACTAAACACATTAAAATGACTAAGTGCCATTCGTTTCTATTATTCACAGGGAGGTGAGAACGCTTATTCTCACCTCCCTGTGAATAATAGGACGATCGGGGGACCAGGAACTTACCTTACCCGCCGCTCCACTCGCAGCCGCTCAGTCTCTGACAGCCGCTCTGTCCCGATCGCGCGCCCTATCTTTTGAATTGGCGCGCATGCGCCTAAGATAGGGCGCTGTGTCGGGACAGAGGGCTGTCAGAGACTGAGCGGCTGCGAGTGGAGCGGCGGGTAAGGTAAGTTCCTGGTCCCCCGATCGTCCTATTATTCACAGGGAGGTGAGAAAAGCGTTCTCACCTCCCTGTGAATAATAGAAACGAATGGCACTTAGTCATTTTAAAAAATATTGGAGTTTACAGGTCCTTTAAGTAAGCAAGGGAAGAGTTATTTTTAGAACCAAAGTTGAGGTAAGATTTATTTAATTAAATATACACTGGATATTTATTCAGACTCCCGCAGGCCAGCATTCACTTCCATAATATGCGTGAAAGAGGTGTAGAATAATAATAGCAGCATTATAAAACAGGAGACTATTATTAGACCTTATATAAAACACAAAATGCAGATTTTTTTTTTTTATAAAAACCATCTAGGAAAACGTTGTCAGGTAAATTTAAAAGGAAGTTGGTTTATTATGCATGTATGAGAATATAGAACAGTAACTTATATGCTGGAATCCTTTAAGAAAGCAGAATTGAATTTTGCCACGTTATGGGAGGTTGCCAAGTATTTCTTCTGCAGCAGTAATTTTACTTGCATGAACATCAGCATCTTTCTAAACTGGGAATTAAGCATAAAAATTGTTTCGTTTTTCCAGTTCTCTGGCACTTGCGATCTAGGTTCATCACATGTAATGAAACCTAATGCTGTAATGTATTGAAATAATGATTATGGTTGAGCAAAAGTGTCCTCTGGGCCTTGAACTGTCGAGGAAGCCTGAGGCATGTGAACACTACTTACTTCCACAGTAAATAGCTAATCTAAAACCTAGAATGGTAATCAGAAATATGGCATGCTAGAATTAATGGGGGTCTTAGAAAGGGGTTATTTTAATATAAACGAACAAACAAGAATTTTTTTAAGATAAAATAAAATATGATTTGCAAAATTTGCATCTCTTATAATGCACGATGTTAGTGCAGTGGTTTGTATTAAAAGTACACAGCGGAGTACCTGCTTTTATTTTTATTTCGTTTTACTATGATGCACAAAAAACTTGCTTATGAGGAGTATATCATTCCTTTTGTCTTAACATCCTTCTTCCATTTCCATGCTTGATTTGTATATTGATTTCTACATTTGGCAAAATGTACATAAAAATAAAATGATTTTATTAAAACAGTACCTGCTTCTTTCACTGTTAGGAGTTTCTCTATTTAGTGTGGTTCTGGTACAGTGTTACTTGCACTAATAGGCAGCAAGGTAAGGGAATTTTGGTAAGTTGTTTTGTAATACTAAACTATTGACAGGCTTACTATAAAATATACTGTTTAAAACTTCTAAAGAAGGGGGAAAATAAGTTCAGTGTTGTGCTGAAGCAGATATGTCCAACCTGCAGACTTCCAGTGCAAACTACTACATCCCATGGCTGCAGTATAGTGAAACAGTGGGGTAAACTAGAACAGTCAGGTTGGTTGGGGGCCCATACAATGTTGTTCTAGCTACGTCTATTACAGTAAGAAAACATTTAATAGCATCTAAATTGTTACTGCATGTGACAAAACTACAGCTCAGATGTGCTTTTCAGGGCCAAACATAAGTTGAAAGTTGCTGTCACTTACATTTACCTATTATTACCAGGTATATCTAAATACTGCCACCACTGACTAACTAAAGAAAAGGGAACAAATACCAGCCTTAATGGCTATAAATCTAAAATAATATTAAATATCTGTACCACTCACTGCCACACTCAGGCAGGAATAATACCAGCCAATAGGACAAATATTAAATAAAATGACTGTATCATGTAGCGTCTTCTTAGAGGGACGGATTTAGAGCATTTAGAGAATCAGCTTAATGGTTATTAAAATATCATTTAATAAAAGAAAATAAAACCGGTGCAGTGGGATTAGTAAAGGATAAAACATAACACAGACTTACAGATACACAATAGTAAAATATAAAAATGAAAATACTTGCTGATGGTGAAAGCAGGGATTAAAATAATGAGCCCATTGATGACAAAAGTGTTACTTGGCTCCAAAAAGGTAATTCAATAATCTATTACATGGTCATCATGGTGTCCATGCCCCACTATATATACAGCATTTTCACAATGCATGCCACTGACATGCAAATGATGTTTGGGTGATATGGAATGGTCATATCAGCCTGCACTATTACAGAGGCTACATTATGTAAGTATGATATAAACCTGGATTATATCATCACTATAGTTATAAATAAAGGTCACGTTCCCAGATCCATCTAAGCCTACTGAGCTTTGAAAACTGTTAGTCTATTGCACCCTTTAGAAGTAGCAAACAAGTATAACAACTCTCTAATCACACCCTTAACACCCTTAACACCTGGCTGTGATATGCTAATTGGGATTTTCCAGGGTACATAATTGCCACAGATTCTTGTACAAGTCATTCTGAATTGAGAAAGCCAGTCGGATGACTAGCGAAACGTCTTCAAGAACTACATTTCAAGTCCAGTTGATCTTATTGAATACAACAGATATACCATGACCTGGATGAATGAGAACCTTCACAAGCATATAACAACTCTTGTCTCCCCGCTTGTTTTATGGACTATTATTCCAATCCAGGAAGGCAGGATTAGAATAAAAAAAAACTATGCACACAATACAACTAATGAACCATGCTCCTATAAATAATTAATAAAAGACACGTTCTATCCACACGTTGAATTGAAGATTTAACCCTTTCACTGCCAGGAGATTTTCATTTTTTTTTGCGTTAACTGCCAGAAGAATTTTCAGGATTTTGTCCTTAATCGCTTTAGACTAATTTTACAGTAGGAAACCTTGCAGTAAATCAGGAATATTATACATTGTTTTTTTCAGCACAAAGTCTACTTTAATATGGTAACAAAATTTTGTAACTTTTCTGGAAATTTTACTGGAATTATGGGTAAAATATGTAAAAAAAATGAAAAATTTGCAAATTTTCATGGATTTTTCCCATTTTTACTTATAGTTATCTTAAGGTTACACACAAAAATCTTACTGTTTCTAAAAGCTCAGATACTCCCGAGTACAACGATACCAGATATATGTACGTACCCAACGTTTCCTGTACAGGAGACACCCCAAGCTAAAACTGCACCTCCTAGAATATTACACCAAATTAAAATGTGTAACCACTACTGACAGTTAACATAGAATATCTACCAAATTATCTAAAATATCCCCACAAGTGAGATATTTTTAGAAACTACACACCCGCAGGATTTTACGAGTGAGGTTAGTTTCGATCAAAATGCAGATACCCGGACGCAGCTCTTCGTCAAATTGTAAGTTACTTTCTCACATTTTCCTTTTTTTCCTCAACTGTAAAATCAGAGACAAAATCAAATGCGAATTTCAGCTAAAAACTGTGGAGGAAAGTTCAAACGCATCTCAAATATGAAAGCCTAACCCCTCCCGAATAAAACGGTATGCCACATTCATGGGTGTACCCAGAGACATGGCTGCCAACTAACCCAGAGCGTGACCAGTGCCAAATTTGGTCCGGGAGCCGCAAAAAACAAATAGCCAGTTTTGTATTTGAACAGTCTGCAGTTTTTCCACAAAACACCCCCCAACTCAAAATACCCCCCACAAACTATATATTCCTGAAACTACACACCTTCAGCTATGTAACGCTGTAGTTCGTTCATTCATACACTCAATGGTGTGGGCGCAGTTCTTCGTAGAAGTTTGCACTTTTACCAGATTTTAAAAAAAAATGAACATCAAACAATGTTCAAAAAGGTCGAAATCATGTCAAAACCCCATGGAAGTAAAAAAAAGGTACCAAATATCAACTCCCAAATGTCCTGAATCAAACGGTATGCATCATTGTGGTTACACACGCGGACGTGGAAGCGAAAAGCCACAAAGTGAGACAATGCACGATGGCTCAGAAACAGCGAAAATATTTAGCCAACTCCGAATTTGGACGTCTGCAGTTTTTTCCACAAAAACACCCGTAACTAGAATAGCCCCCACAAACTATATATTCCTGAATCTACACACCTTCAGCTATGTAACGCTGTGTTTGTTCATTCATACCTCAATGGTGTGGGCGCAGTTCTTTGTAGAAGTTTGCACTTTTCTGAAAAAATGAACAAAAAACAACTTCAAAAGGTAGAAATCATGCCAAAAACCTGATGGAATCTAAAAAAAAGTTACTAAATTCAATCTCCAAATGTCCTGAATCAAACGGTATGCCTAGGTGGGGTTACACATGCGGACGTGGAAGCGAAAAGCCACAAAGTGAGACAATGCACGAGGGCTAGAAAACGCGAAAATATTTAGCCAACTCCGAATTGGACAGTCTGCAGTTTTTTCCACAAAACACCGTATAACTCAGAATACCCCCCACAAACTATATATCCTGAAATCAAACACCTCAGCTATGTAGCACTGTAGTTCGTTATTCATACCATCAATGGGGTGGGCGCAGTTCTTGTAGAATTTCGCATTTCTACCACAATTTTCTGGAAAATAGAGAAAAATACATTTCAAAGTTACAAAAATCACACAAACCCATGTAATGTAAAAAAACTTACCAAATATCAATCTCAAATGTCCTGAATCAAACAGTGTGCATATGTGTGGTTACACACACTGACGTGGAAGCGAATAGTCAAAATGTGAAAAAATGCGCAGTGAGCCAATAACAGCATTTTCCCAGATTTTCCAAACTGAAAACACCCTCTAACTTGGAATAAACCCCCGCAAAAACTATATTCTCAGTCTACATACCTTCAGCTACAACGCTGTAGTTTGTCATTCATACAATCAATGGTGTGGGCGGCAGTTCTCGTAGAAATTCGCATTTGTCTGAAAAAATGAACAAAAACAAACTTCAAAAGTAGAAATCATGCCAAAACCCCAAGGAATGTAAAAAAAGCTACAAATATCAATCTCCAAAATGTCCTGATCAAACGGTATGCCATATGTGTGGTTACACACGTGGACGTGGAAGCCAAAAGACACAAAGTGAAACAATGCACAATGGCTCAGAAAAGCAAAAATATTCAGTCAAATCTGAATTTGAACAGTGTGCAATTTTCCCCACAAAAACACCCCCACAAACCATATATTTCTCGAATCACCACACCTTTATCTACGAAATTCTGTAGTTGTTCATTCGTACCACAATGGTGTGGGCGCAGTTCTTCGTAGAAGTTCACAGCTTTAGCGATTTTCTAAAATTTAAAAAAAACACTCTCAAAGGTAGAAATCATGCAAAATCCCAAGTAATGTAAAGAAAAGTTACCAAATATCAATCTCCAAATGTTCTGAATCAAACGGTATGCCAGTATGGTTACACACGCAGACGTGATCAACTAGCCACAAAGTGAGCCAATGAACCGTGGCCCAATTACAGAAACTTTCAGATTGTCAGACTAACACCCCTCTATATTAGAAATACCCCCCAAAACTATATATTCTTGGACTCTACACACCTTCAGCTACACAAGGTGTGATTCTTTTATGCATACCAATGGTGTGGGTGCAGTTTTGTGTTACAATTTCGCTTTCTTACCAGATTTCAGGAAAAATTTATAAAAATACAATTCAAAGTTAAAAATCATGGCAATTTCATGTCATGTAAAAAAAACTTGTCAATTATCATTTCCAAATGCCCTGAATCAAACGGTATGCCATATGCGTGGTGCACACAGGGACGTGGCCACCAACTAGCTCAAATGGGACGCATGCACCAGTGTAATTACAAGAAAAATATCAAGTGCTCTGTAATTTCAAACAGCCCCAAAACTTTGAAATGCCCCCCGCAAATAAACCCCCCCACTAAAACAATCTTCCACATGTTCTGAATCAAACGGTATGCCATATGCGTGGATGACACAGAGACGTGGCCACCAACTAGCTCAAATGGGACGCATGCCAAAATGCAATTACAAGAAAAAATCAAAGTGCTCTGTAATTTGAAACAGCCTACCCTTTTTCTAAGGAAACAGTCCCAAAACATGGAGATTCCCCCCACAAACTATATATTTTTGGGAATCTACACACCTTCAGCTACGTTACGGTTTCATGCTTTCATGCATAAATGAAGAATTCCAGACCAGCGATCCAAAGAACCCTGTGTTTTTACGAGGTTTGTTGGAAAAATAAAATGAGATGATTCAAGGGTTGAAATCCTACCTAAACCCACTTGACAAGCAAAAAAACCCATAATAGTCAATCTCCCACATGTCCTGAATCAACGGTGTGCCATTTGCGTGGGTGCAAAAGAGACGAGGCCACCAACTAGTTCAATGGGACGCATTTGAGTGCAGTTACAAGAAAAATTTTTAAAAACGCCAAAACCCACCCCACACACACACACACTCTCCCCCTTTTAGTGGATTTTAGTGAAAGTCGGTTAGTAGGGAGAGTACAACAAGCTTTTGCACACTTTACTGATCCTAAAAATCAATACGGTCTTTATTTGGTACCTGGCAAATTTTCCTAAAAATATAGGCTTAGTTTCCCTTGAAATCGAACAAATAAGTATCCGCGTTACTTACCGATTATCAAGGGGACATTGGGGAGCTTGGAGAAGACAACTTTTTTTTCTAATTTATAGTTTTAGGGTGTGTGTATCACTTTAAGAATTTTTTTGTGTGTATTTCCCCTTTTTTTCCCCGATCATTCCCAAAGATAATCATCAGATCATCTTAGGGAATGATACCGAACTTGGAATACGGGCATAAATGCCCGTTTTCCAATTCGAAATCCGATCGGAAAAATCACTTCCCGGAAATCATTTTCCAGGAAGTGATTTTTCATTCATTGGCAAAGATCAATAATTTGGTGATCAGAAGTGATCACCAAATATTGATCTCTGTCCCCATTTTTTTTCTAAGTCTTCGCTAAGTAGCAAAGACTTAGAAAAAATCTTATTTGTGAATGGAACTTTGAGTTCCATTCACAAAATGTATAGAAAAGCTGGCAGCTTGATAGCTTTTCTATACTAGGTACTGCAGCATGATCAAATTGAGATCAAGCTGCAGTACCTCAACTAGACCACCAGGGGCAGTCTCCTACCACTTCAAGGGAGACCCCGGTGAAGGAGGAAGCTCCGTGACGTCACCGGGGTCTCCCTTTCCGCTTCCTCCACGTGGGACCGGCTGCACATCGCGGGACCCGGCTAAAGGTGAGTGTATCTTCCGATCCCCCCCTCGGATTTGGATCACACCGAGGGGGGATCGAGGGGGCTAGGGGGGCAGTTGAATGCTGCCCCCCAATCGGCCCTAGCAGGGGGGAAGCCACAGATCGTATATTCACGATCTGTGGCAGTTAAAGCATTCTCTGCACAGATCGTGAATATACGATCTGTGGCAGGGAAAGGGTTAAAGGGTATCTTTAACTGAAATTTCAAAAATAGTACAGCAAGATCCCACTCCTCCAAAACTTTTTTCGGATTTTAAATCTGAGCTGTTGATTCTAATCATCATTTGAAATCACAGCAGGGAAAGACCTGTCACTCCAGAAGCAGAAATTCTAATATGTGACCCATGCCTGACCTCTTTGGCTGCCTGCCAGCACACTTTCTGGAACATTTAAGAGAATCAGCAGAGAAACGACAGCAAGGGGAGGGAGGGGTAGATGTGTAAGCAGGGCAGTGTCCAAAGTGAGGCTGTGCAGAACTTATAAGTGTCGCAGACACTACAAGAAGGCAGTGAGTAAGGGAGAGTGGGGGAGATTAGGAGCACTCACTAAACATTAATAATTTAATGGCAAAGAAAGCACAAATAAATATGTGAGTACCACCATTTTCCTTCTCTCAAATTGAAGTTTCAGAAAATGTAAAGTTGTTTCAGTGAGTATAGTGACCCTTTAATAGGCCAAATATCATGCCTCTTCAGAGCACAGGTAAACGTTTGCACCTTGTATTAAACAAGCTCCTTTAGGTCCTGGTGTCTCCTTCACATATAATAAATGTATATGTTTCACATATGTTGCTTATCACTTAATTTACATTTTTCATTAGATTTATTTTATTGCAAAGGTTGCTATGCATAATACTTCATAGAAATGCTGTATAACTGTTTATAGCACAATCATGTCCACAGTAAAATATTGACAAAATATCAATGTAAAAATCAATAAACAGTTCACTTGTGTGTTATTCATTTCAATGTCCCATATACAGTATGTGGCTAAGATATTAAAGGGGATTGTGTCTGCTTTACACATTAACAAGTAGGATATCTAAGTATTAATTCCCAGACAATAATCTTGAATAGGCTCTGTTGTATCACTCCTCCACACAAGCCTGTGTATGTAGCTTCATATCTATGCAATGGCCCTTTTTTATGTTGACAGCAAAAAGCAGAAGTTGGCTATGATCTTTCTCTGTCTCCCCTAACTATGGCTAATGTCATGTTTATAATAAGAGGCTCAGGTCACACTTGCAAATGCAATGGCAAATTAAAAAATGCATTTCAATCCATTTTTCCCTTTGCTCAATTCAATTCCAATGCAAAAACAATGTCGCCCCATTTTTTGGATTGGATGTGTTCCAAGAAAAAAATCACAAGTTGACATAAATGTGAACAACCCCTAAATCTAAGAGTCAACTCATGTACTGATTAAAATACAGCCACAGTGCTCTTTTAAGGGATTTACTATTGGTTAGCGTGACTTTAACTCCTAGTTTGCAGTGGCTGTGTGAGTACCGCAATAGACATTTACGCAGCCACCGCAATCCTATTTACCAAAGGTTGCGTGGTTGTGCACACCTATGTAAGTCTCTTGTGCATTTATAATTAAGTCCTCCAGTTACCAATGAAAGTGAGTAATAAAACCATGTTGCACTTACTATTAGAAGCACTTGGGGGGGGGTGTCCAAGAAGCCTTTATACCCCAACCAATTAAAAATACAGCTGTGAGAACTTTCTTGTCAGCTTTAAACAATGTAGTAGTTTGCTAAAATGTGTACACAGTAAGAAAGTATATCTGTTGTATTCAATTAGATCAACTGGACTTGAAGTTTAGTTCTTGAAGACGTTTCGCTAGTCATCCGACTGGCTTTCTCAATTCAGAATGACTTGTACAAGAATCTTTGGCAATTATGTACCCTGGAAAATCCCAATTAGCATATCACAGCCAAGTGTTAAGGGCGTGATTGGATAGTGGCTAAGAAGTGTTATAGGAACGCCCAGAGTAAGGTGTCAAAACAGCATTGTACATGGCAGACAGTTGGTGTCGAACCCTTCCACCTCTATTTAGGCTTGGTTTCTTTATTTTCACATAAATGGCCTCCTTAACACCTCTCTTGAACCAGTCACGTTCCTTTGCCAATATGTTAACATTACAATCTTCAAAGGTATGTCCTTTATCCTTAAGATGCAGGTACACAGCTGAGTCCTGACCCGAGGAATTGGCTCTTCTGTGCTGGGCCATACATTGATGCAGTTGCTGTTTGGTCTCCCCCACATACAAATCAGAGCATTCTTCACTGCACTGCACTGCGTATATGATGTCGCTTTTCTTGTGTTTTGGTATTGGGTCTTTTGGATGTACCAATTGCTGCCTCAGTGTGTTGTTCGGTTTAAAGCAGACAGGGATACGGTGTTTTTTGAAAATTCTTCTTAATTTCTCGGAGACCCCTGCTACTTATGGGATGACCATGTTCTTTCTCCTGTCTTGCTTTTCTCCTTCACTGTTGGTATTCATGTTCTTTTCTTTCCTTCTACTTCTTTTGACAAAGGCCCAGTCTGGATATCCACAAGTTTTAAGGGCTCCTCTGAGATGTTTCATTTCTTTAGCCTTTGCCTCTGTGTTAGTGGGGATGTTCTCAGCTCTTTGTTGCAGGGTTCTGATGACACCCAGCTTGTGATCTAAAGGGTGGTGGGAGTCAAACATCAAATACTGATCTGTGTGTGTTGGTTTTCTGTAAACCTCTACTTCCAGTTTACCATTTTCCTTAACTTCTACCAAGCAGTCCAAGAAAGCCAGTTTGTTGTTTTGTACCTCTTCCCTTGTAAATTTGATGTTTTGGTCTACCACATTGATGTGTTCTGTGAAAGTTTGTACTTCCTTCTGGTGGATTTTAACCCAGGTGTCATCCACATATATGAACCAGTGCTGGGTGCTATGCCCTTAAATGTATTAAGCGCCTGTTTTTCTACCTCCTCCATGTAAAGGTTGGCCACAATGGTTGAAACTGGAGATCCCATAGCACATCCGTGTTTTTGCTTATAGAACTTATCCCTGTATTTGAAATATGTGGTATTCAGGCACAAGTCCAGTAAGGAACACACCTGTTCTGGGTTGAGATCAGTTCTGCTGGTAACTGTCTGCCATGTACAATGCTGTTTTGACACCTTACTCTGGGCGTTCCGATAACACCTCTTAGCCACTATCCAATCACGCCCTTAACACTTGGCTGTGATATGCTAATTGGGATTTTCCAGGTTACATAATTGCCAAAGATTCTTGTACAAGTCATTCTGAATTGAGAAAGCCAGTCGGATGACTAGCGAAACGTCTTCAAGGACTAAACTTCAAGTCCAGTTGATCTAATTGAATACAACAGATATACCATGAGCTGGATGAATGAGAACCTTTACAGGCACAGTAAGAAAGTATTTCCAAAGCAATGTAAACATGCTCACCTACAAGTTGAGTTCACATTTATCTTGGTCTCAAATCATTTTGCAATATACTGTATCTCATTGATGCCTGTGTCATATACTATTTAAGCCAGTGTGCCCTGGGAGTTTCTGAGTCAAAAGGAAGAGATCACATTACAAGTAATAGATTATTTTTATCTCTTGGGAACTTTGTCAATATTAAGTGTTAAGGCTTTTATCAAGTACCAGATCAGGAGAGCTGATTGCAGTGAGCTGTGTTGACATTGGCAAGTTCCTGATTTATTTACCATTTTTGCAGTGTACTGATTATAAGGACTAATTTATTTCAGCTTGTTCTTGATAGGTATGTGAATGAAGTAGCAACAGAGCTAATGATTGTAGTTAAATGGATTGTAAACTGCTGTATTCGCTAGGCCAAATTGTTGGAATCTTATTGGGAGCAATTTCAAAGCAGTCTTGGAGAGTCTGCAAAATTGCTGTTCCTTGCACCATTAACAGCTCATATGCTCTCTCATCTTCGTGGCATTTTTGCTGAATACATCACATCAACAGAAAAGGATATTTATAATTGTGGCACAAAATTATTAAGGAACATACTTAAAAATTGCTGTCAATAATTGCCAGCAGAATTCATAGAAGCCCCAATCATGGGCAATGGTGTGGAGGTCTTAAAGATTAAAGTTCCATTACCAAATGATGTTGCTATTTTAGACCAAAGTTAAATTCAATGTGAAGAATGGTTATTTTGTTCAGTTCAGTTCAAGCATTTCCTTATTTTACCAATTTTTAAGTTCAGAAATCAGACTTTTCCATAATGCACTAGGCAATCTGCAGCCAGTAATAAAGTTTGGAAAATATGTAAGAGGTGGAATGAGTCCTGTTGAATGTATAGAATGGTATTTGTCTCCATGAAAGGTATAATAAATTGCAGCACCAATTTTCAAAAATTTGCTTTACTTAGTGGGGTTGCTGTTCAGATTTAGGCTGAAGTTAAATTTGATGTGAAAAAGGTCATTCGATTGAGCTTTCTAGATCTCTGGAACAATGTTTTATTGACAGTTCTGAAAATTCACCATGGCTTTCAATAAATGTGTTAGGCAATTAGCAAGGTGTTGCAACTGTGTTGCATGAAGGGGGCATTTGGTTGCCTGTATGTCAATGTATTTATCCTCACCAAGGTATACATAAACAGCTAAGGTAGGATCAGTGCCATTGTGGTGTTTTGTTTTGTGCTACTTAGAGCCTTGGCAGGTGTAGAAATTATTATTGAGGAGGTTTTGGAAGGAAGGAGCAGAGTGATTTCAACTGCTTTTGACACCTCATGTTACCATTTCTGAGATTTGGTCTCATCCTTCTTTCACAACTAAAGATGTCATAGAAAGGATGACTCATTACAGCTCAACTGAAACCAGCTCCCCTTTTTTTCCGGATGTTTCTGGTGTTAGTGTGGCCTTTAATAGTACAATGTCAAACATAATGAATCGTACCGAATCTTCCAGTTAACTTCTGGCTCCCTCTGATATGGGTTACACTGCCTCACCCAAAATAGTCCATAACAGCAAAATTCCAAGTGTAGAGGGGTCCAGGCATAGATGTGGTGCAATATAGGTGAGTTTATTCCTCCATTAAGAGTAAACAGACAGGCAACGTTTCGGACCCGCACTCAGCCCTTTATCAAGCTTCATAAAGGGCTGAGTGTGGGCCCGAAACGTTACCTGTCTGTTTACTCTTATGAGGAAATAAACTCCCTATTTTGCACCACATCTATGCTCGGACCCCTCTACACTTGGAATTTTGCTTTAATAGTAAAAGTTCATCAATTTGAAATATTGTTTTGGTGTATTTGCTGTTTTAGTTGTTGTTTAAGCTCAGGGTATTAAATAAACCACATCAATGTATACTATTGTATACAATGTATACTATTAATAATGTTTTGATTTAAGGTGTACACATTTTGTAGCTCAGTTGGATTAGTGTCCCTCAAACAAAACTGAAGAAACACTAGAAAAAACTTACCCTACAATTATTTTCTATGTAAATATGCTGCAGAGTAAAATGGATGAGACTGCTTTACAAGTTATATAATGTAGGGCACCGCTGCCCACCCTTAACTGCTATGTTAGATTGCTAAAAAAAGAGCCAGAACTCTGATCTGGCCCTCTGTGTGCCAGAACATGTTGATATTGGCTGAGACGCAATGCAGAGCAAGAGAGCAATCTAACATAGCGGTTAGGGGTGGGCAGGGTTGGCCTACATTATTTAAAAACTTTTAACGCTTTGTTAAGGGCAGCCATGGAGGGATCAGGAGGTGGGAGGGAGGGGGAAAAGAGCTCCCCTGTGCATGCCACTGTCCTCTCAGAGAACAAGGAGGAGGCAGAAACCTTTCCCACAGGAAGACACCTCCTACTATTCAGTTTCCTGGACTTTGGACAAGCACTGCCGTATAACAACAAGGGTGAAAGGTATGGATTTTTAGAAACTACACCGTGGAGGCAGTAGTGGGTTAAATTTTAGTTTTCGGGGTGGACTTGCCCTTTAATGTCTACGGTTGGGTATATACCATAAGATATTTTTGCTTGTATCAGACAAACAAGACTGTTGGTAAATCACAGCCGATCATGTGGTTCCCTATGGGCCACTATTGCTGCGACCGACAGTCATTTGACTTGGCCTAGCACTCGCTAGTAGCGAAGGCTCAGTCGGGACAAAAATTCCCCCATGTGTACCCAGCTTAACAAGGGTCAACGAAAGAAAATTATGTTAATGAAAATCTAAAATCAGTGGAAATTTAAACTCAATGAATAAATGTAAAAAAGGGTTAAGATATAATTCTCGCTTGTGACAATAAAAAAATGAATGTGCAGAGAAAAAAAAAATATGTTTACTTTGTCCCTTAAGATTACCAGGAACAGAGGCTATATTTAACTTTACAAGATGATGGTAAATGCAAGCTAAATGCAGAGAGCTGTATGTATCAGACACGAAAAATTGGGTCAGATGGAATATTAGTCCTTTTGATACATATACTTTATTTAACCTTGATTTACTTTTCACTGCTTATGTTAAGTTGTGCCTGCAGATCTCTTAGTAAATTGTAGCACACTTGAGCAGCACAAAGGTATTTATCTGTAATCATAGAAAGAACTATTGGTAACTGTAGTGCTTAAATTATATACAACTCATGTAATATGAAAGTGTTTGCTTTTTTGTTAACTGTGTGTGTCTATTACAACAAATGTGGCATACCCTTGCTGTAGTGCAGTAGAGCACAGAGGAAGTTTAGGTGGACTAAACTAAATATATATATATAATATAAAGTTGTGATTACCCTTATCTCAGAGAAAAGATAAAAATGATAGAAACTGTAACTTTAAGTCCAATAGTAAGTTTCTAGAAACTTAGCATCAAACAGTAAAACACACGAAAGTGAGGGGGGGAGGGGTTTGAGAAAAGCAAAAATAAAAATTATTTGCATTGAGATCCTTATAATGATCTATTCATTATCTGCAAAGCACAGGAATCTTGGAGAAGTGATTGCATTCAGCAAATATAATTAGATACTCACAGTAATTCAAATTATAATCATGAGCATAATGCAAGCACTGAATTACTTTACTTCTGTAACGTAATACAGTATACATGGCTGCTAACAAGGAGGTGGTAGCGTTAATTCCCCTTTTAAAAAATTGGGAATTTGTATAGCTTGTTTGGTTCTTTGGTTCTGAATGATTAGATATGGTCTCTGACACACTCTGAGTTCTTCATGAAACAAGCCTTTTTATAGAGAGTTTACTGTTTATGGCACTTAAATTGCTCAAGAGCTTTTGTTACTACTGGAATTATTATGGATTTTGTGGAGATGAAAGAGATGAAAGAGTGTATCAATTAAATTCCATTCTCTGTATAACTGTCAAATGTAGAAAACATTCTCAGGGTTTGAAAACAGGGACCTTCTCTTATGTCAAGCCTACTATTTAGAACTGAAATACTATATGAAAATAATATTTTATTTCTGGTTCAGCAAGCTAATACATTGTTGTGCAATAAAGTTGTTTTTTAACCATATAAAATAAAAATATTCATTGAATATATGAACATTAAGTGACATATGAAAATACTCTTTATTTTAGGAGCAGGTGGGTGGTCTCCTCTTATCTCTAACAAATACCAGTGGCTCCAAATCGATCTAGGAGAACGTTCTGAAATTACTGGAGTTGCAACACAGGGAAAATATGGAAGCTCAGACTGGGTGACAAGCTATCTACTGATGTTTAGTGACACTGGAAGAAACTGGAAGCAATATCACCAGGAAGAAAGCATATCGGTATGTTTCTTTAAAATGGTTTTAAACTGTATCTATTGTACATTTTGCCTGTACTTGTAGAACTGTTTTCATAAAATAGTCAGTCTGAAAGGGGCAAAAGTTCTCAAGAATGTCATAGTTAGATTATCAGTTTTCATTGTTTTATTATCTGTTTTCTTTTTTAATTTTTTTTCAATGAACAGTAGGCATATGTACCCAAAAAAAGGTTATTATAAATGTCCCATTACTGGAAACTATAATTCTTCCCAACCACCACTGTATCATTTTTATGTTGATCTGCCCCCTATTTCTTTAGATATCCAATCTAAAACATTTCACATATCAGCTGTCAATCAATTTCAGTGAGCAGTTTTGCTGTAGTTGGAATGGTGGCAGAGTTCTGACAGTTGGAATGCTGTATGCTGTGTGCAGGTTTGGCAGTTGGTTTGTGGTGGAAAAGTCAGGATGGAAGTGGGAGTGGTTAAAAGAGGGAGGGGGATACTGCTCCTAAACAAAATGTGTGCTGGATTGAAGGCATGTAGCAGCACACACACCTAAGTGCTACTTACATGTATTCAATTATTGATTAAGATGAGACAAAGTAATTTTTTCAGTATAGTGTCCCTTTAAGTTTACATGTTGTATTTACTTTTCAAGTGAATGATAGACTGTCTAATGGAGGTCAATTATATAATAATATAGTTCCTGCCCACTCACCTCCAATCCACACTTGAAGAGTACCCAAGGTGAGGACCTAAACAGCTGTACTGGGTACTTTACAAAATATCTGTAATCTACATTACACCATTCCGCTGCTCCTCAATCCTTCTGACAGTTCACAATAGGGCCAATGGGAAGACTCACTTCTTGCAGAGCACATCTTCCCATTGGACACATCACAGACTGCAGTCAGAAGACATTAGAGGAGTCGGCTGGTGGGGGAAACTTTAAGTAAGTATTACAGATATTCTGTAAAGTACCCAGTAGTGAGGACCTTGTGGTTTAGGTCCTCACCATGGGTATTATTTGGTTGTTGAAGGAGAGGAGCGAGAGGGAATTAAGCATAATTGTCCTTTAAATAATCTCCTCCTCGCTTTTGAAGCCTATTTCCAAGCACATTATAAGGTATGTCACGAACTTACCTGCCGCTCCGGTCCCGCGCCGCACTGCACTTCCCGGTGGGCGGCGCCGACGTCATGACGTCACGCCGCCCACACGCCGGGCGGCGCGAAAGTTTAAAAGCCGGTGTCCTCCTGGACCCGGTGCCCGATTGTAGCATTCTGCTACCTCCCTGGCTCCTGTACTTACCTGCCTTGGATCCTGCTCCTTATACTTACCTTGCCTGCATCCAATACTTACCTTGCCTGTATCCAGTACCTATCTTACCTGTTTCAGTGTCTCACCTTGCCTGCATCCAGTTACTTACCTAGCCAGCATTCAGCCTTCAGTTCCCAGCAGCACCTTTGGTCCAGCCTACAGTACCCAGCAGCACCATCGTTCCAGCAGTCAGCCTACAGTTCCCAACAGCACCATTGTTCCAGCAGACAACCTTCAGTTCTCAGCAGCACCTTTGGTCCAGCCTACAGTACCCAGCAGCACCATTGTTCCAGCAGTCAGCCTACAGTTCCCAACAGCACCCTTGTTCCAGTAAACAGCCTACAGTACCCAGCCGAACCTTGTTCCAGTATCCAGCCTACATTTCCCAGCAGCCTCTGTATCCTGCACCTTCCGGACTGTCAGCCTCCTCCTAAAAGCGTACTGTGAGTACCCGGCCGTCCGGCCATTTATTACAGTACAATCGGGCCATGGAAACGCCTGAGGGGGCTATGGGCAGAATTGAGTAAAACTCTCCCTGCTTTGTCCAAACGCATGGACCTGTTTGAACACCATCAGGGCCCAGTTGGCCCGTTTAATGGATACCCTTGCTGTCCGGCTACCCCCAGCTGCTGCCTCTGCTCCGGGTTCTACGCTACCTCCTTCAACGTCCGATCCGGTGATCCATCTCTTCGGAGAGACCCCGCATACCTCCACCCTCACGGTTTGATGGTATGCCCAAGCCTGCCGTGGATTCATTAATCAGTGCCGAATCCAATTCGAACTTCAACAATCGCATTTTGCATCGGATCGCGCTAAGGTTGGGTACATCATCGCCTTGTTGGAGGGCAATGCGCTGGCCTGGGCTTCTCCCCTATGGGAAAAAGACGATCCTCTAGTCTATAATGTTACTGACTTCCTTAGTATGTTCCGCAAGGTCTTCGATGCTCCAGGAAGAACCTCTGCTGCCTCCCGCTTTAATGCAGCTCCGCCAAGGGTCTCGTTCTGTGGGTCAATATGCTATTGAATTTCGTACCCTTGCTGCAGAGACTTCTTGGAACAATGAGGCACTTACTGCACCTTTTGGCAGGGACTCTCTGACCGCCTCAAGGACGAATTAGTATCCAGGGAATTACTGTCCCATTGGAAGACTTGGTTACATTATAGTCATCCAGATCGATACCCGCTTCCGTGAACGGCAGGCAAAAGGTCTGCAGCCCTTCCAGCCTTCCTAAGACCTTTCCTAGGCCTGCTCCGACCTTCCGCAAGCCATATCTTCAGGTGAAGAGCCGATGCAAATTGGCGGCACTCATCTATCCCCCGAGGAAAAGTCACGCAGACGTACCAATGGACTTTGTCTCTATTGTGCTGGGCAAGGACACTTTGTAAATATTGTCCCAGAAGTCGGGAAACTTCAGACCTAGAAGTTAAGGAGAGCTCCTTCTAGGTAACGTTAAGTCTCCTGCCAAATTTGAACCATTAACACTCTTTCTGCCAGCTACTATCACTTGTAATGGTAACTTTTTCCTCCCAGGCCTTTGTCGATTCTGGTGCCGCTGGAAATTTCATTGACTCTACCTATGCAGCCATTGGGGCTCCTCTCCTTCACTTGCAGCAACCTCTTCGAGTTTGGCTATTGACAATAATCCGTTGGCTTCAGAATTCATCTCCAAATCTACCTACGAAGTCCTATTCCGCATTGGCATATTTCACCGGAACGTTTATCTTTTCTTGTCATCCAAAGCCCTTCTGCTCCCCTAATTCTCGGACTCCCATGGCTCAGATTACACAACCCGTTATTGATTGGTCTCACAATGAACTCAAGTCTTGGAGCCCCTTCTGTTTCAAAAATTGCCTTTCTACTCATTGCACTACCATTACCTGTGAAAATAAATCTGAGAAAAACCTCCCTGAGTGTTATCATGATTTTTCTGTGTGTTTTTGTAAAAAGCGAGCTAGAAGCATCACCACCCGCACCGTTCCTACGATTGCCCCATCGATCTTCTTTCTGGTACTATGCCTCCTCGGGGACGCACATACCCACTGTCTCCCCAAAACTCTAGCCATGAAGAGTACATTACTGAACATTTGTCTAGAGGTTTCATACGACCTTCCACTTCCCCTGCTGAGCTGGGTTCTTTTTTGTTGAAAAAAAGACGGCGGGTTGCGACCCTGCATCGACTACCGTGGATTAAATAAAAATCACAATAGAATCGGTACCCGCTCCCTCTCTCATCTCTGAACTGTTTACCAGATAAAAGGAGCTAAAATATTTACCAAACTGGATTTACGGGGGGCATACAATCTGACTGTATACGCAAAGGTGACGAGTGGAAGACCGCCTTTAACACCAGGGACGGTCACTACGAGTATCTCGTAATGCCCTTTGGCGTTTGTAATGCTCCAGCGGTGTTCCAAGAATTTGTAAATGACTCTTCCTGGGATATGTTGAATCTCTGTAGTAGTATATCTAGATGACATTTATCTTTTTCTCATATTTGCCCTCACACCCACCGCCTCCATGTTAAACAGGTGTTACTACGTCTGAGAGAGAATAGCCTATATGCCAAATTGGAAAAATGTCTGTTTGAGTGTTCACGTACCCTTCCTAGGCTACATCGTATCTCGCAAGGGTTCCAGATGGATCCTGTTAAAGTTTCAGCCGTCCAAGACTGGTCTCTTCCTATGGGAACCAAGCTATTCAAAGGTTCATTGGGTTTGCCAATTACTACAGACAATTCATTCAAGGGTTTCTCGTCATAATTTCTCCAATATTAGCCCATCAGTAAAGGTGGTAAGCCTCATTCATGGACCCCTGCAGCCCTCGAGGCCTTCAAACGACTCAAGGAAGCCTTTGCTGTTGCACCAGTTTCTAGTACATCCAGATCCTAGTCTTCCCTTCCATCGAAGTTGATGCATCAAACTTGGGCGCTGGAGCCGTCCTTTCCCAGAGGCGGCACTAAAAGGAAACTCCATCCGTGTGCATATTTTTCCAAGAAGTTTCTACCCAACGAACGATTATGACGTTGGGAAGGGAACTTCTTGCTATCAAACTGGCCCTCGAGGAGTGGCGTCATCTATTAGAAGGCACTCTGTACCTATCACCATCCTTACCGACCATAAGAACCTTGAATACATCCAGAATCTCAAAAGGTTAAATCCCCGTCAAGCACGGTGGTCTTTATTTCTTTTCCCGATTCAACTTTGTTATCACTTACCAACCTGGTTCCAAAACAAAAAAGCTGATGCCCTTTCCAGATCATTTGTTGCTTCCGACTGTACTAATCAAGATAAGGGCTCTGTTATCCCAACCACTAAAATCTTGGCCTCTATATCCCCTCAACTTGTTCCAAGATTCAAGCAGCGCACAAGATTCTGTCTCGTCCGACACACCTTCTGGCAAAAGCTTTGTCCTGTTTCTCTTCGGAAAACTATCCTTCTGCATACTCACTGTTCCAAGCAAGCTGGCATCCCGTGTTACAAACGTTTAATATTATTGCCCGTTCCCTGGGTGGCCCAAAATGAGAAAAGATATTATTCACATTCAAGTGTGTACTAGATGTGCTCAATCCAAATCTTCTAGAACCCTCCCCTGTGGTCTTCTTCAACCCCCCCCATTCCGTCCAGACCTTGGACCCATCTATCCATGGACTTTTATGTGTGAAACTTCCGCCTTCCAAGAGAAACACGGTTATATGGGTGACGTAGACCGCTTCAGCAAAATGGCCCATTTTGTACCCCTCCCTAAACTACCATCTTCAACGGAGTTAGCTCAACTATTTATTTCACATATCTTCCGCTTTCATGGACTCCCTTCTGAAATAGTATCTGACAGGTACTCAATTTGTTTCCAATTCTGGAGAGCACTTGTAAGTCCATGAACATCAAGTTACAATTTTCTATCGGCTTACCACCCACAGTCCAACGGGGCTACTGAACGCACTAACCAGTCTTTGGAACAATATCTTCGTTGTTACATTTCCTATACCCAGGATGATGGGCTGACCTTCTGCCTTGGGCTGAGTTTGCCCATAACAATTCCACCTCTGCTTCTCTGGGGAAATCTCCTTTTTTGTGTGTCTTGGGACAAATCCTAGATGTTTTCCGCAAGATTTTCTTTTCACACAAGACCTGCTGCCAATGACTCTGCAGCCCAGATGACCGCTATCTGGCATGCTACGGAAATCAGCCTTCAAATCTGCTTTGGTGCAAAAAACTGCGCAGATAGGAGACGTAGAGAACCCCCAGCGTATTCTGTCGGAGATAAAGTATGGCTCTCTTCTGCTCATATTAACCTACGGTTTCCTTCCTCCAAACTGGACCCAATTATTGGTCCTTTTTCTATCCTGGAATTAATCGGCCCAGTGGCTGTTTCGCCTTCAACTTCCTTCCACATGCGGATTCCTAACGGTTTCATATTTCTCTCATCAAACCAGTATGTTCTAATCAGTTTCCACACCTTACACCATCCCGTTCCGATTTCCGTTGATGGTCAGCAGGAGTTTGAGGTCGAGAAGATCTTGGACTCTAGATTCGGGAGGAGTCTCTCGTAATTTGGTCCACTGAAAGGTTTTGGTCCGGAAGAAAGAGCTTGGGATTAAACACTCTGATTTGCACGCTCCTCGTCTAGTTAAAGCTTTCCACAGGAGTTTTCCAGGGAAACCTGGCCCGTTGGGTCCTGTGGCCCCCCCGTAAGGGGGGGGGGGTACGTTCACGACTTACCTGCCCCTCCGTCCGTCCCCGCCGCACCGGCACTTCCGGGTGGGCGGCGTCGACGTCATGACGTCACGCCGCCGACAACGCCGGGCGGCGCGAAAGTTTAAAAGCCGGTGTCCTCCTGGACCCGGTGCCCGATTGTAGCATTCTGCTACCTCCCTGGCTCCTGTACTTACCTGCCTTGGATCCTGCTCCTTATACTTACCTGCCTGCATCCAATACTTACCTTGCCTGTATCCAGTACCTATCTTACCTGTTTCAGTGTCTCACCTTGCCTGCATCCAGTTACTTACCTACCCAGCATTCAGCCTTCAGTTCCCAGCAGCACCTTTGGTCCAGCCTACAGTACCCAGCACACCATCTGTTCCAGCAGTCAGCCTACAGTTCCCAACACACCATTGTTCCAGCAACAACCTTCAGTTCTCAGCAGCACCTTTGGTCCAGCCTACAGTACCCAGCAGCACCATTGTTCCAGCAGTCGCCTACAGTTCCCAACAGCACCCTTGTTCCAGTAAACAGCCTACAGTACCCAGCCGAACCTTCCAGTATCCAGCCTACATTTCCCAGCAGCCTCTGTATCCTGCACCTTCCGGACTGTCAGCCTCCTCCTAAAAGCGTACTTGTGTACCCGGCCATCCGGCCATTTATTACAAGGGGTAGAGTTTTCAATGGCAATTTTGCAAGAAGAAACTCCTATAATCAACCAGGTATAAAGATAAGATATTAATTACATAACATTAATTTCTTCCCCCCCCAAGAACTTGTTCATCTTGTAATGTGCAGATCTATGTATTAATGGGTACTAAAAACATAAAGGCAACAGTTCCCCCATGGCTTACTCCTCTCCCAATAAGACTACCCAGGGGTGAACTTTAACTGCATTGTAAGGCGCTAGCAGTTTAGTTCCTCTCTCTGGGTAGTCTTATTGTGAGCTGGTGGGCTGGGAAGCCGGGGGAAGAGATTGTTTTTTTAAGATCCTTTCAAAATTTGGATATTAAATCAATGCACACAAATTAAATTATGTATATTGTATACTTTAATTATAGCTAGTAGAGGCATTCACATCTAAAGATACCTATTGTCCCATCTAAGGAAGTTTGTTCATGTTGCTTCTTTGATTTCCTTTTTATCTGCTTTCTCACCCACATACACCTCCATATTAATGTCTATTTGCTTTGCCTTTCATTAGTTTAACCGTTGGCATTTTGCACAAGTGTCTTGATTTGTTTTTATTTAACATTTCAGGATCATAGTAAACCTAACATGTGGGGCATAATTCCATGTTGTTCTTCAAAGTGTAAAAATTTATTTGGTGAATGGTATAGTTTTGGGAGAAAACACCACCGTCTACTGTATGTATTTGTTATGTTTTAATTATCCAACAATGTTCAGTGACTAAGGGGGCATATTTAAAAAGAGCGAAAAGTAGCGAAATGTTTTCGCATTCGCTTTTCGCATGGGTTTTCGCCAAAAGACAGTTAACACTATTTTATAAGGAGCGTTAACGAATGGCGAAACCGTTTCCGCGAGCTATCGCTAAACCCTTTTCGCCTAACTCGCATGGTAATTTTAGCGAAAAAGGAGCAAAAAGGCATAACGCGATTTATAAAAGAGCGGTGGTTTTTTGCGTTAAAAAGAGCGAAAGATTAGTGCGACCCTGAGGTGGTTAAAAAGTCATTGTTTGAGCGAAAAGGCATTCTAATGGGTAATATGCCTTGAAAAAGCGAACGCGCATTAGAAAGGCGATCGCGCATTAGTGCCTTGGAAAAGCGACATTAGAAAGGCGATCGCGCGTTAGAATGTAATATGCCTTGGAAAAGCACGCGCATTAGAAAGGCGAACGCACATTAGAAAGGCGAACGGCGCCATTAGAAAGGCGAATGTGCGTGCCAAAGAAAATTGTATTCCAATTGAGAAATTCTAAGAATTGACTAAATAAGACATGGCTGACTTCTTGGTAAATGTGAGGTGGCCATTTTGAACTTGACATCATTTCCAGTGGGCTTTTCTGGTTTCGAAGTTTTTTCGCAATGCAGTCTTCTTAGATGCGTTAAGTTTTCGCTGCGATACTTTTCGCTCTTTAGTCGGCCCGTTCGCCTTTTTCAGCCGCAAGTGTGTTTTTTTCGCTTTTTATATAATAAGGCGAAACGAAGCCCCAAATGGCGCTATTTTTCGCTGCATGTGCTGCGCTTTATTTGGCGAAAAAGACAATCCTTTATAAATATGCCCCTAAGGGTCATGTACTCTGTGCAGCAGGAAATTACAAAATTTGTTATCTAAATTTACATCTGATAGTGGAACTGATGTTCACTAGATTCTCTGTGTAAACTGTCTCTCTAGATCTTCTTTGGATCAATGCTCCTTTAGCTTCTGTGATTTTAAACCCTTTGTAATTTCCATTCTAAATACATGAAACATATTGAAATATTTCTTGTAATATTATGACTAAGACAAGCACAGGAGGGCTTTTTATAGGATTCATAGCCATAAAAAAACTGCAATTTGCAGGACATATGGATTATTGCTGGAATTAAGCCTTATAAACTAACTAGCTATGAGCCATTTTTAGACTTGGCTAACTGCCACAATAAAGTAATAATAATGTACACATTAACATTGCATAGAACACGAAGTTTAATTTTTCTAACAATGTATCCTTTTTTTATTAAAAATGATTGTCTTATTCATACTACATTAGGTTTATTACTTGATATGTTACCTGGTTTTTAGAGTTCAGTTCATGCGTATCAGACATGTGGACAGTTTTACATCTGTCAAAAAAATGTTAACATTTCATTTGCATCTTGTCTCCTATCAAATTTAATTCTCTATCAGCCTGACAACCCCTGCAGTTCATGATGACCTCAGCAAGTTGAGAATAAGGTTTGTAACACACCTTAGATTTCCCCAGACCTCCAGCCCTCGAGGTGGATTGACTAACAACCCCCGACCAAACACATACACATGCGCGTCTATCGTTCGAAATGGCCAGCCTTCGCAGGTATCCGTCGGGGCTCGGAGGTCTGGGGAATCTAAGGTGTGTAAGAGCCTTTAGGGTAGAGTGTAAAGAGTTTAAAGAGAATTAACAAATCACACGCCAAAGCATCAGAACAGCAGGTTGCCAGCATAGGGGAATTTGGCCACCTAAAATCTTTAGCCTAAAAACAACTTATCCAAAGAGAGACCCTTCTCACCTCTCTAAATGATTAACTCAGGAGATACATGCAGGAAAATTCTTTATTTATAAACAAGCCCTTAAGCACCTACCCTCCGCCCTTGTGATTGACAAGTGCTATC
Source organism: Hymenochirus boettgeri (assembly GCA_019447015.1). Classification (NCBI taxonomy): domain Eukaryota; kingdom Metazoa; phylum Chordata; class Amphibia; order Anura; family Pipidae; genus Hymenochirus; species Hymenochirus boettgeri. The sequence goes on along the minus strand of CM033469.1, from coordinate 259,504,991 downwards.
TGATTGTTCCAACACTATAATTGGATTTAGTGAAATGGAAAATGGGCTTGTTTTTTACTCCATGATATTCTAAGCATACAGAAATGGAAAGAGCTGCATACCTTTTGTGGAATATTTATTAATAGTGTATTCTGTTTTTATATGGACCAGTTTTTAAGAAACAAAAGTAGGGCTAGGCCACACTATTGCTTTTTTTTGCGTTTGCACGTTTTCCCCCGATCATTGAAATTGCGGCAACGCACTGAAAACGTGGGGCGATGCAATGCGGTTTTTCTTTCGCGCATTTTTTATATTGCAATCGCATGCGTTTAATATATATATAATGAAAAAACGCAAGCGCAAATGCAAACAAAATCGCACATGATTCGCATGCTTTACGTGGGCAATTGTGTTTGCGCGCAGTGTGCCCGTGCCCTAGAGATATAGAAGCACCCTGCTTTGTAATACTTAACACCAAATGATACCAAAATATAGCCATCAGGGGTGAATGGAAATCATGGGTGCATTGGAATAACTTTAATAGGGTTCCCTGTAATGTTTGCAGCATGTTTCAAAGGCCTGTATCTGTGGAAGTTCCCATTGGTAGTTATACCTCTGGTAGTTAACCTATTATGGGCCAGCATCCAGTTTTTATAAATGCTAGGCTTATATAGAACACCAGGATTAAAATGGTTAAAAAACTATCAGTAGATTCAATACTCAATAAGTGTAAAATCCATGCAACCTGATGTATTCGGGTTTCATGGGTATCACACATATTTAGGGGATGCATCATTTCCAGATATTGTTTGAAATAGCGCAGTGCAAAACTAATGGAGTATTGTAAGGACTTAAGGAAGTGCAAACAGAAGCATCTTATATACCTTGCCATGATCCAGCAACGCAATCCCAGCCGTTGTATCGCGTCAGTGAATCTTCGCGTATATCTCTGCTACAGTTGTTGAAGGCACGTATTTTAATGCATTTTTCATTTATCTTCTTCGCTTATTCATTTTTGAAGATTGTGCACAAAAAACTTTGCTATTTTCTAACTTATGAGAGGAAATTCAGCATTACATTATTGTAACTACTTCATAAAACAAATTGTTAAGGAGTACCTTACTAGCAGATGAGCCTCTGTATTATGCATTGAAAATACTGTTTAGAGACAACAATTACAGTGTGTAAATTCCTGTTTAGCACTAAGTAGTTTAATGATGGGTACTAAATGCCTAATTGGTTGGTGTAATTTGCTAAGTTACAATTCATGGCAAACAGTCACCTCCCCCAATGTATGTATTAGCAGGAAATAATGTGACTATTCACACATTATGCAAATGTTAATTGGCTCACATAGTTTTCCACAGAGACGCACTATTGAAATATGAATATAGATCGCCATGATAACCAGAAACCAAGAGATCCCAAGCTCGTTCTTTGCTCATATTTTAATGATATAGAAATTAATTTACTTCATTAACATGACTTACAACAGTGGTTCAAATTATAGTTTATCTAGTTTATTATAAACTGATACTGTAGTTTTTTGTTTTACAGAAAATATATTTGTCGTTTTCTCAATTATTTTTCACACACATGGTTGTTTGTTTCATTATAAACAAACCAAATATAATGTGGGTGAGATTGCTTGTTGTATTTGGTAGATTAAAATTGAATAATAGGGCACGGCCACACTGCAACGCAAACGCAATCACACATGAGATCTCATGCGATTTCGTGCGATTTCATTGCGTTTGCGCTTTTTTCATTAGTTTTGTAAAAAGAGAGCAATGCAATTTAAAATGAGGACGCAAATTGTAACGCCCCCAAAAAAGCGCGTCTTCGGTGCGTTGCCGCGTTTTAAATTAAATGAAAAAACGCAGGCGCAAACGCAAGGTGCAAACGCAAAAAAATCGCAGCAGGTGTGCCTAGCCCTTACTTTAATTAAATACTGTTACATTTCTGTCTAAATGTCATAACAAAGTAAATGTAAAGAATGTGAGCATTCTCAGTTGCAAATGGTATAATATGTACAGTTCTTGCCAAGAGGGAACATGGAAACAATAAACTTTATTAAAGACTATTAGCCCGATGCAATAAGACCGATTCGGCTCCCCGTTGCAAACTCGCCAGCGATGGTATATGCTGAGAGCGACTCTCGATGCATTGCAAAGTCGGTTTCTACTCTTAAACTTTTAATGAAACTTTTAATGATTTTAACACTTTTTAAAAATGCAGGAATAGATGCCACTATCGGCATATAACAACTATTTGGTGGATGTGCGGTAGCCACGCAGCCGCCAATATAGGAGCTATCATTTGATTAGCATGAATAAAACTCAGTGCACCTTCTGGTGCACGTCGGTATATTTAAAGGAGTATTAAATGGCATGTCCGCCCCTCAACTAAATTTGCCCCACGGTGTAGTGTTAAATGGCCCCCCTTTCTGTTCTGTTGGTTTCCTGCAGGGCCTGATCAAAGCCTGAAACTGAAGAGTAGCAAGTCTCTCTTTCATCATTTCTGCCTCCCTCCTGCTCCTCTGAGAGGTTTTGTGACTTGCGCAGTGGAGCTCTCTCCCTATCCCTCCCCATCCTCTTGCATCCCTTTGGTGGCTACATTGGTCTATGCAAAATAAAACTTCTGATAAGGTAAGGGAATCCCCCAACCCTAAATGCTATTTTTAAGCCCTGAAATCAGCTCCTAATGTACTTACCATTCCCTTGCTCCTTCTGCTACTTGTCCACATGAAAGCAGCAAAACGGACTGGACCAGCAGCCGAGTCAGTCATTGACTGAGTCTCACCCAATCACAGATGTGGATGCTGGTCTGGCCACGAAAGCAGCAAAGGCTATTAACAAGGAAATGAAAGCTGGTAAGTACATTTAGGAGCTGATTTCAGTGTTTTAAACCTAAGAGTCTAGGTTTGGGATTCCCTACCTTTTCGGAAGTTTTGGTTCCCTCCTTCATAACATTGTTCTCCAATTTCCATTATGTTTGAATTTCCATTCTAAAGCCTGGTACACACCATTAGATCCTGTGTCCCACCAACCTTCTGTACTTCTGACTGATCAGACAGATGAAGGACTGTTGGCGGTAAGTTGGCGGGGGCTACAGATATACGAGACTATGTTCGATCGGGCCAAAAATTGCATGATTTTACTAAGATTGACGAACTTCTGAAAGTTCGGTCCGTTTTCGAACTTTCAAACTATATGGAAGTTCGAAAGTTCAAACCGACCCCATTAAAGTCAATGGAGTCAAATAGTTTGAAAGTTCTAATGAATACACATTAAAATATCAATGGTAACTTTGTAAATGGCGTGTGGACCTGGGAAATGGTTTGGGGAACACGTTTGAATATACCAGAACTTTCAAAAAAATCAATTTTTCCTCATGCGCAGTACTTTCGAGCTCCCACAATCGATTTTCATAATTATCCCATAAACAATCCGAACATTCGATAATTATCTCATAAAAAATTCGAACGTTCGATAATTATCCCATAAACGATTTGAACATTCATTATTATCCCATAAATGATTCGAAGATCGTTCGATTTTCAATTCGATAACGTTTATGGGATAATTATCGAATGTGGACAGTCTGAAGAAATCCGGGTCCAGGATAGTTCGAGAAGTCTGTGTACATTCAAACTTGATAAGTTCGGCTCCATCTCTAATGTTTACACAGCCAGGAGCTTTTTTTTGTCTCACCCTGTTCAAAGTTAAGCATTAAACTAGCTCATATGTAGGTATAAGTGGCTGCCTGTAAAAATGTAAAATAACAAGTTTCATTATTTTTTATAAAGCTTTACCCAATTTCACAGCTGGCCTAATAAGCAGTAATATGCAGTATGCTAGTCTAATTTAAATATTTTTAGTGGCCTCAAGTTGGATCATTGTTCTAGTTGTTGTTTCTTTTAATCTTATGTTATTTCTTTATAATCCTCAATGATTGCCTTTTATCTTAGCTCTATTCAAAGTCTTTGGCAATGATTACCACTGTGTTTGATCTCCTTTTCACCCGATTCAGGCAAAAAGGTGACAGACAATGGTGTCTGTCACCATTGTCACGGTCGGTTTTAGTGAGAAAAACTCCTTGGCTGTATCCATCCTAAATATCAATTTTTGCAGCATATTCAGTATAAACAGCATAGATTGTTCTGCAAATATCTATCTGCTATCTAACCATAGCAATAGAAATACAGATACAGCTCTATTTAATAATTCTTTGGGCTCTAACAATAAATTGAAGTTGTTTTGGGGTGAACAGTTCCCGGAATGTAGAAAAGAAACAGAAACTCCGTAATAACTGAATAAATCCAGCAATTGTATGTTCGTACATATTAAAACATGGAGCCTCATTTGCAGCTGTGTGATACTTAAGTAAGGAGTTACTTGTGCTAACTGATATTGCATAGGTTTTCGCAAGTTTAACTCATATATAGAGATGTCCAACTTCGCAAAATCCGGTCCGCTTGAGATTTGCGAATTTCCGAAAAAATTCAAAATCCGCAGCGGACCCCACTAAATGAAAAATATCCTCGAATTATGATTTCTCGTAATTCCGGAATTTTCAAAAATACGAGAAATCCTGGTATTTTCAAAATTTCTAAAATACGTATTTCGAAAATTCCCGAAAATACGAGAAATCTCGTAATTTCAAAACATTTTTAAAACTAGAAATCCGAGGTTCGGAAGTTCGGAAGTGGAAAATCCGGAAAAATCCACCGTTCGCAACGGGTAAATCTGCGGCGGATCCGGGTTCGGATCCGTGAACCGGCCATCCCTACTCCTATATTGTGCTGGCTATGTATCTTTTGCGATACCTGGACAACCGGCAAAATTATTTAATAACTATGTTTACAGCTATTTGAAACTAGCTAATGGCTGTATGTTAAAGTGGTGCTGGAGTAAATTTCTTTTGGGGTTACCCCCACCAAATCTAGTATTAAATACTGGAAGCCACATTACCTAATATGATTTACCTCTGAGTATTAGGCACATTATCCCTAACCTGAACAAAATGTAAATGTAAAACCCTACCTGTACTGTTTCAAAGCAAATAAAATCTTTTGTAATATTAATCAAATTTAAAATGCCCCTCTGTATTCAAAAACCAACTTTAATTCTACACAGTATTATATCCACTTTTAGTTTTTTTCCCCTTGTTTTAGTTATTCTAATGTATGTTCAGAACCGTTGCATGGTTTATTCTCAGGATAAAGTGAAATACAACAGATGACAGAGACTAATTATATATAGATTGATCTAGCCCCACAGTTTTTAGATGCTACATACATAAATAAATACAGATTTGATTGATTTCACCCAGTATAATAGAGCACATTTGCACTTTACCAGCCACTACATTATGTAAACACTACAATTCCATAGCAAGCCAGAATGACTTTCAATCTTTTTTGACAGGAAAAAAAAAAACAACAGCAAATATTTGAAAGTTTCAATTGCAAAGCAACAGTAAACAACAAAAAAGCATTTAAACACTCAAATTTTCTCATTTTCAAAATGAAACCTTCAGCAAAACAAATCATGAATGTTCACTGCTTGAATGAAAATAAAGCATTCTGGGCTGCTTCGTGAGATAAGTTTAGTGATAGCTGCCTGGTTTTCAGAAATGATTGTGTTATTGTTTGATTGACAGACGGATGGTGAAATATTTTTATATGCCCAATTTCTAAAAAGAAATCAATAAAAAGGCTATTAGTATCCACATTTTACCCACATTATACGTATAACAGACATGGCTAATATGCCAGCAGAATTCATTTACACTGTCTCTTGTTTTCAATTCATTATTTTGGTATATCTTATTATCGACTTGTCTTATTCTTCATTATATTCAATCCTAAACAGACTAAAGAACACATTACAAAATGTTGCAAAAGGTATCAGTCAAAATAATTGGCCAATATGATTCATGACTGTATGTCTGTTGTATTCAGTTAGATAAACTGGACCTATAGTTAGTTCTTGAAGTTGTTTCAAGTCATTCATACGAATGACTTGTCGAAGAATTGCTGGCAATTATGTACCCTGGAAAGTCCCAATTAGCATATGACAGCCAGGTGTTAGGGACCTTCTGAATGCAAGGTTGTGGATGCATTAAGGCTAAGAGTGAAGTAACTGCCCAGGGTAAGTGTCAAAACACGCATTGTACATGGCAGACAGTTGGTGTCAAAGCACCCCCCCCACACACACACACCCTCTATTCAGGCTTTGTTTCTTTTTTTCACATAAAAAACATGACTGGTTAAAAGAGGTGTTTAAAGCTAGAATTTTGAGAACACCACCATAGATTTAAAATAGTTGGAAATGTTTTGAAATGTGATCTATGTGATTTAACAATTAGAGTAATGTATGTTTATTTTCTATTTTTATTAGGCTGTTGGTAATGAATATTCATTAATTATTGCATAGATGCAAATTCAATTACAATGCAACATAATTATAATCATAAACATTTTAAAAATTGGTTTAAAAATTTTTTAAATTATTTGGTACAAATAATACTGGAGCTCCCTGTGCTGAAAAAACTCTTAATGCATAGGTTCACTCAAACAGGAATCTATTCTATTTCCCATTAAAGGGTATGTCCACCACTTCAGGAAAAACTTATATGTTATGCAGGACCCCCAAACCTCAAAATACTTTTTTGCTTAAAGCTGTCAAATAGCCAGAGAGAGAAAATTATACCTACCAGTCCACAATCCACCTCCGCCACTCCTTTCTCTGCTTCCTAGTATGGCCGCCATCACAGAGCCATCAACAAAACCATAAAACTTACCCTCAAGCACAGGTCTTTTCAAATATAAATGAAACAACATGTGTATGCATACCTTTAGCCCCTTTATTTTGCTTCTTTATTGTCCTATTGACTAATCGATTCATTGGATAAAATCTAAATATGGCAATCCTCTTTCTCTTCAAACCTATTGTTCAGTTAAATTTAAATATTTTTCCACATGATGTGTAATGGTTCATAAAATTATCAGAAAAACATAGGGTGGAGATGGAATATTATCCGCTAATCGCCAAATCATTGGTCGCTCATGCTACACAACGTATTATTAGTAGAGTTGGCCAAACTTCCTAAGTTCATTTCGTTTTCGAACTGCTGAACTACAGTAAAAGTTCGGAAATTCCCATAGTTTTGAAAACGGACTTCAATGGGGACAAAGAGTTCGGATTAAATACAGTTAAAATAGCAACTCTGGGACATGGCTCTGGGACCTGGGGATTGGTCTGGGAACATGTACATATCACCAAAAATATCACCAAACTCTAACTTTCCCTAAGTTCATGCAATTGTCGGCTTCCAAGTTTAACCGTAATTAGATACAACATTCAAGGGTTACCGAAATTGAATGTCTATATTCGAGGGTTACTGAAATCGAATGCTACATTCGAAGGTTACAGAAATTGACTTTTACATTCGAGGGTTACCGAAATCGAACATACATTTGAGGTTACCGAATCGAAGGCTACATTTGCTGAGTCCCGCAATGTACTGAATCTTGCAGAGTTGTTTCAGTACATTGGCGGGATCTCTGCAAGGTACCGAAATGGATGCTACATTCGAGGGTTACCGAAATCAAACACTACTTCGAGGGTTACTAAAATCGAATGCTACATTCGGGGGTTACAGAAATTGAATGTTACATCGAGGGTTACCGAAATCGAAGGCTACATTTGCTGAGATCCCAATGTACTGAATCTTGCAGAGGGTTCCAGTACATAGCAGGATCATTCTCTGCAAGGTAAGTTTCTGCATAAGAAGTATTGCATAGCCCTGAAAGTGTTTCAAGTAAACAATAGCTTAAGAGTATATTCTTGAAGCAAAGCTGTTAACAGTTATGCTGGCCATACACTTGTTTAAATATTTAAGCCATTTAAAGTTCAGAACGACAAAGCTGAACCAGCTTTAATGTTTACACCAGCCATTCTTACCTGCAATGTTTCCTGTAAGATAAAGGCCAGGCGATTGGTTTGAATGTTAGGGAATGTCTACAGGTAAGCTATTGTATAGGCAATTTTAGGGGTATTACCATGTTTGACATAGTAATATAACAATATAAGATTATCCATCTCTCTGTATGGTGCCGTGCATTTCCATGTGTTTGCATAAATGTTTTATTTCATTGGTGCACTCAGTAGATATCCCTGACAATTCTGGCAGGGAGATTAGAAAGATCAATAACAAGACTAATAATTTCCAAATGATTAACGCAAATTGTGAATTAGTCTTAAAATAAATGTTTTTGTCCTCCAGGAGTTTATAGGAAACACACAATGCTGATAGTGTTGCCATCACAAACTTCAGAACCATATAACAGCAAGATTTCTACGCATTGCACCTTTAAGTGGAATCCCTATGGAAGGTAGGAATGAGAGTAGAGATCTAGGATGCACTTATAGTAAGTATTTATTTTGCATCTTTTTATTTTAAGGATCATGCTGGGAACATTCAATGCTTTCTTTAGCTTACTAATATAGCAAGAAAGCATAGCAAGGGGATGTACAGTAGCAATCAGTGTGTAGGTTGATGAAAAACCATTGCTCATCATTGTATGTATAATCATTTTACTGGCAATTTTTGTTTTCTAGCTAATGGCTAAATGGCAGCAGGGGTTCTTAACTAGGACAGTGAGGAGGCAAACTAATTATAAACACTCCAGTTTGATCAGAAGATTGTAAGATCGGATGTAATATTTCATTAGATAAAATTATTGTTGTATATTGGGTATTTCCAAAAATGACTTTCTACACAGACTAATTTACCCTGTCTTAGTATTATGTAACATGTTAACACAGTCGGGTTTTAGAATGCTTGTTCCTATGTAAAATACACTTTGTTGAAAAAAAAAATTTATTATTGTTTACAATGAATCTGTTGTCATGGTGGTTAAAACATCTTAGTTGACCACGGTTTTATAGCAGTTGCGGTGCCCATCAACAGCAATCATCGTGATCAAGAAGTGGTGACAAAGGTAGCATTGTCCCCAAACACTATCAGAGTATTCAATAATGTTCTTATCCTTTAAAATGGTGCTAATTTTGCCCCACCAATTAGATGTTAGCTTTCAACGGTTAAATAGATTTGATTGTTGGGGCAAAATATCACTATTTTAAAAACGATTAGAACTTAAATTGAATCTCCCTGTAATTTTTAAGAACTAGTGATGGCCCAGTTCACGGATCCGAACCCGCGAATCCGCGGTGGATTTACCTCATTCGCAAATGTCGGATATCGCAGATTTTCCGGTTTTCCGTCTTCCGAACTTTTCCGAACCACGTTTTTGGTACAGGATTTCACTTTTTTCGAAAATGTATGAAAACACGTATTTTCGAAAGTTTATGAGAAATATTACGATTTTTGAAAAGGCGGGAAATACGTATTTCAAAAATTTTCGAAATTACGAGGATTTCTCATATTTTCGAGGATTTTTCCATTTTAATGGGTTTTAATGGGTCCGCTCGTGGATTTTTGAATTTTAGAATTTTTTTTCGAAAATTCGCGGATCCCTGGAGCGGACCGATTTTGCGAAGTTCGACATCTATAGTAAGAACGACAATTGCTAGTTTTTATTCTGTAAAAAAAAAAAAAAATTCTGTAAAAAAAAACTATGACATTTCTGCAACCAAGTATGTTTCATTCAATAATTTTCAACAGAAATGGTGTTTCCGAACTAGTAGAGATGTTCAATCTGGAGTCCAGATCCTTATTGGATTTTTGTTTTTCGGCGAAAAAATCCAAAAATCTAAAAACGAAACCCATAAGACAGCGGGAGAAATTAATCGAATGTTATGCAAATTTAAGGTAAAATAGCAATAGTAAGTTAGTGTAAATGATACAGGTCCTGAGAAATGGTCTGGGAACACTACATATAATGAAAACTTATTAAAAACAAACTTCCTGTACTGTCTGTCAGACAATTAATAGGTGCATCCTCCTGCCATCTACTCCCAAGGCCAAGGAACTCCAACCACAATGTGGATGAGCACACTATAGTAATAGTGTTTGCATAATAAATTTTGAATCACTAGTATAGTATGCTCCTCTATATTTGTTTGGTGTTGTACTTTTGATGGATACTGCGTATATCCGGTAACCCTTGAAAGAAGTCCATGGTTACCTTCTCCATATGTTCGAGTGTTACCGGAATTTCATGGAAGTCTCAAAATACGAAAAGCGGCTCTATATGCTTCGGGAACTTCTGAACCAATTTCCGAGCCTCAAAATTGGACCTAAACTTAATTTCTATGAACTAATAGTTCTGTCCAAAACCAGGTTAGTGATGAAACTACTGTAACATTCCGAACAAAGGGCAGAATATACTTTGTATATCCTCTATATTACCCGAAAGAAAAGAAGCCAGTTTTTTGCATGTTAAATAGCTTAGCAATATTTCCTGTGGTGGAAAGAAAATGTTTTTTTCCACACCCCGAGTTTCATCAGTCACCACACCCAAGGTGGCCATATATCAGATTTTATAGATGACCTACTGTGGGTGTGGATGGGGTACGACATTGAGTTTAAAGAATGGATGAGCATACTGAATGACAACCCCTATAACATTAGATTTACTTTCGTCGTGGATATGGGAGGGGTCCAGTACTTGGACCTGTCCATATCCATACATGGAGAAAAATAAGCACTAGGAATATAGGAAACCTGAATCTACCAACTCATGTTGGTGCAGATTCTAATCACCCCCCGGCATTGCATAACACCATAACTTCCGGTCAGTTCCTTAGATGAAGCGAAACTGTTCAACTGAACAAGTGTTTGAGGAGCCTCCTATAATCTTATGGTAGTTTTCTTCAAGGGGGTATAGGAAGAGGAGGCTTACGAAAGAGCTAATCATATGGATAGGAAATACTCCTAACAGGAAGAAAAGAAAAATAAGGATAGACCTAGGGGCTATATTTTTACCACCCAATATAGCCCCAATCACGAGGTATAATTAAGATTATAAAAAGTGTATGACAGTGTTGGACGCAAGATCCAGAACTAAAAACATTTTAAGGGAGGGTTCTCAATTTGCCCCAAAGAGCACGTACTCTAGTTTGACATGTTGTCCCCTATGTATGTTCTCCAGCAAGTAAACGAGCAGGAACATGTGGTTGAAACCTAAGGGCACTTACCTGTCGGCTTGAAAATTGCTTACCTGTATAGATAGTTAGAATGGTGAAACCTGTGAGGAGTATGAGTTAAGGCAATGTATTTAAAATCAGACAATATATAAACTGTAATCTGACCATTGGTCTACCTCCTGAATGTAGTGGATGTGCTGCGCGTATGTAGCTGTACTACAAGACAGCTAAAAAATAGAGTGAGGGAACATCTATTAGATATCAAGCAAACAGTATCAAGAGCCTAGTAGCCAGACATGTATAGAGTGTGGAGAAAGGATAGACAAGGTAAAACCCATATGGGTACAAGCCATCACAGTATCCGCACATAAGAGGACTAAAGATAGATGACCCCACTTTTAAAAACCAAATCCAAATGGATCTTTTTAATGGATACCAGGTAACCCTAAGGGATTGAACCTCATAGGAGATATATCCTGCTTTTCAACTAATATAGCTTCTTAGATATATTTTAACCCACACAGCTTCCTAGACATTTGTTCATTAATACTGTCTATTGCATTTGAGGAAGTGTTACTTGTCCAACTATCGTAATGTATATTATTGTATTAGCCTAACACCATCAGACTAGTTTTCCATTTATTATTTAAATATTTAAATTATGTACATTTTTTATAGTAAATTTATTAATACCTACCCAAATTTTATTATTTGAATCTAACAGACATTGGATTTATACCCAATGGTATATGAACCTCTCTCTGTCATAATATCATAATTATTATTAACATAGGCGCCCTCTATTTACTTGTTATATTATATGCAGAAATCCAGAGTATCTGTCCCCACTTAGGGGGATATGCTGGAGTGTTTTAGGTGGGTAAAGGGAAGGTTTTTTATTATACACTCACAGGGTGCATATACCACTATTGTACGCATGGTACGAACATCAGTAAGGTTGCAGGGTTAATCCTTCATTTATGTATGTATTTATATGTGGCTGCAATATGTTTTTATTTAGGTACTGTCCGGGACTCTGCCATCTTTGGGTGCAGGAGTGTAGGCAGTGAGTATACATCAACCCCCGTGCCAGTGCATGTACTTAGTCCCTGTACTGCCCCCATTTAAGCGCTGAACACTGGTCAGCTGGTATGGCTGGATCAGAGGGGGTTAACACTCCCGTGCTGGTGCTGGAGGGGTGTGTCGTCCCTCACCTGATCCAGGGTATGTAAGGCTGGAGTTAGTTCAGCGTCCCTTTCCTTGGACTTTGAAATGCGTCAGGGTTAACTTCTGGATTTTAATGATTTTGCTGTATGTGTTACTAGAGATGGTCGAACTATGGCAAAAGTTCGAAAGTTCGAAAGTTCGAAACGGACCCTTAAAGCTATGGGAGGCAAATAGTTCGAAAAGTTTGAGTCAAATACAACTAAAATATTAATGGTAACTTAATGTAAATGGCTGTGGACCTGGGAAATGGTCTGGGAGCAGTTTCCAATAGCAGGACTTTTGTAAAATCGATTTTACTCTCACACAGCGCTACTTTCGAGCTTCGCGTTCGAACGTTCGAGGTAACATGGACATTTTACTCGCAGATTCGATGCTCGCGTATAGGCTGTAATGGAGACTTTACTCGCAGATTCGAGTTGCGCACAGCCTAGATACCAGTGTACATCCTCGCGGATTCGAACATGCAACGTTCAACATTCGATAAATCATTGAACCGTGAAATATCGAAAGTCGCGTACGAGGTAGTTCGAGAAGTCCGGGTCCGTTCGAAACTCGACAGTTCGGCTCGAACTCGGGTTCGAGTTCTACCTTCCCTATGTGGTAACCTAATAAAGATTGCTTTTATCACATGGTGGTCGGGATCTCTGGATGACATGGTACATGGTTGGAGAGATGCTCGTAACCCTTTGGGATGTGGTGTAATCGGCAGGTTGAAATGACTGACTGAAAAAAAATGCTAATAAAAAAACTATAGATTTTAATGGCCCCTTCCCCACTTCCAAATACCCCCCCCATCTCTAAGTACCTTTGATTATACATGCACAGTAGGACTTTGATACTGCAGTCTTGAAAAATCAATCCCTCCCATATTTTCCACCAGAGAGCAGTGGAACGACATCCTGGGAAGATGGCACATAGTACATTTAAGAATTGTACAGTATTTGTGAGTATGGAATGGCCGTTTAAATACAGCAATTACTATATAAGCACATAGTAACATGGCACACAAAATGAACTGGAAAGACTTAGCTGGCTGAAACAATTCACAGTAATAAATAAGAATTAATACAGAAATACCACCTAATAAAGTTAGAAATATAATTAAGAATTCTTACACTATCTGTACACTATCACTATGTATCAACCCCCGATTTTGTTAAGAATATTTAATGGTCACAAAAAATTAAATTAAAGGTTCCATGTTTCCCAGCAGAGGGAGCAACAAGTAACATGAAGCAATGCAGCATGCAGTATTAAATATAGGGAAAATGAGTTGTCATACAGCAAACCCAAAATATTCTGTCCGAGTTTTAGAAAGCTAAGAAAAAAAACCAGACAAGTGATAGCCCCTTTGTTATCTAATAACCTTTATGGTCAACTAGAAAAATAAATTGATTTGGTGCCCTGCCGCTATCGCTTTTGTGTTAACTTTCTTCGATATTTTAAAGCATGTTTATTATTAGTTTGGAAAAAGACATTGTTATTTCTCTATCCCTAAGCTCAGTATAACTTTATAATAAGATACACAAACCTGTCAGATTTCTCTCTGCTGGTGGGCTTCCTCAGAAACTACAAAATACCAAAGTTGTAACCATCAAAACTTCAACATATCATCCGAATTTCGGCAATAGTTTGAATGACAAAACTTTAGTTTTGATTTTAAATTTTGTTAAAATACCCCCATTTAAATGTGTATTTAATCTGTGCGTAGTTTTCACTTGGAGGATGATATCTGTCATTGGAAAGTAAGAAGATAGGGTCCCCGCTCTTCCCCCCCCCCCCTCTTGTGGTAGAGGGCGCTCCCCTGGTAGTTTTCCCCTAGAAAGATTCCCTCCAATCTCATTACCTTCATCAAGTTGTATTCCAGAATGTATTGTGACATTTAACACAACGAAACCTTTGGGTAAATTAGGATCCAAACTTGAAATACTGATTCATAATGTACAATACAAATGTATTTCCCATATTATATTTAGAGGAAACTAGCATCAATAGCATAAAAAATATTTAATAGGGACCCTCCAACTCCAAAAGATTAGTAGGTCAGAACCCCTAAAAACCTCTAACCTATTTATCCACTATTCCCAAGGTCCTTAAAAATTGCTACTTCAGTGCTTCCAGGTAGCAGCCATCATGGCAGCACCAGCGAAGATTAGGCCAATGAGTGACTGCTATTTCCCAAGCCACTTTCACTGTGCATGTGCAATCTCATTCAAGATAATGTAGGGGATGCAGTTTATCACTGGTAGGACTTAAAATGCACATACATAGGTTATTGCCACAACATGTTTTGGACTCCTTAAAAAAAACACTGAAAAAGGACCTTGATCCTGAAATATGTTATGTTTTAGCTTAATAAGAAGCAATAATGTGTGCATATTAAAGGATGTCCACCCCCAAAAATATAATTAAACCCAAATTATAATTAACCCACTACTGGCCCACTCTGTAGTGTATAAAATCCTACCTTACATCCCGATCCAAATGGTTACCACTGCAATGCCCCTCCAAAGTCAGAAACTGTCCACCAGGAGCTAGCAGAGGGGGAAATTGTTTCCGCCTCTGAGGCTTTCCTCTGAGAGGTTGTGTGCATGCTTCTGAGCAGCCACTCCCTCTCCCTCCTGTTTTGGTCTCCCCCTAGTGTAAATCCTTTTTATATGTTATAGGTATTGCTCCCCAGCCCACACCACATTAACATTATTTTGCATAAGTCCCCCGATCTTTACTTACCTTCCCTCTATCCTCTGCATTCTGAACTACGGCAGCCACGTCCGTGATCGGCTGCCTCTCAGCCAATCATGGACAACGCCTGCCAGTCCCGCCCCCTGCTTCCAGTTCCAGTTGCAAGCAGAGGGCTGGGAGTGCGACGAGGATAGAGGGAAGGTAATAACTATTGGGGAGTTTCTGCAAATATATTTAATGCGGTTAGGGCGGGGGGAGCAATACCTATAACATATTAAAAGTTATTTAAAGGTGGACATACCCTTTAAGTGCAACCAGGATTACCCCTGCATCCACTTATCTTATGTTGACTGATGTTTGTATGGACAGAGCAGCAGTACACCCAGCCTGTTATGTGACCTTTTGCTCAAGCTCATAAAAGAGGTCATGTAACCTCTGCAAAAGATTCCACTTATTTCTGGAGGAATCCATTTACATCCAAATTTTAGGATTTGAGGATGGCTGAAGCTAGAAGACTTGGATTTTGGATGAATGAACTTTCTCTTTAAAAGTTCATAAGATATCATCTCTCTACAACTGTAAGTAAAATTTTATTTTCTGCATCAATCACAGTACTGAATGAATAATGCTAATATTCAGCTACAGTATAAAAATAACCTCAGGTTGGCAGGTGGAAACAGAAATAAGGTCGCTCTCAGCACCAGAATATCAATTGCCATAAAACGAGAGGACACCACACAGTAATCGACTGCAAATAAAGTGGCCTTTTAATTGTGGCACATTTCTTACTACACAGAGTCCTGAAAAAGGGACTGTGTTTTAGTCCAAAACATGTCACATTTAAAAGGCACTTTATGTGGCAGTTGATATACGGCATGGGTGTCTACTTCTTATATGTCAATTATATTCCTGTTACTGTTGGTACAGAACAGTTGGAGTGAGGGCCCTTAGGATTCCTGGTTTACAGCTTGCACTCCTTTGTACTGGTCAGATATCAGGCCATCCTTTTATTTTTTAATAGACAGACAGCAGACAAGTGTTAATCACTGTACAGACTGAAAGCAAGTGAAATGCAGGAAACAAGTCATAGTCACAATGAAAAAGAAGAGTAGGAATGAGTAATGATAGACACCTGTGGAAATTATGGCCTTAGACCCAAGTATAGACTGGAACCTAAAGTCTACAAGTCTAGCATTGTGATAAATTAAGCTGTTGATAGATAAACATTGATGTATCAGCAAAATTACAGTTTTTTATTATATTTCTTAAAATCTTTAATGATTTTTCCTTTATTTTTCTCTTCTTAGGATCAACATGGTATATCTTGTGGAAAGTTCCATATTATACAGTATTAATAACAAAAGTCGATGCAGCACAGTGAAAGATTTATAACCTTAAATTTAAGACAATGCAAAGGATGGAGTGCTTCTTCATGGGAAGGCAAAATGGAGATCACATCACATTACAACTTATAAAAGGACAACTTTCTTTACTTATCATTTAGGTAAACAAACATGCCATTTTTGCCAGTTTTTCTGTGCAACAGACAAGAGAAAACCTTTCGGCTTTATACACACTTGCCTGTGTTTTGGTGGCATTTTTGGTTCATACTCTGGGCTTTGCGGTGTGTTGGGATGTGGTGCGTTCAAAAAATGCACTGCTTGCAGCAATTTTGTGTGATAAATCACATAAAACATGATTGGAACCAGGTTAAACGTTGCATTACATAGCAATTGGGGCATTCCCCCCACATGATGCATTATATAGGCTAAATGAAAGAGAGGATTTTTTTTACAGGGCAAAAATGTAAAAAAAATATAAAAGTCACTTAAGACAAAATCAAGGCCTCAGAGTTTAACTTCATCAGATCTTTTTCAGGGCAACAAAATTAAAACATAAACAAAATAAAACAGAACAGTATGATAAATTAAAGAAGGGAACAGCTGTTTTTAAAATAATTAATTCTGCATTTGCCAGTTGCTGGAGACAGAAATATGGTAAACCAAGCAATCAGCTTTCAACCAATTGTATTTGCATAGGATTAGGAGTTAAATCATTGAAAGGGGCAAGTTCTAAGCAAATATGAAGTGGCAAAGTAAACAAATGGCATGGCTAGCTTATGTAAAATTGGTCTGGATTATTTCCAGCTCACCTTTTTACTAAAAAGCTAGGTACAGCCAGGGAATCTGAACAGATGACGACAGCTTCCTATACTTGTGAGGATAATATTTGGGGTGGCCAAGGGCACTATTTGTTCCCTAGACTAAAGATATGCAACCAATAGAAATTTTCTTAAGCAGCCAAGATCCTGCTGCAGTCAGTGTTAGTTCTTGACCATTGGGATCATAGGTTCTTTGAACCATAATATGCCACCCGTCAGTCCCCTGTGTACACTTAACTGTACTTATTGTTTTCTACATTATTGTGTAGATTACCACAATACAATTCATTCTATCCATTTGTTTGCTCAGTGTACAATTTATTGTACTTATTGTTCGTTTTTTTTGCATGTATTGTGTAATGTACAGTACATTACACAATAAAATACATGATATCCATTTTCTATCATATATATTTATATATAAGTTAGATGTAGTAGATGTTACTGTTTATGATCTGTATCATTTCTGTCATCTGATGAAAAAATGGTCAAATGTTTTAAAAAATATTTATGGTAATTAAAATATATTCGTAGATCTTGTGTTTGATTGTAGCTATTTTTTCTGATTTAATGGTTCATCTGTTCTCATTTAAGGGAATGTACAATTTCATCCCTCTACTCCCTCATGTTAATGTTTCCCTGGGAAGCCTATTAGACGATCAGCAATGGCATTTAGTCATCATTGAACGTTTTATGCAGACAAGTCAATTTTAGTGTTGACAAACATGTGCACCATTTTCTTTATGAAGGAGACATATACCATTTGGACATTGATTATGAGGTGTGTATTTTTCTACTTCATCTTTATGCCCCATTAAATAATACAGTGATGTTAAAACTCAATTTCTCTTCATATATAAAATACACCACTCATATGCACTTATAGCATGTATATCTGCCACAGATATTAACTGATAAATAATGTGAACAAGTTGCTCTGGTGTTTTTCCTGGTTGCCTCTAAATAATAATGGGAAAATGTACCTTGGTCAGAAAATATATGCCATTTACATAAGTTGAGTGTGGTTGCTCATTAGCTAAAATGTGTGGCCAAAAAAGTTAAATAGTATTTAAATTGTAAACAATCAAAAAGGTTTGGATTGTTAGCTAGATGATACCTTTAAAAAACAAAAAAACAAATCCAACTGTTCTAATTTCACCAATATTGAAAGGAATTGTACACTGAAAAAAAAATCTCTATTATTATAAAAAAAAACATGTAAGTACATTGTGTTGTGCATGACTTGTACTTGTTTTGACTCAAGCTCTCGCCCCCACAGTCCCCCAGCCCCCTACCAGACTACCTGACTCTCTGTGGGGCAAGCATGCTCAGTAATTCCTATAGGCAGAATTGGAGAGAGAAATTTCCTACCATGCAGTTCCACGTACTGCATCATTCCAGCTATAGTTAACTATAGATACAGAAGAGTTTATGATACTACAGCATTGGTTACCAGGCTGAAATGTAATATTTTCAGACTGGATATCTAAGAATAGGGGACAGATAAAAAAAATGGTAGTGATATTGGGATGGACTAAAAAACCAACGGGCGCACCACTCCGTTCTGGAATTTAAGTCAGTCATACTAACCAAGTTATATCAGTGCGTTTTAAACTCCTTCATTGTGTGACTAACGTGAATGTTAACCATGCAGCCGTGTTTGCATGCAGCCAAAAGTGGCGTTCTATTGTGACCTTTAAATGCCAGCTAAAGCTGGCTTTAAGAGTGGCGAAAAAAAAAACTGTATTTAGCGATGTACAATTGCTGCTATCGGCATATAGCATCACCCTCTGTTTGCACCGGTTTGCCGATAGCGCTCTCGGTGCATTGGACTGTTAGTTTCCTGTAATGGAATTAGATTACTGACATAAATATAGTATCACTTGCCTTTTAAATTTTTTAACATGTACAGTACACCTTTGTGTATTCAGATAATCAGTTCCTCCAATGAACACTCCAGTAGTTCGATCCATCATTCTCCTTTATATGTATTTTATGAACCAATGTGTATGTAAAAGCAACATTTTTTTGCCTTTACCTCTTCTTTAATACTGCAAAAAGTATTAAAATAAAAACAAAGGGAGAACATGTACTCGTAAACAAAAAAATACAATGTAAAGGAAATAAGAGAAATTGGCCTTACTGTGTAACTCCAGTTTGCAATATTTCTAGCAGTATAGTAAATGGCCCACTGCCTTCAGTTCCTTCATAGTCCTCCACCAACCCTCTTTCTTTCCCCTTTAATAATGTTTGCCATTCTTTCCACATAACAAATATATATATATTATATGATATAATAACACAATACAAGAATGTGGGAAGCACTCCAATAGGCTAATTTAACAACTACATTTAGCGGAAGTGCAACTGATCTGGTCAAACATTTATACAAACATAGAAAAGATAATCAATGCATCCTCTGGCCCCATACAATATCATATTATCTGCACACTGGCATACTTTATAAACAAGGTGTTTTTTAGTATCATTACTGTGATCACATGAATAAAAGCCTTCCACCACGTCAAGGAAACCCCAGTCTGGAAGGTCCTAACGTCTCAACCTTTTCAATTTCTTTTACTTCAATTACGATTAGCAAACTTTTGCATTTCTCATTCTTACACACTGGATCCATATAACAGGCTCTCTCTGCCCTTCCCCTCAGCCCTTGGCTTTTTAAAATGAGGGAAGAGGCCTCCAGTGCTTTATATTAAAGGCAGGAGGACCTCCATTAAGGGCGTGTTGTGGATGCTAAAAAGAGTTGAAAAGTTCGGACGTTAGGACCTTCCAGACTGGGGTTACCTTGACGTGGTTGGAAGGCTTTTCATTCATGTGATCACAGTAATGTATACTAAAACCCCTTTGTTTATAAGTATCCAGTGTGCAGATAATATGATATTGTATGGGGCCCAGGATGTGCACTTGATTATCTTTTCTATGTTTATATATATATATATATATATATTATATTATATATATATATATATATAAGATGTCACTCTCGGTCTTTGTTTATTGTGCGATCACATCAACGCTTTTCAACCCACAATCAATACTCCCCGCCACCATGTATCATATAATATAGATGAATTTCAGAGCACTCCAAGGACTTGCAAACCTTCCTATATATATATAAACTATATTATAAACGGAGCACTCCATGGACTTTAAATAGGAAATTTATTATGTATTTTAGTAGGTCCATGTACCTACGTGTTCCGGCCCGAAACGACAGCCGCCATTGGGCCGAAAACACGTAGGGAATACGGACCTATTAAATACATAATAATGTTTCTATTTGAAGTCCATGGAGTGCTCCATTTATATATGATTCGATACTTGAGCTTCGCGGCAGCAGCAGGGCATCGCCTGAAAAGAATGCAAAGAGTTGTGTGTGTGTGTATATGTATGTATATAATATATATATATATAGATATATATATATATATATAGACACACACATATATATATATATATATATTTATATTCTATATTAGACCACACACATATTTATATATATATATATATAATATATTTATACATTTATATGACATTATAACACATTATAATAATATTTATGGTGGAAAAACAAAAAAGTTGCAACTGTTTATATATTTACTTTATCCCCTTCTAATGTGTTTTCATTGCACATGAACAGACTTGCCAGGTGATTATAATTACCTCTGGCATCAATATTTGTTTTGAAATAGCAGAGCTACAATGACATGATAATCCGTAGCAGAGCATCTAATGTTATTGCTACTAATTCTCCATACAAAAAAAACCAATTACATCAACGCAATCAGAATAGGACTGAATATCAAAAAAGGCCTGAATATCAAAACTTAATTAACACTATGCAGTTAGTCCCAACGTTTCAGAATAGCTCCTTTTATAATCGTGAATGGGGGAAACAGACTCCATTTTTTAGTTTAGCTTTATTCTAGATGTGATTAGTGTGGTCCAGAATCAGACTATCACTATAACTAGAATGCATTACAAAAGAATTCATTTCACTAATTATATGCACAATTAAAATCTTAACTGTAACATACTTTTTGTATGGTATTTAAAGACTTAATGGCGTTATTGATTTCTTTCTCTTTCTAAGCTTAGCTTTGGATGCATTCCCATTACAGGGAAATCGGTATCGTTATTGCAAAAGAATTTTCATGGGTGCTTTGAGAATCTTTATTATAATGGTGTAACATTATTGACTTGGCAAAGAGATACAAACCCCAGATCTACATTGTGGTAAGGCTATTTATAATCATTTAGTTTGTAATTATTTATAGTCATTAAAATGTTCATGATAGCTGTGCACCGGCAAGTTTCAATTGATGGCAAACTATTCCAAATTAATGAGAATATGGCTGTATATGTTACCTGAGAGAAATATCCAATCTCAAGCGCTTAACTTTTGAGGGTTTTTTTCAGCGCAAAGGTGCATTTCTTATATCCAAAATGCTAACACGAAGCAATGGTACCATTTTAAATTGTAAAATAGCAATCAGTAGTTACAATTGTCATGCTTGTTTTGTATTGTGGATGTAAAACAACAACCGCCAACTAAAATAGCAATATCATGGTGTTATGCGTACGCTGCCCACAAATGACCACTGTGGCCTTTATGACCTTCCTGGTATTTTATAGATTTAGTCAGAATTTTGCTGCATTGCGGCGTGCATTGTAAATCTCCAATGTGGACAGTATAAAACCCACAGTATTTAGTGTGACCAATACCACAGGGTTTTAAAGAGGTTCATCAATACAGAGAATCAGAATCTCTCTTAGTTCTCTTTGGCCTTTAAAGCAGTTTCTTCTGTTGATTTTTGGTCTATGCAATTTTTTCAAAGCATATGAAAAATGTCCATAAACTACAGTAGTCCACAAAAATATCACTGATAGATATAACTACAAATATAGACAGATTTTAGACAATAATTTGATGCACAATTATACTAGGGCATTCTGTACACACACCCCACAACACAAATTGTTTTTTTAAAGTATTTAATAAAGTGACGTACACTTATATCTGTGTATTCAGTTAGTACCAACTGGACTTAAAAGTTTAGTTCTTGAAGACGTTTTGCTAATCATCTGACTGGCCTTTCTCAATTCAGAATGACTTTACAAGAATCTGTTGGCAATTAATTACCCTGGAAAGTCCATTAGCATATCACAGCCAGGTGTTAAGGACCTTCAGAACATGTGAGGTGTAATTGCATTATGGCATAAGAGGAGTTATAGGAATGCCCATGTAAGGTGTCAAAACACCATTGTACATGCCGACAGTTGTGTCGAACCCCCACCCTATTTCATGGTGGTTTCTTTATTTTATACATAAATGGCCTCCTTGACACCTCTCTTGAACCAGTCATGTTCCTTTGCCAATATGTTAACATACACGTCTTCAAAGGTTATGTCCTTTTTTCTATGATGCAGTACACATGGCTGACCCGAGGAATTGGCTCTTCTGTGCTGGGCCATATGTTGATGCAGTGTGCTGTTTGGATCTCCCTCACTATACAAATCGGGGAGGGGGGGGGAGGGCTTGGGAGCAACTCCTGTGGCAAACATGACTTTATAACAAATGTGGAGATGTCTACTGATCTGACCAAAACATTAGAACAAACAAGAAAAGAGATGATCAATGCACATTCCTGGGCCCCATATATCATAATAGCTTATGCTAGTGCAACAGTAAAAACATGGGTTTTTTGGTTACAATTTTATGCTATAAAAGGGAAAAGCCTTCCAACCACATCAAGGTAACGCCAGTATGAAGGTCCTAACAGTTTACCTTGGGTCATTTTTCTGCGGCTGACACTCCTGCTTGGTTGATTTTCTGGGAAGGTTTGTCTCCTGACCTTGCATTGGATTGTATTACAGGCTATCATCCCCCCCCTCACTGGCTTTTAACAAGGAGGGAGAGGCCTTTCATCAATCTTATTATTATCAAGGCACAAGACTCCAATTAAGGGACGTGTTGGGGGTGCTACCCACATGGAAGCTTGGTCAATCTTCCTGCAGAGAAACTCTGCTACAATATATACACAAAAGGGGGGCTGTGCTAGCACTCCTGTGGCAAATTACTTATAACAAATAGTGGAAGTGCTACACATATCTGAACCAGTGGCTGGGTGCTATGCCCTTAAAGGTATTAAGCGCCTGTTTTCTACCTCCTCCATGTAAAGGTTGGCCACAATGGGTGAAATGGAGATCCCATAGCACAATCCATGTTTTGCTTATAGAACATATCCCTGATTTGAAATAGGTTTCAAATTTCAAATACATCCAATACAGGGATATGTTCTATAAGCAAAAACATGGGTGTGCTATGGGATCTCCATTTTCACCCATTGTGGCCAACCTTTACATGGGGAGGTTAGAAAACAGGCGCTTAATACCTTTAAGGGCAATAGCACCAGCCATGGTTCGATATGTGGATGATACCTGGGTTAAAATCCACCAGAAAGAAGTACAAGCTTTCCGAAACAATTAATGTGGTAGACCCAAAACATCAAATATACAAAGGAAGAGGTACAAAACAACAAACTGGGCTTTCTTGGACTGCTTGGTAAAGTTAAGAGAAAATGTTAAACTGGAAGTAGAGGTGTTACAGGAAAACCAACAAACACAGATCAGTATTTGATGTTGACTCCACCACCCTTTAGATCACAAGCTGGGTTCATCAGAACCCTACAACACAGAGCTGAGAACATCCCCACAGCACAGAGGCGAAGGCTAAAGAAATGAAACATCTCAGAGGAGCCCTTAAAACTTGTGGATATCCAGACTGGGCCTTTGTCAAAAGAAGTAGAAGGAAAGAAAAGAACATGAATACCAACGTGAGGGGAAAAGCAAGACAGGAGAAAGAAACATGGTCATCCATATGTAGCAGGGGTCTCCGAGAAATAAAGAGAATTTTCAAAAAAACACATATCCCTGCTTGCTTTAAAACCGACAACACACTGATAGGCAGCAATGTACAGATCCGAAGAACCCAATACCAAACACAAGAACATCATATACGCAGTGCAGTGCAGTGAAGATGATCTGATTTGTATATGGGGAACCAAATAGCAACTGCAACAAGTAAGTCCCAGCCCAGCAGGAGCCAATTCCTCGGGTCTGGACCTCAGCCGTTGTACCAGCATCTTAAGGATAAAGGACATACCTTGAAGTTGTATTTAACATATTGGCAAGAAATTGACTGGTTCAAGAGAGGTGTTAAGGAGGCTATTTATGTGAAAAAAAAAAACAGCCTAAATAGGTGGGGGGGGGGTCGACACCAACTGTCTGCCATGTACAATGCTGTTTTTGGACACCTTACTCTCGGCGTCCTAAACACACCTTAGCCACTATCCAATCACGGCCCTTAACACTTGGCTGTGATATGCTAAGGGTGGGAGTGCAGCTTAATACCTTTAAGGGCATAGCACCCAGCCCTGGTTCAGATATGTGGATGATACCTGGGTTAAAATCCACCAGAAAGAAGTACAAGCTTTCACAGAACAATTAATGTGGTAGACCAAAACATCAAATATACAAAGGAAGAGGTACAAAACAACAAACTGGCTTTCTGGAGCTTGGTAGAAGTTAGGAAAATGTAAACTGGAAGTGAGGTTTACAGAAAACCAAACAAACACAGATCAGTATTTGATGTTTGACTCCCACCACCTTTAGATCACAAGCGGGTGTCATCAGAACCCTACAACACAGAGCTGAGAACATCCCCACTAGCACAGAGGCGAAGGCTAAAAGAAATGAAACACTCAGAGGAGCCCTTAAAACTTGTGGATATCCAGACTGGGCCTTTGTCAAAAGAAGTAGAAGGAAAGAAAAGAACATGAATACCAACAGTGAAGGGGAAAAGCAAGACAGGAGAAAGAACATGGTCATCCATATGTAGCAGGGGTTCCGAGAAATTAAGAAGAATTTTCAAAAAACACCATATCCGTCTGCTTTAAACCGAACAACACACTGAGGCAGCAATTGGTACATCCGAAAGACCCAATACCCAAACACAAGCAACATCATATACGCAGTGCAGTGCAGTGAAGAATGATCTGATTTGTATATGGGGGAGACCAAATAGCAACTGCATCAACAAGTAAGGCCCAGCACAGAAGAGCCAATTCTCGGGTCTGGACTCTCGCCGGTGTACCAGCTCTTAAGGATAAAGGACATACTTTGAAGTTTGTAATGCTAACATATTGGCAAAGAAATGTGATGGTTCAAGAGAGGTGTTAAGGAGGCTATTTATGTGAAAATAAAAAAAACAAGCCTAAATAGAGGTGGGGGGGGGGTTCGACACCAAAGCTCTGCCATGTACAATGCTGTTTTGACACCTTACTCTGGGCGTTCCTAAAACACTCTTAGCACTATCCAATCACGCCCTTAACACTTGGCTGTGATATGCTAATTGGGATTTTCCAGGGTACATAATTGCCACAGAGTCTTGTACAAGTCATTCTGAATGAGAAAGCCAGTCGGATGACTAGAAAACGTCTTTAAGAATTAAAATCAAGTCCAGTTGATCTAATGAATACAACAGATATAATAAAACCGGTAGTTTTGTTACAAAACCAGGTTTGGGGTGAAACCAGTGTTACTGAACCTTTATCTTTAAATACAATAAATATGGCTATAAATAAATGGCACTAAATTCTATACTAGGATGGAGACAGTACAATTACTGTCCCTGTCTCTTAAGAAACCCTCTTGTGAACCCTTGGTGTTCCCAGATCCCATGTTAAGAAACATGCTCCAAAAGTTGTATAGTTTTAAGAAATTCTTATTTTTTTCTTGGAATTCTTTGTAGCTTGTTACATTTAATTTCTTCTCACAAGTTTGCTAAAAAAATCAAAATAAATGAAATAAAGAAAATGAAAATAACAAAATAAGAAAGACAAAGGTTATTTTTTGCTGTTGACCTATTATATTAACCCTCTAATTAGATATGAGATGTGATTTACTAGATGACTCTTAACAAAATCTCAAGATGCATGTCAATGACATAAAATAAACAATTTAAAAAAAATAAAACGAGGAAAATATAAACAAGATAAACATGACAAAAAATACTTTTGTATATTAACAAGGTCAGTCTGTTTTTACTCTGCCAGTGTTTTTACATCTATCAAATTAATTAAGGATTTTAGTGCTTATTAATTTTTTCTAATGTTAAAAGGGAAGATTAGGGTTATATCCTGGAAAGTGTATTAAAACAATATCTCAGTAGTCTTTGATATTAGTTAGACATTTGTTTGCGAAATCTAAAAAAAAACAAAAAAAAACATTCTTCCTGACATTCCAGCAATCTCATCCGGCCAATTCATTTTGCCACTGAATGTCAAAATGACAAAATAAGGCTAGACTGTCCAAATTCCATGGACTATTGGAAGATAAGTTTCCTATTGTATGGGCAGAATAAGTGCTCAACAAAGGAATAACTACTGTACAGTATGTGAAATAAACATAATTATTAACTACACAGCATTTTTTTATTCATACAGGGTTATTCAATAAACATTCTTATCATTTAAAATGGTGCTAACTTTGCCCCAACCAATCAGATTTATTAACATTTGAAAGCTAACATCTGATTGGTTAGCACCATTTTAAACGATAAGAACTTTTATTGGATAGCCTCTACTATACCTACATTATTATACAATAACTTATTTAACAGCTACTCTTTCCCCTGTATCAAGCACAATTATTATGCATGAGTCAGTGGCTGAGAAAGGGGGGATGGGGCATTAAAAAGTGAACAAGGAGCTTGACTGCAAACATAAAACAATGTTTTAATGAAACTATTTATATAGTCCAGTCTAATAAATTATGTCCAGAGGGCGTTTTCTTATGCACGATGTCCTTCTTTCCCATATAAGAGGGAGAGTTTGAGACACACACCTCTAGCCTATGAGTAAGAGCCGGTGGGCTTGAAACGCGTAAGGCGGGTGCTATCTATGTTTGTAGTTTGTATGGCGTGACATGCCACAATAAAGCCGTGTTTTATTCAATGAACGAGTGTGGACTCAAGGTATCCGGTGTGCGCCGTTGTGAAAGCAATCTCCAAATTGTGTGGTGTATACTAATAAATTATGCATCTACATTTTTAATAGCAATGACATGTGGCATTTTCTTCATAACCTGTAAAAAATGTGTTATTGTTAAATGGACAGTATGGATAAACTTAAATTGACTACTCTCTCTCTTTTTTTTTTTTAAGGGAAATGTTTCCTATTCATGCTTGGAGCCTGAGCTGACACAGTTACATTTATAAATTCTAATAGTTACTTAGTCCTGCCTGGAACTTTAGAACAAGATGAGCTGACAGTCAGCTTTCAGTTTCGCACATGGAATAAGGAAGGCATCTTATTTTCTTATAAACTCAGCCCAGAGGCTTTGGAGCTTGCATGTATATTGCAGATGGGAAATTTAAAATGAGCCTTTTAAGCATGGAAGAGTTCATTCTAATATTGCCACAGGTATGCATAAAAATAATACAAAACATATAGGCTTAAAGGAATACATTTTAAAACACAATTCAAGTATTTAAAGATTAGCAAAACTGAAAGTTTATTAAAGCAACTTTATATAATATAAATATTTATAGCATGTAAATATTATAAACCCTTCATTATTGTTGTATCAAATTACCATAACCATAACAGTGCTGTGTTCATTTCTGCTTGCAGTTCCAAGTTGGTCAGCCAGACATCAGAGATACAGAGAAAAATAATTACATTTGTAATAAGCATTTCAAAATAATTGAAAAAGTGTTGTTTTTTTTCCCGTGCATATACCAAGCTTTTGGTACATGTAACACACCCAAAGCATGTTAACAATGAATGTTTTTGAATTTTTTTTTCTGTTCTTTACATTTAATAAAAAGATCTCGTAACTTTTCCATCACCCTTTTAGCCAAGGAAATTTCCACAAAACAAACAGGATACTATGCACTCTTATCCAACTTGGGTGCAGACGACTCTAGGTTCCACCCTTAAAGAAACATATTATCCAAAACAGCATAATTGAGGGACACAACCAAAAGCAATTCAAATTTCTTTATTTAGTGACTACACACTAAGAACACACATCAAGTGTTTTTGATGTGTGGTCACTAAATAAAGGACATGTCCACCCTATAATAAAAAACACAACGCATGTGCATCCTTACAGCAGAAGTTGGAGCTGTGTATGTAACTTGTGTTGAGTTCTTTATGGAAGGTGGGCATGTACTTTAATGACCATTTATGTAATTATATTTTAATAGAAAGAATTATAGACAACTTTAGTTTTTGGTGGTGTAAAAAACTAAATCAAAGAATCATCTATAATTGTTTGATTCAATTAATGTCCCGCTGACTGGATATCAACTGTATTGTATTATGTTTAGAAGCTCCTTTAATGAACAGTTTTGCTTAGGGCAATGGGCAGTTGTCAACCTACAATATTGAATTCCTGTCTAAGTAAAAAACAAAGAAAGAAGACAATGCAATTCTATTGTATGTATTGCAATTTGCGGAAGAACCCTTTAGTTCAAAACAGAAAAAAATTCAAACAAATTAGCAGCTTTGCTTGCCACATACGCCCTGATGATAAATCCACCTTATTACAAAATGAAACACTAGAATGTTTAAACTAGTTGTAATCATTAGAATAATAGATTTAATAAGCTGAACATAGAAACAACTTTTCCAGCTTGTAAAAATAGTTAAAAAATAATTGGAATACTGCATTTTCCATGGGGAGCACTGTTAACAATAATCAGAGCAAATATTCAACAGGACCAGCGAATTACATAAATAGACATGAACTAATTTATAAAAATGGGAAGATTACTGGTATTGTTGATTACTGAAGCAAGAAATGTTCAGTTTGGGATGTTAATAAAGATTTTGCACAAGATCAAATGCATACTGTGCAAGTAGAGTCAGATTAAGGTTTACTGGGTACCATGTCATTTTGTGATTTTGGAGCTTCTTTGCAATATGCACAAGAGTCTAAATTACCTTGAGTATAAATTTCAGCGGAAAATCTAATTATTTTTAAATTCTTAGTTTATATTATGCATACCTAGTTATTCTACATATTTTCTTCCATGTTGAAAAATCAGTTTATACCCCCTGCTATTCTCTGCTTTTGACATTAGTGAGCTGACCTTTAGGTTCTGTAATAGTTCTTCTTTCCAGAATTCACATTAAAGGTAACTGTATTGCCTTAATGCATTTTTTTTTTTAAAAACTGCTTTAAAAGAGTAAAGGTATGCAGCCTCCCTATACATTTTTTTCCTGCTTCATTTCTCTCTGCCTTCATTTAGCCATGCTGTGAGGGGGGGATAACGATTCTGTCTGCCGTAACTGTCACTCAGAGCTAGAATGCAAGAAAAACACTCCCGTTCCCACCCTTGATTAGCTTGATTACGTAGGCTGTATTTTAGCAACGGACAGTTTAAGTTTGTTTGACTGGCAGAGGAGGAGGAGAGAGGTGTAACAGACATTCCCACCAGCCAATAACAAGTGATATGTTAACGATGGCCTGGGCCATCTAGGAGGTGGGTTGTTAGCACTTATCTTTGTTGTGTAATATTTAAGGGAGTGCAGCATGGTTGTAAATGAGAGTAAGTGATTCAGCTGCTGGAAGTGTGGACATGTAATGTGGGTGATGTTGTTTTTTTGGGTATTGTTGTCCTAACGTGGAATGTTCCTAAAGTAATATAAAACTGATTGCCTGTTAATGGGTCAAACATGCCCCTGTTGGGGCAAACAGGAAGTCAGCATTTCGGAAGCATTTATTATACACAGACAAAATGCTGAATGGGCAGGTTAAGTCATTAGGATGGGAAAATAAGCTCTTTTTTTCTATGTTTGGGGGGTGGACATAACCTTTAAAGTATATGTATTTGCACTGAACTTCCTCTTTAAAACAGGATTAGCAGTATTTTTAATTGTTTGGCTTTACATCCAAAGCAACCAACCCTCTTAAAAAACTGCAGTACGCATTGCAATACTTTCTTTCATGACATAATGATTCCAGTGTATATTATTTATCAGAGTTCTTGATCTAGGTTTCAAAATGAATAACGGACATTGGCATTCTGTTAACCTTATGGCTAAAAGAAATCGTGTTAGTGTATCTCTTGATGATCAAGGTCCATTTCTTTGCAAACTACCCACGATCCAAGTATCACACTGAAGAGAATTATTATTTTGCAGGTATGCTATTTGGTTTATTTAGCGAACATAATTGCTAATTAATTTTGTTAGATTTTTTTGGGAAACTTATTTCATAATGTGGGAGACTTGCAGGGATTAAGTTATTGCCTTTGCTGTAGGATTTGGGCCCCTGACCAAGCCAGTACAAAATCAGTAAGGAGTCCTCCTGTCATCCTTAGGAGCACCCTAATAGATGCAACTCCAAGTGCTTTGAGTCCACACGCGTAAAGAGCAATATAAACGTGTGTCTTGTCTAACCCTCTACGTTCTCTTCCTGCTGGGTTTCTGCAATGTAGTAATCACTTTGCATTAGTACTGCATTGCAGAAGGTAAAGAGTCGAAGGTATTAAGCTTTCATTTAAAAGGCGTTTGTTTTTACATCACAATGTAGCCCAAAAATGAACACTAGGAGAATTACATTAGGTGCTTGTGCTGTCAATACAATGGCCCCAGGCCCCCCAAAAGTGAAGTTAACCCACAATAACGATATTTATTGGAAA
Organism: Hymenochirus boettgeri; assembly: GCA_019447015.1. Classification (NCBI taxonomy): domain Eukaryota; kingdom Metazoa; phylum Chordata; class Amphibia; order Anura; family Pipidae; genus Hymenochirus; species Hymenochirus boettgeri. The sequence goes on along the minus strand of CM033469.1, from coordinate 259,474,093 downwards.
GCCTGGTTTAACTTCATTTTACACCACACTATGGGATATTATCTCCTCATGTGTTGTTAATAACTTCCATAGTTTTGTTGGAAATGCGCCTAGTGATAGCTAGGATGAGTGATACCACTGTGATTCCCCTTGTTTTTAATTCAGAAAATTCAGAAATCTGTTCTGTCATAACTACTGCTCATCGTGTCTTTAAAAAACTAAAAGAAGACAGTAGATACACCCTTAAGGGTAAGATCACAATTATTTATAATTTAGTAAGAACAAAATATCTTATATAAGAGTATCTAAGATTCTTTAAATGAGATATTTTATATGAAGAGGTATTATTTGTTTTCTGTTTGTTTGTTGGTTTGTTTGTTGGGGGGGGGGGCATATATGTATGTGTAAAGCCTGATAAGTTGCCAGAATGTGAAATTTCAGAATAATGAAAAATGAGTACAAATGTGATTTAAAAAAAAAAATGGATCACTTAGATCACTCCTAGATAGGGATGGACTACAACTCAAACTCGAACCCGAGTTCGAGCTAAACTATTCGAATTCAAACGAATTCGGACTCTCGAAATACCGGACACGGATTTCGATATTTTCGGACTTTCGATAAATATCGAATGTTCAACTGTTCGAATGTGCAAGTAAAATGCCTATTATACTTATACGCGAGCATCAATCCGCGAGTAAAGGGTCCATTAAAACTTATACGCGAGCATGAATCCGCGAGTAAAATGTCCATGGTATCTAGGCGCAAACACGAGCATCGAATCCGTGAGTAAAGTGTCCATTAAAACCTAAACGCGAGCATCGACTCCGTGAGTAAATGTCGTGGATATAGGGCCGAACATGCGAGTGAAACTGGAGATCCCATAGCACATCCATGTTTTTGCTTATAGAACATATCCCTGTATTTGAAATAGGTTTCAAATATTTCAAATACATTCCAAATACAGGGATATGTTCTATAAGCAAAAACATGGGTGTGCTATGGGATCTCCATTTTCACCCATTGTGGCCAACCTTTACATGGAGGAGGTAGAAAAACAGGCGCTTAATACCTTTAAGGGCATAGCACCCAGCCACTGGTTCAGATATGTGGATGATACCTGGGTTAAAATCCACCAGAAAGAAGTACAAGCTTTCACAGAACACATTAATGTGGTAGACCAAAACATCAAATATACAAAGGAAGAGGTACAAAACAACAAACTGGCTTTCTTGGACTGCTTGGTAGAAGTTAAGGAAAATGGTAAACTGGAAGTAGAGGTTTACAGAAAACCAACAAACACAGATCAGTATTTGATGTTTGACTCCCACCACCCTTTAGATCACAAGCTGGGTGTCATCAGAACCCTACAACACAGAGCTGAGAACATCCCCACTAGCACAGAGGCGAAGGCTAAAGAAATGAAACATCTCAGAGGAGCCCTTAAAACTTGTGGATATCCAGACTGGGCCTTTGTCAAAAGAAGTAGAAGGAAAGAAAAGAACATGAATACCAACAGTGAAGGGGAAAAGCAAGACAGGAGAAAGAACATGGTCATCCAATATGTAGCAGGGGTCTCCGAGAAATTAAGAAGAATTTTCAAAAAACACCATATCCCTGTCTGCTTTAAACCGAACAACACACTGAGGCAGCAATTGGTACATCCGAAAGACCCAATACCCAAACACAAGCAACATCATATACGCAGTGCAGTGCAGTGAAGAATGATCTGATTTGTATATGGGGGAGACCAAATAGCAACTGCATCAACGTAAGGCCCAGCACAGAAGAGCCAATTCCTCGGGTCTGGACTCAGCCGTGTACCAGCATCTTAAGGATAAAGGACATACCTTTGAAGTTTGTAATGCTAACATATTGGCAAAGAAATGTGACTGGTTCAAGAGAGGTGTTAAGGAGGCTATTTATGTGAAAATAAAAAAAACAAGCCTAAATAGAGGTGGGGGGGGGGGTTCGACACCAACTGTCTGCCATGTACAATGCTGTTTTGACACCTTACTCTGGGCGTTCCTATAACACCTCTTAGCCACTATCCAATCACGCCCTTAACACTTGGCTGTGATATGCTAATTGGGATTTTCCAGGGTACATAATTGCCACAGAGTCTTGTACAAGTCATTCTGAATTGAGAAAGCCAGTCGGATGACTAGCAAAACGTCTTTAAGAATTAAACTTCAAGTCCAGTTGATCTAATTGAATACAACAGATATAATAAAACCGGTAGTTTTGTTACAAAACCAGGTTTGGGGTGAAACCAGTGTTACTGAACCTTTATCTTTAAATATCAATAAATATGGCTATAAATAAATGGCACTAAATTTCTATACTAGGATGGAGACAGTACAATTACTGTCCCTGTCTCTTAAGAAACCCTCTCTGTGAACCCTTGGTGTTCCCAGATCCCATGTTAAGAAACACTGCTCCAAAATGTTGTATAGTTTTAAGAAATTCTTATTTTTTTCTTGGAATTCTTTGTAGCTTGTTACATTTAATTTCTTCTTCACAAGTTTCTGCTAAAAAAATCAAAATAAATGAAATAAAGAAAATGAAAATAACAAAATAAGAAAGACAAAGGTTATTTTTTGCTGTTGACCTATTATATTAACCCTCTAATTTAGATATGAGATGTGATTTACTAGATGACTCTTAACAAAATCTCAAGATGCATGTCAATGACATAAAATAAACAATTTAAAAAATATAAAACGAGGAAAATATAAACAAGATCAAACATGACAAATAAATACTTTTGTATATTAACAAGGTCAGTCTGTTTTTACCTCTGCCAGTGTTTTTACATCTATCAAATTAATTAAGGATTTTAGTGCTTATTAATTTTTTTCTAATGTTAAAAGGGAAGATTAGGGTTATATCCTGGAAAGTGCTGATTATAAACAATATCTCAGTAGCTTCTTTGATATTAGTTAGACATTTGTTTGCGAAATCTAAAAAAAACAAAAAAAAACATTCTTCCTGACATTCCAGCAATCTCATCCTGGCCAATTCATTTTGCCACTGAATGTCAAAATGACAAAATAAGGCTAGACTGTCCAAATTCCATAGGACTATTGGAAGATAAGTTTCCTATTGTATGGGCAGAATAAGTGCTCAACAAAGGAATAACTACTGTACAGTATGTGAAATAAACATAATTATTAACTACACAGCATTTTTTTATTCATACAGGGTTATTCAATAAACATTCTTATCATTTAAAATGGTGCTAACTTTGCCCCAACCAATCAGATTTTATTTAACATTTGAAAGCTAACATCTGATTGGTTAGCACCATTTTAAACGATAAGAACTTTTATTGGATAGCCCTCTACTATACCTACATTATTATACAATAACTTATTTAACAGCTACTCTTTCCCCTGTATCAAGCACAATTATTATGCATGAGTCAGTGGCTGAGAAAGGGGGGATGGGGCATTAAAAAGTGAACAAGGAGCTTGACTGCAAACATAAAACAATGTTTTAATGAAACTATTTATATAGTCCAGTCTAATAAATTATGTCCAGAGGGCGTTTTCTTATGCACGATGTCCTCTCTTTCCCATATAAGAGGGAGAGTTTGAGACACACACCTCTAGCCTATGAGTAAGAGCCGGTGGGCTTGAAACGCGTAAGGCGGGTGCTATCTATGTTTGTAGTTTGTATGGCGTGACATGCCACAATAAAGCCGTGTTTTTTATTCAATGAACGAGTGTGGACTCAAGGTATTCCGGTGTGCGCCGTTGTGAAAGCAATCTCCAAATTTGTGTGTGTATACTAATAAATTATGCATCTACATTTTTAATAGCAATGACATGTGGCATTTTCTTCATAACCTGTAAAAAATGTGTTATTGTTAAATGGACAGTTATGGATAAACTTAAATTGACTACTCTCTCTCTTTTTTTTTTTTAAGGGAAATGTTTCCTATTCATGCTTGGAGCCTGAGCTGACACCAGTTACATTTATAAATTCTAATAGTTACTTAGTCCTGCCTGGAACTTTAGAACAAGATGAGCTGACAGTCAGCTTTCAGTTTCGCACATGGAATAAGGAAGGCATCTTATTTTCTTATAAACTCAGCCCAGAGGCTTTGGAGCTTGCATTGTATATTGCAGATGGGAAATTTAAAATGAGCCTTTTTAAGCATGGAAGAGTTCATTCTAATATTGCCACAGGTATGCATAAAAATAATACAAAACATATAGGCTTAAAGGAATACATTTTAAAACACAATTTCAAGTATTTAAAGATTAGCAAAACTGAAAGTTTATTAAAGCAACTTTATATAATATAAATATTTATAGCATGTAAATTATATAAACCCTTCATTATTGTTTTGTATCAAATTACCATACCATAACAGTGCTGTGTTCATTTTCTGCTGTGCAGTTTTCCAAGTTGGTCAGCCAGACATCAGAGATACAGAGAAAAATAATTACATTTGTAATAAGCATTTCAAAATAATTGTAAAAAGTGTGTTTTTTTTTCCCGTGCATATACCAAGCTTTTGGTACATGTAACACACCCAAAGCATGTTAACAATGAAATGTTTTTGAATTTTTTTTTCTGTTCTTTACATTTAATAAAAAAGATCTCGTAACTTTTCCATCACCCTTTTAGCCAAGGAAATTTCCACAAAACAAACAGGATACTATGCACTCTTATCCAACTTGGGTGCAGACGACTCTAGGTTCCACCCTTAAAGAAACATATTAATCCAAAACAGCATATATTGAGGGACACAACCAAAAGCAATTCAAATTTCTTTATTTAGTGACTACACATTAAGAACACACATCAAGTGTTTTTGATGTGTGGTCACTAAATAAAGGACATGTCCACCCCTATAATAAAAACACAACGCATGTTGCACTCCTTACAGCAGAAGTTGGAGCTGCTGTATGTAACTTGTGTTGAGTCTTTACTATGGAAGGTGGGCATGTACTTTAATGACCATTTATTGTAATTATATTTCTTAATAGAAAGAATTATAGACAACTTTAGTTTTTGGTGGTGTAAAAAACTAAATCAAAGAATCATCTATAATTGTTTGATTCAATTAATGTCCCGCTGACTGGATATCAACTGTATTGTATTAATGTTTAGAAGCTCCTTTTAATGAACAGTTTTGCTTAGGGCAATGGGCAGTTGTCAACCTACAATATTGAATTCCTGTCTTAAGTAAAAAACAAAGAAAGAAGACAATGCAATTCTATTGTATGTATTGCAATTTGCGGAAGAACCCTTTAGTTCAAAACAGAAAAAAATTCAAACAAATTAGCAGCTTTGCTTGCCACATACGCCCTGATGATAAATCCACCTTATTACAAAATTTAGAACACTAGAATGTTAAACTAGTTGTAATCATTTAGAATAATAGATTTAAATAAGCTGAACATAGAACAACTTTTCCAGCTTGTAAAAATAGTTAAAAAATAATTGGAATACTGCATTTTCCATGGGAGAGCACTGTTAACAATTAATCAGAGCAAATATTCAACATGGACCAGCGAATTACATAAATAGACTGAACTAATTTATAAAAATGGGAAGATTACTGGTATTGTTTGATTACTGAAGCAAGAAATGTTCAGTTTTGGGATGTTAATAAAGATTCTTGCACAAGATCAAATGCATACTTGTCAAGTAGAGTCAGATTAAGGTTTACTGGGGTACCATGTCATTTTGTGATTTTGGAGCTTCCTTTGCAATATGCACAAGAGTCTAAATTACCTTGAGTATAAATTTCAGCGGAAAATCTAATTATTTTTAAAATTCTTAGTTTATATTATGCATACCTAGTTATTCTACATATTTTCTTCCATGTTGAAAAATCAGTTTATACCCCCTGCTATTCTCTGCTTTTGACATTAGTGAGCTGACCTTTTAGGTTCTGTAATAGTTCTTCTTTCCAGAATTCACATTAAAGGATAACTGTATTGCCTTAATGCATTTTTTGTTTTTTAAAAACTGCTTTAAAAAGAGTAAAGGTATGCAGCCCTCCCTATACATTTTTTTCCTGCCTTCATTTCTCTCTGCCTTCATTTAGCCATGCTGTGAAGGGGGCATAACGATTCTGTCTGCCTGTAACTGTCACTCAGAGCTAGAATGCAAGAAAACACTCCCGTTCCCACCCTTGATTAGCTTGATTACGTAGGCTGTATTTTAGCAACTGGACAGTTCAAGTTTGTTTGACTGGCAGAGGAGGAGGAGAGAGGTTGTAACAGACATTCCCACCAGCCAATAACAAGTGATATGTTAACGATGGCCCTGGGCCATCTAGGAGGTGGGTTGTTAGCACTTATCTTTGTTGTGTAATATTTAAGGGAGTGCAGCATGGTTGTAAATGAGAGTAAGTGATTTCAGCTGCTGGAAGTGTGGACATGTAATGTGGGTGATGTTGTTTTTTTGGGTATTGTTGTCCTTTAACGTGGAATGTTCCTAAAAGTAATATAAAACTGATTCGCTGTTAAATGGGTCAAACATGCCCCTGTTGGGGCAAACAGGAAGTCAGCATTTCGGAAGCATTTATTTATACACAGACAAAATGCTGAATGGGCAGGTTAAGGTCATTAGGATGGGAAAATACTGCTCTTTTTTTCTATGTTTGGGGGGTGGACATAACCTTTAAAGTATATGTATTTGCACTGAACTTCCTCTTTAAAACAGGATTAGCAGTATTTTTAATTGTTTGGCTTTACATCCAAAGCAACCAACCCTCTCTAAAAAACTGCAGTACGCATTGCAATACTTTCTTTCATGACATAATGATTCCAGTGTATATTATTTATCAGAGTTCTTTTGATCTAGGTTTCAAAATGAATAACGGACATTGGCATTCTGTTAACCTTATGGCTAAAAGAAATCGTGTTAGTGTATCTCTTGATGATCAAGGTCCATTTTCTTTGCAAACTACCCTACCGATCCAAGTATCACCTGAAGAGAATTATTATTTTGCAGGTATGCTATTTGGTTTATTTAGCGAACATAATTGCATATTAATTTTGTTAGATTTTTTTGGGAAACTTATTTCATAATGTGGGAGACTTGCAGGGATTAATGTTATTGCCTTTGCTGTAGGATTTGGGCCCCTGACCAAGCCAGTACAAAAATCAGTAAGGAGTCCTCCTGTCATCCTTAGAGAGCACCCTTAATAGATGCAACTCCAAGTGCTTTGAGTCCACCAAGCGTAAAGAGCAATATAAACGTGTGTCTTGTCTAACCCTCTACGATTCTCTTCCTGCTGGGTTCTTGCAATGTAGTAATCACTTTGCATTAGTTACTGCATTGCAGAAGGTAAAGAGCTCGAAGTATTAAGCTTTCATTTAAAAGGCGTTTGTTTTTACATCACAATGTAGCCCAAAAATGAACACTAGGAGAATTACATTAGGTGCTTGTGCTGTCAATACAATGGCCCCAGGCCCCCCAAAAAGTGAAGTTTAACCCACAATAACCCGATATTTCATTGGAAAGCCTGGGTTTAACTTCATTTTACACCACACTATGGGATATTATCTCCTCATATGTGTCTGTTAATAACTTCCATTAGTTTTTGCTTGGAAATGCGCCTAGTGATAGCTAGGATGAGTGATACCACTGCTGATTCCCCTTGTTTTTAATTCAGAAAATTCAGAAATCTGTTCTGTCATAACTACTGCTCATCGTGTCTTTAAAAAACTAAAAAGAAGACAGTAGATACACCCTATAAGGGTAAGATCACAATTATTTAATAATTTAGTAAGAATCAAAATATCTTATATAAGAGTATCTTAAGATTCTTTAAATGAGATTATTTTATATGAAGAGGTATTATTTGTTTTCTGTTTGTTTGTTGGTTTGTTTGTTGGGGGGGGGGGCATATATGTATGTGTAAAGCCTGATAAGTTGCCAGAATGTGAAATTTCAGAATAATGAAAAATGAGTACAAATTGTGATTTAAAAAAAAAATGGATCACTTAGATCACTCCTAGATAGGGATGGACTACAACTCAAACTCGAACCCGAGTTCGAGCTAAACTATTCGAATTCAAACGAATTCGGACTTCTCGAAATATCCCGGACACGGATTTTCGATATTTTCGGACTTTCGATAAATATCGAATGTTCAACTGTTCGAATGTGCAAGTAAAATGCCTATTATACTTATACGCGAGCATCAAATCCGCGAGTAAAGGGTCCATTAAAACTTATACGCGAGCATCGAATCCGCGAGTAAAATGTCCATGGTATCTAGGCGCAAACACGAGCATCGAATCCGTGAGTAAAGTGTCCATTAAAACCTAAACGCGAGCATCGACTCCGTGAGTAAAATGTCCGTGGTATCTAGGCGCGAACATGAGCATCGAATCCGCGAGTAAAGTGTCCATTAAAACCTAAAATTGATTTTTCGAATGTCCTGGATATTCGAACATGTTCCCCAGACCATTTCCCAGGTCCCAAAGCCATTTACATTAAGTTACTATTAATATTTTAATTGTATTTCATTAGAACTTTTCGAACAATTTGACTCCCATTGACTTTAATGGGTCCGTTTTCGAACTTTCGAACTTTCGAAAGTTCGAAAACGGACCGAACTTTCAAAAGTTCGGCCATCTCTACTCCTAGAGACAAAATGGATTTACACTTTTAAAATGCTGTGTCCACATGTTGTAAATATTGATTTCCTGTTATATCCCTTTCATATATTCGAAAGAAATTACACTTAGTTTAAAGTGGTTCTGCAGGTTATCAACCTCAGAAATGGATCATAAATGTTTATTCTTTGATGGATATTTTAAGGAATATTATTTCTGCATTTTCCTTATTTTTAACAAAATAAACATATTCTTAATACAACACTTATAATACATTATTTTAATGAACCCAAATGCTTGATTACTCTAAATATAGAGAAAGATGGGTGAAAAAAAGGAAAATGCAGGATAGTCAAAAAAGATCGAGTTATGACCAGCATGTCTTAAATTAACCTGAATTTTCAATTGTCTTATTATTTTTATTACCTCAAGCAACTTCTACTGTAGAGGAAGAATACTTACCACACATGACCAGAATTCCCATTCTTAGGCCTTAAGCTCCCACTGCAAGAAAGACTATTTTTAATAAATTATGTAGAAAATGTGCAAAATAAGACCACTTTGATAGGTGCTGTTAACCTCTTAACAAATTTGAGGTGGTGCCGGAGAAAGCAAACTTGCTTAGATATATTACATTATAGATCTCCCAAAAAAGAGGGTCACAAGGCTCTCCAGCATACCCTTTTATCTGCAATCATTATAAAACACCAAAAATACACAAACAGGGCGATTTACACAGAGACACTTTTTGCGACTGTGGGTAAATCCCGAAAAGGTATCATGTGTGCGTTAAAATCCAGCACTAAAATTAATGCAATACGCAATATTGAGTCACGAGCGCCGATTTACGTGCATCCAGCACAAGGAAGTTATAGTCACAGTAACCGATATCGAAACAATCTAACATCTCCTGAACAGGTCACCAAACCTCCTTTTACCTACATTGCTTCCTTGGTTTTACTCGTCACACCATTTCAAGGCATCTTTTGCTTGCTCCTTTTCTTTTTGTACCAACAGCTTTTTTAGATCCTTAAAATATATGGGAATCACAGAACTGCCAATTAATTGTAATGGTGTTTTTTTTTTAGGGATTGACTACTTCCAGCTTTTTTCTGAAGATTGAGCTCATGATAATTATTTTCTTGGCAATGGCAAACAGTTATCTAAGTAGAAAACAGACAAAAACTTACCCAGAAGCTAATAAAATTTAAATTTAATATACCCATTATATGTTCCCTATCTCAATTAGTGAATAGTATTGGTTACAAATAAGATCAGCAGATTTTCTTCCCTAATTGCCATTATGTGCATTTAAGGATACTACAAATTGCTGCCATTCCTCTTCATGGTTTTTCCATATGTTTAGATGTTGACTTTATTTCCCATTCAAGTTCATGAGGTTTAACAGGACAGAACAGTAGGTTAATAGCAGAAGGATTATTAATAGTGATTGCAGAAATGTCTTAGTAAGAAGTAGCATTTAACAATTTTAAATATATTGAGAGAGAGTTCATCACACTGGCAAATTTGTTTTTTAAAATTGCCCATTAGTGGAAACTATAATTCATCCCGACTATCGCTGTATAATTATTTTGTTGATCTTCCCCCTATTTCTTTCTATATCCAATCTGAAACTTCTTACATTTCAGCATTTCTGTAAGCAGTTTTGCTGTAGCTGGAATGGGGTTTGACAGTTGGTGTGCTGTATACTGTATGCAGTATTGACAGTTGGTATGTGGGAGAAAATAGTCAGGTCAGTGGTCAGGGCCTGAGCAAAAAAAGTACTTTATTGAAGGCATATAGCAGCACACACACCTCAGAGTAAGTACTACTTACACATATTTAGTTCTAGATTAAAATGACGCAAAGTTTTTTTTTCAGTATGCATACACTTTAATACAGGTGCATTATCACCTTACTCGTTTTCACTACCCTATTCAACATATTCTATACAAATCATTCTCACTGTTGCACACTCCACCATTTTATGCAACTAATTTAAATCATGTTTGCCATGAAACCATGTTTTTGTGCAGATCTCTTTATTTTACCTCTCTTACCAGCTTAAAGTTTGTAAAGTTTTTGCCCATTACACTTTCTTAGCACTATTATAGCACTATTAAAGGTGAACTGTTTCTAATCAAAAAACAAACCATATTCCTTCCATTTTTTAATAATGAATTAATTGATTATGATTGATCAGTAGTCCAATGGATATTGGGGAATTTTCTGCTTCATCTAGTGGTCTTTCGCAAAGCATAATCTTCCTTTAAAGATTATGAATTATGCTTTAGCAAGCTTTTAGTTGGACCAATATGTGGTGTGAATGCAAGCATGTGATTGATTTGGACCAATAGGAAAGAAGGGTTTTTATATATTAAGATATAACTTAAAAAGGCAAGTGCTTGTTATTGTTGAGAGAGGTTGTGGGGGAAATGGTTTTTGCTTTAGTTTTTTCCATTTTGACATACTGTGTTGGGGTAATTTGTTTAGAGCAGTGTAAAAAAATGTAAAATAAATTTGTTAGGTCGTTAAAACACAAACTGTACTGTAAAAAGTGAAAAGAGTGTTCTTGGCACTGAATCTTAATTTGGTAACAGCACATAAAAAAGAAAATCATTTTGAAAATGTCATCCTAAAATAAACATATTAAAAGCTGTAGTTAAAAAAATATTGTATTCTATTTCTGTGTTACCTATAATTTATCATTTTGATTTCAGGTTGCCCTGACAACATTACTGATAACGGATGTTTTAGCCCTGTAAAGAGTTTTCTGGGATGCATGAAATCTATCTCCATTGGTTCCAATTTAATAAATCTTATTTCAGTGCAGCAAGGATGGTATGGAAATTTCAGTGATCTGCAATTTGATCTTTGTGGCATTATAGACAGGTATTAACCCCTGATATTTTTCCCACTGTAGATCAATAATATTATTAAACCTATACATACCATTATATTATCATGTTTAATGTGGCAGATGAATATTAGCAGTAGTTTAATTTTATGTACACGATAGGGGGTAGAACTAAATTACCACATATAAGATTAGTGGTATATGGTAAATGTAAAAAAAAAACCAACACAATATATTCCTCATAAGATGCAAAAAGATTGCAAAAGACTAATTGCAATATATATATAGTTTATAGAACGAATGTCAGGGCACGCTCCACTCCAACCTTACTATGCCCCTGGTGCTACCCAAAAATTCAATAATAGTCTAGTATCAAGGAAATAGGTGCACTCAAGGGGTCTAATTAATATATTTTAATAGTGCAATAAAAGGCAACGTTTTGGTCCAAGTCTAGGACCTTTATCAAGCCAACCACTTGGACCAAAACGTTGCCTTTTATTGCACTATTAAAATCTATTATTAGGACCCCTTTGTGGTTAGTTTTGTTTTGCACCTATTTCATGTGATTCATGGACTATAATATATATATATATATATATATATATATATATATATATATATATTTATAATAGATTTATACAAATACAAGAATATGCAGCTCAAACCTTTATTTTAAATTACTTTCAGGTGCGGTGCAAAGGAGGAACGGCAATTAATACATTACACAAAAGTCTCCAGCACTCAACTATACATATAAGCATAAATTAATTAGATATCACGATCAAACAAGTATGCAAGCAACGAAGGGTGATTACCTGCACTAAAGTTAAAATGGATACATTTAGTTACAAACTTGCGTCAGCTGATGCGCCACTTCAAGGCAGTATCCCAGCATCAGTCCTAACCTAATGAGTAAAGTTCAATCCCTGGGGGAACAAGACCATACCTGCTTCTCTCGTTATTTAGTATGACCTATACCAGGGAATCATGGGAGCTTACAGAGCTTCTAAACCTTCTTTTTATCTGGACTGCCTTAAAGGGGCGGGGGAATAAATTTACTCAGGGAGCAAAGCATATAAAAACGAGCTTAGCCGTATTGCCCTTTATTATCTACAAACTATGTAACTAAACGTATCCATTTTAACTTTAGTGCAGGTAATCACCCTTCGTTGCTTGCATACTGGTTTGATCGTGATATCTAATTAATTTATGCTTATATGTATAGTTGAGTGCTGGAGACTTTTGTGTAATATATATATATATATATATATATATATATATATATATATATATATATATATACAGGTTAGTTAGCCATAATTCGGAATTTGTATAAATAAAAAAGTAAATAAACAGATAGAAGTAGTGAATCCTAACTTCCAGGGAATTCGTTTTTATTTTCAAAAGTTGTAAAAACATGTGGATTGTAATAACACCAACAAATTTATAAAGAATATTGAATGTAATGTCTTTATTAAAAAAAAAATAGGTGCTCTCCCTACATGAAATGTTTAAGTCTCTAAACATTCCCACTGAGCATAAACATACTGTATTTATAAATATGGAGGTTATTTACTGTATATGTTACCTAAATGAAGTTAACAATATAGATAACAAAGAAATGTGCCAGTAAGAACGATCATTCAAAACCCCCAATTTTACTGAAAAATCATAGTGAACGAACAGTTGGCTGAACAGTTAACCGATCAGGGTTAAAAAGAGTGTGTTAGTTCTAAATATTCGGGGGGAGATGTAGTAAAGTACGGTATAACTCATATAAGGTTTTACTTAATTAGCTGAGCTGTATTCTTATATTCAACACTCAAAGTTTTGCAGTACAAACTTAAGGCTAAGTGAAAGGACCCATTAGGCCACCTTACCTTCCTTGCTCACGATTAGAAATTAATGAAACTAGTGAGTTTCATTCTGCTAGCAGTTCCGCAGAAATTGTTGGAATTCAGATTTTGATTTCCAGTATTTCATCGCAGGGTCGCGGCAAGGTAAGATGCTCCCATAAAGTCCCCCTACAACGCCCCCTTAAGGTTTGCTCTACAAGACATAACATTAGGGTAATTGTATTGGGAGTGCTGCGCTTTTTCCAAAAACATTTGGAAATGGTTAAGCCCCCTAAAATAATTGTAAACCCATTGTTAACCCGATATTACTTTGGGAAGCATGGATTTTATATTGATTTTAAAGGGTATGTCCACCCTTAATTAACATTTTTAGTATGTAATAGTAAATGTGCCCCCAGCCCCAACCGCTATAATAATTTTCTTAGAAAGTCCTCAGATAGTTACTTAGTTACTACCATGCCTCGCTCCTTTGCCGCACTCCCGGCCCTCTGCTTGCACGGAAATGCAAGCAGGGGGCGGGACCGGCAGACGTGTCTGTGATTGGCTGAGAGGCAGATAATCACGGATGCGGCTGCCAGCTTCTCAGTGCGGCGAAGGAGTGAGGCATGGTAAGTAATTATCTGAGGACTTTCTAAGAAAATTATTATAGCAGTTGGGGCTTGGGGCATATTTACTATTATATAAATAAAAGGATTAATGCTAGGGAGAGGGAGACCAGAGCGGGTGGGAGAGGCAGGGAGAGGGAGGGGGAGAAAGGCTGCACTGCACATGGCAAACTTCTCCCGGAGGGGAGACAGGAGGCAGAGTCCTATATAGACTCTGCTCTCCTCCTGGTGGGCAGTTTTTTGGACTTTGGGGGGGGGGGGGATTACTGGAGAACCACTTGGAGCTGGGATGTAAGGTAAGGATTTTTTTGCACTACACATTGGGGCCAATAGTGGGGGGAATTATAGGTTTGGGGTGGACATGCCCTTTAATGATATTGAATTTCCCTAAATGTATTTTACTTGTGAATTTAGATTTTAAAAATGTGGAACTTTATCTGAGCAAATATGAGGTTCTCCATTTCTAACATTCCCCAGCTTGAGTTAACTTCTTCTATGACATTTCTTTTATAGTTTAAGGCATCAATAATTTTGTGACCCTAAAACAGCAGAAAATTGCTTTGGCTCTTCATACTATATTTATACTAAATCTCTCATGACTTTTATTAGACTCTTAAAACAACTTTTTAACTTACTGAAATGTGTTTTAACTTAGTTTGGGCCCCAGGATAAGAGTTTGTCCTTGAATGCTCTACCTTAATGTGTTTAAACTTCAATAAAATTGTTTTTATGAATGTAAGTAATATCTTTTATCTATATATATTACATATATATATATTCCTTTCCCTTATATTATATAAATAAATTTATAATTTTATGGGGAATACATTGGGTTTTTCAGAGGTACTATGTTGGTGGTGGTGGGTAAAAGTAATATACATAGGGACACTGTTTATGTGTTGTTTAAACACTAAATAAATAGTTATATCAATATTAACAAGTATGTAGTAATGACATTAAAGTATATAGAAAAGTAAATAAGGCAAAATATATAAATAAATAAAAGTACTTAGTAGTCCCCACTCCTGTTTTGTAATGGTATCTTCAAAATGGACTGTTAAGACACACCCCAGGAAGTTTTACAGGGAGGCAATGGAAGCTTACATAGGAACATATTTCTCACTTCCCTTTTAGTGTTGTATCCAATGGTGTGAGTGTTAGTAGGGAAGTAGGAAGTGTTAGTAGGAAGTTTCAAGACTTATATGTCACTTCCTTTGTAAAACATGTGTAAACAACAGTCTTAGTAAACACATTATTCTTACTCTCACCTAACTCCACCCCACCCCTCCCCTCTCAATAGACAAAATGGCGAGCTGCTGATTGCTGGACAGAGAGGGATATCTATATGATAGGGGGACTGAAAGGAAAACATCTCCATGCCCATTTCTCTGAGACAATGAAGTGAGTTTGTTAATGGTTTATTACATTATTTAACCAATAGACCCAATAGAAGCCATGAACCTGTGTCCTGAACTGATTAATGTAATAAGACTGAAACATGACAGGATAGTCTGGGTTTTTTATAGGACCTCACATTTTCCAATAGAGATCCCTCTCTAACACATTTACCAATAGTGATCCCTCTGTAACACATTGACCAATAGTGATCCCTCTCTAACACATTTACCAATAGTGATCCCTCTGTAACACATTTACCAATAGTGATCCTTCTGTAACACATTTACCAATAGTGATACCTCTAACATATACCAATAGTGATCCCTCTGTAACACATTTACCAATAGTG
Source organism: Hymenochirus boettgeri (assembly GCA_019447015.1). Lineage (NCBI taxonomy): Eukaryota > Metazoa > Chordata > Amphibia > Anura > Pipidae > Hymenochirus > Hymenochirus boettgeri. Next base: position 259,458,458 of record CM033469.1, on the reverse strand, counting down.
ATCCCTCTCTAACACATTTACCAATAGTGATCCCTCTGTAACACATTGACCAATAGTGATCCCTCTGTAACACATTGACCAATAGTGATTCCTCTCTAACACATTTACCAATAGTGATCCCTCTGTAACACATTTACCAATAGTGATCCATCTGTAACACATTTACCAATAAGGATCCCTCTCTAACACATTGACCAATAGTGATCCCTCTCTAACACATTGACCAATAGTATTCCTCTCTAACACATTGACCAATAGTGATCCCTCTCTAACACATTTACCAATAGCGATCCCTCTCTAACACATTTACCAATAGTGATCTCTCTAACACATTTACCAATAGCGATCCCTCTCTAACACATTTACCAATAGTGATCCCTCTCTAACACATTTACCAATAGTGATCCCTCTCTAACACATTGACCAATAGTGATCCCTTTCTAACAGAATCCCCGGTGACAGCTGTGAGTTAATGGGGAGGGTGAGGATTGAAAGACAGTTTGATAACTTTAATTATAGAATGATCCAATGGATCTCCTATTGATCTATTATTGGTTGGAAATTTAAGGGGGATTGATTCAAGCTCTGCACAACAATTGTATTTCACTGTGGTGTTTCTACTGAACTATAACACGATACAATGTTACAATAAATAGATCAAAATATTCATTTAAGGGATGTGAGACTAATAGAACCAAGATTTCATAGGATTTCTTTTATTTTTAACATCTTGCCTTTGTTTATTTTTTTCGTACAAATCCCTATATTTCATAGTAGTGTGTATAAAAATGTTATATCATCTGTATCCACATATAGCTAAACATACACCCACATATTTCCCACTGTGCACCAACGAGCACACTTTTGCTAGTATATAATAGAAAAGAAATATTAAAAAGAATTATCTGTAATCAAATGATCTGTATTATCTGTGTCGGATCCAACATAAACCCGGATCCGACACGAAACTCCTCGGTTCTGAAATACGAATACTCCGTCCGAATCCAGTCATATTGTACGGATTTCCGGACTAATTTACGTATTTTCGCTAATTTTCAAATGAACGGAGTTATTTTTGCTAATTTTTGAAAATAGCATCAAAGGTTTGAAAATCCTCAAAAATATGATCGGAAACTCGAAAATGGTCTCTGATCGTATTTTCGAGAGTATTCGAACATTCGTGGCTATTTTCGAAAATTATCGAAAATAGCTCCGTACATTCCAACCTTATCGAAAATTTGTTCCGGTTTCGGATTTTCGAATCTTCTGCATTTTCCTGAGATGGGGGAATCCTAAAAGGGAACGAAACTAGTGAGTTTCGGCCATCTCTATTTGCACAAGTCCTGTGAGTGTTCTGTAATTTACTCTATGGTTAAATATACTGTATGTTGTAGGAAATTGTATTACAGAAATGGTGGTTAATAACATTTAGGTCAGCATAATTTGTTTGGAAACTCTGGCAAAAAAAAATTTAATTCACATTTGGGGATTATTTTGTTACCTACACTTTTTAAAACTCCTAATTTTAAATGCTTTTGAGAGATACTAACCAAATCAGAACAGAAGAGATTTATGGTTATATGTGATTGAGTGTTTGCAACAGTTGTTCTGTTAATTAAGATTGTGTGTATCAAGAAATCTGATAAATATAAAAATGTTATAGGTGGTGCTCCTTCCTTTATAGTTTAAAGGACAATTATACTTACCTCCTCCTCGCTCCTCTTCTTATATCCACGCTTTCTACCAAGGGTGGGGACCTAAGCCGCTAGGTCCTCACCCCTGAGCTGTTTGAACTTACACTGATATACTTACACAGCGCTAAGCTCCGCCCCCACCTCTCTGCCGGCGATGAGGCCAATAGAAAGATACACTCTACAAGGAGTGTGTCTTGCTATTGGACCCATCATGGAAACAGACTAGGGAGCGGAGCAGCGTTGTGTAAGTATATCATTGTAAGTGCAAACTGACCAGGGGTGAGGACTTAGGTCTTCATCCTTGGTGGAAAGTGTGGATATAAGAAGAGTAGTGGGGAGGAGGTAAGTATAATTGTCCTTAAATGTCCCATCTTTAATCCAGCTTTTCTTTTTTTGATTCAAGATCTCTCAATGTTTATTTTTTTTATTTCATATCTTCCTGTTGGTTATATGAATAAAAATACACATACACCCCCATTTACTGTAGACTGTAAGCTCTCTGGGTAGGGTCCTCTCTCCTACTGTATTCACAGTATTGCTGTAAGTAACTCATCACTGGGTGCTTATATTATGTATTACCTATGTATGTAATATGTATGACTTTCTATAATATGTATAACCCTGTATGTAATGTATGACTATGTAATGACTTGTAAAACGCCACGGAAGATGTTGGCGCTATATAAACCAATAATAATAATAATAATAATAATTCTGTAATAGAGAAAACCCAGACAAACATCATTAAATGGAATATGTATCTAGTCTGGATATTTTAGTCATATTCACTCTAATAACTACTGTAATTTTAAATAAAGTCATATACAATTTGCCATGAAATTTGCTTATATGATTGAGAAAGCATCAATATTTTTATCACAGTGTGTGTTGATCAATGTGAAGCGTGGATTATTTATTTATTTATTTTTTAAAGATGTTTGCCAAACTACTGTGAACACAGAGGTCAATGTTCACAAACATGGAATGATTTTTACTGCAATTGTTCGGATACAGGATACATGGGAGCTACATGTCATTACCGTAAGTAGAAATTACTTTTTAATAAAGACAGCATTATTGTTTTGTTATTTTAGTGCTTCAATTCTTAAATAGGAACTGTGGTCCAAAAATGACTTTAGGTAAATTGATAGGAATTGCTCTCCTGAGAATTTTTGCAACATATTTTTCATTGTTTATTTTGCATAGTTTTGAAGATATTTACATTTTTGTGTGTGATATTGCAGCAGCATCACCAGGTCCCCTGTGCTTCCTGCTCTGAAACCTGTCAGTCAATCTGCCCGGTGTGTCCTCCCCTTTGCAGCCCCCCTGGTCTCTCCCACTCATGGACCCCATGGTCCCTCCAGTTGCAGGCCCCCCTTGGCCCATTTCCTTACAGCTCTATGTGGCCCCACCCACTCGCAGTTTATGTGGCCCCGCCCACTCGTGGGTGCCATGGTCCTGCCCACTTGTGGGTGCCTAAGCCCCGCCCAGTCATGGGTGCCTAAGCCCCACCCGCTCACAGGGTGGTGCTATGGGCCACTCTGACACCAACCCAACCATCCCCCCTGGAAACTCTGTAGAAACAGCCTTTTTAGGCAGAGTAAGAGCTCTGCCTGAAAAGGCTGTTTTCACATAGTGAGAGAGAAGGGCTGTAGATTCCCTTACCTTCTCTGCAGCTGCAGGTCCTTCACACAGCAGAGAGTAGGAGGGACTTTCTGTCTCCCTCACACACTGAGGGAGTCTGAGGCTGTGCTCGCCGGTGGCACTGTGCAGGAGAAGCCTTAGGAATGTCACGTCAGCCTCCTACCCATTAATTTTTTGGTCAGTCATTTCTTTATATCTTGGGCTGTGGAGCACATAGAGAGGTGGTTGATGGCTCGTTTTAAAGGTAGGAAACTGGCCTTTCATTTAAACTCAATTTGTTTGGAAACCACAGTTCCCCTTTAACTTAAAGAAGAACTAAACCCAAATTCAAGTTTAAGTTAGAAAGTACTTGGCTCAACATTCTTCTCAGCATGGAAGATTCCACTCAGGGGTCTTTTCTTTACCTCTATGAGCTCATTTTAGGTTCTGTTTGTTCCCCAACTCTGAAGCTGACATTTTCCCTTGCCTGCCAGTACTTTTACCTTCATTACAGCACCTGTGTGATCTCCACTCCCACCTCTTAACCCCTATGATGTAGGAATATATTAAATCATCAATATTCAAATTCGTGGTGCAGCTGATTAACCCTTTCCTAGTAGCAGTGTTGTAGTGTGATGTATATAGGTCTGGGTATCTAGTGCGTCCGGATCTGGAATAATGTATGTCTCACCGCTTTCACGTCACCAAATCTGATATATAAACAATAAATTGCAGATGAAACATACAAAGACACAGGTCTGTAGCTGTGAATAGTGCAGGTTTATTGAAAAACATGCGTGCTACATGTTGAAGAAGGACAAGTGGGTCAGAAACATGTAGCACACATGGTTTGTAATAAACCTGCACTATTCACAGTTACAGACCCGGGTCTTTGTATGTTTTACCTGCAATATATTGTTTAAGTGTTGGAGGGCCATATTTGAAAACTTGCAATACCGTGGGTTTTCGTTACTGTAAGACCGTGGCAGTAGTATACCATGCTGTAAACTTCCATAATGATATTATACAGGCAGTCATAGATTTACTTTCGCTATCATACATTTACAAGATTTCCAAAAGCGATCATAAATTAACAATCGCCATAATGATCCCTAAAGAAGGCAATGCCACACCTTTTAAAATATGGCCTGTAGTGTGAAGGTCTCTAGCTCTCCCTGTCAGCTGCAGCAATATTACTGGGCAGTGTAGCTTCTTAAAGGGGAATGGTGGAGGGTAGGAAGTGTGTGTTTTTATAGAAACCACATGGTGCAGAACTGTAGGGGGAGGATAGTGAAGTAAACCTGATCTTAGAACAGCTCTGTGCAATGCATTTCTCATCAGTGTACCCTATTTAGGGAATGTTGGAGGGTAGGAAGAGTGTGTTTTTAATTCTGCAACTACCTGCAGTACAGAGCTAAGCTAAGAAAGCTTAGAGCTGTGCTAAGATCAAGGTCATTATATTATCCTCCACTTGTATCACTGCACCATGTTCTATAAGTGTACGTATTAAAGGGGAATGTTGGAGGGTATGCCACTTGCAGCTCTGCACCATGTTGTTTCTATAAATGAACATATTAATAGGAATTATTGGAGGGAATGCTAATTAAAGGGGTACTGTTAGAGGGATGCAAACATGTTATATAAAATTAATTCAGCAGGTGGGCTGCCTGTGGGAAGTTTTGCATAAACAAAAACCCTCTTCCAACTAGGCTTCCCACCTTTGCCTTTAAGACCCGAATACATATACAGGCCTATGTATTAAAAGTTCTTATTATTAAAAATGGTGCAAATTTTGCACCAACCAATCAGATTTTAAGAACTTTTATTACATAGGCATGATAATATTTACACAACAAAAGGTTGCTTGTGTTTTCTTTAGAAGCATGATGCAGGCTGATACAGTTTGTATTTAATGCAATGGTACTTAGCTCTGCAACATGTAGATTTAATACGTGTTTGGGTTTAAGTCAAAGGTGACCTATAAAATGCATTGGACAGAGCTGTTCTGAGACCATGTTCAAGTCAATATGCTGCACCTGCAGCTCTGAGCTGTTTTGTTTTTATAAGTGTACCTTGTAAAATGGTTAGTTCAATTCTACTGGGGTTGCCACCTTTCCCTTTAAGACTCAAACTCTTAGGGCTACTCCCTTAGGGCTACTCCCTCTAGCACATTTTGGGTTGCGGTTTGTGATCCGATTGTGCTAGTGGAAGTGCAGGCATGTAATAGCCTATGGGACTGGCCCCACTACATGCAATGCGTTTCAGTGTGCTATTGTGATAGTATACTATCATCATTTTTGTTCTGTATTGCATGCACTTTGCTAGGGTCCAATTGTGGAAGTGCAACACCCATGCACGGAAACAAGCATGATCGAGCATTATTGCAAATGTGCGTCCTCCCTATCTCTGTGGGTAAATTTCCTGTTTGCGATTCAATATCACGTTGGCGAATCCCGGTCACTGCGGGATTTTAAAGCCAGCTATTTGCTAGCATTCAAATCCTGAGCTAAAACTAGCACAAGTGCGATATTGAATTGCGAGCGTCGGATGGGCCGGTGATTTTTGCATACACCCCACATCCAGTGCTAATATAGAGTTAAAGTCACGCTAACCAAAGTTATATGGAGCTAAAGTCGTGCTAGCAAACTGGCTAGCACGACTTTAACTCCATTTATCTGCCCAGTGAGTCTGCTGAAAATCTGCTAATAATATCCACTGCTATCTATGATGATTGGCAGGGAAACACTGGCAGGTGGGGACTCTGAGTTCAACTGTTACGTGCAGCTTAGCATAAGGGGAGTGGGAAACAAACACAAGGTAGCTAGTTAGCATGTGCAGAAGGAGTTTTGGTACCTGGACCACCAGGAAGAGGTAACACTAGAAGCCAGCCATGACATCATAGATTGCCAGTACTCTGATATGTTCTATAAATGATTTCTAAACTAAGAGGCTGAATTCAGAGGTAAGAAACAAATGGTTTTACTAAGTGACAGTTATAAAGTCTGTAGAGATGCCTTTGTATTTTGGGTTTAGTTCTCCTTTAAGTAAACAAAGAGCATGTTTATAAAAAATAGTGGTAATGTTATTGAATCTATAATGTATCCATCACTAAAATTCCCATCATGATCTACAGGTGGGTGAAACTAAGATAACTTGGCTCACTTCACTCAGAATTAGTTTAAGGTGGGGGAAAATTATAGTTTGTAAACATCTAAATGGCCACTGATTAGACATCCCTAATAGGAACACCAGATTACTGCAGTAGATTAAGCTGGCAATACACTACAAAATGCCACCTAATGTTCTTGCAATGCACCCACAAGTGCAATGAAGCAAAGGCACTGCACTACTGTGCTGATGTCCACCCCACTAAGTATGCGTACTGCTGCGGGATATAGAAATGTGAACAACTATACTTTCATAATTAGGGCATATAGATAGCCCCTAATTCGACTAAGAACACACAGTTGGTCATTCAGTATTAAATACACAGAGGTATTTCAAAATGCAAAACTCAATGTAATCAAAATATAATTTCTTGAAGATAAGGTGAAAATGTTGCTGCATGCCTTTAATCCAGTAAGTCCCCCCCCCTCCCACTCTTAACTGATGCCCTCTTTCTCACACACAACTTTCTGTAAGGGCAAGCATGCTCAGTAATCACTATGGGCCTGCAATGGGAGATGAAATGCACAGTGCATTTCACACATACCAACTATTAGCCCTAACTGCACACTGCAGAAGAGTTTATGATATTAGGAGCAGCACCAAGATAGATCCACCCAGTACCTTACACTACAGACAGGCACTGTGTTAGCTAAGATGGGGCCCTGGCTAAAGATGGGCATGGGGCCCCTTACTAACAGTAAGGTAATATGAAATACATTTTTTTTCCCTCCTTTCTTTGTGACCTTTTTCTCTTTCTTTTTTCTGTCTGTGTTGAGTCTTTTTCTGGAGTCTGAGGCCTTCTTAGCTGGATTTTTGGATTTCTGGTTGTAACACTGGCCAGTAGAGCTGGAGGGGTAGCTGTAATGTTGGCTACTGAAGGGCTGACTAATGCTGGCTGATGGCAGGCTAACACATCATTTCAGGGATAGAACTTAAAAATGAATAGGGCTATGTACCCCGCTATCACTCTCTATGGCCCCTATGGCCCCTATAAGGCAATGCACCAAGCTGTTGTTTATTCCAAATGTTTAATGCCAGCTATTTGCTGGTGTTAAAGGACAACTCCACCCTCATAAGAACATATTTTAGAAAGAATGGCCTCTTTAAAATATGTTGATATATCCTACTTAGTCCTCTGGAATCGTTAATTTATGCCTGCTATGCTTCTGTATGCCTCATGGAAACTGAGCAATTTAATGACCTGTACTGAGCCTGAGCATGCTCAGAAGAGGCAGCTAGAGGATTCAGTCATTGGCTGTGATGTGTCAACTCTGTAACAAATGGCGTGATGATAGGTGGGACACTCCTTCTCCCAGAACGTCCGCTCGGAGTGGCTCTACTCCACAGGGATAGCGAAAAATCTCCCAACACAATCTTATAACGTAAGAAAGAGCGGAGTCTGCCCCCTCCCAGGACGAAGGGTCCCCAGTAGGCATGAAACACATTAAGTGAACAGCGATCTGAGTGATCGTGTGAATGGACTTAACAGTTACAGGTGAGATGTTTTTAACAATGTAAATAAATGTCAAGTTTTATGTATAAACAAGTATCTGGCTCCTAATAGACATCCTGGGAGGGGGCAGACTCTGTTCTTTTGTTTTCAGACTGTGATGTGTCAACTGTCAAATCCATTACTGACAGTTGCTGGAAGAACCAGGAAGCAAAAACAAGGGGAAAAGGACATTGTGCAGGATTTCAGATTAGACTTATATATTTCACATTTCATAGTAGTACAGTTTAGGATTTTGGTGGGTGATTTACCTGTATATGATTTTTCATTTGAGGGCTGGACTTGCCCTTTATAGATTCTGTACATTGTGTACATTGGTTGCACCTGTTTTTGTGCACCCACCGCTACCTGTGTCTTCAAGTCACATTAACCCTTAGTGCATCAGTTAATGTGGCTTTAAGACTTGGCTATGGTACCTTTTGAATTAAAAACTTGATTTTTTCCAACTTGCCTTTTTGTAAGGAGGATAAATGTCTTGTTGGTCTTTGTATAAAACAGATGCACAATGGTGTCTGAAGAGAATTATGTGTAGCATACAGTATTTACTGAAAAGCGATGCATTACTTACTAAGAGAATTCATGGAATTTAGGGTTTCAGATACAACAATTTTGATGTTGTTTTAGTCCCATAGGAGAAAGGTGCTTTCTAAATGTCATTGCTGTTGTTGTTGTTTAGTGTTGCTCAATTTTAAACAAAACACTGCAAAATCAAGACTCAAACTGCTATACCTTATAAGTCCCATAGACATGTCATTTACAACACTAACTCCAGGCAGATTCTGTAATCCACTGTGAATTTTGTATGTGCTGGCACAATAAAGCACTGCAACAATCTACCTCCTACACTTTGTGTATGAAGCAAATAAACACATATCAATGTTATCGCTCCTTCTACAAGGACTAAAGAGAGGCAGAAATGAGCAATGGAAATTTTCCCTCCAGCTGATAAATATTTATCTTGGCAGTGATGGTTTGGGCACTTTTAGTCATTTTACATACAGCAAAGCTTACTTGTAATATTTTGCCTGTGCAAATAATCTGCAGCAATAAATCAGATGTTATCTTGCTACAGCATACTAGTAAAAAGCTAACATCTGATTGGTTCCTACAGTTAGCTTACACATTTCAGATTTTTACATTTCTTAGTTAATATACCCTAGTATGTGTAATGTTTCTTATACTGTATATTCAGGGAGTTGCAATATACAATCCAATGTACTAACGGGCTAGCGAGGGTTGCAAATGTCGCAAATTTCTTTAAAGGGCATCTATAGTGAAAAAAACACATTGCCCCTTTGCAAAGTTAAATTCATGTACTCTGTGCTGCCTAAATCCTATCTCTGTCAGTGACTCTGTTTAACCATGGTGTCAGATCTGTGTGCAGCACTCCCCCCTTCCCCCTCCCCTCTGTTACCTCCTCCATGTCTCAACTCCGGCTAACCGACAAGCTTATCATGTGCAGTAGGAGTTAAAAGTTCAACATCCTGAAAAACACACCCACGCACAGTGGCCAATAGAAAGCAAGCTGTCCTAGAGACACGGAAGAAGGAGAACAGTACAGTTTACGATATCCTGCTTTGTGACCCATCATCAATCAGTGAAAGCTATTAAGAAGGGGAGTCAAGTGCAGCCTTATATCTACCAGCAAAGCTACCTCTCTCCCCCTGCTAATGCTCTTATCTCTATGTTTATTACAGAGCAGGGAGGGAGGATCACGTCACAGGGATTTGATTGACAGTCCAAGTAGGAGTAGAGGAATGCAATCACGTATTCTTCTAACTGGTGTATCTCAGGACAGGGAGGGAATCTGAAAAAAGTGAAGACACTCTGGGGGTTGTGGGGAATTATAGAATACATTGAAAGAAAGAAAAAAAAGTTCATTTTCCCACTATAGATGCCCTTTAACTAAAATTAATGTTTTTCAATTGTTTCTTTAAATCCACACAAAAACTTGCCACTTACTGAACGCATTTCCGTAATGTATGAACAGTCACAAGTGTTTAATACATCGCGGGAACGAGTGCAGCTAGGTACGTAGTAATAGTGAAATTGATTACCTATCTCCCTCATTGTCTTTATTTGCCATCATGCAAAAGTGAGGCACTCGCTACAGAAATCTTTTATTTATTGGTGTTTTTGTTTATATTTGGATTGTGTATTGCTGTTATTTCCCCTGGCCCATTTGCTAGGTCATCAAAACATCTGTCTCAAATATTATCCGTTTTGCATGATATTTGTTTGTTTGCCTCCAGATATGCAAATAAATCCAATTTCTTTGTACATTGTATATCTTACTGGAGTGATAAATATGTAGTTACCTTCTGTTCCGAAATTAAGTCTGTAAATGTTTATCTTAGATTTTGAATGCCAAGTCATCATTAAAAATTGCTTTTCATTGAGTTATTGCATTCCTATTGTGTTTGCTAATGTGAATTCTGTGACTCTCCATAATGTAAGAGAAGCAGATCATTTCAGTTAAATCCAACAACCTTTATTAGATATTTAATGGAAAACTAACTCCCTGGTTTATATTAATGCTTCTTTGGGTCATTGAAGAGAGATAATGCGGTTCTGCATATTTAGTACGTAACATAATGAACCTTTCACCATTCTCAGTGATAACTTAGTATGCCTTGCTGATACTGACAAATGAAGGTGGAACTCACAGTAGGTATAAAAAGGTTGTTTACATATAAAGGCTTATATGGCTTATGTGTTTAATGCATGTTCATCTAACATATATGTATACTTTATGTATATCAGGTGTACTTGACTAAATAGAATTTAAGAATAGATTATTTAATTTAAACACCAAAATTATTAGCAACTATCAAATATTTTTTAATAAATGTGCATATACATCAATGGCAAGCTTCGGTGAGGTATTTTTTAGATTAAACATTAAATTCCAGCTAATGACAAGCATATAACAGCTAATATACTTACTTAGTTTCCCTCAGTGTTTTGAAACATTCCACCTCTCTGCCACTGTCAGTGACAGTCTGCAATGCAGCCAATGGAAAGCATGCAAAGAAGCATGCCTTCCCATTGGCTACATTTCAGGTTGTGGAAGAGGACAGAATATGTTATCTGAGTGTTGCTTTGCAAATCGGTGCCTCCCTTTCCATAATCTAAAATGTCTGTCCATATTATTTTCTGCCACCATGTTATGTGTAGCAAATTATTTATTCCTATGTCGGATTTTAACTCATGTTATAACTAGAGATGTCCGAACTTCGCAAAATCCGGTCCGCTCGAGGATCCGCAAATTTTCGAAAAAATTCGAAAATCCGCGAGCGGACCCATTAAAATGATTTCTCGTATTTTCTCGTATTTTCGAAAAATTTCTAAATTACGCGTTTTTTTACGCGAGAACACGTAATTGCGAAAATTTTCTAAAATACATATTTGCGGAAATAAGAGAAATCCTCGTATTTTCGAAATTACGAGTTTTCTCGTATTTTCGAAAATTTCCAAAAATACGAGAAAACTCGTAATTTCTAAAATTTTCAAAAATACGAGAAATTCGCGGTACGGAAGTTCGGAAGGCGGAAAATCCGGAAAAATCCGCCGTTCGCGAACGGGATAAATCCGCGGCGGATCCGCGTTCAGAACCGCGAACCGGCCATCCCTAGTTATAACATAGCCCATAGTATGTATTTTATTGTAGCCATGTGTGTGCTTGTTTGTGTATGTCTGTGTCCTGTCTTTCAATACTTACAATTATTAAGTCTAAATGACTTTGAAAATATAAAAAACTGTTTATTTACCCTTGTGCATCTGTTATTCTTACAATTCAATTTCTCCTTCCCACTGAGAATGCATAGATCCAAGTGTGATGAAGAGTTTTAACTAAAGAAATAAATTCCATGTTCTGCAAGTCAGAAAAGGAGAAATTCTATGAATTAATTTTTTTTACTTATTGCAATAATTATTAATGTACTTGGATTTCTAAACTAAATTGATAAATTAAAATATATATTATTAGTAGAGATGGGATCCGGGTTCGACACGAACCTCTTGGTTCCGAATCCGGACAGATCCCCCTGGATTTTGGCACTTTGGAAGACATTTTCAATAATTTTCCAAAGTACGGGGCTATTTTCGATAATTTTCGAAAATAGCCTTGAACATTCGAAAATTATCGAAAATAGTCTCGAACATTCAAAAATCTTCGAAAATTCGATTTGAAACGCAAAAATGTCTCCAATCGTATTTTTGATAATTTTCGAAAGGTTCAGGCTAGTTTCAAAAATTAGGGATAATAGCCCCTTCTTTTGAAAATTATCGAAAATTCATTCCGGTTTTGGATTTTCGTAACCTTTGGATTTTCCCGGGATCTGGGAATCCAAAAACTGAACTAAACTAGTGAGTTTCGGCAATCTCTAATTATCAGTTATACTCTGTCACCTCTAATGAATTTAGAACTAAACCTTTTTCTAGCCACTGTCCATATACAGTAAGCACCAGTGATTTCTACAGAGAAAAATAATACAGTTGAAAACCTGAATATGGTCCTTTAGTAAAAGAACATAGTTAACATAATGGTCAAAACACATAACAATATTGTTGAAATTGTATATGTACAAGTTAAATTTGCCCGACAATGTAATTCTTGTGTTATCACACAGTTCATTATGTTACATTCTTTAAAATAAGAATAGATACATAAAATGTTTGCAGTTATTTGAATTTTCAGTAAAACTGGATTGCAATTTGCATGTTGTGCCATATATACTGGAAACTGTGAGGTTTTTTCTTTGTTTTTTTTTTAATGTCAACACATATTTGGGATTGGTTAATAAGAGGTGCAAAATGTTTGCCTGTGTTGTTAATCTGCAAACAACCAATCAAATATTATCAAATGTATCAAATTGCAGTATACCAATTTAAAGGAAGGATCTGATGGTGGCTGCAAATTAACAGCACATTGAATTTATTAGTAAGCTCAATTATTTGTTGTTTCTAGTGACAGCATGTAATTTTCTTCTAAAAGGAATTAACAAACCAGGCATAATTACTGCCCATATTAATTTAGGGACCCCTTAAACCTAGGTCAAGAAGCTATTTGAGATTTAATGGTACTAATGTTGCAGTAAAAGAACCAAAATTAGAACTATGTCACATTGTTGTCCTGGAATATTTGCTCACTAATAATTGTATTATTTAAGTGCAAATTACTGGTAATATGAACTAAAAGTAGGCAACTTACAATTATGAAAAAAGGCAAATAGCTCAGAGCTCCTCTTAGAACACAGGTCAGAGATCATATTCACTAATCGGATATTGATTACGATTAACTGTGGCCTATCCATATTAAGCCAGTCACACTTGAAAAAATGTAAGGAATTAAATCATTCCAGTGCTGTTGTTAATGAATAAATCCTATACTTTTTCAGCTATTTATGAACAATCGTGTGAAGCATACAAACACAGAGGAAATACATCAGGATACTTTTTAATTGATACAGATGGAAGTGGCCCATTGGAACCATTTAATGTGTATTGTAATATATCAGGTGAGATACATGCAAAAAATGCCCTAGTACTACCAATAATCCATTTTATTTAAATTACCAAAAGTTCGGTGCACAAGGGTCAAAAGTGCAGGAGTGCAAAAATTGCATACTGGCAACAATTTGGTCCAGTGTCTAGGACCTTTATGAAGACCCATGTGTGCACTGAACTTTCATATATATATATATATATATAAAATTGTTTTTTTTTTTTTTTTTTGGGGGGGGGGGGGCACTCACTCCTCAATGCTTGTCTTGCCCTTGTGCTACTCCAATGGCAAGTATCCAAAAGTAATAAAGATGAGAGTGCACTCAAGGGTCTTTTTAATATTTATTCAGTGAAAGTGCAACATAAAGTGCAACAACAAGTGCAATCAGCAGTGAAGATTCATTAAGTGTGTGCCTGTGGTTTCCCAGGATTTATATATATATATATATATATATATATATATATATATATATATACTGTGTATCTAAGAAGGCACTCCTGCTTTTGCATCGTCACTTGCCCGGGTGCCATTCAAACAACAATATATCACAATTGAGTGCCCAGGTGCAGTCCAACAGGTATATACAAGAAGCCAAATCAGAGGACGCACTCACGGGTCTTGTAGATTTTCAATGCTTTAATGCATGGTTTACATGTTTCTACCCGTTAATCGGAGTCTGAAAAGACTCACGTAACTTCCTTAAAAGGGAAACCCTGACACGCCCACTACAGTGACGTGGATGTCCACATCACTGTAATGGGTGTGTCAGGGTTTCCGTTTTAAGGACTTTGCCACAAGGACTAGTATCTCTCACGTGTCAGCACAGCACAGCATCACAGGGAAACTTAGTGAGCAATCTATTCTACTCCGTTAATATAACTGGCTTAATGTCTAGTCTAGTATATGTCTAGTATATATATATATATATATATATATACCACACCAGGAGCACTCACAGGACTTGAATAACAAACACTTGTATGAACTAACTGATTAATGCATTTTAGCCACTGAACATGCCCTCCTCAGGATCCGTCCAGTGGTCAAAATACATTAATCAGTTAGTTCATACAAGTTTTTCATACAAGTCCTGGGGTGGTATATATTTTGCATGTGGCTTTATAGGCACACAGGCATTGACGTACTGTCTGAGTGTGAGATTGCCAATGGAGAAAGGGGGACATGTATAAATAAATATATATAAATAATTAAAATTGCTAATAAAAACAAGTTGAACCACTAAAACCTTCAGTTCCCATATGGCAAACTGTGGTCTATGAACATTATGGGCCTGATTTACCCAGGTGTGCTGTGCTAAAAATAGGGATTTAACTCGTGCTAACCAATATTGAATAGGTTAGTGCAAGTTTAACTCCATAATTGCACTGGCTGCACCGGTTTCACAAAAGACACCCGTGCAACCGGCATAATCTATTTAATAAAGGATTTGCACCACTCATCAGCTAATGGCTAGTCTTAAAGTGGCACAGGGGTAAAATCCCTTTTGGGATTTACCACCAGGTGCATATCCAGTATTAAATACCAGAAGCCACATTTGCTTGGAGCAATTTGCACCTCTGGGCAAATGAGGCCCTATGTCTAAAGGTCTTTTGAACCATCTATCATTTTACTTGGGTACCAGCCTAATGCAAAATCTGTCTATGCAACCAAAATGTATATGATGAACCCACCCTTTTGGGTCCTGCTAAAACCATTTAAGCTAATATACTGGTAAATAAATAGAGGAATAATTTAGCCAGAACCTCAATACTGCAGGGGTGGTTGTGTGGGTACGGTATGTGAAATTTTGTCATAATAACTACATCAACAAAGATCAACAGGTTAGTTACAGTAACAAATAGAATTTACTTTTAACTTCCATTTTGCTGTTTTCAGAGCAGATTTCCATTATATCCTGGAGGAAGGAATTTATCTCTTACATGCAATTCATAAACTTAAAATAAATGGGGAATATTTTGAAAGAGATCACCTGTCCTGAGGCCCCATAGGCATTAGTAATGCATTAATAATCATTTTAGCTTCTGCATAAATAACTAGAGGAAACATTCAATCAAACTGAAAGCAGGTGCTAGAAGCCCAAGGGCTATTCTCTGTGTTGGGACTATTAGAGCAGTAGGAGACTAGTTCACTATAATACCGTTAGTTGAGAAAGATTAACTTCACTAATCAACTTACTTTACTGACACCAAATTGTCAACAATAGTGCCAGAAAACTAGATTAATTACAATTCCCTGTATTAAAGGAAGATTAATGTCGTGTCATGGTGGAAGTTATTAAAAACATATTTAAAGGGGAACTAAAGTCTCACCACTGTCCTAATACACAGAGAACATTCTCTTTTCTGTTTATGTTTTTTCTGTGTGTTAGTGTTTAGGATTGACATCTTTGTTGGTGTCTTGCAATGTTCATTCTGCAGCATGTATGGGATCTTTAAGAAGCCAAGGGACCTATGTTTTTGTAAAATGTGAGTGGGTTGCCCATTTGGAATCTGAGGTGCAGAATATAAAGTGAAGAAGAGGAGGAGAGTGGATGAGAAATAGCATGTATGGATAGGGCTAGCTGACATAATTGCAGAAACAGACAAATGATTCAGATGACTGAACAGTACATTTATAAGGTTATTCTTGATCAGACATTATAGAAGGAATATGAGTCGAAGCCCAATTTAAAAGATGAAATAACTTTAAAAGGATAAAGCTGAAGCTATATGGGTGGAAGGTGGGTTAATCAATTGTAATTGTCTGTTACAAGCCACCTAATGCTATTGAATAGGAAGACCTTCCCATTTATACACAGAAGGCAAAGGCCACAAGTTTGGGCACATAGTAGTCATTGGGGATTTCAAAGGATATGTCCGCCTCCCAACCCTAATGCCAGGTAAAAATTGGAAAAAAGTGCCAGCCTTCATTCCCACTGCCACGGGCTTCCAGGAATGGAGTGACATTAGGGGCCGGACCGGCAGCCATGTCGGTGATTGGCTGAGAGGCAGGCAATCACAGCTGTCACTGCAGGCTATTGAAAAAGCTGAAGGAACTCAGTCTGGTAAGTTTCATGGCATTTTTTTTTTAAATTTAAACCTGGCGGTCCGGGTTGGGAGGGGGGTCCATACACTACAAAAAAGATTTTATTTTTTATAAAATATACTACTAGACAAGGGATCCAGAGAGTGGGAGGGACAGGGGGACAGTCTCCCCTGGCTCCTTCTTTTCAATTTCCTGGAGTAGACTAGACACTGCAGGACAACTATTTGAAGCAGAGGAGTGAGGAAATTATTTTTTAACACTAGACAGTAGGCCAGCAGTGGGTTAAATTTTTGTTTTGGACATGCCCTTTAATTACCGTGACATTGATTGAAGTAGGGGAACCACAAAATTTTTGTACATGAGCATTTTCACAGACATTAGAAGTTCCTATAAGAAAATGTGTTTTGTTGGATCTGATAATATTTAATAACCATGAGCTCATTATGGAGATGAAAATAGTGGGAAACTAGTGATCATGATTTATTGTCATTTAAAATGTGCACTGCTTTACAAAGACATTTAACTTTAGATAATCAAATGTTATGCTACTAAATATTCCCTATAGCCTATAGACTGGAGTGGTATGTTCTCAGTTAATGATAATGAACAGAAGTGGACTGCTTTTAAAGGGGTATCAAATTATTACACTTCTAAATTCATACCCAAGTGTTAAAATAATTAGGACTGCCCATATATGGCTGACAGGGGCCTTGGAGCCAATCAAAGACACGGCTGCCGGTCAGGCCCCTAATGTTACTTCATGGAAGTAACATTAAAGGCAGAAATCATGGAAACAAAGTCAGGTAAGTATATTTATAATATAAATATGGTGGTTGGGAGGGGGGGGTTATTTTATGGTTGACATACCCTTTAAACTAATAACTCATCTAATGGGTGACTAAACTGCTTTAGTTAAGCATGTTAAAATATTAATATACATTTACTAATATAAATGATATACTGTGGATACCGTCCTACTTTCTCTTTCCCCATGTCAATTGTAGTCAATTGGGTTCCCCCAATAGAAGAGCAGAAGATGTTAGAAGTTAGAATATTATGCATTTAGCTAGTATATTTCCCTTCATATATTTTTCAGTTTTTCAGGTATTACATATGTAATGAAAACTAATTTTTTGTTTCTTTCTTTATTATTCAAGAGACAGTAATAACAGTTATAAATCACAACAATACAGACTTAAGCAAGATCAAGAATTCTAATAAAGAGAACCCGCATGTAATGAACTTCAAATATTTTGCTGATCTGGAGCAACTCGTAGCTACTATTGACAATGCAGAGAATTGTAAGCAGGAACTTGCTTACCACTGTAAAAAATCTCGTATTCTACAAAATCAAAGTGAGTCACATAAGGAAATTTGTTATTTATTAACATTTTTAATTCATGGATTACTTCACTGGCAATTTTACACTTGGACTTTTTGATTTATTTGACATCTTACAAATAAGTTTTAATGTCACAGCAAAAACTCCATAAGGTAAAAGTTGTTCTTATTTCCTCTGGTCAGGAATCAACAGCGTACCTGCATCCTAAGGAAAAATTACACACGTTTGAAGACTGTAATGTTAGATGACTGATATAATACATAAGTGTGATATTTCATATAAGTGCTGTGGTATAAATCCTTATAAAAATCACTCCTCTATGTCACTAAGTGACTAATTTCTTATATTCCACTGCCCCTTTCATTTTACCCTTGTCCCTCCTCCCACCTAAATTTAAAATCCCCAAGGTACCTCTAAAGTAAAACCAGCAAAATGGAACATACTAGCTCAGCAGCTATCCAGTTACAAAAATCTTTCTGGAGGAGTGGTGCAGGGCCATTACTAGCCCTCCCGCTTTTTTAAGTGATAAGAGACCTTACCAGGTGGGGAGGGCGTGTATGCATATGTTTGTGTGTATGCAGTGTCGCTGGCCAACAATGAAATACTGATCAGAATGACAGAATAGGTTTTCAGTGGATTCATGGTATGTGGCACCAGTACCTGGGTGGGGCGGAACAGGGAAATTTGGTGAGATGAAAGATTTGAGATGTTTAACTCTTTCAGTGACAGCAGAAAGTATTGCCATGAACACTTTACAAGTATTGTCATTAACCCTTCTGTGTCAGCAGACTTTTTCCAGAGTTTTCATTAACAATTTCAGTGCCAGCAGAGTATTACCATTAACTCTTTCAGTTGCAATTATTGCCATGATATACAGTATGTACATGAAGTCCATATCTCCTTCATTGAGTTGCTCACTCCTTAAGGGTTGTCATACACCTACTCTAAGTTTAAAGGGCATTTATAAAGGGTGGACATGCCCTTTAAACAGTTCCGTGCAAGCAGAGGGCCGGGCAGTGCGGTGAAGGAGAGAGGTAAGGTAAGTAATGATCGGGGGACTTTCTGATGATATAATTATAGCGGTTGGGGCTGGGGGAACATGAACTATATTATATAAAAACATATTTACGCTAGGGGGAGGGAGACCAAAGCGGGTGGGAGAGGTAGGGGGGGAGGGCTCTCCTGCGTATGCCTTAAACCTTGTTGAGGTTGAGGCAGACGCAGAAGCAGGACAGATCCTACACTGCAGTTTCCTGGACTTTGGAGGGGCATAGTAGGAGAACCATTTGGAGCAATGTAAGGTAAGGATTTTATTAAACTACAGAGTGGGGCCAGTATGGGGTTAAATTTTAGTTTTGGGGGTGGACATGTCCTTTAAACTGGAGAATAGGTGGAAGGAAAAAATGGGTAGGAATAGGGATCTCATGACTGCCTGGCACAGAGGCCACTGTTAAAAAGTCTGCAGCATTAGGTTTTACTTGCCATTTTAGAACTGCTTTCCTCAGTACTTTTAGCTGAGTTCATTCTCCCCCCCCCCCCCCCCCCCCACTTCCTTCCCCTTCAGCTGCATTTGTTTGCAAGTGAGCTGAGTTCAGCCCCTCTTATCATTACAATGATGGGGTAATTGTACAGTTAGTTCTATGAACAGTTTCTAATGATGTGGCAATGGTACAGTTAGTTCTATGTACAGTGTCAAATGATGGGGTGATGGTACAGTTAGTTCTATGTACAGTGCCTAATGATGGTATAATGGTACAGTTAGTTCTATGTACAGTGCCTAATGATGGTATAATGGTAAAGTTAGTTCTATGTACAGTGTTAAGGATGGGATAATGGTACAGTTAGTTCCATGTACAGTGCCTAATGATGGGGTAATGGTAAAGTTAGTTCTATGTACAGTGTCTAATGATGGGGTAATGGTACAATTAGTTCTATGTACAGTGTCTAATGATGTAGTAATGGTACAGTTAGTTCTATGTAAGTGTCTAATGATGTGGCAATGGTACAGTTAGTTCTATGTACAGTGTCAAATGATGGGGTGATGGTACAGTTAGTTCTATGTACAGTGCCTAACGATGGTATAATGGTACAGTTAGTTCTGTGTACAGTGCCTAATGATGGTATAATGGTAAAGTTAGCTCTATGTACAGTGTCTAATGATGGGATAATGGTACAGTTAGTTCCATGTACAGTGCCTAATGATGGTATAATGGTAAAGTTAGTTCTATGTACAGTGTCTAATGATGGGATAATGGTACAGTTAGTTCTGTGTACAGTGCCTAATGATGGGATATGGTAACGTGTTCTATGTACAGTGTCTAATGATGGGATAATGGTACAGTTAGTTCTGTGTACAGTGCCTAATGATGGTATAATGGTAAAGTTAGTTATAGTGTACAGTGTCTAATGATGGGATAATGGTACAGTTAGTTCCATGTACAGTGCCTAATGATGGGGTAATGGTTAAGTTAGTTCTATGTACAGTGTCTAATGATGGGGTAATGGTACAATTAGTTCTATGTACAGTGTCTAATGATGTAGTAATGGTACAGTTAGTTCTATGTACAGTGTCTAATGATGGGGTAATGGTACAGTTAGTTCTATGTATAGTGTCTAATGATGGTGTTATAGTACAGTTAGTTCTATGTGCAGTGTCTAATGATGGTGTTATAGTACAGTTAGTTCTATGTGCAGTGTCTAATGATGGGGTTATGGTTCAGTTATTTCTATCTCATAGTCCAATATCAGGTGATATGTGATTATGCCAATGAAATAATAATAATAATAATAATAATAATAATAATGTGCAAGGTTTGGTTGGTTGATTTGTATTTCTGGCTCACATGTCTCCTGTGCTGCTATACACTGTGTGATGTACTTACTATTAAAAGTGGATTTTACTGATTCTCGTCCTTAATCTTTTCATCAAAATCTGTTGTAGGACTACAGTATTCTGTTGAATATATAATAATAATAATAATAATGTGCAAGGTTTGGTTGGTTGATTTGTATTTCTGTCTCTCATGTCTCCTGTGCTGCTATACACAATGTGATGTACAACAGTGATGTACTTTCTAGTAAAAATGGAGTTTACTGATTCTTATCCTTAATCTTTCCCTCAAAATCTGTTGTAGGACTACAGTATTCTGGGAGAATTACTAGAAAAATGTATTTATATATATATTAGCAAAAGTGTGCCCGTTGGTGCACAGTAGAAATTATGTGAGTATGTTTTGCTATGTGTAGATGCAGTGTTCACAGGAACCACCAGGAAAAAACCAGGGGGGCCCTAATAAAATTAGTCTGAAGGTACTGAAAATACCCCAAGCAATCGCATCATATTAAATGAACAACCACACACTTATATCCTGCCTTACCTATACTACCTGCCAGCTAGAATATAGAGGGTCTATGTGGAATAAACCTGCAGGTCTGAGAACAGACCCAGGCAATCTAAACAGCACCTATGGGCAAACAAAAGCAGCCCATACATATATCCGATTTTACTTTCCGGACCAAGCTCTCCCGTGACATTAGACCAATCCTGCCAGAACCGCCTGTCGGTGGCTTAGAACAATGGGAACGGTGGTTCCGGTACGATTGATCTAATATTGCAGGAGTGCTTGGTTGGGTAAGTAAAATCGGATATATGTATGGCCACCTTAAATCCTATACAGTATCCTGATTAAGTTCATACTTATTAGTAATTACCACAACATGTTCCAGGTTTACAGTCACTATGGGGTTAGGACTTGGTAGCACAAAATACTGATTGAATATACATGTTAGGGAGAGGTGTGGATAGAGGAGCTAAAAGCTCCCCACAGAGTATAAAATGAAATAGAGCCGTCTTATAACAGACGGTACCTCAAAGCCTCATGTTATTATAAGAGCATTGCCCTAATAATCTAATGTATAAACACATATTTCTCACTTAAAGAAATGGGTGGGGACATGCAAAGTATCTTATTTATAGCCTGTGGCAAAGGTGTGTGTCTAGATATAATACAGCCTAATGGTATAGAGCTGGCGTGTTTAACTTGTGACCTTTCACGTATTTGAAAACCACAATTCCCAGCATTCTCTGTTTTGCAGTTAGTTTCTTCTTAATGAACTTTTCACATCTTTAAAAACTACAACTCCCAGCATTCCCTGACTGCACAGAATACTAGAAAATGTAGTTTTCATACATCCTGGAATAAAGACATTTTCCTGACTTACAGAGATTAAAAGCCCATGGTCATGCTTTAGCACTTCCTACCCAAGGGTTTGAACATGCAAGTGATTCATCTTCCCTTCCCTTACATCCATAGCTATTGGATTAGGGAAGCATTATATGGGTCGATCAGTTGCCGTGGCGTTAATGCTCGCTTTACGGCGGCAGTGCGAGTACCGGAAGAGGCACTTGTGCGGCCGTAGCAAATTTACCAGAGGTTGCATGTCTCTTTACGCGTAAGTATTTAACACCAGCTAATAGCTGGCGTTAAATACTTATATGCGGGTAAGATTCACCCAAAATCGCACAGCCACTGGTAAATCCCGTACGGGAGATTTGCCAAGAGAGCTTTTGCCTCTGGGTGAATCTCCCTGTAAGAGTCATAAACCTTACCATATTTGCACTCACTTCCAAATACCACCTACCCGGCAGTTATAATCCATGAAGTCTAAAGGTTTGTACACAGGTGCGATCGCGGCTGCTGACGCACAACGTGTACGAACGGCTGTTTCGGCTGATAATCTTGCCGTGTATCGACAGAACGGCCATTTTAGCCGTACATGGCATGATTATCGGCCATTCGTACACATTGTGCGTCACAGGTTAGCACCCGCGATCGCACGTGTGTACGAACCTTAATGCTGGGTAAACACCAGTAAACAACCGATAGTGCCATGGATCAGTCGGCTGGAAACATCTGATGGTGTGGGGTGGCCAGCCGTGTCCGAGTTTGGTTGCCTGTATCAGAGAAACAGGTCAATTAGTAAATCACGGCCAATCATGCAGTTCCCTATGGGACCACATTATCAGTCTGTCACATGCACTGCAGGCTGCAGCCACTGTTGCTGTTTTGCTATGTCATACAGTCATCTATCCTGGCAGAGCTCTCACACAAAGCAGATGCTTAGTTGGGACATATGTATTATATGTATCCAGACTTAATGGTATTAACCTGCAAATCTGAAAACAGATCCAGTCTAAAGATGGACTAGAACTCGAACCTGAGTTTGAGCCGAACTATTCGAATCCAACCAATTCGGACTTCTCGAACTATCCCGGAGGACTTCTCAAACTATTCCAGACCCGGATTTTCGATATTTTCTGACTTTTGATAAATATCGAATGTTCGACCGTTCGAATGTGCGAGTAAAATGCCTATTATACCTATACGCGAGCATCGAATCCGCGAGTAAAGGGTCCATTAAAACTTATACGTGAGCATTGAATCGGCGAGTAAAATGTCCATGGTATCTAGGCGCGAACATGAGCATCGAATCCGTGAGTAAAGTGTCCATTAAAACCTATACCCGAGCATCGAATCCGCGAGTAAAATGTCCATGGTATCTAGGCGCGGACATCGAATCCACGAGTAAAATGTCCATTAAAGCCTATACGTGAGCATCGAATCCGCGAGTAAAATGTACATGGTACCTAGGCGCGAACGAGCTCGAAAATAGCGCGAGTGAGAGTAAAATAGATTTTTCTAATGTCCTGGATATTCGAACATGTTCCCCAGACCATTTCCCAGGTCCCACAGCCATTTACATTAAGTTATCATTGATATTTTAATTGTATTTCATTAGAACTTTTCGAACTATTTGACTCCCATTGACTTTAATGGGTCCGTTTTCGAACTTTCCATATAGTTCGAAAGTTCGTAAACGGACCGAACTTTCAAAGGTTCGGCCAACTCTAATCCAGACAATTCTGACACAATGTGCAATTCAATCTGATCAGCACCATTGGTCAGCTTGAGACCCTATACAGGATCCAGAATAACATGCTAGGTTCATACTTATGGGTATTTACCACAGCAAGTTCTATATTTACATTCACTATGGGGTTAGGACTTGGAAACACAGGATAGGGATTAGCTTGACAAGCTATAGAGAGGTTTGGATAAAGGAGCTAAAAGCTCCCCACCGGGTATAAAATAACAGAAGGTACCCCACAGCTTCACAGTTATTATTATATCAATAGTGGAATAAAAGGGGAAACTGTCCTTTTCTCTAAGAATGCTGGGTAGTTTCAGAGACATGCAAAGTCATTTAATCATTTACAGACACCACTTCCTGTCTAGCAAACAGAAACTGGATTGTGTCATTACTTTCTATGGAGAGGGGAGGGGGAGTAAATGTAAGAGTCTGAAGATTTTTCTAATTGGCTAAAAATGTCACATGTTTTACAAACAGCACATAACTGGGTATAATTCAGGAACTTCCTTACTTCCTTGTCATGTACGGTGCCTAAGAGAATTTTTTGATTTGCTAACAGTGTAAGATCAGAACCTCTCATTGGATGTTAGTATAATTCCTGTTCCATTATGAGGCATATTTATAAACGAGCGAAAAGCCATGTTAACTTTTCGCTTTCCTTACTGCAATGTTTTTCGCAAAAAATACCGTTAACGCAATTTATAAAGGTCGCGTTAATGGGTCGCGAACAGTTTTCACGACATCGCTAAACCGCTTTTCGCTATACATTGCATCAGTAATTTGTGCGAAAAGCGAACCAGAAGGCGTATCGTGATTTATAACAAAGCGAAAAGTGTTTTAGCGCATTAAATGGAGCCTATTCTTATTGCAAACTTGAAGATGGCGAAAAGTCTTTTTTTTCCAATGTGAGTTTGTACATTGGATTCTTTCATTAATTTTACTGCACAAATAACTGTCAATCAATGCACGAAAAGCACATGACTACTATATTTTTTTTTTTAGGACATATTTCTGAAGGTATATAATTTGCACATTTGTCAATATTTGAGGATAATTTCCACAAATACCTTATTTCATATAAACTTTGTTTGACATGTTTGTTAACCTTTTTAGGTATTACTTTAGGCTGAGGCCACACTGCAATGCGCCTGAAGTGCATTGTTTGGTGTGCTGTTACAAAATTGCGCATGCAATTTCTCTTAAAATGTAAATCACCCTTGTACCACCTAAAGAGAAAATGGAAGTGTATCTTAACAGAAAACACTTCCATTCTCTTAAGCATGGTACACACCAGTAACTTTTCCTCCTGGTCATTTGGCTTTTCTGACTGGTTGGCCAGGAGGAAGGACTGCTGGTCACGGCAATAGTGGCCGTCGGCCAACAGTTTACCATGACCGAACATGTGGTCCATAGAGGACCGAATGATCGGACGTAGTTTTCTGCTGTATCTGATCATCCTTTTGTCTGATTTGGATGAACGGTCGGTGGGACACTGATGAAAACCCATGCGATTATTTCGTTCTGATCGACTGATACACTGAACTATTGGTTGATTAGACTAAAATAGTGCATGGTGTGTACCAGCCTTTAATATCATGAAGAAAAAAAAAGAAGAGTTTGTGAATAATATAAGGGATAATACGCTACCTAGAGTGTAATATAAGGATATTACTTCACCTCGGAGTACCCTGACCATATAAAAACACGAGGCCGCTAGGCCTCGTGTTTTTATAGAGGTCAGGGAACTTAGAGGTGAAGTAATATCCTTATATTATTCTGTAGGTAGCGTATTATTCCATATAATACATGAGGTAAAAAAAATAAATAAAAATCTAGCACAGACACTCTGTCTCCCCCCTCTCTGTATTAGTAATGTGATAACAAGCCCGTTTTTGTAAATACAAATAGTTAACTGCCATTTCTATCTCAAACTAAAAAAAGACAATAAACATCGTCTCTCACCCATTGCAGTTCCGGTTGTTACACTGACTGACTGAATTACTGTGCTGATAAGGAGGAGCGAGCACATTCCTGTGATTCATAATTGACTCGGCCGCTTGCTCCTCCTTATCAGCACAGTAATTAAGTCAGTCAGTCAGTGTACAAAAACGGGATTGTTATTTACATTACTTATACAGGCAGGGAAGAGAGAAATGGGGAGGAGCAGTGGAATACAGGAAGTCACTCAGTGACATCACTGAGTGACTGTAATATAGATTCTCGCCACTGCACCTCCCCATTGAAATGCCAGAGCCTTATGTATTATCAAGAGATAGGCAACTTTCCATTTGGCTTTAAATTTATAAATATTAGTGTTTAATTGCAAGCACAGCGTGGTTATGCCCTTAACAACGTTTTCATTGTAGATGTTAACATTGGCTTGTAATGCTAGAGAGATTCCTATTTTTTTGGGACAATAAAAGTCATGGGAAAAATATTGAAATGAAACATATCTAATTTGTAATATGTTGGTTTCTCATTTTTGAATGTGAGATAGACATTTCTGTGGTTATTCTTGTGTTATACTGCCATTTCCACCTTTTGAAATGGTTTTCGCAATGCTCTAATCTTATCTAATCTCTAGTTGCGTTAAGTTTTCGTCACAATACTTTTCGCTCTTTATCGCACCATCGCCCTTCGTTTTTGCTTTTTTATAAATACTGTGAAAAGTTTAACAAAAAGGAGTTATTTTCGCTGCGATGTGTCACGTTATTAGCTCCACGGAAATTTCAAACTTTTATTAATATGCCACTTAGTGTCTACAGGGAGACCCTGTAGAAATCCTGGAGGTGTGGCTAGACCTATGATTTTGAGTTTTCCATTTAAACTTAGGGGTGTCCAGTAAAGTAAGTTTACTTTATTAATTGTATACCATTTGTTTTGTAATTCAGTAGTAGATAGTAGTACTATACTTTGTATAGTGTCATTTATTATGGGGATTTTAATTAAATAGTGATAATTACACACATATAACATACATATAGACCTTTCCTACGTGTAATATAGCTTGAGAAAGGTCTAAGGTACAGTCCGAAACGTCGCTATCTGTTTTGTTGCACATGTAATAAAAGTTGAACTTCTGCACAAGTCCTGTGAGTGCTCTGCAGTTTATCTCAAGGTTGGATATTTATGAATCACAGCAGCACCCAGGCCTATGAAGCATCTGAAGGTAGAGTGCACACCACCCCCTATGCTATATATATATATATATATATATATATATATATATATATATATTGTGGGATCGTCGTGTCTGTGGTGTCACGATTCCTTAAGAAAGAGAAAGCAGACTTTGTAACCATAAACAGTTGCAGGCTCCTGCCTGTAGTTTATTAAACGGTAAACTAAAGAAACTGAACAGAAATTCCAGCTCTTCTGAGCGTCAAGCACACAGTTTCTTTACTGGTAAAATAACAGTCTTTTCCAGTATAATCAGACAGTCTTTGCATTACCAAAACAAAAAACCCTATTTGACTGCTTGTCTTAAATCAATAGAACCAGAGCCTGCTAGCAGAGCTGCACTCCCTCCAGCATTTTCTCCAGAAAACACCACACACAACCACACCCAGGCTGTCTGCTAAATAGTCCACCTGTGGACTTAACTGGCTAAGAATCCCACCCACTCTTCCTAGCCAGACTCCAGGGCCCTGCTAACTGGGTAAATTAAACACCTCACTACAGAACTCCATTTTAACTTCCCCTGGAGCCTCAGCAAAGCCATAACTGCAGCCTGGGTGGTATATACACTCCATCTACAACTACTCCTTTAGCAAGACAGTTTCCCTTGTCACAATATATATATATATATATATATATATATATATATATATATATATATAAGAGAAAACAAATTTGTGCAGCACTCGTAGAAGGTTTTATTTCTTGTAAATCATCATATCAAGATAAAAGGCAACGTTTCGGTAACATGTCATTCTAATATGGCTTGAGAAAGGTAATGGATGTTACCGAAATGTCGCCTTTTATCTTGATATGATAATTTACAAGAAATAAAACATTCTACGAGTGCTGCACAAATTTGTTTTCTCTTCTATATCTTTTGGAGGAATACATGGTGTTATCCTCACCAGTGCATGCACCAACCCTGCAATTTTTTATTAAGTGGAGTGCTGCTGTTACATTTGCTTTATATATATATATATATATATATATATATATATATATATATATACAATTTTAATATCCTGTAAATGATAGCCTTATAAATGGTGCTTAGCTATGTCATCAGTTATAACTCTATAACTCTTTGGAAAGCTATACCTATTAAAAGGTTTTTATGGGATTTTACAAGCTAAATGTAAAAACAGAGACCTAGCTACAGACCAGTTTCATCAGTGTAGCACAGGTCTCTGGTTTTGCAATGTGAAGTGCCTATAGACAGAGGTCACTAATAAATTAAACAAGATAGGGAGAGTATAAGGCATTACAGCTCCCCTTCAATATATGCAAATAAGTACAAAGAGACTTCTACATAATTTTCATATTTCCATGGTAGCTCTTAGGAAAGTCATTGTCTAATAGAGGATTCGGATGCATCCTTTATATATAACCTTCTTTAATCCTATCCTGTCGGTGTAGTGATAGTGTTGTTTTGGTGAAGAATTGAAAACTACACACAGGTTATTATACCTATTATACTATTTGGAACTGTGTATCTAATTCAGAGAAAATATTTTTAGGTTGGCTCTGTTTAATATTGGCAGTGGGAGAGTCAAAAGTTTTGTTTAGCCTCAAGGAAATTGAGGCTTATTACAATTATCAGATTTAATTTAAAATATTTCATTACCCTATATAGATACTGTATGTAGTATATGTGTAGTAGATGTTTTCAGATCTTTTGTGTCCAAAGATACTCTATATACACAAGTTAGATGTTTTTCAGACAAAAAGGCAAACAATTGTTTTATCCAACTGAAGGCTTTAGACTGCAGCTGTAAGAGAATATTAAAGTTTGTATTACATTTTATATAGAATAAACCCAGGTGCAATGACCTAGTTTATGTCCTTACCATGGATACATTTATACTGTAAGTGATATGAGGAGAATTGTCCTTTCAGTTCAATACAAGAAAATTTAGATATACCATGTGACCAATGTTAGGAGGCACAGGGCCGGTTCTAGCCATTTTGGTGCCCTAAGCAAGTCTTCCACGTTGCCCCCTTCTCAACGGAAACTGGAGTTTCCCCCAGTTTCCAAGGCCAGAGCCCCCCAGTTTTCAAGGCCAGATCCCCCCTTCAGTGTCCCAAGGTCAGTCTCCCCCAGTGTCCCAAGGCCAGAGCCCCAATCAGGGTTCCAAGGTCAGAGTCTCCCAAGGCCAGAACCCCCTCGGTTTCTCAAGGTCAGACCCCCCCTTAGCGTCCTAAAGTCAAAGTCCATCCCAGTGTCCCAAGGCCAGAGCCTTCTCAGTGTCCCAAAGCCAGAGAACCCTCTTAGTGTCTCAAGACTTGCCCCCCCGCACCTGAAAAAAATCCCAAATGCTGCCCCCCTCACCATGCCACAAGAATGGGTGTGGTTTTTGATTGAAAGTGTGATGCGGCTTGTCCAGAAGTGGGAGGGGCATTATACACTTAACGGATAAATAATTCCCACAATGACTGATAAATGATGCCCACAGTGACTGGTAAATGATGTCCAACATTTATTTCTGATCTGCAGGGCTAACATACATTGATTTAGATCAAATGGATTGCCAGTCAAAAGGGGGGGGGGAGTCCTAGCTGCATTCTGTTGTGCAATGTAAGTCATGGCTTCCACTGCTATTTAAAGTGACAATACCTCCCGAAAATATGTGGTGTATATATAAACAGCATTTTTGGGGGCCCTAGCATCTGGGCCCCAGGTAACTGGAAAAATCATGTGCCCCAGGCACAAGATGCTGGGGGGGGGGGGGGAAATAATTTTACCAAAATGGTTAGATCCCCTTTCATAGGCTGATCACTATATCACAAAGGTAAATATAAAGTGAGTAAAATGAAACAGAAAACTCTAGACACAAATGTTTTATGCCTTTAGCTGGAAAACTGTGGAAGGAGATACAGTCCAAAAAAGTGGAAGAATAAAAGGTAAGATGTAGAAGATAAAGAAAAAGAAATAGAAAGAACAGGAATTTGTCTCTTCAAGCCAAATTAATAACTTCTAGTTGCTCTTAACCAAATAAATGTGTAAAAATTAGTAAAATGTTTTAGGGCTAGGTTCCACTATTACATACAGTAGCGCATGCAGGATTTTTGCAATGAGCTGCTGTGCTTGATACTCCGTGTGCGATGCATTCTGGGCCATATCATGTTAAGCGACCAATAACGGACCACAGCATACATAGTGGGAACTACCTGTTAGCATTGCGTTGGCAATGCGAACCAGAAGGGTGAACAGTGTGCGAATCGCGATCCGACACGCAGTACTAAGACCTAGCCCTTTGTCAGATTCTCTCTTAGTGACTGGGTGTATCACACTGAGCATGCCAAAGGAAAAAGGCCTTTCACACCTGTTACCAGTGCGCAGCAATCCTACAATCAGATCACTGGCATAGAAACAGTGGTCACAACGGATGCAAGCGGGATCACCATGTACCTGGGGGGGCCGCAACAGCAGAAAAGTAAGTGCTAGTTGGGGAGGGGAGGAAGAGAGTGGTCAGTGGGGCAGTGACAGTGGACCCTTATCTACATTGCCCCATTGCTGCACCATTAAATTTATTTTACTTTTATAAGCTCTATAGGGCAGGGACCTCTTTTCTCGTGTTACATGTTTTAAGCACTTGTATATTTCATGATGCTCATACTTATTTATATATTTATTTGTTTATTCATTGTGCCCCTTGTACAACTTTTTGTATTCTATATTGTACAGTGTTGCATCCCCAAGTGGAGCTTTATAAATAAACATATACATACATACATTAGCGCTGGTAAGAACATCAGGGAGATTCAATAAAAGTTCTTATCCTTAAAAATGGTGCTAATTTTGCCCCAACCAATCAGATATTATTTAATATTTGAAAGCAAACATCTGATTGGTCTGGGCAAAATTAGCACTATTTTTAACAATAAGAACTTTGGAGGGAGGATTTGGCAGCAGTGACATTCTAAGGTAGGAGTGGGGTGGACACATAGCGGCTTGGGTAGGTAATTGCAGTGAAACACACACCTACACACACAAGGAATCACAGATGGAACTTTCATATTTTATAATAACGGACGCAAAAAGAGAGGCTACAGGAAACTAAGTTGGCAATAGCTTCTTGCTCTTAATGGGCCATATAATAAACTTTCTGGTGCATTGTTACCAATAGAACATTTCAGAAAATAAAAGAAAATAATTTTCATCTTTAGGCTAGGAAAAGTAAAACCATGCAATTGTCTTACAGCAGATGAAGTAATAGCAAGTTCATTGAATAGCTTCAAGAGTGGGCTGGATAAGTTTCTAAAATTCCAAAATATTGAAGAATACTGGCATTAATACATTTGGATCTTGTTGATTCAGGGATCATTTCCAATTGCCATTTGGCATGAGGAAGGCATTTCATCCCTTTTCACAATGGATTTTATTTTTTTGCCTTCCTCTGGATCAACAGCTAGGCAGGTCTTTTGAGTTTGTTTAAAAGGTTGGACTAGGTGGACATATGTCTTTATTTAACCTCCAATACTATGTTATGTTACAGAGCAACTGACTGACAGTATGACACTCTTAAAATGACCATTAAAACAATTGTATAACAAACATTCTAAATTAATTTTTTCAACATGTGGATGGTTGGCTATTAACTGCCCTTCAATGGGCAGCAGATACTGTAGTTACTACTCAATAGGTGATAATATACTCATTGTATTGTAACATGAGAAGTGTTACACAGTTTAAACTTTAAACCACTGACCCCTTTTGTTATCTAAAGTATTCCTAAAATTTGCATTCCATGCTATTTTACCACAATCCCTTTTTATTTAACTTTTAATATATCATGGGGGTTTTTTTTGCCTTTTTTTTCATAGAAAATTGATTTTGTTCAATTTAGCATGTCTTTTTATTTCTTACCTGTAATTTTAAAATGTAGACGTGAACTCCTCAAGATAAATGATTCTAATATCATGCCTCAGCGACTATGTAGACTCTTGGTGCACTTTCTACTAATAAAAGTCAAATATCTGACAATAATGAGAAATACTGTTATTTGCAGAACATCTCTTAAAGTAAAATAAATCTAGACATTTCTGGTAAAGATGCACTTTTCCTGGTACATCTCCAAAATGGATGAATACATTTAGACATACACGGTAAACAAAAATAAATAAATAAAATGATGTACGGTGTATAATGACTTATGTCTGGATAAAGTTATTCAAGACAAATACAGATTTATCTTCTTATAAACATGCATACCTTTCAAAACCTATTAAAATAAGAACATTTATTTGAAAATAAAGGAGAAACTAAGTAAAGGAGAAGGAAAGAAATATCCAGGATACCTGAAACTGTTTTTATGGACTTAAAAAATTAGGCTGATTGGCTTCTTCTGGTGGCACTTTGTAAGTTGATATAAGTTGAGTGCAGATGGAATTTCTAACATAAATAATTAACTAAAGTACAAAACCTTTTTAGTTTTTATTTGTACCCCTACTTAGTGGAAATTTTAAAAACATTCAGGGAGATTCAATACAAGTTCTTATAGTTAAAAATGGTGCTAATTTTACCCCAACCAATCAGATCTTATTTAACATATAAAATCTAACATCTGATTGGTTGGGGCAAAATAAGCACCATTTTTAATGATAATAACTTTTATTGAATCTCCCTGTTAAATTATAAGCATCCCTTTAAACCATGTAAGGCATCAAAGGTGCTGGCTTGAAGTTTTGCTCTCGTTTAACGGACATGTAAAAATCAAATAAATAATGAAATAATATATTTCTTCTCTGTTACTAGTCCTTTTCTTTTTATGTTACCCATTTTGATATTCCAACTTTAAATTTATTGGTTAAACTACACGTGGAAAAGTAAATCTTTTTTGTCTGTTTGCTAATTTTACAAGGATTTCCATCTTTCTCTTTTTTGACCATTGGGTTAATTACTTGTAGTAAATAATTACATTGACTTAACCTTGTTTAATGTTCTTGCAATTTATAGGTGGGGGTTCAAAGTTTTTTTTCTCTTTGGTCATACTTGGCTGCTGGTTAAAATTGAAACAAGAGCAACATGAAAAATGCACACCATCCAATAGGTCTTGTAATTCTACTCTTTGCAGCATATTTTATAAAATGTTGTTATTTTCCACGCTTTTTAAATCAAACTCTGTCAGTAAAGAGACCATTTCATATTTCATCACATTTCTTGTTGTTTTACCAGAATGTTTGGCACAACCAGAATGTTTGGCACACATCATAAAGGCAAAAACCACAGGGGTATTTATAAAGTGAGGAAGAGTAGACGTTTTGTGAAAAAATCTGGGAAAATATGACCGTCCATTTTTGGAGACGGATACTTTTCTAGGGCTATTTTACATATGTTTATTGAAAATTCGGCTGAGATGTTGGACTATTTTAACTATGCACAGAAATGGCTCCTGGGTGTTTGACATTCAGTTGATTGACTTTAAAAAATGACCGTTACATAACCTAATTAACATCCACACACCCTGATCTGGATTTTCAAGGTCCTGGTTTTCTTTGTCTATTTCTCTGCACCTTATTGCCAGATTTTTTTAACACTACATTTTGCTATAGAAATATTTAGCACAATCAATTTTTTTTTTAAAAAAAGCAGGACTTTGCATTGATGCCTGGTGTTAAAATATGGAGCAATTAGCACTTCTTTGTAAATATCCCCCTTTATTTCATTTGTAAGGCTTTTTTAGCACAACAAACTGACATGCAGCCATACAGGAATATTTACAGTTAACACTGCAGATGATTTCACTTTTCGATGGAAGCAATAATGTATGTAATCTTTCAACAATACGTAATGTCCCTTTTTAATTTTTTTTTTTAGATCGTATCCCTTATAGTTGGTGGATTGGAAGAACTAATGAAACACAAACTTACTGGAGTGGATCTTCACCAGATGTCTATAAATGTACATGTGGGCTGGAAGGGAATTGCATTGATTCCCAGCATTACTGTAACTGTGATGCTGACAAAAGTGAATGGTAATGGTAATGATTAAACAGATGACATGTATCGTGTAGATTTAGCTTAGAATTCAAAGAACAACATTTAAACAAATAAATAAGTCACATTAACATTTCATTTAGAATTTAATGAGTAGTGTCAAACAAATGTGGTTGGAAAACATACAATTTGTATCTTTCCTACTGCAGGTTTGGAAATTATGGAAAACGTTTTATGATAAATTAAGATTGTGTGATTCACAAAATAATTTAATGGATGACACTTACCTTTTCTTTCAACCTTGTTTCCTTCTCATTGCCCCATGCTGAACTTTGTGTGATTCACAAAATAATTTAATGGATGACACTTACCTTTCTTTCAACCTTGTTTCCTTCTCATTGCCCCATGCTGAACCTATTTCACTATGTTGAAATTGCACATTCACCATATTGGCTGCTGTTTTTTGTCTTACACATGCTCCTACCAATATCATCCTGTTTTCACAGTAATTTTTATTACTTTTCAACATAGACTAAGCACCCGTAACCCCATTTTTGCTATTCTTACCAGCACTTCTGAGTAAAGATATCCTAACTTCAATTCCTCCAATCTCTCCCTGCACTCTGCCACCTCCTTCATGGCTTTGTTAGCTCTAAAGTATGTGAGCTTGTGCAGCCAACTTGGTCTGTCATTATAAGTCAGGAGCACAAGGGATAAAGGTAAGTACTGCAAAAATATTGTTGGTGGGGGCTTGGTCTATTCTGAAAAGTTTGGAAATGGGTTAACATACCCTTTAATGTCAAGAACAAGAGATAATATGACTGAATGTATTAATGAACAGAAAATATCACTCGGGTAAAATAAGAAATATTCAAGGTCAGGGTGCAAAATCAATAATCAAAAAAAGTCAACAACCAAATATTGGGCCAGAGATATTTATGTTCTTCTTAACTCCAATTATTGCTCTAACATTTTCCAAATTCCTTGCTTTGGCTAGTAAAGATGAGAGTCCTGGTTTAGAAACAAACCAGGTTTTTTTTTGGGAACTGCCAGTTTTGAAAAGGCAGAATGGAATTTTCAGAAATTCTGAAAGTCAGAAAATATAGAAAATTTGAAAATTAAAAAGCCGAAAATTACATACAAGGTTTGAAAAACCCATTTTGAAAAATTAGGAAATCAAGATCAAAAAATCCAAAATCGTAATAATTTTTTTAAAAATTGGGTTTGAATAGGATTTTTGAAATTTCAGTCTATGAAATGTTGAATGCTTACCACCTGCTGTGGCAGCTCAATGCCACCTCCTCCTTTATAAATAAAACACATGAAATATTAATAAAAATTAAGAAACAAGGGGCAAATATATATTTTTCCAAAAGAGTCTGCAGAACCGCTGTCAGAGTTTCGTTCATCTCTATCCACAACTAAGGCTACTTTCAGACGAATGGCAGCTTGGCATCCGCGGAAAGTTTACCAAAGGGCTCCCTTTGTTCGGTATCCCACGAGAATAACCTTGAATGCTTGGTAACTCTCGAAAATCCGATAGGAAACTACTTTTGAGTTTTAAATTGTATTTTTGGGGGTTATGCAACATTCAAGGTTCTCTTCAAGGGTTACCGAAAACAACCTTGAACGTTCGGCAACCCTCAAAAATACAATCGGAACTATTTTCCAGGTTACGATTGTATTTTTGAGGGTTATCAAACGTTCAAGGTTATTTTCCAGGGTTACTGAAAATAACCTCAAATGTTCGGTAACCCTCAAAAATACGGTCCGAAGTAAAAAAATCCAAATGATTAGCCCGGTTTCGGACAGAACGTTCGGATTTCAGGGACCGAGGAGTTTTGTGTTGGATCCAGGTCCGAGTTGGACCCAGATCCCATCTGTAATTACTATATATCCATTATTGCCATGGCTTGTTTAATATTTGTACTATTCAGTGATGTAAACATTTGAAACATGTTTTGTTATTGCATTATGCATTTTTCAGATTTTGCAAAGTTATTTGTGAACACTTTGGCTATTGCTTACAGCATCTGCAGTTCCATTTCAACATTCCATTTCCTCTGAGCAAGGGTCTTTCCAAGCACTTTCTTTAGTTTTCTGAAGAAAACTAAAGATATTGGATATTGAAGCTTATATTTACCTTTACTGTTTGTTAGAAAGCCTTTGGGGCATATTTCTAAATGTTTTTAAATTTTTCGATACAGTTATTGATGCCTTTTCGTCAAATTTGGACTTATCGCAATTTATAAAAAAGTTATTACCAACACCTTTCGCAATTTCGCTTTTTGCCAAACATTGTTGCGGTCATCGCTCTACTTGTAAGATGGCGAAAAGTGTTTTATTGAATTAAGTTAAGCCATTCAAAATCGCAGTAGTGGCCATTTATCTAGCCTGCCAATTGGTCCATGGAGGTGTCAGCACATTATGGAGTGTTTCTCAATACTAATTAGTACCCAGGGGGTGCTAGACTATTTACCAGCATTTACTGTAATACAATCTGAAATTTCCTATTTTCCTAATATCGCTTAGGTCCCGATTTACTTTATTTACCAGTCAAATGGGGGTCTAAGGGACATATTTATAAAGGGGCATTATTTCCACCAGACTTTCCCACAATTTTTTAAACTTTCAACATTTTTTTTGCCATAATTATTAAAAAGGAAAATTTTCATTAAAGGCGAAAATAACTGCAAAAAGTAGCACTAATAATGCCGAAAATGTGGCAAAAAGTTAACTCACCCTGGTGGCTTTTTAAAGTAGTGTCATATTGGTTAATACACACTGAAGACCTCTTTGTTATTTTTGTTATTTAGAAATAACCTAACGTGGTATTTTTTTCATAAAAAGTGTAAAACTCACTGAGGTGAATTTTCTCTATTTTATTAATAGGACTAAGTTTTTAGTATTGCTTACTTTCATCAAACTGCAGCTAATTATTAAGCCAGTTCCATTAATATGGGAACATACCATAGTGCTGTGTAAGAAATGTTAATGGAACATTCCAGTAAGTAAAATCCAGATTTTGGCACTTTTTAAATACCGCTTTAGTTTTTGTTTAATGCTATGAAAAATGCCTTAACGGTGTTTGGTTAAAATTCTGGTAAAACTGCAAAAAATGCAACAAAAGGCAGAAAAGGGGCAAAAGGTGAAATTTCCACCTTTTATAAATAGCGTTAAGTAAAAAATGTCAAAAATAACTCTGAAATTTCACCTTCTCTGCTGTATAAATATGCTTCTAAATTCAACATATACATTAGTTTCTTATTTGCTTAAGACCCCCCTTTAATGTTAGCAAATTTTTACTTGCAGCCCTGGTCCGATAATGGCCGAAGCTATAGAGCAATTTCTTTTTTTGCCGCTATACCTGACTTAACGCAATGAATAAGGCAAAGTTGTCAGTGCACATCGCTCATACTACCGCCGCACATCACAGCAGCGGCACCTTTTCCATGAAAGAGAAAGAGAGTGGGTTAATAAATAAGGTGAAAATAACACCCTTTGCCATTGCGATGTCCTGCGATAACAAAATGGCGAAAATTGCGATTGTTTATAAATATGCCCCTTTGTTTATTGATCAGAAAATTAAAGAGAGAAATATAAACATTGATACTAGAGAAACCTCTGTTATATTCAGTTA
Source organism: Hymenochirus boettgeri (assembly GCA_019447015.1). NCBI lineage: Eukaryota > Metazoa > Chordata > Amphibia > Anura > Pipidae > Hymenochirus > Hymenochirus boettgeri. Next base: position 259,420,883 of record CM033469.1, on the reverse strand, counting down.
AAGATATCCAACCTACCTAATGGCTTGACTCTTAAAGGGTGTCTGAAGAATTGTAGAAGGTTTCTTCACAGTAAGAACGGTGAAACTGTGGAACTGTCTTCCAGCAGATGTGGCAATTGCAAGTTTGTTGATTTGCTTTAAAAGTTGGCTGGATACGTTTCTAAAATTAAAAAATATTGAGAATTACTGGTATTAACACATATACTGTAGTTCTGGTTGATCCAGGGATACTTTCCAATTGCCGTTTGGAGTCAGGAAGGAGAGTGTAAAGGTTGGACTAGATGGATGTACGTCTTTATTCAACATCAATTACTATATTACATACTGTTGTTCACTTTAAATGAGTAATGGGATGTAAATGAGCTGTCTTCCATTCTTCAATGAATCCAATAGGAGCCAGCAGGGAACCCTTTATTTGAGGTAAAGGAACTATTTCCAATATACCTGCATGCACATACAGTATAATGGGCGCTTAGCTGTAGTCAGTTCCTGTCAGAGGAAGCAGTGGAGCGGGCATGATTTCAGGGTTCCCTGCTGGCTCCTTTGGATTAATTGAAGAATGAAAATTAAGACATAGCTCCTTTACCTACCAGTGAAATACAGTATTTATTATTTTTCAGTAGAGAGACCCTTTAATGGCCATTCATTTACAACTTACCGATCAACTGGTGGAGCAGAATAATATAATACATGTATTTTATACCAAATATTAAGATGAATAGACCAATTGTCTTTACACATATTGTTTCATTTATGAGTCAAAAGTTTACATGCTGAAAATCATAGATCTTAAACAAAAAGAAGGAGTTAAAGTCGAGCTAATCTATATAACATCTGTATAACACTGATATAAAATCGCTATAACACCGATATAACATCTGTTAGCATAGCTTGAACTCCACAGCAGGAGCATTACACCTCTTGGTGCATCACCCTGTATATTTCTGCATGGTAAATGGGTTCATGTCAAATCCAGCAAGGTTTAACTGGGTTGTTATTGGCTTTTTATAGGATTGTTGAATGTAAATATCTTACATTTAAAATACCTTATTATTATTTGTATATTTACAAAAGAAAAAAAAAATAAAAGGTTTTGTTTATGTTGTTAAACTAGACAGAAAAGTTTAGTAATTACTAGCAACGGAAAAGAGAGAGTGAACAGAGCTAATTATTAATTAATGAACAGTGCAGATAGAAAGATCACTGCAATTCTATGCTTTCAATAACTTCTCCCCAGTGAATAACTGCTCTTTCAGAATTATGGGCTTCTATAAATATATGATAGCTCTAGAACTAGCATTAAGTTAAGAGGAAATTATCAGTAACTATACCCACCATGGACTGGCTATTTTAATCCTTACTTTGAACACAAATATTCCAGGTCCATGTTTTGTTTTCTTTTTGTTTTCATGCAGTAATATACAGTATATACAGTATAAAAAAACACTATAATTAAAGGGCAAGTTTACTGAAAAAAAAACTATTTTGCAAACTGTAGATTACACCCCCCCCACACACACAAACCCCACTTTTGCAACATACAGCGTTTCCAAAGATGGTCCTGAACTTGCTTACCTGACCCGGTCCCTCGCTGTCTAGGAACCACCCCCTGCTCCTGTTTCGAGCTTGATCCTGGTCCCACCTGTCAGGTGATTGGGCAAAACATCATGTCGCACCTTAACTGACAACCGCAACCAGGAAGTGGAGTGGCTGTCAGCAGCAGAGGCAGTGTAGGAGCAGCGAGGGACCAGGTCAGGTAATCAAGTTCAGGACCATCTTTGGAAACTCTGTACATCACGAAAGTGGGGTTTGGTGGGGTAATCTACAGTTTGCAACAAAGTTTTTTTGAGTGGACATGCCCTTTAGTAGATCATGGCGATATTTCAGAAGTGTCCACCCACTTGGTTCAAACATCAAGTATTGAAATCTTATATTGCAAACTATCCAGAGCAGTTAATTCTGAATCCTTTTAGTTAAATTTGCTTGATGGTTTTAGATTAGGTGTAGGTGTCTTATGGTGAAACAGATTTGAGACTATTGTAGAAATCCATTTCTTTGTTTATACCATTATACCATTATCATTCTTATTTTTTTCAATCAATTTATTATTAGGTCCAATGATACAGGGTCCCTTTCCTATAAAGACCATCTACCGGTTATGAAAATTGTGATTACGGACACCAATCGCCCTAATTCAGAGGTTGCTTATAAACTTGGGCCTTTGCTTTGTTCTGGTGACAGTAAGTGAGTTCATACATGCTTTTTAAAGTAACATTTCAATCCTCTTGTACATTTAGAGTGTATCCAAAAAGCAATTTGTAGTAATGTTGCCCTACGTGTATAGAATTATTCCATTAGCACTGCAATGCACTTTCGACTGTGACCATTTTGATTGCTCCTATGTGAATACTACTATTAGCAGCTTTTGGTACTGAAAACTAACAATTTGTTGTTTTACACCTGCACTTCACAACACGTACAATTCCCAACACCCAAAGCACTTTACCATGATGAAATGGAGAAACATAAAATTTATTATGGGACTGAAGGATATGGGCTTAATATTTCACTTATGTTCCACTTCATTTTCAAAAATGAAGAAATATTCTGATTGGATCAAAGACTGTGAGCTGTTGTTTTCTGTAATATGCATATAGGTAAAAATGATTTCTTTTTATAGTGTTACATTTATGGATGTACAATTCTGAATAAGAAAAATTAAGTTGATTAAAGTTAAGTCAATTAAGAAAAAAAATCTAATTATTAAAAAATAAAACAATTTGCAAAATTAGTAAATGTGTGATATCATCCATTGGTTGCTACAGATTAACAGCATGGGCAAAATGTTTTGCCTCTTCTGAAAAAGATAAAAATTGATGATAACAAATAATATCAGTTCAGCTTGTATTAGAAATAAAATACTGATTTGCACGTACCATAGATGGTGGTAAGTGGTGGTAAGCCTTTACACTGTACACTGTAAATACAACTTTATGTTACTAGATAGCTGTGGCTTTAAATGTTAAGTGATTTTTTTTGGGGGGAGGGGTTGTTCTAGCACTATCCCATACTAGGGATGTACTTTGTAGAACCCAGTTTTGAATCGAATCCGGCGGTTTCGAAGTCCCGACGAAACTTTTGGAACTACCGGATTTTTCAAAACTCGAATTTTCCGATTTCTATCGAAAATTCGATAATTATCGAAATGGAAAGTAGATAATCATCGAAATCGAAAGTAGATGATTATCGAAATCGAAAGTAGATGATTTCGGTAACCCTCGAATGTATGTGCCGATTTTGCCAACCCTCGAATGTACAAGCTGATTTCGGTAACCCTCGAATTTGTGATATCGGTAACCCTCGAAAGTAATGTTCGATTTTGGTAAGCCTCGAAAATAGTCCACGAAAGTTTGAAAACAGCCCGATTGTGAGGAAAGATAGATTTTAAATGAATTTTACTTATATTTACAGGTTCCCCAGACCATTCCCCAGGTCCCTGTGTTATTTACAGTAACCTACTATTACTATTTCACCCTTCAAATTGATAGAAACTTTCGAATTTTTTTCTCCCATAGACTTCTATGGGTCCGTTTTCGAATCTTCGAATTTTCAAATTTAACTGTAAATTCGAAAATTCGAAAATTCGAAAACGGGACGAACTCATCAGTTTCGAACATCTCTATCCCATACCCTACCTTTACTCCTTGAAAGTTTCTGTCTCCCTCCTCCTGTATCCTCCCGTTCTTTGTACAAAAACTGTGTCTGGTTGCAGAGTGCACACGTGAAGTCAGCGTACATGTGACATGCGTGCGCGCTTACGGAACGTGCATGCAATACAGGAGGATCCTGTATCGCATGCGATAATGACCAATAGCAATCCTTTATAAAGTTCAAAAATACCATTAGTATTATTTTTGACCCCAGTATTACTTTTTGATAAGCCAAATATCAGCTTTTTTCCCCTCACTGGTTCATACCACAAGCAAAAACAATAACAGTACTAGCAGTATTTATTTTGACCATTATTCCCAATTTTATGAATACTACCCTATATAGAAATGCTGCACACATGCATGGCCTAAAAACAGAAAGGGTGCACATGGAAACAGCTTTACTTGGTGCTACTATAATAATAAAGTAAAAGAGTAATAGAATATAAATAGGTGGACATTTTCATTTAACTAATTCTCCTTCATAGGCACTTTCCCCTAAAATAGTTAAGACACACAAGGTGCAACAAGCTCAATCCTGTGCCCAACAAGGCAAAAATTATCCAATATCTTATATTAATAATTAGGCTCACAACAAAAATAAAATAACTTTTAAAAAAAGCATTTATTTTACTGTTTACAATATTTTGGGTGTTCTCAGTTGTTCATCCTTTTCAAAGGGGTTATTTGTAATAAACAGTACTCAAAATGGATATTTATTACTTTTTTGCCTTGTTCTGTTGTTTAAAAACTGATATGCAGAGCACAGTTTTTAGCTTTACACTTAAAGAATTCGCATCTCCCTTTTAGGATAAAAAAACATGTGTGCAATAATAATTAACAGTTTACTTTGCAGCTTTGACCACTGATAATTCAGACAGTTAGAGGTCTTTATGAACTGTCCATTTGTCCATCCTGTATTCACAATACTTTTTTGAATTTACAGCAGTTTATTTGGTTTACCAATAGGTTCATAAATATACTAAACTATGGAATAGTCATCCTTGCAAAATTGCCTTCATCATTTATAATAGTTGGTTCCTTCTGTTGTTACTACTGACATCCTTTGAGCAATCTGACTGCTGTTTCAGGGGTACTGCCTCTTGAGCCATGTGATACACATGGTCTTGTATTATTCTTCATAACCATTTAAATGGATTAAAGGTCCCCAGGGTAGCCCCTTGTGTAACAGAATAGCCCCCAACACCACAAGCATTCCTTTGGGTGACTCTTAAATGGTCCAGTTCACATCTAAAAGCTTGTAAAAAAAGCTTTTTTCGGGGGTGGGGGTTACCCAGTCCAAGTTTGACTATCAACCAAATGTCAGGTGAGCAGAAACATTGCCATGAACCAAACATGGTGGCAAAAACCTCTACACAATTATACTAGTTGTAAAGTTTTAATATTCAGGCATCATCGTGAACATGAATTGGGTTTTTTAACCTTTTTAGGCAAAAATGTAACTGTTATAGGCATATGCTCATTATTTATTTTTTTTTTACCAGAGATACAGCCATTGGCTCAGACAACCACAGTAGACAATGCTGGGGGGCCCAATGATTTTAAGTTGTGCCACTGGACAATCCAAATACAGTCTAAGCTTCATTGTTCTCTATGCCATTAAATGGCTACAGAATAAATGTTTAGATATTATTCATCTAAAAAACTTTTCATTCCAAATAAAATGTTACAAATATAATATAAAATAATAAAATTTTTCGAGTTTAGCAGTATTGAGGAAAATATGTTTTAAAGGGACTGTCCACCCCTCTCTACAAAAATCTATATATTGGAGAATACCCCCCAAAAGCTGGACATTGTTATATTGAAAATCTTTAAATCAGCTCCCAACCAGAGATATTATACTTACAAGCTCCTCTATCCACCGCTGCTTTCGGTGTCCTCACTCTGTCTCCACTGTGGCTGCTGTGCTCTTTTTGTGTTCTTGAGCAGCCGCAGTGGAGACTGCTCCGGGAATGGCAGTCAGTGATTGGGCGTGATATCACTGTCACAGCCGACACTGACTGCCTTACCCGGAAGTGCAGAGCCACAGTGGAGGATCTAGGAGGAGTATGTAAGTATTATATTTCTAGTTGGGAGCTGATTTAACGATTTTCTATAAAACGCTGCCCAGCTTTTGGGGGGTATTCTAAAATATATAGATTTTTGTAGAGAGGGGTGGACATTCCCTTTAATTAATTTAAAAGGGGAAAATAATACTATATATTGCTATATCAATATGTATCAGTTAATATCAGTATTAACAATTTAAAAATTTTGGAAACAATATAATTTGTGTATTGCTTTAGTGATGACAAAAGAAAATATATTAACACACCTGAATGTTATTTGTCACAGATATCTTTTAACCTATATAAATCCATTAGTGGGACTGCATACCTTGACATTTTTAGAGGAAAGAGAATTAAAGTTCTTGTAAAAAGCAATATATATGTATTTTATTTCTTATACTGTATATAAGACTTTCCATGTCAGTAATATTAATGAACATAGACATTTTTTTAATAAATGGTACATAACAATCTGCAATCTCCTTCAGTCTTTTTTTTTGCTCCTGTGCCTAGGAAGTTTTTGGAACTCAGCTTCTTTCAATACAGTATCATCATACCTCCACTTTCCTACTCTTCATGGAGAAATCAGTGCAGATGTGTCCTTTTTCTTCAAGACAACATCACACTCTGGATTATTTCTTGAAAATTTGGGCATTAAGGATTTTATTCGAATAGAACTGCAGTGTAAGATGATTTTCATTTTCTTTATGATCATTATTAATGTTGATACTTATATGCATGCAGTGGGTTAGTGGTTAGTACTGATTACTTGCAGCGATAATGCATTGTTTGACCCATTCATACACTTTTTTTGACCCATTCATACACTTTTTTTGACCCATTCATACACTTTTTTTGACCCATTCTACACTTTTTTTCAAACCATACATTTTGAATTACTGTTTCCAAACTAAACTAGCCTGGTGCTATTTTTCTTATTGTTATAAATAAAGACCCAAGAAATATTGATTTGTTATTTTCATCTTTATTAGCATCAATTATTGCAGCTAGAATAATTGATGCTAATAAAGATGAAAATAACAAATCAATATTTGATTGTTATCAAGAATCTTTAAATTAACTATTTAAAAGCTTTTTAAGTAGCTATTTCATCCTGAAAATCTGGGAAATTAAGGATTTCCAATTCAGTACAGTACAGGAATCTAAATGTTTTTTTTAATAAAAAAAGCCAATAGAAATGCGTACAACATTACATAGATTTTACATTTTTTGTCATTTGGAACCATCTGGAAATCAAATAGTTTAACTTTTCTAAACCAAAAGGTACATAAGCACCAAACCAAAGAAATAAAAAATAACAAATTGCATATTTAAATTTACAAATAACCTCCAAAACATGAACATCTATTAATTAGAAACAGCAAAGAGAAGTAAATTGATCTTCTGCATCTTGTTTTTGTATGATTCATGGCACTTTGCGCAGTGTATATTGATCTAGGATTTTATTATATCTAACTCACAGTACATATGCAATGATTCAGACAATAGTGGTACACAGAATGTATAGATTTCATTTAATTTGCTTATCTCTGATGGAACATATTTTAAGGTGATCAAGGAACCTATGAATTGGATGTCGAAGCAAATAAACAACCTTTATAAGATTAATGGACATAGAGAATTGTGTCTCTCTCTTACTTTTAAATTAAAAAATATTCGTAATTCTAAGGGGACAAAATACAGTATTTCAATATGTTTATAATTAGTAATGATTGCATTATATACATTCTGTACATAAATTTAAAAAAAATCTAAATGTAAATGGCTAGTAACATCAAAACATGACAATTGCAAATATATTATAATATATAATTATTTATATGAAGGCTGTCCTTCTGGAAATTCATTATTGATTCGAGAAAACATTGAAGTATGAAAATGTATAGTCCACCAAATTTTATTTAGTATTCAGATCTTTTATTTTATGATAAAGCTCCACCCTTAAAGGGCATGTCCACCCTTAAAACAAAAAAATATGGTGTCTACTAGCACAAAAGCTCTTTTTACCAGTGTATTACATGCATTTGTAACCAGATATTTAATAATAGGTTCTCTTCCATTCTGGGTAAGGGATATGCCTCCTCCCTCTGTTTGATGAACTTTTTATAAGCTTAAGCATGAGCAGAGGAGGCAACAGGGGAAAAAGCAGTCAATCATTGGCTATGATGTCAAAAGTCCCAGTCTTAAATGACTGCATGGAGGGAGGGGCCAGAATGAGGACAATAATTATCAACTGGTTAGTAATTCAGTAATGTAAAATATTACCCTGCTAGAATGGAGCCAATAATGATCATTAAACATCTGGTAATATCTTGTAAATAATAATTAGCTGAATATATCAGTTGGGGTTGGGGGCAGGTAACAGACATGTGACCAGGACTTGCCTTTTAACATAATAAAATTCATTATAGAACTATGACTTAAAAATATTAAATATCTACAAGTTGTAATGGTAGAAACTGTATAAGTAAAAGTATACTAGCTGATGGAATGTTTACAGGTAGCTTTGATAGATATATCTGTTATATTCAATTAGATCAACTGGACTTGAAGTTTATCTTGAAGTTTAACACTTGGCTGTGATATGCTAATTGGGATTTTCCAGGGTACATAATTGCCACAGATTCTTGTACAAGTCATTCTGAATTGAGAAAGCCAGTCGGATGACTAGCGAAACGTCTTCAAGAACTAAACTTCAAGTCCAGTTGATCTAATTGAAAACAACAGATATACCATGACCTGGATGAATGAGAACCTTCACAAGCTTTGATAGATATGTTTGATAAATCATTTTATCTTTTATCCCATAAAAACCATGTAAAAAGTAAAAAGAATACCTACAGTATATGCATTGAAATTTCCTTACTTTGTTGACATCAACCAAATGCATTCTTCATGTCATAAACCGAAAAGGTCTATGTAAACTGTCAGAATATATTGATTTAATATGAGATTTAATATACTATGCATAATACTATTTAATATACTATAAACAGGACACTTATACTGAAATATTTTGACCAAACTCAGTAATTTTAAAGCAACATTTGCTAGATTAAGGCTTTGATGCAGGGAAAATGTGAAACCAAAAAGTGAATGTAAACACAGAAATTAGGAATGATACAGAATACTATTGCAGTAATAATCCACATAGGCTTACTAATACAGTAACTAATGCTAGACCTCCCTTGAGTGTTTTTAAACAAATTTAGTAAATAAATAATATAAAATATTTCCAAAACTGTTCATATTTTAAAGAATTTTGATTTTTTTTTTTTTTTTATTGGTTCATATTTCCTGTCATATACAATATGGTCACCTGCTGAATAGTCAAAAAAGCTAAATGTATATGAAGACCAAACAATTGCACTAGAAGGCCAGTATGGCTCTGCGTGCTGGTGGTAAAATTGAACATCCAAAAAATTGGCTCTAAGATTGCTTAAATTGTTATGTCATAAGTATTGCAAGTAATTTTTTCGATAAAAATGGTATAATGTGAAATATATAATTCTGTTTGCAGCTCCTACAGAAGTAATGTTTTCATTTGATGTGGGAAATGGTCCTGTTGAGATTACAGTACAATCACCCACTAATTTAAATGACAATCAGTGGCACTTTGTTAAGGCAGAGAGAAACATAAAAGAGGCAAATCTTCAAGTGGATCAGCTTCCCCAAAAAACTCATATATCTTCTTCTGATGGTCATATACGTTTACAACTTAACAGCCAGCTTTATATAGGTAAGTAAAAGTGTATATATTCTACACAAGAATAAAACAAACATTAATTTAATATTAATCTTTAACTGTGTTTATTTATTTTTACCATGTCCATTTAAAGCCAACTAACAGGAACATATTATATTGTTCCCTGGTGTAATATCGGGTTAGCATGAGTTTTACAGTCATTTATTGGAACTGTGTCATCTCTAAATCTTTTTGGAAATATTACAGCATACCTAATTCAATACACCTTAAATGGCATGTCCACCCATAAAACAAAAAACTAGTGACAGGCCTGTCATCTGCCTGCAACCCCAACCTCCCCAGGTTATAGTATGTATTTGTTATCTGCCTCCTCACTCTGCTCATGGAGCTTATATAAGCTTGATCATGTGCAGAGGGGCAAACAGGTAAAACAGCAGTCAATCATTTGCTGTAATGTCGATTGTCACAGCCTTGGAGGGAGGGGCCAACTTACTCTGCCTGAATGAGGACAACAATTATCCTTAAATATCTGGCTAGTAATGCAGGTAATAAAGTGCAAAATATATAAGTTGGGGGCAGGTAACCGACAATTGACCAGTTTTTTGTTTTTAGGGTTGACATGCCCTTTAAGTTTTGCACTTTTTCGGATCATAATACTTAATGTGTATCAAATAGGGTTAAAAAGTTGTGCTCATTAGAGATGTCCGAACTTCGCAAAATCCGGTCTGCTCAGGGATCTGCGAATTTTTGGGAAAATTCGAAAATCCGCGGGCAGACCCGTTAAAATGAAAAATATTCTCAAAATTACGAGAACACGTAATCCTCGTAATTTCGAAAATTTTCGAAAATATGAGAAATCCGCGGTTCAGAAGGCGGAAAATCCAGAAAAATCTGCCGTTCGCGAACGGGATAAATCCGCGGTGGATCCGGGTTCGGATCCGCGAACCGGCCATCCCTAGTGCTCATTACCTAAATGTTAAAGGGCATCTATAGTGGGAAAATGAACTTTTTTTTCTTTCTTTCCATGTGTTCTATAATTCCCCACAACCCCCAGTGTCTTCACTTTTTTAGATTCCCTCACTGTTCTGAGACACACCAGTTAGAAGAATACGTGCTTGTATTCCTCTACTCCTACTTGGACTGTCAATCAAATCCCTGTGACGTGATCCCCCCTCCCTGCTCTGTAATAAACATAGAGATAACAGCATTAGCAGGGGGAGAGAGGTAGCTTTGATGTTAGATATAAGGCTGCACTTGACCCCCCTTCTTAATAGCTTTCACTGATTAATGATGGGTCACAAAGTGAGAGATCGTAAACTGTACTGATCTCCTTCTTCCGTGTCTCCAGGACAACTTGCTTTCTATTGGCCACTGTGCGTGGGTGTGTTTTTCAGGATGTTGAACTTTTAACTCCTACTGCACATGAGAAGCTTGTCGGTTAGCCGGAGGTGAGACATGTAGGAGGTAACAGAGGGGAGGGGGAAGGGGGGAGTGCTGCACACAGATCTGACACCATGGTTAAACAGAGTCAGTGACAGATATAGGATTAATGCAGCACAGAGTACATGAATTTAACTTTGCAAAGGGGCAATGTGTTTTTTTCACTATAGATGCCCTTTAAAACTTGCAATTTGCTCGTACAATAGGAGATGATGGGGGAGATTCAATATAGGCCATTTCCGTCTAAAACCCACGTTAACCCGAAAAAAAATCAGGTTAACGCGGGTTTTAGACGGCTTTTAGAGCACAGCGCCTTTTCCGAATGTTTTTGGAAACGATCTGTGCTAACGATCCAAAACCTGTAGCATTAAGTTTTGCGTTACTTCGTAGCGCGAAACCTAACGCTACGGCTTTTGGTGTGAAAAAGTGTGAAAATACACAATTAAAAGATTTGGGAGGTAGGAATTACCAATCTTACCTTCCTGCCCCAGGTAGTTTTCATCTTAACTGTTTGTTTTTAAACTTTATACACACTATAATTCTGTGACTGATTAATAATCTTGTGGAGCTTGTGACCGATTAAGCCTGAAAATATATGAAATCCACATATTACAAGGCTATGTAGCAGTTAATTTAAGGGTAACTGTGGTGCAAAATTATTTTGTCTGAATATGTTCCCAAGGGTACCCCCTCTGGCATACTATTGGCCACACTATCTTAGATTGTAAGCTCTTCGGGGCAGGAAACTCATTCCTAATGTGTCGAGATTTGTTGCACTTATATCCATTTATACATCATTTATATATATGCTTTCTTAACTGATGTATGAAATTGTTTTTAATTAAATTTTTATCTATCTGTATAATGGCTTGCACTCATCCTCTTGTTTGTATACTCTGTATTTTATAATGTACAGCACTGCGTACCCAAGTGGCGCTTTATAAATAGAATTATACATACATACATACATACATCTTAAACCCCCTTGAATTCTTATCCATTTGCTCCTCCATTTCTCACTTACTGAGAGCAGCCATGTTTGTTATTGGCACTTCTTGTGCCCATACCAGGATCCCTTTCTTCTAGTGAAGTTATCTGGGAGGTGAGGCACACTCCTGTGTAATCAGTAGTACCCTGTTACCCTATGAAAATACCCTGCTAAATTACAGGGCTGAAATAGTATTGGTGTAGCCTTGAGTCTCCCTGTGTCAAACTCACTGTGCTCTGCTTTCCCTGAAAGTTTCTCCCCTCCTTCCCTTTTTGCTTTAATTCACAGAGATTGTTACAAATGTCTCCATTCCCTGCTCTCCTCCTGTAAAGTCTGTCCCTGCTGTATGCAGCTCTCCCCCTTTCCCCACCTCTGTTTGCTTTGATCCACATTGTGTTCGGCTACTTGATGGATAAATGAAGATAGAAGCAGTAGCTCGAGCCAGATACACGAAACATGCATGGACTCTGCAAGTACTATGCAAACTTGTTCAATGAACACACAGAAACATCACAACGACTAGTGGATAATGAACGCTAGTCGTTGGGATGTTTCTGTGTGTTCATTAAACAAGTTTGCATAGTACCTGCAGCGTCCACGCTTGTTTCATGTATCCGGCTCGAGCTACTGCTTCTATCTTCATTTATCCGTTTAGGAACCTGAGGCGAAGGGTTCGGGGCACACTTGCACCCGGACCACCTTAGGGATACGGTGAGTTCCTTTTGCTTTGATATATTCGCATACGAACACAGAATGTATCCATGAAGCTGCATAATTGTCCGATTGGACATTTATCCGAACAGCCCAAACAAAGTTTGTGTACAGCGAAGTGTCCGGGGCTCAAGCACCCGGTCCATTGAAAACATTAAGTAAGCACTTGTGTTAGTTATTGAAGCACTAACATATTTATCACAATCTTGGCACTAATTTAGCATATATTTGGCTACTTGATCACTGCCTGTAAACCGATCTTACATAGAACTACTATGGACACTGAGCTGATCGGGTTAAAGCAGTGATCAGTGATCGGCTGTGAACTAAGGAGCCAAACACTACATGTATCAAAGAAAACAGAGGAGGAGGAGGGGGGAGAGCTGCCTACATCAGAGAGAGAGACTTGCAGGGACACACAAGTGCAGAGTAACACAGCATTGGGCAAAAAACAAGGACTGACCTGTCTAATGATAGGAATGGAGGGACTTCCGCTTTCAGTGTAATTTGTGGTGGTGCTCGCTGATGTCAAGAGGGAGGAGGAGCCTCCCTGATGGCCTTTCAAATTAACTTGTTTTCACACCACAGTTCCCCTTTAATGACATTATGTAAGGTTTCATTGAAGTTATTGCAACCTGCAAACAGTGTTAAAATCTACTTTAAAAAATTAATAATGAATGGAAATAAAAACTTTGAAGTTTGGAGAAAGACATAAGGTGAGTGAAAAAAGGGTGTATTTGTCCTTTAACAAATATCTGTCCTATACGAACTCTCATATTTGTAGGGCTTAAAGTAATACTCATTAGAACTACACAAAAGTGAAAAGTATAGTAGGAACTTAGGAATATTCTACCTTGGGTTATTCAAAAGAAAGTTGTAAAATTCACTTTAATTTAATAAAAATAGGAGCTATGAAGAATGTAAATAGAGATTTGGCTTCCCTTATTTTTTGCTGTAACATGAACTAGTCAAAACTTTGTTTATGATATACAAAGCTACAGTAATACACATTCTAAAATTTCCTCGTGGCTGAGCTTGAAATAATTTCCATTTAGTTCAACCTTAACTAAACATGTTTTCAGAAAATCAAATTTAATATTGTAGATTTGATTATAACTAAACTTAAAAGGCATGTCCAGCCTAAACATCCCCCCCAAAGTCCCCCTCCCCAGTTTCGCATAATTCATAATTGCCAAAAATGCCCCTGAAGGGACTTACCTGACCTGGTCCCTCGCTGCTCCTCCTCTGCTCTGTGACACTTCTTCCTGGTCATGGCTGTCAATCAAGTCAAGACATGACGTCACACCCCAATTACCTGACTGCCGTGACCAGGAAGCGGCTCACTGCTCCTGTTCTTCCTCAAAACGAGCACTCAACAGGAGCAGGGGCAGCACCCAGGCAGTGAGGGTCCAGGTCAGGAAGGTCCCTTCAGGAGCATCGTTGACAATTATCCATGATGTGAAACTAGCCGGGTGGCTTTACATTACTATATAAAGTTTTAAGGCTGGACATGCCCTTTAAACTATTTTTTAGCAGAATGCCTGTTAGCTTGATCAAATGAAAATTACATTTCAAATAACTAGATCTAAAACTAAACTTATGTATTTTTTATGCAAATATTTAACATTTGAATTTTGTTTAAGTTTGAATTTTTTGAATTCAGGAACCAGATAAAAATAATAGTTTTTGAAAATGTTAGATCTTTAGTATGCAAAATCTATTTAAAAAGTTACTCTGAATTCAAAGTGATTATTAACCTAGACTTAATGGAATCAATTTATCATGGGAGTTTAACTGACCTTGAATGCTTTCTTTTTTTTGTTTTTTTGACTCACTCTATTTATCATGAAGAAGGAATTGATTTATTGGAATTATATTCATTAGAAGACAGTGACAGTTAAATTAAATGACACTTTCCTTTTTATTGGATGCAGTAGCCTGTATAGTACAAATAATATATGCAAAAAAAACCTAATAATATATTGTTCTATTTAAAGTGCTATTGAATTCTGTAGCAGTAAAGAGGAGCTGTAGTTTCAGACCCATTTCAGGTAGGCATACATTTAGCTTTAGCCCCTAATCCTGTATTAAAGGACAATTCCTCACCCCTGGGTTCCCAATAGTTTGGAATCTACACTTTTTAGCTTAGTAAACTGCTTATATTCAGTGCTGCACATTATAAATAAAATATGCAATATATATATATATATATATATATATATATATATATATATATTAATCCTGGCCTTGTCTTCATATCAGCTAAAAGTTTAGGATTATTGAAAACTTTCTTTTCAGATTTTGGGTTTCAGGCTCCAGCAAAGCATTGTGGGTATCGATGGTCCTTAAATGCGCTCTCCTTACCTTTCCAGGTTCCTGCAATGCAGTAATTACTTTCTGACAGCTGTTGCATTATGGGAACCTAGAAGGTAATGTGTGCCGACATAACTCCTCCCTTTACATATCGTTAGTTTACATGATATAAAGTAGGGCAAAATGTTTACTTGCATCAGGTGCCTGACACTGTTAAGAAAAAAGTAAAGCTAACCTGCTATTATATCAGATAGTGTTTTACTCTTATTTTGGTAAAACCGACCATTACTTCATCTCCTCCTCCTCTAGTCTTCTAGCAGTTAACTTTTGTTGTTTTTTTACTGAGTGTACGGAATGTTTTCCTCTGATATGGATTAATGGTGCATACTGCTTCCTCCCTATTTTAAATCACAGTTCACTGACTTATTTTCTTAGATAATTAGTTACTTTCACATATATTTCTATGAATGCATTTAACAAAAGAGAATATTAATGAACACAACAATGATAAAAATAATACGCCCTATAATCTTTTACTAGAACCTATTGATAGTGACCAAACAAAGGCACAGTAATGCAAAAAAACATAGTATAAAATAGATACTTATGTATCCTTGCAATACTCTTATATACTTCTATATACAGAAAAAGAAACAATATTTTTACACATTTTTTACAGCTGCAAATATATAGCTGGACTTTACATCAGAGGGGGCAACTCGATAAATAAACATAGTAACATAGTAATTGAGGTTGAATAAAGACATACGTCCATCAAGTCCAACCTATTCACTTTTTTTAAAATTTTTTTTTTTTTTTTTTGAGGAAGGCAAAAAAAAAAAGGGGAAAAGAAAAGGGGGGGGGGGAATTCCTTCCTGACTCCAAACGGCAATCGGAAAGTATCCCTGGATCAACCAGATCTACAGTATATGTTTTAATACCAGTAATTCTCAATATTTTTAAGTTTTAGAAACTTGTCCAGGCCATCTTTAAAGCTATTCAATGAAATTGCCATTACCACATCTGGTGAAAGACAGTTCCACAGTTTAACAGCTCTCACGGTAAAGAAACCTTTCCTAACCTTAAGATGAAACTTCCTTTCCTTCAACCTTAAAGGATGTCCATGAGTCCTCTGATATGTAAACAGCCCTAACTTGTCTAATCTGCCTGCATATTTAAACCCCTCTATTCCCCTTATTAATTTAGTTGCCCTTCTCTGAACTGCTTCCATTTCCAAGATGTCCCTTTTGTATATGGGATTCCAAAACTGCACCGCATGTTCTAAATGAGGCCTTACCAGTGCCTTGTATAAAGGGAAAATAATATCTTTCTCTCTTGAATCTATTCCTTTCTTTATACAAGACAATATCTTGCTAGCTCTAGCCATGGCTGTCTGGCATTGTTTGCTATAGCTAAGTCTGTTATCTACCAGAACCCCCAAATCTTTTTCCATTACAGATTCACTTAACACAGAGTTATTTATGGTGTAGGTGGCACAGGTATTATTAAATCCCAAATGCATCACCTTACATTTATCAACATTGAATTCTGCTGCCCATTTTGATAATCTATCTAGGTTTGCTTGCAGCACTTGCACATCATTTAACGTTTCCAAAGCTCTGCATAGTTTAGTGTCATCAGTACACACTGAGACCTCTCAGTGTGTACTGCTCTCAGTGCCCCTTCTAAGTTATTTATAAACAGATTAAACAGAAGCGGCCCCAGTACAAAACCTTGAGGCACTCCGCTTAGAACTTTAGCCCACATAGATGTAGCTCCATTTACCACCACTCTCTGTTTGCGACCCAATAACCAATTTTCTATCCATGAACAAATGTTTTCTTCTAAGCCAACAGTCCTCAGTTTATACATTAGTCGCCTATGTGGTACAGTATCAACAGCTTTCGCAAAATCCAAGTATACCACAACCACTGCTGTGTCTGAATCTAAATTCTTACTCATTCCTCATAAAAACCAAGTTAATTTGTCTGGCATAAAAAGCCATGCTGACTACTTCTAATACGATCAGTTCTGGAGACAAAGTCAAGGATATGATCCCGTAACAATGTTTCCAGCACCTTCCCTACCACTGATGTTAGGCTTACAGGTTTATAGCTACCAGGCTGTGAATGACTACCTTTTTTGAATATTGGTATTACATTGGCTTTTTTTCCAATCAGCAGCACATCCCCAGACCAAAGCAAATCTAAAGATGAGAAACGTGGTCTAGATAGACATGAACTAAGCTCTTTTAAAATCTGGGGTGCAATCCATCTGGTCCTGGGGCTTTATTGATATTTACTTTGTCTAATTGTTTCTGTACCATATCTTCAGCCAATCTTCTTCGTCAGCCAATGTGAATACTCCTCATTTCTCCCCTGCATATTTGTACAATTCCTGCTGTAAGGACTAGGATTTTCCTTAGTGAAAACCGATGTAAAAAAATGGTTTAGCAGATTAGCCTTTTTGGCATCCTCTACAACCATCTCAGCCCCATTGCTTAATGATCCCACATTCTCAGTCCTCATCTTTTTACCATTTATATATTTAAAAAACATTTTGGGGTTGGACTTGCTTTGTTCGGCAATCCGTATTTCACTTTCTAATTTAGCTAGTTTAATTGCTTTCTTGCACTCTTTATTACAGCTTAAACATTATTTTAAGATGTGCATTTTCTTCCTGCTATTGTTCCTAGTAGTTGAAATAGATTACCCCCTTAAACAAAAATATAAAATTGCTTGTGCTTGATTAAAAAGGTAAATTAAAGAAAAAAATATTTTCAAAATGTTCAAATGTTTTCAAAAAAGTTAAGCTGGAAGGGACAGGTCATTAATACCAATTTTCTGCAAAAAGGTTAATTAAAATTGGTATCTTTTCACATACAGGTGGAACAGCTTCAAGACAGAGAGGATTTTTAGGATGCCTTCGATCATTAAAGTTAAATGGCATTGCTCTTGACCTGGAAGAAAGGGCAAAAATGACTCCAGGAATTAAACCAGGATGCCCCGGACACTGCAGTAGTTATGGCAACCTATGTCAAAATGGAGGGAAATGTAAAGAAAAACACAATGGATTTTCCTGTGATTGTAATTCCTCTGCATATGGTGGACCGTTTTGCAAGAAAGGTAAAAACATGCACACTTATGGACTGTAGCTGCACTACAAGCATTCAAAAATCAAGCATTCAAATTCAGCAGATCATCATTAGAGATGAAGGAAAACCACAAAACATAGGGGGCATATTTATAAACGAACGGTAATTTTTCGCAGTCGAGTTTTCCCGCCATTTTAGCTAAAATCGTTAATAACGCGATTTACCAATGCGTGAAACCAGGGCGCGAAAAGTTATAGCCTTGTTAACTTCGCATCAGTTACCACTCACTTCTATTTATAAAGCATCGGTAACTGAAGCGGCGCATTAATCTCGGCTGTTTCACTTCCCAGGGGGTTGGGAGGGGATGCCAGGAAAGGATCACCGCGGGTGGCCGCATTCCTCAGAGGGGCACAGTGAGGTGTTACCACCCTGCCCTCGCCCCCCACAGCGGATGCGACCACCCGCCACAACCCCTTCCCAGCAGCCCCTCCCAGCCCCCCGCCACATTCTCAAACCGGGACCCCCCTCCCCCGCCAGTATAAGGGCCCTTGGGCGGCACTTACAAGGGCCTTTGGTGGGGGTCCCGCAGCTCGAACTGGGACCCCCAGTGAGCATCTCTTAAGAGCCCTTTGGCGGCGGCTTTTTTCTTTCTTCCTTCCGGCGACACCATCTCCGCTGAGGCCGCCGATCCCTGAGAGGTACCCCTGCGACCACCAGGGGTACCCCGGCGGGTGCCGGCGGCCTCAACATGGCCGATGTTGTTGCCGGCGTCTTGATCCATTGTGATGCCAGGCAGCCTCAGCGGAGCCAATGTTGCTAGCCGCTTCTTTCTTTAGCCATCAACTGCGATGGCATCTGAGGTCCGCGGCAGAGTGCACCTCTTTATATAGGTTTGCAGAAAACCCTAATCCGTTTCTCATTGGTCAATTTTTTAATGCATGGTTTACATATTTTACATTAACCAATCAGATTTCCTAAAATTTCCCTCCCCCTGCTCCGGGATTTGGGCAGTATTGTAAGTGCACTATCGATGCGATGATAGTTCAAATTACCGCGGCACATCACAGTCGCAAAACATTTCGCCGCGATGCTGCTCGCCATTATAAATATCACGATAGCGGTATTTTTCCCATAATTTTACGGTGTCATTATCACTGTTTATAAATATGGCCCATAGAGTTTACACGGCAAGCGTGATACTAGAAAGAAAGGAACACAGCAGCGCGTGTCTGAGCAAAGGGATGCCCTCAAGCCATTTGTACATTTATTTGTACATATATGTGCATGAAGATGAGTCTGTATTCCTTGCACATCAGCTTAAGCAACATAAATGGTTATTTGCTGTAAGAGCCGTAATGTTGTGGAATGCTCTTCCAGAAAAGGTTGTGTCCGCTAAATCTGTGAAGACATTCAAAGGATGCTTGGATGTTTTCTTTGAAACGCAGAATATCCAGGGTATGCGGGGGCTGTGCTTTTTTTCTTTTGCACAGAAAGTAACTTTTTATTAAAGTCATGATGACAATTCAAGATGCTAAATTGTTGACTTATTTTCCCCTAAATGTTGTGTCAGTTTTCCTTTATAATGGCCTTTTTTAAAGCTACCCACAAATAGCTTTTTTCTTATATGGTTTTAAAGTAATGTAAAAATCCTTTTATTTCTTTTTTTTTTTACAGAAATGTCAGCATATTTTGGTGCAAGATCTTCATTGACCTTTAATTTCTATGAGAATTCCACCGGTTTCAAAAATACAAGTGTGCATCCTTCTGTTCTTTATACCGAGACAAATAATAGAGAAAGTATTGCATTTAGCTTCCGGACTACGCAGTCGCCTAGTTTATTACTTTTTGTGAGTTCTTTCAACAAGCAATATATTTCCATCATTATCTCAAAAAATGGTAAGTTTTGTTGTTTAATTTCTGTTCAAGATCATTTTATATGACAATAACATAAAACTTGACATCTTAAAATGAAAAACAAAAATTGATGTCAAAAGTGTTAGTTCTGGGCTCTTCCCAGATGTGAAGTTTAGTGTCTTAAGAGTCCTACAATGTATGGGTAATTACAGCAGGGTCAGCAGTTTTTGGTTGTGTATGTATTTATGTATAATTTTATTTATAAAGCTCACATAAAGCATATAAACAAGGGGACAACTGCCACCAAATAAACAGATAAATTAAAATTACATAAATACATTTTCATACATAGGTCAGCAATACATACCATTTATAAATTATGACTAGTTAGATATATACGGGGAGATCCAATAACTGAGCGTCGCGTTACTTACCTTAGCCCGATCCCGCGATACAATAACTGACATAAATGAGATTACGTCAGTTATTGCATCGCAGGATCGGGCTAAGGTAAGGAGCACGAACTTAATGCTCCACAGCCTTTACCGTTAAGTTTCACGCTACGAGGTAGCGCAAACCTTAACGGCAGAGGTTTTGGATCGTTAGCTCAGCGCCGTTTCCAAAAACATTTTTTTGGGTTAACGTGGGTTTTAGATGAAAAAGGGCTATATTGGATCTCCCCCTAAGTGCTTTATAGAGTTAAGTGCAGTATGCCTTGACACATACGGATTGGAATCCCTGCCCCGAAGCGCTTACAATCTTAGTTGGAGGGACAACATACAGATACAAGTGGGGGAAGGGATAAAAAGTGCTTGTGGTGGCTAACAATCATTTATTGTGCTGGTGCTCAATAAAGGATAAAAGTTTAGAAGTTTAAAAGTATTAATGGATGTCAACTGGCGAAGTAAGAGAGGGAGAACTTCCTACTTCCAACTTCCAGGTAGGGAGCAGCAAGAGAGAATCGTTGAAGACAGGAGGAGGCAAAGATATATATTTGTGATCCTAAATAACCTTTTTTTTGTTTTTCAAATCAGTGATGCTCAAAAGCTACAGTAGTTTATTAAAGGGTATCTCCACTGGTATAATCAACATTTTAATTTTCAGTTTTATTGAAGAACGGAAGGTGCAGGAGCCAGGAGAGAAGATAAGGAATTTACCCGATCGATCGCTCCTCCACCGTGTCCTCTGACAAGTCCCGACTGACATGCACATGCGCATAGAATACAGAGTTCATTGGGACCTGTCAGAAATCGTAGCGGAGGAGCAATCGATCGAGTAAGTTCCTTACTTTCTCTCCTGACTCCTGCAGGTTTTATTGAAATTGGAGGTATGACAGCTCCTTTACCTGCCGTTCTTCAATAAAACTGAATACCAAAATTTTGATTATACCAGTGGAGATACCCTTTACAACTTACTATTCTTTTAGTTTGACTGGAGAAGTATATCAGTGGCCTTGTGTGTCCTTGTGTGACACTCCTGAACACTGCCCCTGCCCACTGGGGATAAAAAGTAGCTGCAATCGAGATGCAAATTTACAAATATCTAATCTGAACATGTTTTTTATAAACAGCATTTAAGCTAAGGCAGGCATACAAAGGTCAATTTCTTTCACCTGTTACATTCAATTTGATCAAATTAACAACAAGAAAAAAAACATCTCTTGTGTGTGACTTCCATTTGGTAGACCACCTGGCAATATCGAGAGGTCTATCGAACGAACTCTAGCCTGTCAGGGGGTGACAGTTTGATAGGTTACGCTCTCTTGCAGACACTGTTCCCTCCAAAACATTAATTTATCAAAAAAAAAAGCTTTTTATGAATACATTTCTAGCAGTCAAAACAAGAAACTTTTGAAAAATTAAAACAGAAAACTAATTTTTGCAAATGAAGGTGAAGGTTTAAATGACATGTGTGGAAAATAGAACATTATCAGGGAGATTCAATAAAAGTTCTTCGGGGAGATTTAATATAGGCGGCCGCGTTACTTACCTTAGCCCAATCCCGCAATACAATACCTGATGTAAACAAGATTACATCAGGTATTTCATCGCAGGATTGGGCTAAGGTAAGACCGTGGGTTTAACGGCTCCCACACACTAGCAAGTAGCGCAAAACCTAACACTTTGGGTTTTGGATCAATAGCATGGCACTATTTCCAAAAACATTTGGAAATGGCGCTGTGCTCTTAAATCCGTCTAAAACCCACGTTAACCCGAAATTTCTTCGGGTTAACATGGGTTTTAGACAGAAAATCCCTATATTGAATCTCCCCCCTTACGTTAAAAATGGAGCTAATTTTGCCCCAACCAATCAGAGCTTATTTAACATTTGAAAGCTAACATCTGATTGGTTGGGGCAAAATTAACACCATTTTTAACAATAAGAACTTTTATTGAATAACCCTGTATATATTTAATATTCTCTTATTTTCATAGCATAATTAACTCCCACACACTAGCGTTAAGTTTTGCGCTACCAAGTAGCGCAAAACGTAACGCTTCGGGTTTTGGATCAATAGCACGGCACTATTTCCAAAAACATTTGGAAATGGCGCTGTGCTCTTAAATCCGTCTAAAACCCACGTTAACCCGAAATTTCTTCGGGTTAACGTGGGTTTTAGACAGAAAAGCCCTATATTGAATCTCCCCCCTTACGTTAAAAATGGAGCTAATTTTGCCCCAACCAATCAGAGCTTATTTAACATTTGAAAGCTAACATCTGATTGGTTGGGGCAAAATTAACACCATTTTTAACAATAAGAACTTTTATTGAATAACCCTGTATATATTTAATATTCTCTTATTTTCATAGCATAATTAACATTAGTTAATGCATGTTACTGTATGTATTGTCTACAAAGTTAAAAAGTGGAGACATACTTTCAGGGAGATTCAATAAGATTCAATAAGCTTGTTTTCCTCATAAAATGAGCATAAAATCCAAACTACCTGAAGCAATACCGGGTAGTATGGGTTTAACACTTGTTTTGCGGGGCTGCACTGCTTCCAGATCTTATTGGAAGTAGCGCAGCTTTTAAGATCCAATTATTGTATCTCCCCATCTTTATTTTTGTTAGGAAGTTTGCAGATCCAGTACAAGTTGCAACGCCATCTAGATCCTGAGATATTCAGTGTCAATGTAAAAAATTTAGCTGATGGACAGCTGCAGAAAGTGAGAATTTTACGAAAAGAAGAGTCACTCTTTGTGGAGGTAAGAGACTGCACACTATTATGGTAAAAGTTAAGCACACAAAAAGTGTAACAGTATATCAAAGTCTTATTTGAGCAACATGTGACCATATGCATATATAGGCAAATATATATGTTTGTATAATACATTTCAATGTTAATGTTAATACAAAATATAAAATCACTAAAAATGTATTGAACACTAAAAAGCATAAACTTATAATGCTTTATATTGTATTTATGGTGAGGCAATATTATTCAATATAAATTAAACTTTAACAGGGAGATTCAAAAAAAGTTCTTATGGTTTAAAATGGTGCTAATTTTGCCCCCAACCAATCAAATCTTATTTAACATTTGAAAGCTAACATTGGTTGGGGCAAAATTAGCACCATTTTAAACCTTAAGAACATTTATTGAATAACCCTGAATGTATACAATAATTAGATTAATGGGTATACTAAAAAAGTGCATACATTAAAAAAGGATGCTAAAAAAAAAAAAGAGGAATCCTCACACCTTAAAATTAAGGCATTAAGGGGAAAATCTTAGGTTTTATTATTAAAATAAATAGAACTGTTTTGTTTGGATCTTGTGATAGCAAACACTCAAATATCTAGAATTGCATTACATTTTAACTAAGTATTTTGCAATGTTTTGCTAGCTCCACTTATAAAAAAAATATGAAAATAAATAAAATGTCCTGTGCAAAATTATCCTATAGCCATTCAGTGCCATCCCTAGCTACTGTAGGCTACTTTCTCATTAATTATTTTGCAAAGACCTGAACCACTAGGCCCCACGGGTTTGCAATAGTTCAGGAGAACTACTTGCCTGAATTTGAGATTTGTGAATTTAGGTAAAGTATTTCTAACAAACTATTGCAGATTTAGAGATGAGGACCAAGCCATTCAGGTAATCACACTAGGTAATTATAATGGAGGGGAAGAGGTTGGTTAAAAGACTTTAGTTCTTTTTCATGGTAGAAAAGTTACAATTACAGCTGAAAATTTTAAAAATTCAGTTAGGTTTGAATTAGATTTTAAGATTTTTGGAATTTCAATAGGTTCCATGGAACCGCTGGTGGATCGAAATTCACCAGTTCATCTCTATTCATAAATGTGATATTCAAGACAAATTCAAGTGAGGTACTGTTAAAAATGAGAATTAAGTAAGTTCTCAAAATGCAACTATCTAGCCTTCTTTCAAAGTGACAGATTAGGGCTGATATTTTTTTCTTAACCTTATTTAAGGTCAATCAGCATGCACCTGTTAAATTCAGTCTAGCATTGGGAACAGAGTTCCATGCAATCCAGTTACTTGTCCTTGGAAAGATATCAGGTAAGTTTTTATTCTCTTTGATTAAATTTTCCTTTAAGAATGAAAAATGTCATCATTTATCAGTCTTACTCCAAAATGTTTTGCTGCACTTTAATTCAATTACTGAAATCAAGATAAAATTTTCTATTTTCAAAGTTGGAGATTATTGTTAAATAGGTACTTTCTAGAAGATGAGCAAGTGCTTTTCCTTGAAATTAATTTGACTCTTATCTCTGTGGTTAAAATCAGACATTTATTAACATGGTATTTTTCTCTTTAAAAAAAAGTCATTTTAAGCATACTGTGCCTTTTTGCAGATATTGTAAGCATTTAAAATTTTATTGCTAAAAAGCAATTATTTCAAATAATCATTGTAGGCAATTATTTCTTAGGGAGCTAAAACCAAAAAATGCCCATGGTTTACAGTTTCATTGTTATATTTTATAGTGGTATAAAATTATAAATTTGCAAGTTTTTAAAGAACAATTATTATGCATAACATCAAATCTGTTACTGCCTGGATGATCAATTGTAAGACAAGTATTGATTGTTTAATAAAAAGATCCAAAGTGAGGCCTCATCTTGACTAGACCAGCCCCAACCAATAGCAGAACGCCGATTATAATGAGGAAGTTGGTCAGATGAATCCCAGGCACAGCCATCAACCCCCAACAACCTGGTGGAACACTTCACTAATGCAAACCTCCCTGTCCGAAACACTACTACAAAGGAAGCGGACGCAGGAAGAGGGGGTGTTGCGACACCAGGAGCATTTTTACCTTTGCGAATTTAATTTGTCCAAGGGGAATATGAAGTCTCTGTTGTAGGTGCAAGGCAGCAGCACTGATAGCAGCTGCAAGAAGAGGGGGTGATGTTAAGGTGCACTTATCCACTTAACAGGTTTGCAAGGGGGGGGGGGAAGAAATAAGTGAATGATGGAAAACCCTAGTGTATGAATGGCCACTGGCTGCAAATGCAGGAGAAGGTGGTTCTGTGTGTATTGTGGGATGGAGTGCTGAAACGGGAATAAGGGGTGCTAAGAGGGGCAGGGGTGTGTGATGACTGGGGAAGGGGGTGACAGATGTTGCACAGATATTAAAAAAGGGAGGAAGAGTCTAAGTTAAAAACTACTCATGCCTTTAAATTAGGGTGTATTATTAGGGTATTAGGGGGGCATTATAATAGATAATATACCCCTTACTAAAAATTATACAAATCTTAGAAGTCACCTCAGAGTTCCGTGCCATTTTATGGTGACATTTAATAATAATTTACAGTAGGGGGTACATTATCTACTATGCAACATTTACTGTTTGCACTTTTTTTGTTAATAATGATTTGAGACTTTTTAATCCAATGTAAACAGATTTTCATGGTTACTTACAACAAATAGTTAAATTATTCTAATCTTTACTAGAAAAAGAATATTGAATACTATTAGAAAAAAAAATCCTCCAGGTGAAACATGATTGGTGGAGCATGTAATTGAAAACAGGAACTTGAATCTTAAGTGAATATGTAAAAACCGGGAAGATGAAAACTATGTTTAGCATGCAGTGACTGTTCCCACCCAATATATTCAGTAACATGTGATGGTGTGAATGAAAAATATAATTGATGCACATTTAATTAGTGCATTTTTTTTATTCAGTGAGATGAAAGAGTTGTAAGTTTAAAATGCAGTGGGAGTTGTACTATGTTAGCCCTCATTTAAAGCAGGCTAAAGATAAAGCTTTACTAAACATTTCATTTTGTGAACAGAAAGTATTATAACTACCGTATATACTTGAGTATAAGCTGAGGTTTTTAAAATTAGCCTAGAAAGCTAAACTCAGCTTATACTAAGGTCACAGGCATTGCTAACCTTCCTTTGAGAAAACCAGAGCAGTCAGGAGCGTGAGTGTGCATGTAGTCACGGGCGTCTATGAAGTTGCAGGAATGTCGGAAAGTAAGTTATGCCTCCTCTCAGCCCAGAAATACCATAATGGAGGGTTGGAAGGAGTGAAAAAGGAAGGACTTGCTCTCCTGTCAGCGGAGCAGTTAAGACAAAGTGCCTCCTCTTCACTGGGGGGGGGGGTTAGAGGTTGGCAAATTGTTGCCACTTCAGATGTTTAGAAACTTCAACTCCCAGCAACCAAAGCATGCTGGGAGTTGTTGTTCCAAACTTTTGGAGTGCCAAGGAATTGGGGGTTAGTAGATTTGGCTTATTATATCGGCACCAGTAAATTTAAAGGGCTAAAACAAAAGCCTAAATACAATACTAAATCAGAAGGCAGTAGTAGGCATAATTTCTACCCTCGGCTTGTACTCGAGTCAATCAGTTTTACAAATTTTTCGGGTAAAAATTAGTACCTCAGCTTATACTAGGGTCGACTTATATTCAAGTATATATGGTATATAAACTCAGTAGTTGAATATATAATGTTTAAAGGAGTGTTGATGAAAAAGGCATAGCTTCACAAATTAGAGTTTTATATTGTTAAAAGGCATAAATACCGCATTAAAATCTCCTACTGTATCTTATCTGGCTATTTAGTTACATAAACCTTTGTAAAAAATGAGGAAATTTGTTTTTTATCATTCTCTAAGGACACAGTCCTAAAAAGAAACCCATGACCACCCCTCTTCTCCTGGTCATATAACTGGACTTAATCTCCAGTATATTGAATATTTAGCTGCAGGTCTTGCATTTCACTGATTGAGCAAGGAAAATAGCAAGTGGTACTGAAGACAATTAAACATAGTTAATCTTTTGATCTCAATTACTGGTTTGGTAATCTCTGCTAATTAGTGATCTATACAGGTAGATGTAAGTGACTATAATGGCTTCTGTACAACAAAATAGGAATCCAACCCCAAAAAAGGTAATAAGCCTTTAATTATTTTTTCAATTCATATTTGGCACCTTTAAAGAGAAACAAATATAATTCTGTTTATTCTGGCAATCACTTCAAAGTTTAGAATACTATAGAAATATTCCAAGACCTTTTTTAAGCTATTAGTTTAGACCAAGAAGGTTGCCTCTTTTAGATTTAAAGTGTCTAAGACAGTGCTGCTGTGTAAAAAAGCCACTACAGTTATTTGTCCCAATCTAGCATTCTATAAAGTGCAAAGCTCTGTTGGTGCCATCTAGAGATGTCCGAACTTCGCAAAATCCGGTCCGCTCGAGGATCCGTGAATTTCCGGAAAAATTAGAAAATTCGAAAATCCGCGAGTGGACCCATTAAAACCTATTAAAATGAAAGTTCGGCAAAATCCGTTCTACGAAAATACGGGGATTCTTCGAAAATACGGGGATTCTTTGAAAATACGTGATTCTTCAAAAATACAGGGATTCTTCGAAAATACGAGGATTCATCGAAAATACGGACCCGAAAATGTGGGTTGCACCATCCAAAAATGTGAAAAACCCGGGAAATTTTGAATTTACGAGGATTTCTCGTATTTCCCCTTATTTTTGAAAAAACGAGAAATCCTCGTAATTTAGACATTTTTCAAAAACGCGGTTCGGAAAAGTTCGGAAGGCGGAAAACCGGAAAACCCGCGATATCCGCCGTTCAGGAATGAGGTAAATCCGCCGCAGATCCGGGTTCGGATCCGCGAACTGGGCCATCACTAGTGACATCATAAACACAAACTAAGGTAGGATTATAAGAGTAGCCATGGATAACCATATGTTTAGAACATAATAGTAAAAATACATTGGTATTAATTTTTTATTTGTTGGCAAAACTGGAAGTTCGAGTATTTCGTTTTAATTCACTGTAATGTGTTAAAACTATGAGAAAATGTACAGTATTTGGCTGTGACCAAAATGATGGTTGGAAGGAAATATTTACAATAACAGACATTCTTTATTTTACAGTGGAAAATATAGATGCTGATTTAGAGACCACGAAGGCAAATGCACATGGATTTATTGGATGTCTTTCATCTGTTCATTTTAATCATATTTTTCCACTGAGGACTTTTCTGCAACATAACTCACCCCAAGTGACAATTAAAGGACACATAATAGAATCCAGTTGTGGCTCTTTAAATGGAATAAGCTCAACATCAAGTGAAACAACTCATACATTTGCAGGTATTTTCAAGAAATTTCAACATGGTCTAGTTTTCATTTGATATTGCAACATCATTTTAATAGGCTATCTGCTGCTTAAAGAAACATGAACTGCTTAAAGAAACATGAATAGAAAATGACTAAGTTAGATTCGCAGGAAAAACTTTGGGTTTTGCAATTTTGCGAAACCAGTGGAAATGATGAAATCTTGCTGGTTTAGCATATGTTTTTTCAATGCCATAATTAAAAACTGTTCCCTCCCCCCAATTGTGCTAGGGAGAAGTTCAGCAGCACAAGCTATTAAGCAGGTATGGTACCAATCCCTCCAGTTCCACGGCACTCAGTCATGGTCCAACAACTTTGAAAGTTTAAAAAAAAGGTAACTTCTTTATTCGTACATTTAAGTTGCTTCCTTACAGTGGAAGGGTACAGATGGTTAGTCAGACTAACCTTCTGTACCCTTCCACTATATGGAAGCAACTTTTTAAATGTACTTATAATGAAGTTACCTTTTATTAAACTTTCAAAGGTGTTGGACCATGACTGAGTGCCGTGGAACTGGAGGAATTGGTACCATACCTGCTTAATAGCTTGTGCTGCTGAACTTATTCTGGGGAGCTAAGATGGGCTTCCAGTTTAGAGCACACCCTGGGGAGTATCCAAGCAGTTTGGGTGAGCTGAAGCCATACCCATGTGACCGCAGATACAGAGGCCGGTAAAGTATTGGAGGCTTACTGTCAGGTCGCTGGGGGGGAATGAGGGAGGTCTAGAGCCACCCTATGTTTCGATTTGTGCTAGAGAGAGCTGATAACTGAAGCAGGGAGAGACAGACAGTGATATATATTGCTATTGTGTGTGAATGCCAGTAGACATCCAGTCCACCAGTAATCTTGTCAGCCAATCCACTAGCCAACATTTCTGTATAAAATCAACAAAACCAAAAATAAATGTGCAATGATCACATGCAAAGGTCCAGAAAAGACAAAAGAAATGGTACATTCAGAGCTGGGCCACATCAACCCATTTTAACACGCGATCAGATCGCGATTGTGATCCAAACGCATCTTAAAAAGTGCACACTAGTGTGTGCGATAATCGGAGGCCATGCAATTTGTATTTTTTGTGCAATTGCGTGCACAAACATTGCACAATCGTAACGCACAATCGCTCAAACGCGCCAGAGTGTCCGCCTAACTGTTTGAACATTGGCAATCCTTGTAATGAGACTAAGACTTAAGCTGCATCTACAGTAATGCCAGTGACCATGCTAGGGTAGTGTTATTTGTGAGAGGAAACACAACTACACATTCTCTTATGATTTTTACAAATTTGATTCTTTTAAAATTGATCTAAAGTATTAGACATTTTAAATAAGTAGGTGATTAAATTAATAACGTTTCTACTCACTACTTACCATACATTTTTTTTTGAATGACAATAATTTGTCCATTTTAAAGTCAACATAAATATTGCTAATATGAATAATTAAATTGATTCCCTAGGTTAAAGCTTCTTAAAAAAACAATGTAATTGTGGTTGCAATCCAGTCTAATTGTGTGGTTGCAGTTTGGTCTAACTTTCTGCTTCTTTTATTTTCCAATAATGCTGGTAGATAAGCAAATAGTACATTTTTCTACATCAAAACATAAAAATAAAGAATACTGCACACACATTTAAACTGCAAGGATGCAATGGCCGATTATCATTTCAAAATATATATAACATTTAAAGGGGAACTACACCACTTCATCAGATATATTATGTGCTGAAAAATGATGTATGTTTCGACACAATAATCAAGGATTACACCCTTGCAGTTTTAACGTGTGTGCAGGATTTTCTTTTTTGTTGTTCATAATGGTTGCCGGACACTTTGTGCTGCACCGGTGAGTACGCACAGGTTTGCTTTATTTAAATATTTCCACGTAACATATGTATTTGGCACTTTGACTGGTTCCTTGGCAACTTCAGGGGTTTGGAGTTTGGTCAACCTGGTGAACTAATTGGTGTTCACTCTCAGGAACCTTGGTCCATTTTGGGCCCTGTCTGATTGATTAATAAATTAAAACAAAGCAGTACCTAGATTGCTAGTGTGGAGGAGGTGACCTACAAGAAATAATGATGGGGACTGCACCTGATGTGGAGCCATCAAAATTTAAGGGGTACTGATTAGCTTTAATTTATGAGAAATCCTGTCACATCAGAGACAGTCACAACTTCATTTGGGATGCCTCTTCATGCACCGGCCTCCTAGATACTCTGCTTTATTTATTTATTTTTTAAAACAGGTGTTTGTTAATGTCACTACCAATTTTAAGTGCAGGAATGAAAGTTAATTTTCCTGACGGGCTTACAAACTTTGCACAAAGTTTACAAACCCCCTATTGAAAAAAAACTGCTTGGGAATTTGTTCAACGCTATAAGGCACCTATTATCTTGATGGGAGCTGAAATATTCAAAAAATGGCACTCAACAGATACAGTATCAATTATCATATATTTAGGGAATGTATTTGGCCTCCCTTTTATGAAGAATCATCTAATATTAGTCCTAATATTAGTATTTATTTTAAATTTAACATGAATATTTGCTGTTTTGTTTTATTTTAGATCATTTGGGTCCAAAAGATAATCATGTGCCCATAGCCAATGCAATAAAAAATGACACTGCTCTAATTGGAGGTAAATATATTTTTAATTAATAAACTATTAGATTAAAACAATATCCATGCAAGTGAACTGCAGTGACCTATGCTATGTGTAAAATACTTATTTCCAAACATTACATATTTATTTCCAAAACATTGAAACAAAAACATTTTTAACTTAGCACTATAGCCTATGACAAAATGAATCAGAGGGGGTTCCTATTTGTGCATTTTTGGTGATGGATTGACAACTGCAGCCTACCTAATGATTTTATTAGTGCTTATCTACTTTGTACAGCTATCCTATATATGTTTTTTTCTCTCACCAAGGTTTACATTTTATTTGCTGCCTGATCTAAATAGATTATCAAATTATCACTTCCATGTGCTGATTAGAGATGGCCGAAACTGACGGGTTTCGTTACGTTTTCGGGTTTTTGGATCTTGGGAAAATAGCTCGAAGTTCAATAAAAATCGAAAACTCACTCCAAAGTCCCGAAATCTGAACAATCCTTCCAGTTTTGGACAGAACATTCGGATTTTGGAACCGAGGGGCTCCGTGTTGGATCCGTTTCCGAGTCAGACCCGGATCCCATCTCTAATGCTTACAGATAGAGACAAAATGATACATTAATATGAGTTCAAGATGCTAATTTTTAGCTGACTATATTGGACCAACAGGGCACAGTGTTTCCATACAGAGCTACAGTTGTGTTTTCAAACCTTAGACTTTCTTTGCACTGAGTCTGTATGTTCTTTCTCTTCTTGTGTGAATTTTTCGACAGGCATTTTTTATTTACCTTCCCAAGAATAAAAGCAGAAGTGTGTTCGTTATTTCAAAATGGCGCTAATCGAATTGTGACTTTAAAGGAACTAATAATGTACACCTAAAAGTTTTAATAAATTCTGTAGAAATGGCAAATAATGCATGCCTTCCTTTTTCTTATTTAGACATACAGGGAGATTCAATAAATGTTCTTATCATTTAAAATGGTGCTAATTTTGCCCCGACAAATCAGATCAATTCAAATGTTAAATAAGATCTGATTGGTTGGGGCAAAATTAGCACCATTTTAAAGAACTTTTATTGAATAACCCAAATGTATTTTGAAAAACGAATGTATTTTGTTTTAGATAGTTATAAGAAAGTAAATGATTTCCCTTTGTTAAATCCTTGACAATTCTACTGCTTGCTCATTAGCTTTTTGTACAAAGCCAGATGTGCTCCTCTGCATTTCCAATGAACATTGTATTAACATTGTTTTGTGCCACTAATAATGATCACACCAGTCTGTTTTGAAGATTCATGTCTGTAATGTTAATGAATATACACCATTATCATATGCTGCTAATAAAGAAAAAAAATATATATATTGGATTGGGAATTTAGACCAAAAAAAACCTAGAATAAATCAGATTATATTTGATTTAATAAACTCCATTTACTAGCATTGAAAAGTATATATAAACAACATTAGTAGGGACATGAGGGGAAAATTAACTCTTTTTTTGACCAAGACATTGCAGAAACTCAGATCCAACGAGTCTAACTTCTTAAGAACAGTACACAATCACATTGCAGCCAACTGGAAATGTTTTTTCCCCCCATAAATGTGAATATATAGATGATTAGAAACACAGCTTTTGACACTGCTAAAATCCAGTAGAAATTAATTGTAGCATTTCTAGATTGCATTTGCATTATTTAAAATATTCATAGCTTTCTTTTCTTTCCAATTTCCTCAAGGTGTGATATCTGTTGTGGCGTTTATCCTTTTATGTATAGCCGCCATAGCAATACGGATTTATCTGCAAAAGAACAGTTATAAAAAAGAAGAAACCAAAGTAACAGAAAATGAAGACAATGCAGCCACAGCGGCAGCACTGAAAACTGACATCAGTATGCAAAACGCAACTGAGAGTTGAAAAGAATATTTTTTTCTAATGGGTTCTTATTGTCTAACTAAACAATAAGACACAGGGACATTTCTTGCTAAGCAAGGGGTACTTCAAGATCAACAAGAAGTAACAATGCTGTACATGCACTGCAAACAAACAAAGACTGGAAATGTGTTAACTTGATATGTAATCAGTCACAGTGATAACTAAACGAGGCCTCTAAAATGTACACGCATTTCTTAGGTTTCAAAACTGCATTTTTCTGTGAAAGTAACCTCTGTATTGTACACACTTTTATTGTTGATAGTTTCAGATTGTTCTGATGTGACTCTTTAAACATACAAAATTCCAGTATTTGATAGAACTTATAGTTTCCGGACTGTTCTCAAGTTAGAGTTTTTCAGTATCTCAGTGTGGTCCGAATTTTTTTTGTTTAAGGGAAAAGCTGGACTGTGATATCCTGCTTTTAAAATACAAGGTTATATTGTGTTTTACATTGTGAACATTAATAGCTAAATGAAGACTTAAAATAAATTCTATGAATGAGACTTCCCACAAATGCTGAACTGTGAAGTAAATCACATGTTAAACTAAAGGCTCGTACACACATGCGATCGCTGGTTCCCGACCCGCAATGCACGATGTTTAGGAACAACTGTTTCGGACGATAATCGGCCCGTGTGTGGCACTTTATCGTGCGAAACGGTCATTCGTTCGGAGATCCACCAGGTTGGTCAACGATCCCCGACGATCCGTTTCAGCTGATAAAGCGGGCCAATTATTGGCCAAAATGTTCTTTCCTACGCATCGTGCGTCGCGATCGCACGTGTGTACGGGCCTTTAATCTACCTGATATACCTTAATTTGATAACAAACACAAAAGCTATAATTTTAAGAAACATTTACATACAGGAATCTACATGAAAATCAAGATTGTAAAACCTGTTTGTTTGCTAAATTGCTTCACATTTTGACAATTGAGAGAAAGTAATAGTAAAATGCAACTTTATATTAAGTTCTTAGACAATAAAAGGCTATACATTTACAATAAATATTGAAAAAACTATTAAAATGTTAATAAAAATGTACAATATGCAAATCGGATCCAGCAGATCCATATAAACAAATAGTTTAATAATTAGAAATATAAAAGGTTTTTATAAAGGGTCTGAGTGCTATCAATATTGAAAATAGGCGTAACAAAGTTAGGTTTTTTCTTTTTGACCCTTTTCTATATTTAAAGGCACTTTACTGTTAGGAATTGATGTCAATGTCAAATCAACAGGAATTTGGAAGTTGTGTATGATATTTTGTAAAGCCACTTAAATCATTTTGTAGGTTC
Source organism: Hymenochirus boettgeri (assembly GCA_019447015.1). Taxonomy (NCBI): domain Eukaryota; kingdom Metazoa; phylum Chordata; class Amphibia; order Anura; family Pipidae; genus Hymenochirus; species Hymenochirus boettgeri. The sequence goes on along the minus strand of CM033469.1, from coordinate 259,386,515 downwards.
CTTTGTCAACCTTGACAAAACAACTGTCAACCTGTTAAAAGTGATGATTGGTTGTATATTTGTGCCTTGTGGTTGAATTGTGTAGGAAGTATTTAAAAGCAAGTAATTTACAGTTTAAAATTTAACAGTTTCACTCTTAACAGTGAAAACTAATTTTCTTGAGGTTAAAAAGGCTAGTTTTACAATTTTGATGACAATTCCATCTCAATATTCACCAAAAAAATTTCTCCAGCTCAAATATTTTCCTGACTCATAAATAGTCTAATATGACACCAAAAAAAAAAAAAATATCAAGACACATTAATGTAAAATTTAAGACCCAAGGTTTCTACCTAGATTTCATAAAATGTCTGGAAAACCTTTTAAAGATACATAAATTAAGGCTAAAATGTGATAATTTACAATATGTGAATTAAAGGTTTTATTTTAAAAAAAAAATGGCCTTTTGATGAAGATGTGTTATTTTTTCATGGTATCTCTTCTAGCTGTTTTTGAAAAGTTGTCTGGAGTTTCTATTTTTGTTAAGAAAACAATATCTGAGTAAGTAACCACAATGCAGATATGTGTGGTTTAAAGGGCAATTATGGTGAGAAAATTGGTTTTTTTTTTATTTCTTCTAATGTATCCTATAAGTCATCCCATCCACCAGGGTACCTTTAGTTTCTTTAAATTCTACATAGTCCCCGAGATATAAGCCTTTGAATATGCTGTGATTTGTAGGAGCTGCTACACCTCACCTGTCACTCAAAGGCACACACCCACACAATCCAAAGCTCCCCTGCAGTACTGTCACACACTCTCTCACCCACACTATATGTACCATGTGCCACACATAGTCAAATTCTGTAGTGCTAAACACAATCAATAAACCATTAACCCAGCAATATGAGCATAACACACTATAAAACAGCCCCTCCCCCCCAAAAAAAAATCTTACAAAACCAGTGACTCAAATGGAACACTAATACAGTATATATAATACAGTAATACAGACTATATACCAAACAAGACATACAGTGCAATCTATGAAATATATAGACTAAAGCAACTGAAATGTAACAGGATAACAAGCAGTGTCACTGTGTTTGTGAAGGTCTCACTACAAGCTGCTGTTACACTGACTCTCTCCAGTGATTATGATCTCAGCTAAGCAGGGGGAGAGATATGAACTTTAGGTAAAAAGTAAATAACAATTAGCAAAGTTAGAGAACAGGGAGAGTTCAGTAACTTACTTGTAAAGAATCTCAGCACCACTTGTCCTCTCTCCCCCTCTGCCCCTCCCTTCAGCATATTGCTACTTTATTCCACACTTTGATTGCTTGCAGTCTAGCTCCGGAAGGGAGGGGTCAACAGGATGTCAGCACTTCATTTAAAGTCCTTTCAACTGACAATGCTCGGACTCTGTATACAGCCCGTCACTGCTTGAGGGGGAGTAGACAGAGAGGGGAGGGGGACTACACAGCTTGGTACAAACTTCTGCCAGTGTGAAGAAACGAAGCCACACAGAAACATGAAAGTAAGGCAGCTTATACTAAGTGATCTATACATTGTATACAGACAAAGTTTTTTTTTCACTATAGTTGCCCTTTAAAATAAGGATGGACATTAAATTGCTATTTATAACTTAAAACAAATGTCTAGGTTACCTATGTTTTCCAATTACATTTTTAGTTGTAGCATATCAAGATGATGCAGATCTACAATAAGCTCCTACATTGTTAGTGATAATACATTTGTATTTTGTCAAAATGATCAGTTTGGGTCACCAGTCCATACAAGAGATATCAAAGTACAGAAAAGGGTACACAGACAAGCGAATAAACTGGGAATCAGTTATGCAGATAGACTAGAAAAGTTCAATTTGTTTTCTCTGAAAAAGAGCCCCTTGTAAAGGTATATGATTACTCTTTACAAATGTATTATATTTAAGTATATAAATACGTATATAAGTGTATATTAAGTGCATTACAGTTATTTAGCCAGGAATTATTTTTTTCTCATTGTTGAACAAATGTCAAGAGACCTATAGTATAGTATAGTATAGTAGAGTACTTGAGGTTGAATAAAGTCATATGTACTTGAGGAAAAGGAATTTTCAGCTTAAGCAGTGTAAATGTTTCTTTACTGGAAGTACAGTAAGGTTGTGGAATGCTCTTCAGTCTGGTCAGATGGAATGAAATGGGGGGATACTAAGCCTGAGCTAATCAAGTATTGGATTGAAGGCAAGCAGCAACACACACACCTAAGAGTAAGGGCTACTTACATGTAGAAATTTAAAGATTAAAATGAGGAAAAATCATTATCACACACACATTATTATCTAATTGTGGTTGAGCTTTGCGGTTTTAGAAGCACAAGTATATGTTTTATTCCTCTGGGATTCTAATGTTATTTTCATTTGTGTTTACGATTTAAAAGTTACAATTAGGGAGATGTTAAAATGAATGATCAATTCTTCTTTTTTTCATCTCATTTACATATAAAAATTTACATTGTAGTCCACAAAAGAAAATTCACAATCAAGAAAAAAAAATAGCTACGTGAGTTTTATAAAGGAAAACGTAAAGGCTGAAAACAAATGCATGCCCCCTAATCTGTTACAGTTTCAGTTTCTGTGCTCTTCCTTCAAGTTTTTATGAAAATTGTTACTATACATCAAAAAACAAAAATGAAGGTAACACCACACAGAACCATGCTGCTATTGAGCTTTTATTGCACATATTTTGCACTGTCAAGTGCTAAATAGACAGTTAAGTCCAAGTGTATATAACCCTCCACCAAAAATACATCCCTTCCATTATATTGGTGAAGACAATGTCCATTCAATGTCCACAAAAGCTTGTTTTATATCATATCCATAGTTAGTGGTGTGTCATAACTAAAGAGAAACACAATGTAGACTTGCACTCCAACAAGTATTATTATTCCCTTTGAAGTAGGGAAATTAGACTTTTGCACCCTCGGGGGTTAGTGTGCATATGGACTTTGTTACCTAATTGGTTTGTCATAACTACCCAAGAAGCTGGCTTCCTTAGGATACAGCACCCTAGGACCACAGTGTTTTACACACTTCCCAAGGTTCATAAGAGGCTCAAGGAACCCCTGGTAGACTGATTTTATCAGGCTTTGGGCCTTTATTTCAGTATGTGGACCATCACCTCCTGCCATTAGTGGTATGGCTCTCTAACGAGATACTATACCACTGATCTGCTTAATAGATTGGAAATGACGCATTGGGTCTAATGAATATATACTGCGGGGATGGAGAAGAGAGAAGGTGATGGCCCAATGAATCATACCTGGGATTGAGGCACACATTTATTTTCTATATTTGTTACTCTGGTATAAGAATTTAAATGGCATTAATATCTGGTTTGCATATAGATGTACAAAATGGCAAGTGGTGCCTTTTTTTTAATTCAGCTGAAAAAAATATTACCTAGGGACATGTAAATATAGCTAATAGTATACAATGCGTATTATAAGTGGGTTAACAAATTTAAAAGTAAGAAGAGATTCTTAACTAAAAAGATAGGTTGAAGCAGTGTCTAGGGGGAAGACCTATAATGATTATATATATATTTTTTTCTCTAGTAGTCAACTAATTAAATACCTAATTAATTAAATATATATCTACATTGTATCAATACACTAACATTTGGATCTTTACAATTACTCTCAATGGGCCATATTTATAAAGCATGATATTGCAATTTACCAATACGGCACGTAAATCGGTAATGTACAACAACGGCCGCAGATGTAAGGCCACGGTCGTACATTTCAACCGAACATTCATTAATTAACGAACATTCGGTCGTAGAATACCATGTGGTAGTAAACTACCGCAATGGTATTCTATAGGGATTGTAAATCTACGATTGCGTTATCATAGATTTACAATCGTTATCTTTAATTTATGATCATTAAAATGTAACCCAAGGTTCTCAATAAATAAGAGGAGAAAGAAGGAATGGTTCTGGTACAATGTAGCCCCAATATGGATACCAAGGTGGTGATGATATATATGATATATAGGCAATATTAAGTTTTTGTTACCAAGTAGTAGCTCAAAGCATAAAGGGGAACTAAAGTCTCCAGACAACATTGTCCCAATAGATAGAGCACATTCACAAACATACAACAAGCTTAGCTGGGGTTCAAGGCTCCTGTCCTAACAATGATATAATCCTTTACTTTTCATACAAAAAGAAAATATTTGCAGTGTATTTCATAGATATCATAGATGTCAGAAACGGAATACTTACATTTCAGCAAAAATCAAAGTAAGTCTGGGGAATAGAACCTGCAACTTGTACATTTGCTCTGTCTTGCTAAAAGCAGAGCTCTTACCTCTAGGCTAAGAGAGATACTATATAAACAATTTGTGCATGTAGAATATTGTACTAGGAACATAATGGAAACCAAAAATAAAGGTAAGTTTGGGAATTCCAACTTGTGACCTTCTGAACTATATGTGTCTAAGCCTGGTGTGAGCCACCACTGAATAAGCTGAAAACCTAGGTACGTTTAGAAGCTTTATCTTTTGCATAGAATATAATAGAAAGAAAAAAAGGTATGACTGGTGTATTGAACTTGTGACCTTCTGAACTGTCTATTTTTAAAAATTTGCCAACTGAATAAGCAGAGAATCCATGTACATTTGGAAGCGTTATCTTTTGCTAGGAAAAGAATAATTTTAAAAAATGGAATATGGAAGTCCCCGATAAGAATTTGAAAGCTTCTTGTTACCCTGCAGTTTATTTCCCAGAAAATCACACTGACTGGTAAATAAACTGCAAGGTAACAAGCAGCTTTCAAAGTCTTCTTAGGGATTCCATATTGGTGTATAGAAAATACTCTCTGCATAGAGACAGTGAATACTGGGGTCAGGTGGTGTGGTTCTTTGATGACTTCATGGGCTGTGGGTTTTACTGGCAACAACATGGAGGCCTTCTTATTTATAGAATCTATTTCTCACATGTACAAAAATGCAATGTACTAGACAAGAATCTTACAATGTATATGTGTTCTGGGGAGAAAATTTTCACATTAGGTTTTTAAAAAAATAAGTTTAGTTCTCCTTTAATGCCTTTTAAAGCTCTTCTCTCTGTATATTATTTACAAATGTAAATATGGTTAAAAAAAATGTATGTGTACTTACGTACATATTTATAGTATATTTTATACAGCATTGATGATTTCCTCTGCATCTAAATCAGTCTTTTCATTCACATTAGGCCTTGGTAAAAAGGAGCTTACAATCTAAGTAACCTATCACACACACAACCTCTCAATATGTCTTTAAGGGCTGTATCTATCAACATGCAGTATTGCAAAGGGATAGCAATATACTGCACAGTATTGTTATATACAGTAGCACATCAGTCGTACATTTACAACCGCGGAGCAATAAAAGTACTCCATTCTAAAATTGTTAAAGATTATTAATAGTTTACAAGCTTAAGGCGGGGATTTGCAAATTTGCCCAAAGATTTTAATATGAAAACCTGTACTATACATGCACTTACACATTACACCCGCAACAGGGGATTTTAACAAGCCACCAGTCAGCTAATATACAGACTTATCGAAAGGGTAAAATGCAATAATACGTATTTTTATGTATCAATACAAAGTTCCAAGTACTTTTTTCTAATTAATGTATTCATTTTAACAAGTGAAGTTAACAAGTCTTTTAGCAATAATGTGTACCACATACATCTGCTTGATTATTATCTCTCTGAGGCAGCATTAAGACTGTATCTATAGCGCAATAAATTCAACTGCCAGTTTAGATCGGAATAATATAAACTGCAATAGAAAAACAAGACATGTACAACTGCATAAATGTGGGAATAAAAATCTATCTAATTAAATTTAACACTATCTAAGAGTCTAGCAGGAAAACTCATTTATTTTAGCAAAAAAAATTTTTTGGGTTACATCTGCATGTTTAAAACTATTTTACAAAGTTTACCTCAGTCTTTGTGGCTATGCTATGTTAATTTATCAATATTACATTTCAAGCTCTCAATGTATTGATAATCCATGTATTAAATTGCTCTTAGTTGCAAGCTTTAGTTTCATTAAAATTCATAGTTCATCCAAATAAGCATTTGCAATGTGTATATCAATATAGTTTATTGTTTTTTTCTTCTCTGCATTTCCAAATATATATTTTTTTCTGGATCAATTTAAGTCCTCAATAGTGTGGAGTCAGTTCACTAGAGTTATGCCCATAATTGACAATCCTACATTAAACAAGATAGATTGGATGAGATTCTGCACCATTTAAAAGACAAGGGATATCCTCCAAGTTCACTCAATAAGGAAAGGCAAATGTTACAACGTAAGATAACCAATTGCGCTGAAAATGTATATTTTCAGGGAGATTCAATAAAAGTTCTTATCGTTTAAAATGGTGCTAATTTTGCCCCAACCAATCAGATCTTAGTTTATATTTGAAAGCTAACATCTGATTGGTTGGGGCAAAATTAGCACCATTTTAAACGATAAGAACTTTTATTAAATAACCCTGTTTGTTTTTTGTTACTCAATATAACAGTGCAAGTAAAGATCTGTGAATGGATTAGCTGGGGGGTTACATGTACAGGCACATGCTCTGTAATGCTCAACAGATCAAAACAAGGAACTTGCAGCCTTGCTTCCTAGAAACTGTCAGCCAATCACATAACAGCACAGAGATCCTCCCTCTCCCTGACAGAACAGGGACTACAGTTTTTTGTTTTCAAACACACTCAATGCTCCTGTCCTAACAATGATATAATCCTTTACTTTTTATACAAAAATAAAAGTAATCTTTGCAGTGTATTTCATAGATAGCATGGATGTAAGAAATGGAATAATAACATGTCAGCAAAAATAAAAAAAAATAAAAGAAAGTCTGGGGAATAAAACCTGCAACTTGTATATTTACTCTGTCTTGCTAAAAGTAAAGCTCTTACCTCTTGGCTAACAGAAATACTATAGGAATCACTGATACATGTAAAATCTTTTACTTCATAATGGAAACAAAAAATAAAAGCAATTATGGGGATTCAAACATCTGACCTTCTGAACTGTGTGTTTCTATAAGTGGCGTCTTACCAGGTGCACCACCAGGGCATAAACTCAAGTTTTAGGTACATTTAGAAGCCTTATCTTTTTTGGAACATGATAGAAACAAAAAAAGGTAAGTCAGGGGTATTTAACTTGTGATCTTCTAAACTGTGTATTTTTAATACCTGGTGCCTTACCCAGTGCGCCAAAACTGAATAAGCAGAGAGTCTAGGTAAATTTGGAAGTTTTATCTTTTTCTATGAAAAGAATAAAAAAATGGTATATGTAAGTCCCTGATAAGACTCTGAAAGCTGCTTGTTACCCTGCAGTTTATTTTCCAGTAACTCACACTGTCTTGTAAATAAATTGTAGGGTAACAAGCAGCTTTCAAAATCTTTTCAGGGACTTCCATATTGGTGTGGAGACATCTGTATAGAAAACACACTTTGTGCATAGAGACAGTAAATACTGGGATCAGGGGACTTGGCTCTTTGATGACTACATGGGCTGTGGGTTGTACTGGCAACAACATGGAAGCCTTCTTAGTTACAGAATCTATTTCTTACATGTACTAAATGCAACTTACTAGAGAATAATGTTAGTTCTCCTTTAAGTCTGATATCCCTAGTACACAAAAGTCAATATTCTTGGGAGCCCTCAAGAGTAGTATGTTCGCATATAGATCATGTGTGCAGTGCACTTTTGTTTGTAAGATAGACACTTTCATACATCCCGTTACGAAAAATGATATTAAAGGTTTTTGTACATGTGAAACCGATTACTGCCTGTACAATGTCCATGTGGACTGTTGTGTGTTGGAGAGTAAAGAGTAGGGTCTCCCAACATAGATCCTCTATCAGATGTAAACATGGAAATTTACCTGTTCCAAAGCATTTTATGGAAGTTGGTCACTCTTGCGATCAGCTGACATATTTTTTATTGGAACATTTTAAAAAACACCCTAGAGGGAGCAATAGGGCTTTGAAGCTCAGACAAAGTGAAGTGTACTGAATACACAAACTATTGTGGCCTAACGGCCTCAACAGAGACTATGATCTATATTTTTATATCTAAACTGTGGTAGTCTATTATATACATCTAATCTCTATTTTGTTTGCGATAAATGAAAATGAGAATATTGTGTTATACAGCATTTTGATTCGGCCGTTCGTGGAACATGATTTGGTATGATGTATATCAAGGGTTAACAGGGGTATTTTTTTCATCCTTTTCATTGAAACATATTCCCCATCACAAGCTCATTGTATTTTAAACCATGCGTTTTTAGTTTAAACTGTTTAATCTGATTGTGCAGAGGTCTATATAGTGGAGCGAGGTACAATTTTAGGAGCAAAAAAAAAGAACACATAAAAAAGGATATATAGATAATTGTTTTATAATGGTTTAAAATAAAAACATATTTTAAATCATATAAAAACAGTTACATAGGGTTGCTGCAGGCTAAGCTCTAAACTGCATACTAGTTTGTATATATATAAATATTTATACATGTATCTCAGTATATGCTCAGATCAAGGTGCTTTACTACACATCTCTTAGGCTATCTCATTTGTACATAATTTCATTTGGGGAAAATACTACCATTAACTTCTGTTAGTGCTATGGGTTAAATAGATCATTAGTGTCTACATAGTTACATAGTAATGGTGGTTGAATAAAGAAATACGTCCATCTAGTACAACACTTATAGCCTAATCTTACCCATACCTAACAGTTGATCCAGGGAAGGAAAAAAAAAAAAAAAACAGCTGAAAAGAGGGTTTTAAGTTAATACCATAAATACATTAAATATGATAAAATATTAAATTCCCTAAATTAAGGTTTTTCACTTTCCTTTTGCAACCATATTTTTTTAGTTTCAGGGAAAAAAATTAAACTCAAAACCAACAAAGTGCAGATGTTTTAATAAAAATAATATATGTTACATTGCTAGAATGTATGTTATACCGTGAAAATCAATCTGTGAATCTTGTGAATATTGTACAAACAAACTTGTTTTTCTACTTGAAGATCATTGAATCCTTGTTAGAAATATTACTTCTGGGCTTAATATAAAAGGTGTTTGCCAATAACAGCTGATTGGGTTTTTTCCCTCTGTATCTTTGGATTAACAATTGAAAAGTGTAATAACATATTGTATACCCCCTTTTCCAGATGTGCTTTTTTTTATTATAGTCTAGTATATTTGGTAACAGAACTGAAGTAATACTAAATTCTAATTTGCCAGCCTTCTATCAGTCTTTATGACTTTACCGTTCAAGCAAATATGTTGACTTTTATAATAATGAAAGCAAAAAATTATTTTCACAGTCGGAGGAGTAATAACAACAAAAGGTCATTGCTGCCTCCATTCTTTGCTTTGATAAATTAATAGCTATATTCATTTAAAAGGCAAATAACAAATACAAAATTGCACATAACAACTTACCCCCTGAAGGAAAACTTGCTATAGACTGAATAAACATACAGATATGTATAAAAATGCAAAGATGGATTTAAATGATGAAATCCATTGAAAAGGCGAAACTAGAACTTATGTTAAATATGAAGCACCAACACAACACATTGGATTGCTGCTGCCTTAAACTTGCCATGGTTTAAGTTTTTAAAAATACTTCCCCTCTAACATTCGCTACCCCCCAACCTGGGGAACTGATCTCACCCAGCTCTGTCCAAAGTTCTGTGCTCCTTGAATTACCAGTTTGGACTAGAGATGGCTGAACCTTATAAAGTTGGGTCCGTTTTCGAACTTTCGACGTTCAAATTCTGACCCATTAAAGTCAATGGGGGAGTGATAGTTTGAAAAGTCCGGGTGATTTACAGATAAACTAACAACAGTAATTTACTGTAAATGGCTGTGGCACCTGGGAAATGGTCTGGGGAACATGTCACTGTCACCAAAACTTGTTAAAAACTAGTTCGAACCCAAACTAGTTTGAATAGTTTAAGTTTGTCTGAACATGTCTAGTTAGGACGAGAGGGATTGCAAACAAGCAGTACAGATACCTCTGCTGTCGGCTCAATGACAAGTACATTGTATTGTTCATTTCTAAAGACATAGCTGTCTGTGCTGTTATGGTAATCATCTTGCTCCTACAGAGATTAAAGCATGTCCACACCTTCATCATATCATATGGGATATTGCCAATGTTTTCGTCACTTTTTTTTCCCTCTAACAATGCACTATTTCTATTGGGATCCAAACCAATGTACATTTTCTAAATGAAATACAATAATAGTTTCTCTTAAATGCTAAAAGCTATCATACAAATAAGGACGAAATTGAGCCTGGCAATTTAAAGAGAGCTTTTTATTGCCATTATGTTTTCCATTGTTTATCTTTCAGACCAGTCTCTCTTTTGTTAGTAAAATGAGTCCCTGGTTAGTTTGATTGTTGGCTTTGTCAATCAGAAAGCAGTTTAAATTCCAAAATAAAAATGTGCTGAAAAACAAATGGTCATAGAATGCTTACTAAAAACAGAAATGCTTCTTAAACTGTGTTCCGGGGACACTGACATATCTTGAGAAAGCTAGAGGTGTGACTCTAAATTTCTAAATAAGATCAGATTTTTTATACAATTAAGTTGGTTTGACCTGCAAGCTTAAAACGTTATTCTAAGGCTGGGTACAGATGGGGATATTATTTGTCCCAACCAAGTGTTCCCTGCAAGCAAACGCTTGGCCCGGGACAAATGACTGTCGGTAGCGGCAACAGTGGCAACAGCAGAAAGTGCGCATGACCGATCGTGCAGTCCCATAGGGAACCACATGATCGGCCGTGATTTACCAATGGAGTTGGAGGAGCACACTATTTCATTTCCAGTGTTTTATTTAGGCAAAAAACATACAACGTTTCGGGGGATGTGACTTCCCCTTCCTCAGGTAGGGGAAGTCACATTCCCCGAAACGTTGTATGTTTTTTGCCTAAATAAAACACTGGAAATGGCTTTACTACACATCTCTTAGGCTTCTCATTTGTACATAATTTCATTTGGGGAAAATACTACCATTAACTTCTGTTAGTGCTATGGGTTAAATAGATCATTAGTGTCTACATAGTTACTAGTAATGGTGGTTGAATAAAGAAATACGTCCATCTAGTACAAAACTTATAGCCTAATCTTACCCATACCTAACAGTTGATCCAGGGAAGGAAAAAAAAAAAAAACAGCTGAAAAGAGTTTTTTAAGTTAATACCATAAATACATTAAATATGATAAAATTAAATTCCCTAAATTAAGGTTTTTCACTTTCCTTTTGCAACCATATTTTTTTAGTTTCAGGGAAAAAATTAAACTCAAAACCAACAAAGTGCAGATGTTTTAATAAAATAATATTGTTACATTGCTAGAATGTATGTTATACCGTGAAAATCAATCTGTGAATCTTGTGAATATTGTACAAACAAACTTGTTTTTCTACTTGAAGATCATTGAATCCTTGTTAGAAATATTACTTCTGGGCTTAATATAAAAGGTGTTTGCCAATAACAGCTGATTGGGTTTTTTCCCTCTGTATCTTTGGATTAACAATTGAAAGTGTAATAACATTGTATACCCCCTTTTCCAGATGTGCTTTTTTTTATTATAGTCTAGTATATTTGGTAACAGAACTGAAGTAAATACTAATTCTAATTTGCCCACTTCTATCAGTCTTTATGACTTTACCGTTCAAGCAATATTTTTGACTTTTATAATAATGAAAGCAAAAAATTATTTTCACAGTCGGAGGAGTAATAACAACAAAAGGTCATTGCTGCCTCCATTCTTTGCTTTGATAATTAATAGCTATATTCATTTAAAGGCAAATAACAAATACAAAATTGCACATCAACTTACCCCCTGAAGGAAAACTTGCTATAGACTGAATAAACATACAGATTGTATAAAAATGCAAAGATGGATTTAAATGATGAAATCCATTGAAAAGGCGAAACTAGAACTTATGTTAAATATGAAGCACCAACACAACACATTGGATTGCTGCGCCTTAAACTTGCCATGGTTTAGTTTTTAAAAATACTTCCCCTCTAACATTCGCTACCCCCCAACCTGGGGAACTGATCTCACCCAGCTCTGTCCAAAGTTCTTGTCCTTGAATTACCAGTTTGGACTAGAGATGGCTGAACCTTATAAAGTTGGGTCCGTTTTCGAACTTTCGACGTTCAAATTCTGACCCATAAAGTCAATGGGGGAGTGATAGTTTGAAAAGTCCGGGTGATTTACGTAAACAACACAGTAATTTACTGTAAATGGCTGTGGCACCTGGGAAATGGTCTGGGGAACAGTGCACTGTCACCAAAACTTGTTAAAAACTTTCGAACCCAAACTAGTTTGAATTTTTAAGTTTGTCTGAACATGTCTAGTTAGGACGAGAGGGATTGCAAACAAGCATACAGATACCTCTGCTGTCGGCTCAATGACAAGTACATTGTATTGTTCATTTCTAAAGACATAGCTGTCTGTGCTGTTATGGTAATCATCTTGCTCCTACAGAGATATAAGCATGTCCACACCTTCATCATATCATATGGGATATTGCCAAGTTTTCGTCACTTTTTTTTCCCTCTAACAATGCACCTATTTCTATTGGGATCCAAACCAATGTACATTTTCTAAATGAATACAATATAGTTTTCTCTTAAATGCTAAAAGCTATCATACAAATAAGGACAAATTGAGCCTGGCAATTTAAAGAGAGCTTTTTATTGCCATTATGTTTTCCATTGTTTATCTTTCAGACCAGTCTCTCTTTTGTTAGTAAAATGAGTCCCTGGTGTATTGATTGTTGGCTTGTCAATCAGAAAGCAGTTTAAATTCCAAAATAAAATGTGCTGAAAAACAAATGGTCATAGAATGCTTACTAAAAACAGAAATGCTTCTTAAACTGTGTTCCGGGGACACTGACATATCTTGAAAGCTAGAGGTGTGACTCTAAATTTCTAAATAAGATCAGATTTTTTATACAATTAGTTGGTTTGACCTGCAAGCTTAACGTTATTCTAAGGCTGGGTACAGATGGGATATTATTTGTCCAACCAAGTGTTCCTGTCAAGCAAACGCTTGGCCCGGGACAAATGACTGTCGGTAGCGGCAACAGTGGCAACAGCAGAAGTGCGCATGACCGATCGTGCAGTCCCATAGGGAACCACATGATCGGCCGTGATTTACCAATGGAGTTGGAGGAGCACACTATTTCATTCCAGTGTTTTATTTAGGCAAAAAACATACAACGTTTCGGGGGATGTGACTTCCCATACCTGAGGAAGGGGAAGTCACATCCCCCGAAACGTTGTATGTTTTTTGCCTAAATAAAACACTGGAAATGAAATAGTGTGCTCCTCCAACTTTGTTGCTTTTGCCGTATTACTGTGGCCCTTGAGGTGGAGGGCTGGGAGGATTGCACCTATCAATTGGAGGCCGTGCCAAAGGAGGTGTGCTGGGGTGTACCTGCTTGAGGACTGTGATTTACCAATGGACCCGAATCAGACGGCTGGGTATACACCTTCAGATATTCCCAGCTGACCGATAGTGGCGTGGATCGGTCGGCAGCAAATATCTGCTGGTGTATACCCAGCCTAATACACAATTGGCCAAACGTTGAAGTAGAAAATAAAATAGCGTGTACTGTATTTGAATTTTTTGTTCACTTCTATTCTGTGTTACTAAATTTGCTGATTCGGGCCCACAACTTAGAATAAACAGTGCTTCCATAGGAGAAAGAATTCCTTTTTTTCTAGGGATTTATACAGTTTTTGGATGTGCTGCTTATTAGCATCTTTTGGATTAGTAGCATATCCCTCAGCTACGGGTGCCATATTTTGCATTTCCTGTGAAAACACAATGTTTATAATAATTGTTTATATAGGGATATTTATTAGAGAAGCTAAGCCCTGTAGTATTTTCATAACAGATGGTTTCCATTAGCCTACATCTTGAAATGGCAAATGTTAAAGATAAGGTCTAATTTATATGTTGCTGATTTTGCATTGCTGAACCAATTTGAGGGTAAACTTTGAACTGAGTAAATACAGAGATGTAAAGGTTATAAAGCTACGAATCAGAATGTATGAGACACCTCTGACTCCCATAACAATTTTTTTCTCCTTTAACATCTTTTCTTTCACGTGTTAAAAAGAACACCTAACATAGGACTTTATAGATTTAGCATTTTCCGGTATTAATAATTTGGTGTGTGTGCGAACTAATCTAATGGCAAACTTACCTCACTGAATGTGCAGTTGTGATGAAAAAGCATGTAAATGACATATTTGGCTCGTGTTAAAAAGATAATATCTTCAGCCAAATTTGGATTTTGCATCTGTGAAGCTCCAACTTGGCTGAAAACCACCAACCTCTACAGCCAGGGATGTCATTTACATGCTAATTTACAGATTTAGAAGCACCATAACTGCTGGCTCCGGGAAAACATTTTGAATGCAAGTATAAAGTAAAACCTTGTGCATTATTTATATTGAAATGTTAAGTAATGAGTAATGAAGGGATTCTGATTATCACAATAACATCCTACCAAAAGCAAATACTGTTATTGAGATCAAAAATTGAATGTAAAAAGATAAATACTTAGAGCAGTCATGGGAAAGCTAATTGCAGAAACATTTTACACAACACATTCTGGAGAGATCTTGAAAGTTAATGTATTTTATGACATGGGATAAGGGGCAAATACAGCCCTTATTCTTGTGAAGGTTCTCATTCATCCAGGTCATGGTATATCTGTTGTATTCAATTAGATCAACTAGACTTGAAATGTAGTTCTTGAAGACGTTTCGCTAGTCATCCGACTGGCTTTCTCAATTCAGAATGACTTGTACAAGAATCTGTGGCAATTATGTACCCTGGAAAATCCCAATTAGCATATCACAGCCAAGTGTCAAGGGCGTGATTGGATAGTGGCTAAGAGGTGTTATAGGAACACCCAGAGTAAGGTGTCAAAACAGCATTGTACATGGCAGACAGTTGGTGTCGAACCCCCCCCACCTCTATTTAGGCTTGGTTCCTTTATTTTCACATAGGAGGCCATTTATGTGAAAATAAAGAAACCAAGCCTAAATAGAGGTGGGGGGGGGGTTCGACACCAACTGTCTGCCATGTACAATACTGTTTTGACACCTTACTCTGGGCGTTCCTATAGCGAAACGTCTTCAAGAACTTAACTTCAAGTCCAGTTGATCTAATTGAATACAACAGATACAGCCCTTATTGTGTTAAATATTCTTTTATAACACTGCAATTTAATTTCAAAACATAATAATCATTTCTACACCATTTTTGCACTATAAAACTTTAAGGCATAGACAACATTTCTAGAACTGTGCAGGGACTTCCTTTAATGCATCTTTAATAAAGGCAGTTCATTAAGATAGAGCTTTGCTCTATCTGCATTGTGGTATATTTATAGCCCCTGACTTGAAAAGAAGGAGAGAAACATAACATTACATTGCAGAATACATACAGCCATATAGTTACTATAATTAATTGTTTTCAATATTGTTGTTTTTCTGGACAAAACATGGCAGTGGGTGCAATAGTCACTTATTTGCTTTTAATTTGTAAGATGCTTAATTTCTCATTTGCAATCAACAATCCAAGTACCATCAAACCAGCAAAGCTTAGCAACCCTGATTTGATCCAATTAGTTATAACTGCATGTACATTACTAATTATTTTTGTCTTTCTCTTATAAAGATTCAGTAAGCATTTGTGCTGTTTAACCTGCAAACCATCGGGTTCCATTTTATATTTAAAAAAAAAAAAAACATTTGGTTTGGTACACAGATGCCAAATTGTGCACTTGTGCAAAAAAGCAATGTTTTGGTCTTTTGAATGAGAAAATGTAGAAAATTATTATGCAAAGGACTAAAATCTTTGTTGCACTTTCTAAAGAATTAAATTGCACTTCCTTTATATTTAAAGGGAAACTATGAACCCCCAAAACTTTTGAAAGTCCCAAAAAATAATTCAGCTGAACCCCCTGGTGTAGAGGGCTGTAAAAATGACATCAAAGCTTAAACAATAAAGAATTATTTAACCCATTAACAGTGCACATATCAAAGGAGCACTTATGTCCCAAAAAAGCCCCCCAAAAGATGTTGAAATTAGAAAGTGTCTATTTTAGGGAGGTAGGACATTTGTGTAGCCCCTTCCCATCAAGGCTTTTCACTGTACGTTTTATTACAATGTGACCACTAAAAACAGGAACATCTTTCCCATATGGCAAGATGAGACACCTGCCTCTGCAAAATCAACCACTGAAGTATTTTAAAGGCATACACTTCTATGGGTGTCTGCTGCATTTTTCTCTTCTTATGCTGGTCAAACACAGGCAAGATATTAGATGGTTTGGACATAATTTCAGCTGCAAAATAATTGGTCCGGGCAGTTGTCAGAAGGTTACAAAAGTGGTGAGGTATGTTGAATAGTGTATGGCCTACATTAACCATGTTTCTTCAGATTTTATGCTATATGTTTTTTTATGCTAAGTTTTTCTTAAATAATGTTCCCCCATCTAATTCTTCAAGACGGTGCGCTAGTTATCTGTCTGGCTTTCTCAATTCCCAATGACATGCAGAAGAATATTTTGGCAATAAATACCCTGGGATGTGTCACACATTTCAGTGTAGTTATTGCTTCAAACATTCCATTTATTGTCACTGACATGGCCCCCAGCCATGGACTAGTTTGGGCACTCCTGACATCTAACTGACTAACACAAATATACCATGACCTGGATGAATGAGAACCTGCACAAACATGACCCCTATCTGACCCACTAGTAGGAGAGAAAGAGTCTTCATACATTTTATAAATCTATTTGGTAAAACATTGATATAATAATGTACTATTAATAGTGCACAGGAAAGTGCTTTTTTTATCAGTCAAGGAAACCCAACATAACATCTAATATAAATATATATAATATAATTACGTGCAAGTATTAGTGACTGATGACATAGCTATATTATATAGCTAATAATGTACCTATTATCAAACCAGAGGATGTTAAAAGTCGCCAAGTTTTTTTAACACTCTTTATAAGTATATAATTTACAGAATATTGGTGAATTATGGGTTATAAAGTAATAAACCAAAAGAATAGTATATTATAGTATGTTATAATGCATACACACAATTCCCATATTAATAAAAACAATGAACTGCAGCTCCATTTTTATTGGAATACAATAAAAATGTAATAGATGCACACCAATAGTCTCTTGATTCCCGCATTAAATAAGAATGGTCATCATGTTCATTGTTTGGTAAGACATTAAACAAATTGTTTCAGGCTTGGTGACCTTTCAAATGTTCCATTTCAAATCATTTATGTACTTTCATTGTGATCTTTGGAGATTTATTACTTATTTAAATGCCTTTTTAGCCTAAAGCAGAGAAATTCCACCAAGACTCTATGCTATTTTACAATGAAATGATCCTTGAAATTAAAAACATACACACGTGGAGACGCAATAAACAATTTGGTCTTCAAACACTGGAATTCCATCTCAAACTATTTTGTGTAACTAAAATTATACTGTAATTGTATCAGTATTTAAAGTTAGCAAAATTGATTTTGTTTTATACTTCTCTGAAATGAGAATTAAATTTAATCACAAAGGTCAATCCCATTTTACTGAATGGCCATTTCTTTCCCATTTCTCAGTGAGAGTGCTGCCTGTGGGTACATTAATTGTAAACAAATCCCAATACTGTTTTCTTACATGTTCTGTTTACTTGTTTAATTCCCTTATCTCTTTCTTTTGGTGTTATGATATTCCTGTTACCTACTTCATTTTCAATTGAATGGTTCCCTCCAATATGCAATCTTTTATTCAGTTACTGGTTAAAAATGCCCTTGTTTTCATCCAGAGTGCTTTAGTTATGTGCCTGTAATCACCTTTCAAACAACTTAACAGGTAACAACAGGAGGTAGGAGTACTCTGTACTACCTCCCACTGAAATCATTTTAAATGGAAAAAAGTGAAAATCCACTTTAGATACTCTATAAAGAGTAGGTTCAGTGGAAAACCAGTTCCCTGCTGCTGTGGTGAGTTGCCATTTCAGGTTCTGCAATGTTACTTCTTCACAGGCTGCTTATTTTATTGGTATGTAGTCAGCTGCAGAATGGCATAATTTGTGCCCAAATGTCAAAGCAAATATGCCATTCTGCTGCTGGTTGTCAAGTTAACATGACAGGCTGGCCGACATGATCAGGAACAACATAGGAAGGATTAAAAAAGACCAAGGCAAGCGATTGCGCTGAAAATATTTACAGAGATGAAAAAGTTTGCTCTACCTTCATTCCTGGCTCCACTTGCATTGATTGAAGAACGGGAGGCAAAGCATAGCTACTTATCCTCCCGGTCTTCAATCAATGCATTAAAGGAATAGTTCACTTTGGTAGTGAACTATTCCTTTAAACAAATATATTAATGGTCTGTACAAAATAAACTCTATCAACACATTGTTCACCTATAGATTCTTTAAGAGGGAGTGCAGACATCCTTTAATATTTAAAGAAAATACATTTTATTCTCAGGTTAGGGATTTTTTTTACAGCGATAACAGTAAAACTCTGGAACGGTCTTTCAGCAGATATGTTTATGGAAGGTTCATTGGATAACTTCAAGATATGACTGGATAAGTTTCTAAAATGGAAAAATATTTGATATAACTGGTATTAATACATACAGTTGTTGTTGTTGATCCAGGCATCCTTTCAGATTGGGGGATTGTGGGCCCTGATCTTCATTGAAGTTTGCATTTTGAGCAGATTGGACATGGAGATGTGGCCAGAAAATAGCCTTAAAGTAGGGCAAGACATAAGGTCCATTACAACCACACATTTTGACACCTCTATAATATTACGGTTTCCATTTTTATACCAGAACAAATCTCTCTCTCTCTCTCTCTCTCTCTATTAGAAATGATACACCTTCAGCTACATAGTGTTGCCATCCATATCTATATGTTTAGCTTAACATACATATGTAGTTTCAAGGGACACTCTAATATAATTTATTTATTTATTGTTGCTTAGCAAAGACTCTATTGGTAATACCAAAGCATCATAAAGTTTTTGATAGTGAAAATTTCAAGGCAAAAAACACCAAAACAATCATTCGCTTAACACAATGGTATTGGTCTAGAAAATTGACAGATGGTGAATTCTTTACTGCATGTTTTTCTGGGGTGAAATCTGGTAATAAAATCCTGTCAGTGCATTGTGAATTATTCTGCTGGGTTAGTGTTAAAGATTCCATCTTAAAGAGCCGGTACATGGGTTGCGGCAGTTGCACGATACAGGCTCTCATTACATAGCAATGAAGTATGTCTCTAAAAAGGCAAAAATAATAATTGTTTTGCCATATCTAAAAAGTTGTTGCATACTTACTAAACCCTAAAAACTTTTTATGTATTGGTACCTGGGGGAAAAAATGCTTGCATTGGAAGATAAGGCTCAATTTTCCTTGAAATCAGTGGGCTACTAATCTGGAAATTTACACAGCTTGGAGACTGAAATTTATATCACTGATCACACTTTTATTGTAAGAAAAAATGTACAACCATCAATAAGAATTATACAGGGAGATTCAATAAAAGTTCTTATTGTTAAAAATGGTGCTAATTTTGCCCCAACCAATCAGATGTTAGCTTTCAAATGTTAAATAATATCTGATTGGTTGGGGCAAAATTAGCACCATTTTAATCATAAGAACTTTTATTGAATAACCTGGATAGTATATTACAGTATTTGAGGTTAAATAAAGACATACGTCCATCCAGTACAACCCATTCAGCAATACCCACACTTTCTGACTAACTGTTGATCCAGAGGAAGGGAAAAATAAAAACACCAGAATTATGAAGGGGAAAAATATTCCTTCCTGACTACAAGTGGCAATCGGAAGTATCCCTGGATCATTCTATTTTATGTATCAATACTAGTAACTTGCAACATTTCTTCCTTATCTAAATTTAAAATTTACCCATTTGATAGGTGGAAATTCTATTTAGTTTTTAGACTTGAAACTGCATGCCTTGAAACATATTACCGTTTGAGGTTCAAGCAGGAGAATGCACAGAACTCACAGGCATTACAGTTTGAGGCTTAAGCAGGAGAGTGCACGGAACTCACAGGTATTACTGTTTGAGGCTCAAGCAGGAGAGTGCACAGAACTCACAGGCATTACTGTTTAAGGCTCAAGCAGGAGAGTGCATGGAACTCACAGGTATTACTGTTTGAGGCTCAAGCAGGAGAGTGCACAGAACTCACAGGCATTACTGTTTAAGGCTCAAGCAGGAGAGTGCATGGAACTTACAGGCATTACCGTTTGAGGCTCAAGCAGGAGAATGCACGGAACTCAAAGTCATTATCGTTTGAGGCTCAAGCAGGAGAGTGCACAGAACTCACAGGCATTTCTGTTTGAGGCTCAAGCAGGAGAAAGGAGAGGAAATCTCAGAGGGGAGGAGCTTAACATTCAGCAAACCAGTAACAAGATGTCAGCAACTTCCAAGGCACAAAGCTAGGCTCTGGAGGGGCATAGGTAAAAAAAAATATGGCAACAGTATTTTTAAAGCTGCAGCTTCCAAATGAAAATAACTTGATTTGACAGTGCACTTATCCTTTAATTTTGTTCTCTGTTTTAGTTCTCCTTTAATGTTACAATGCATCACTTCTGGTGGATATATCTACAACAAATGCCTTTACCACAATATACTGTTAAAATATACTTGCTACATTTTAGTAAACACCAATCAATATTAGTAGGCATTTTAGTGTATAAAGTCCAAATGCAATCATTCTTTCCTTAAGATATTTTAGATATGCTCTATTAAAAGATTTTTTTCTAGTGTAGCTTTTGATGTTAGAAAGTCTTAGAAAAGCCTTTGGGAACAAACTTTGATCTTTCTTGTTTTCCCTTTAGTACTGTATTACAAAATCATTATCTCAGTTCAGCAGATTTGTGTGATCTTGTTATCAATATTTTAGTACATAAACTTCTGCTTACTGTACAATGCATACAAATGCATAAAAAAGCATGCAAACTGCAGACCAGACACAGTAATACAATATTTATATACTTCCGCACAAATAATATAAACTCTCTTTAGCAAACAATTAGGAACAGTTTGGGACTTTGCCTTTAATTATTGATCTTCACAGAACACTTATTTTACAGAATTATGTACAGCTTTTTACAGAATTATCTTACAAAATTTTTATATACTTATGATGCTACTACTGTAAGTAATAAACAAATACAGAGAGATTTACCCAAAGCTGCAGTCTACAGGGAGATTTACCCAGAGTCACTGTCCCTCTGTGTATATCTCTGTTCCGCTACAAGCTAGGGGTTAAAGTTATGCTAACCAGTATTGAATCAGCTAGCATGGCTTTAACCCTTGTTTGCAGCACTGCAGCACTCTATAAATTTGGCTGATAGAGTCAGTGTGTAAGTTAACAAGGTGTTAAATGTTCTGCCCAGTAATGTTTCTGAATCTCCAATCACATTTAAAAAAAGACTTGGATGTTCTTCTAGGGCAACCCTTTGAAATAAAATAATAAGAAAAGTGGTATAAAGGTGATACTTTTACTGGCTAACTAAGATAATCATAGCAAGCATTCTAGTGCCTTTTTCAAGCTGATTACAATGAAGCTGTGGTGCTCTAATTACAATGAAACACCACAGTGTCGTAATTATCTTGAAAAAGGAACTAGAATGTTCTGAAAGCTTGCTATGATTATCTTAGTTAGCCAATAAAGGTATCACCTTTATACCACTTTTGTTATTTTTTATTTCAAAAGGCTTACCCTGTAAACATTTTGACTGGCTAACACAGTACACCACCTTTTACGAAGTTCTTCTAGATATACAGAATATCCATGGTTACAGTTAGCTAACTGTATCCATAAGTGTAAATATGTTATTGGTTATTTCATTGTGCTGGATGGAGTATGTAAAGGAGGGGGCATGATTTGTTAGGGGGTAGGGATGTACGAACCAACCAGGATTCTGGCAGTGGTTTTATGGAACACACTTTAGTTTCAACGTGGAATTTCAGCTGTGGAAATTAAAAGTTGACAATGACAATCATGGCATTTCTGTATCAACATTTCAAGAAAGGTATTAAATAAGTGTTGTTCTGCATGAAAGGGTTGAACTTGATGTTTCCGACTTCTTTAAACCCAAAAAATGTGACTATGGGCCATATTTATAAAGTCACGGTATTGCTTTATAGCTAAATCGATCGTAAATCAACAATAGCAATATAAAATGTATGAAACGGATCGTAAATCTATGACCGCGATCGCCCATAGAATACCAATGCTGTAATTTACTTACGCATGGTATTCTAGATTTAAGACCGTTCAGCATAAATGTACGATTCATATACGCCCACGGTCATACAGTAAGGAAATATGGCCCTATGTTTGGTTATTTTGAAATACTGTACACTTCATGGTGTCTTTATGCGAATGTAGGTCTTTTACTGTACATGGTCTGATTTGTTACACAGGAGTATGTTAGGCCATTGATAAACTTGATAATTTAGATGCATGAATCAAGTCCATTATTCAAAATCATACATTTTTACCACAGTCTGTGTTTAACCACTTTAAACTCTTAAAACATTTTGAGTTTGCCCGCATTACTTATTACTTCCATGGAATTTTTCCACTGGGCAATGCTACTGAAACTGTAGACTATTCTGTTCTAATGTATAAAAGGCAAGCTGCTTCCTGGATTTTATCTTAACATTCTAAAAGATCTTTTTCTGTCTCTTTTGCTTATAAGACTTCCTCTCATGTTCCCCTTGCTGGGGTGGGGTTGTGGCCTCAGAGCTCAGTTCTGGGACCATTGTTTTTCTTCCTTCCACTTCTGTAACTGTATCATTTTATGTTTATTAAACCCAAATCATCTTGTCTGGCCCTTCACTAAACCCTGAAGTTTGATTGCATATCTCTATCTGGTCACTACCTCCTCCTGAATGATCTACTTTCTAAAACTGGCGCAATATTGCTTTTTAGCGATACTGCGTCTTTAACATTCGGTTTAATGATTGTTAAGTTCCGCTCATATTAACGTTTGTTAATTTACAATCATTATTGCAAATTATTATTATTGTAAATTACCCATAACCATTTAAAGGATGTCCATGAGTCCTCTGATATGACCTTTTAGTGAACAATGCACAAGAGTGTTTATTATATGGCCCGTTAATATATTTGTATAAAGTGATCATATTCTCATGAAAACATTGCTTCTCCAATGAAAACTTGTCTAATCTGCCTGCATATTCATGCCCCTCCATTCCCCTTGTTATTTTAGTTGCCCTTCTCTGAACTGCTTCCATTTCCAAGATGTCCCTTTTGTATATGGGATTCCGAAACTGCACCACATATTCCAAATCAGGCTTTACCAGAGCTTTGTGAAGAGGGAGAACAATATTCTTCTCCCATTAATTAATTCACCTATTTATGCAAGACAAGAATATCAGGGAGATTCAATAACAGTTCTTATCGTTAAAAATGGTGCTATTTTTGCCCCAACCCAAAAAACCAAAACCCAAAATTAGCACCATTTTTAATGATAAGAACTTTTATTGAATAACCTTGGCTGCCTGGCATTGTTTGCTACAGCTAAGTTTGTTATCTACTAGAATCCCCAAATTGTTTTACATTACAGCTTCACTTAACACAAGAGTTATTTATGGTGCAGGTGGCACAAGGATTGTTGAATCAAATGAATCACATAGCATAAAAGTGAAAATAGGCACACTCCTATATAAAGTTATAGTGCTTTAATATTTGAGCTGAATATCATTTACAATGTTTTGGGGAGACAGTGCTCCCTTCCTCAGGGGTGTGCAGTCTCCCCGAAATGTTGTGTATAGTCTTCAGCTCAAATACTAAAGCACTTTAACTTTACATAGGGGTGTGCCTCTTTCCCCTTTTATACTATATGTAACTTACCAGCTTTGGCACAGGTTACAGAGCACCTCTAACTTTGGTTCTACCTGGACTCTATATTTATTATATGTAGACCCCAAATAAATCACCTTACATTTATTAGCATTGAATCTCATCTGCCACTCTGCTGCCCATTTTGATAATCTATGTAGGTAAGCTTGCAGCAATTGCACATCATTTGAAGTTTCCAAAGCTCTGCATAGTTTAGTGTCATCAGCAAACACAGAGGCCGTGCTCATAATTCCCCCTCCTAAGTAATTTATAAACAGATTAAAAAGAAGTGCCCTAAGAACTTAGAACTTTAGCCCACATTGATATAGCTCCATTGACCACCACTCTCTGTTTGCTATCCAATAACCAATTCTCTTTCCATTTACAAATGTTTTTTTCTAGGCCAACAGTCCTTGGTTTATAAATTAGTCACCTATATGGCACAGTATCAAAAGCTTTAGTAAAATCCAAGTATGCTACATCCACTGCTATGCCAGAATCTAAATTCTTACTCACTTCTTCATAAAAACCAAGTTAATTTGTCTGACACAATCTATTACTCATAAATCCATGCTGACTACTACTAATAAGATCAGTTCTGGAGACAAAGTCAAGGATATGATCCCGTAACAAAGTTTCCAGCACCTTTCCTACCACTGATGTTAGGCTTACAGGCTTCACACAACTTTTCTCCCTAAAACACCAATACATTTCATGTATTGCTTACATTCTAAGAACATTTATTTGGCACATAAAACTGGCACAAAAAATCAGTATGTGTTTATGATTGTGGGAAAAGCCGAAGTGCCTGAAATAAGCCACACAAGCATGGTGCAAACATACAAACTCCTTGCAAAAGTCTCCAAGGGTGAATTCAATCTCAGGACTTTAGTGCTGCAAGACATGGGTGCTAACCATTAAGCCCCTGTGCTGCCGAAATAGATTCTGTAACTAGAGATGGCTGAACTGCTGAACTTTTTAAGGTTCGGTTTGTTTTAAAACTATCAAACTTCAGTAAAAGTTCTATAGTTCGATAGTTCCAAAAGGGACCTATTAAATTCAATGAGAATTTTTTTTTTAAAAGTTCTGATAAAACACAGTTAAAAAAGCAATCTGAGGTTTACTGAATGCCACATTCATGGGTTATGGGCAAATTTGAGGGTTACCAAACGCCGATTTTAGCGAATGCTACATTTGAGGGCTATCGCCATATTCAAGGGTTAACGAACATCACATAGAGGATTATAGACAATTTCAAGGGAAGTCACAAATAATACTTTAAAAGCTGCTTTTTACTGTGCTGTTTATGTACCAGGCAGCGTAAATTACATTCAGCCTTTCTGGGGAATACAAAGTAGGCAGCTGATTTTACTTCAAGTAAAGTAGCAGAAGTGTGACTGTCCACCTTGTCTTAGTTTGGTCTCTCTCCCACTGGACCGTCTACATAGCTGATTTTACTGAGAGTTTTTTTATTCAGTTTGAAGCAAAAGATAAAGCTTCTATGTGACAAAGTACATGAGGTTGCAGGTTCAATACCCAAGGTCCTCACCTTGGGAAAGATGCTGTTTGCAAATGTTACCTACCTGTTGTATTGCTTCCTCTGTCCGATCTAGTCCGCAAGGCTGATGAGTCTAGGGGATGTGTTGTCTATGGGAGGGTTCCCATAGGTTGGCATATCTTTCTATTAAATTTGAATAGGCCATTGTGGACCAGATTAATATTGAGGACCTAGTGTTTTTGGATTGTAAATTCAACGGAGGGTGTTTTTAAAGTTTAGTTCTCATTTATCTGCAATATAGGACTTTCATTACAACTAGTAATAGGGCATATGTTAATTTTTTTATACAAGGGTGTTGGGTGTCTTTTTATTTATTCCCACTATATTATTCCAAAGGATAAAAGCAAAATAATATACATTGTACAGATTAAAAACCAGAAGATTCAAATCTACAAATGTTAATAATAATAATAATAATAAAAAAATTATAAAGACATACTGATAGGTTGTATGTGTCAAATAAATGTGCTTAGATTGTAAGCTCTTCGGGGCAGGGTCTGATGTGAATGTATACATGTAATTGTAAAGCGCTACGGAAGATGTTAGCGCTATATAAATCCACAATAATAATTATAATAATACTAATTAAAAAAAAAAGAATGAGCCTTTGCAAAAACTTTTAAAATGACAAACAGAACTGAAGTGGAGAACACTCCTTTTATAGCAGGGCTTAGTGTACTTTAGGGAATCCTCACACTCAACACCAGCTGCTCTGCCATAAAACACAAACTACTATAGTGCCTTCTTTGTGTTCTATAATTAATACCTCCTCCAGAAGAGCATTTTGTATTATCTGTATACGGCACACACAAAAACACTATAGCAATGGGTACATTAAGTAAGCCCTTTAAAAGCTTTTGTAGGTATACTATTGCCTTAACATTTCTCTTAAAGCACTACTGCTGTTTAGTTATTATTTGTAATATTTTCTCTAGCCTGAAGGGCAGTGAATATAAATCATTTGGTAAACTGTGGCATGTAACTTTTGAATCTATGGGTCCAACACATAAATTGTTGTTAAAAGTAACTTCTGGAACATTTTAAATACTTTACAAATTTTTGTATTTCAACAAAAATGAAAACATACATTTAAAAAGGAAATCATGTTTCTGCACAGCTCATTGTGGGCCATTAACCTTTGGTATCGGAAACTTCTCACACCGCGGGTCATTGTAAAAGTACGATTGTGACCATATATGTATGTCCGTGAACATACATTTTCGAATGAACCGCAAAAAATTTATACCTTGCCTTTATAAAAATAGCCTCCCAATAACAACTCAGGGTAAAGGGAGCTATCCCTGGATATACCTTTAACCCTTTCACTGCCAGGAGATTTTCATTTTTTTTTGCATTAACTGCCAGAAGAATTTTCAGGATTTTGCCCTCAATCGCTTTAGACTAATTTTACAGTAGGAAACCTTGCAGTAAATCAGGAATATTATACATTGTTTTTTTCAGCACAAAGTGTACTTTAACATGGTAACAGAATTTTGTAACTTTTCTGGAAATTTTACTGGAATTATGGGTAAAATATGTAAAAAAAATGAAAAATTTGCAAATTTTCATGGATTTTTCCCATTTTTACTTATAGTTATCTTAAGGTTACACACAAAAATCTTACTGTTTCTAAAAGCTCAGATACTCCCGAGTACAACGATACCAGATATATGTAGGTACCCCACTTTTCCTGTACAGGAGACCCCCGCAAACTAAAACTGCACCTTCAAGAATATTACACCAAATTAAAATGTATAACCACTACTGACAGTTAACATAGAATATCTACCAAATTAACTAAAATATCCCCACAAGTGAGATATTTTTAGAAACTACACACCCGCAGGATTTTCCGAGTGAGGTAAGTTTCGATCAAAATGCAAATACCCGGGCGCAGCTCTTCGTCCAATTGTAAGTTATTTTCTCACATTTTCCTTTTTTTCCTCAACTGTAAAAACAGAGACAAAATCAAATGCGAATTTCAGCTAAAAACTGTGGAGGAAAGTTCAAACGCATCTCAAATATGAAAGCCTAACCCCTCCCGAATAAAACGGTATGCCACATTCATGGGTGTACCCAGAGACATGGCTACCAACTAACCCAGAGCGTGACCAGTGCCAAATGTCAGTAGCAGCAAAAAAAAATTTGCCAGTTTTGTATTTGAACAGTCTGCAGTTTTTCCACAAAACACCCCCACAACTCAGAAATACCCCCCACAAACTATATATTCCTGAAATCTACACACCTTCAGCTATGTAACGCTGTAGTTTGTTCATTCATATCATCAATGGTGTGGGCGCAGCTCTTCGTAGAAGTTTGCACTTTTACCAGATTTTCAAAAAAAATGAACATCAAACAACATTCAAAAAGGTAAAAATCATGCCAAAACCTCATGGAATGTAAAAAAAAGTTACTAAATATCAATCTCACAAATGTCCTGAATCAAACGGATGCCATATGTGTGGTTACACACGCGGACGTGGAGCGAAAAGCCACAAAGTGAGACAATGCATGATGGCTCAGAAACAGCGAAAATATTTAGCCAACTCCAAATTTGAACAGTCTGCAGTTTTTTCCAAAACAAACACCTGATAACTCAGAAATACCCCCCACAAACTATATATTCCTGAAATCTACACACTTCAGCTATGTAGCACTGTAGTTTGTTCATTCATACCATCAATGGTGTGGGCGCAGTTCTTCGTAGAAGTTCGCACTTTTCTGAAAAAAATGAACAAAAAACACTTCAAAAGGTAAAAATCATGCCAAAACCTATGGAATGTAAAAAAAAGTTACTAAATATCAATCTCCCAAATGTCCTGAATCAAACGGTATGCCATATGTGTGGTTACACACGGGACGTGGAAGCGAAAAGCCACAAAGTGAGACAATGCAGATGGCTCAGAAACAGCGAAAATATTTAGCCAACTCCAAATTTGAACAGTATGCATTTTTTTCCACAAAACACCTGATAACTCAGAAATACCCCCACAAACTATATATTCCTGAAATCCACACCTTCAGCTATGTGCACTGTAGTTTGTTCATTCATACCATCAATGTGTGGGCGCAGTTCTTCGTAGAAGTTCGCACTTTTCTGAAAAAATGAACAAAAAACAACTCAAAAGGTAAAAATCATGCCAAAACCTCATGGAATGTAAAAAAAAGTTACTAAATATCAATCTCCCAAATGTCCTGAATCAAACGGTATGCCATATGTGTGGTTACACACGCGGACGTGGAAGCGAAAAGCCACAAAGTGAGACAATGCATGATGGCTCAGAAACAGCGAAAATATTTAGCCAACTCCAAATTTGAACAGTAGCATTTTTTTCCACAAAAACCCTGATAACTCAGAAATACCCCCCACAAACTATATATCCTGAAATCTACACACCTTCAGCTATGTAGCACTGTAGTTCGTTCATTCATACCATCAATGGTGTGGGCGCAGTTCTTCGTAGAAGTTCGCACTTTTCTGAAAAAATGACAAAAAACAACTTCAAAAGGTAAAATCATGCCAAAACCTCATGGAATGTAAAAAAAGTTACTAAATATCAATCCCAAATGTCCTGAATCAAACGGTATGCCATATGTGTGGTTACACACGCGACGTGGAAGCGAAAAGCACAAAGTGAGACAATGCATGATGGCTCAGAAACAGCGAAATATTTAGCCAACTCCAAATTTGAACAGTATGCATTTTTTTCCACAAAACACCCTGATAACTCAGAAATACCCCCACAAAACTATATATTCCTGAAATCTACACACCTTCAGCTATGTAGCACTGTGTTTGTTCATTATACCATCAATGGTGTGGGCGAGTTTTCGTAGAAGTTCGCACTTTTCTGAAAAAATGAACAAAAACAACTTCAAAAGGTAGAAATCATGCCAAACCTCATGGAATGTAAAAAAAAGTTACTAAATATCAATCTCCCAAATGTCCTGAACAAACGGTATGCCATATGTGTGGTTACTCACGCGGACGTGGAAGCGAAAAGCCACAAAGTGAGACAATGCATGATGGCTAGAAACAGCGAAAATATTTAGCCAACTCCAAATTTGAACAGTATGCATTTTTTTCCACAAAACACCCTGATAACTCAGAAATACCCCCCACAAACTATATATTCCGAAATCTACACACCTTCAGCTATGTAGCACTGTAGTTCGTTCATTCATACCCTCAATGGTGTGGGCGCAGTTCTTCGTAGAGTTCGCACTTTCTAAAAAATGAACAAAAAACAACTTCAAAGGTAAAATCATGCCAAAACCTCATGGAATGTAAAAAAAAGTTACTAATATCAATCTCCCAAATGTCCTGAATCAAACGGTTGCCATATGTGTGGTCTCACGCGGACTGGAAGCGAAAAGCCACAAAGTGAGACAATGCATGATGGCTCAGAAACAGCGAAAATATTTAGCCAACTCCAAATTTGAACAGTATGCATTTTTTTCCACAAAACACCCTGATAACTCAGAAATACCCCCCACAAACTATATATTCCTGAAATCTACACACCTTCAGCTATGTAGCACTGTAGTTTGTTCATTCATACCATCAATGGTGTGGGCGCAGTTCTTCGTAGAAGTTCGCACTTTTCTGAAAAAATGAACAAAAAACAACTTCAAAAGGTAAAAATCATGCCAAAACCTCATGGAATGTAAAAAAAAGTTACTAAATATCAATCTCCTAAATGTCCTGAATCAAACGGTATGCCATATGTGTGGTTACACACACGGACGTGGAAGCGACTAGTCAAAAAGTAAAACAATGCGCAGTGAGCCAATAACAGCATTTTCCCAGATTTTTCAAACTGAACACCCCTCTAACTTGGAAATACCCCCGCAAAACTATATATTCTCAGAATCTACATACCTTCAGCTACGTAACGCTGTAGTTCGTTCATTCATACCATCAATGGTGTGGGCGCAGTTCTTCGTAGAATTTGGCATTTCTACACAATTTTCTGGAAAAATAGAGAAAAATACATTTCAAAGTTACAAAATCACACCAAAACCCCATGTAATGTAAAAAAAACTTACCAAATACCAATCTCCTAAATGTCCTGAATCAAACGGTATGCCATATGTGTGGTTACACACACGGACGTGGAAGCGACTAGTCACAAATTAAGACAAGGCACAGTGGCTTAATTACAGCAATGTTCCAGAATTTTCACGGTAAACCCCCTCCAACTCAGAAATACCCCACACAAACTATATATTTTTGGAATCTACATACCTTTAGCTATATAACAGTGCCATTTCTTTGTTCATACATGCAATCTTGTAGCCGCATTTCAAAGTAGTATTTCGAACTTTTAGCAGACAGAACTCGCACTTGATCCGGTGCCTGGAAAACCTGGAAAATATGTTTCAAATCTTCCTACCTTGCTGGATATCTTTGCCTCTGTGTTGTTGCCTATTTGCATTACTGAGAAAATACTGATAGCTTTAGTGAAGGCTATTGAGCTTTTGCTGTGAAAAAGTTTTGTAGCATCAGATCGAAAGATGAATAATAAAATTCACTTTCTATTTCATCATTTGCCACAAGCGCCCTTGAACCTACAAGCTCTGCCCCAGCACAAGACTAGGTGCTTTCTGTTTGGAGTTTAGTTGTTACGTCTCCAGTTTTTTTCCGGCACATCTTGAAAGATAAAAGCAGTTGTTAAATGCAATACATAGAACCATTCATACATTTACTGTAAATACACCATAACGCATCACCCTGTTACTGGTGTATTTACAGGAACCTCAAAAATCCTTGGGAAAAATAAACTAGCGGTTAGTACAACATTACTGAACAATAAAACACATTGTACCTTATGCCCCCTTTACAGTAAATAACTATTTTAACTAGAAGGAGACCTTACCTGTCCCAACCACAAAGCTATTTCAGAAAAAGGCAAATGAACCCCGGAGCATGCCAAATAAGGGCCTAGGACACCCACAAATCCAGAGAGCCTCCTATCCTATCTAACTTTCAAAGTGCACCAAAGTATGGTAGCGCTCAAAACAGGGCTTCAGACATAAAGCAGGCTTGCTAGGGCACTTAGGACAAAAATACCTTGTATCTCGCCTAGTCCCATTTTTACGGCAAACCTTGCAGGCTCTCTGGGGATGCTGCTTATTAGGCGTGGGTGGAATGGGTTCTAAAAAATGCTTTCCTACTAATCTAGCTACATTATCATTACTAGGCATCTCCGGGACCTCTTCTACACTACCAAACAACATAGCTGGAATAAGCTGCAGCTGGAACTTATAATAAGACAGTACAGGCTCTGGTACCACTGTCTTGTAAACAATATACGAATTATGTAGGGCCGTTTGCAAAAGATAAATGGCTAATTTATTGTACCAGGCCTTTGTTTTTCTGGTGGCGTTGTAGTAGTGTTGGATCTGATCAGTTTTGTCAACGCCACCCATGTACTTGTTGTATTCTTTGCTACAGAGTGGTCTAATTTTGGGGGGCCTACCACCACTTCTGTGCCCTACTCTTACCGACTCATCGTGGATGGTGGTCAGCATGAATACAACCTTAGTATCACAAAACTTGACAGCCAGGAGCTCATCGCTTCTTAGAGCAAAATTCTCTCCACGCTTTAGTGTCTTATCCAGTAAAGCCTTGGGCAACCCTTTTCGAATAGGATTTATGGTGCCACAGGCTGGGGTGTCAAAAGAATAAAGATATCTAAACAAGGGAATACTTGTATAAAAGTTATCCACATATAAGTGGTAACCTTGGCCCAGCAATGGAGAAATGAGCTCCCAGACTATCTTGCCACTGACCGTTAAATCCAGTGGACAACCAGGGGGGTCTAACTGTGAGTCCTTGCCCTCATATATCATAAACTTGCTAGTGTACCCAGTACTACTTTCGCAGAGCTTATATAATTTGATGCCATAGCGAGAACGCTTACTTGGCATGTATTGACGGAATATTAGGCGCCCTTTGTAGAGCATAAGGGACTCATCAATACAGATATTCTGGGAAGGGATGTAAACCTCTGCAAAGCGTTTAGACAGGCTATCAATAAAGGGCCTCAATTTATGAATCCTGTCATGACCGGGTGCACCGGGGGGAACAGCTGTGGTGTTATCGTTAAAATGCATAAACCGCAATAAGATTTGGTAGCGGTTTCTAGGCATTACAGCTGAAAAAAGGGGGAGGGAAATTACAGTGGTGGTATCCCAATAGCCTTCCAATGTATTGTTCTTTACGAGACCCATTGAAAGAGTGAGGGCAAAAAATTTTTTCATTTCCACTATTGTGGTGGGATACCATGCCCGAGCACGTGAATATACACCTAATTGGTGTGTGGCAATATACTGCTCGGCAAATAGATTAGTATAGTGGACCACATCCTGTAGGATTGCGTCCGTCAGAAACAGCTGAAAGAAGTCTAGCACTTCAAAATTACTGGTGTCCACCTTCACGCCAGGGACTGCTAAAAAATCAGGAATTTGGGGGGTAAAATTAGCGGGAGGCCTCCACGCAGGCTCTCCTCCAACTGCAGCACCAGCAACACTCCCATCATCTACCTCCATAGGACCAACAATGCTAGGACCAGCCTCATCATCAGCAGAATCACTACTCTCTAAGGCTGTGACAGTGTCACTACTGCCATGCTCGTCAGAATCTGATGATTCTGATCCACTGGGTAAATACTCAGGGTCAGCATCAGCATCAGAAAAATCACTTTCCTCTGAGCTGGTCAGCATACAGTATCTAGCAGCCTCCTCTACAGAAAAGCTCTTCTTCTTAGCCATTGTATCAAAAGTCACTGTACCAAACAAAAGACCTGCAGTTAACCCCTTCAGCAAAAAGACCTGAAGTTAACCCCTTCAGCAAAAAAGACCTGAGGTTGACCTCAAGCAAACTAAGTAACAATGTTTCAACTTTCCAACTTTCAACACTTTCTAGAAAGCACCAGAAAACTGAAATACTATAAAAAACTAAACCTAATGAACAGTATACAAAATTTAACACCGTACAATTCCAAAATACAGAAAATAACTTTTATATATTTTAGATAACTTTATAAAACAGAAATCAAGGGTAACTGAAGCAAAAAAAAAAATATATAATAAAGACACTGAATATATTTAGCACAGAAAAGCAAAAAATGCACAAAAGTACTTCACTACACAGCAGGACTGGGGGTCAAAATCACAGATCCACTAGTCTTGTTGTGTAATAAAGAAATCAAGGGTAACTGAACCAAAACAAGTATATAAAACTGAGATTGCAGAAAATTACAACACAAAAACAAAAATGGCTAAATAACTTTACCGCACAGCAAGACTGGGGGTCAAAATGACAGACCCACTAGTCTTGATGGGTAATAAAGATGTTAACAGTAAATTCAATCCCACAAGTTATCAGTAAGAGGGTCTGGGGGTGGGGGAGGGGTAGATGGGTATATAGGGATATAAGAGGGGTATATAGGGATATAAGAGGGGTAAAACACAAAATATACACACAAAAACAAATACAATTATAGAAATAATATAAATAAACACCAAAATAAAAGAAACAGCAAAAAAAATCCAGAAAAACTGTCAAAATCAAAATGAATGAAAAATACAAAATAAAAAAATATGTTGATTTTGTGTGTATTTTTGTGTGTATGTGTATGTGTGTGTGTGTGTGTGAGAGTGTAAATATGTGTTTGTAAGTGTGTGTTAGTGTGTACTAAAGTGTGTAGATGTGTGTAATACAAAAAAAAAAGTTTATAAAGTTTATAAACTAAATGTATGTGTGTAGTGTGTGTAAATACTGTACCAGTCCAGAAGACAGATGATCTAAAGCAGGCAGCAAGGTAAATCCCAGCAGGAAACACAGCAGATCACAGCAGGAGGGCTCCAGCAACGTAATCCACCAGGTAAGTTGTGAGAAAAATCCAGCAGGGGGCGGTTCCTTCCCACTGATCATCAGCAAGTCACTGCCCATGTGACTGCTGATGTCAGTGCCTTCCTATTGGCTCCTCGGCGATCGTGGACCGGGGAGAGGTAAGTAACCCGATGTTGCTCGTTGCCTAGGGGATTTGCAAGAGCGGGGAAGCGGTTTCCCCGCTCTCACTTCGGCCATGCAGCTCCCGGACCCGGAAGTGCTGCAGATCGTGAATATACGATCTGTGGCAGTTTGGTACTTGTCTGCACAGAACGTATATTCACGATCTGTGGCAGGCAAAGGGTTAAAAACATGAATTATGGACTCGATAAATAGTGTATATTAACAGGGTTATTCAATAAAAGTTCTTATTATTTAAAATATATATTTTATTTATTTATTTTTTTTTACTTTATAATTGTAAACTTGCAATAGGGAAATTTTACAATTTATTGTGTCTATTGTATCCACATGAACATCCTGTAGTCCTGTCCAGGAGGTGAGGGTTTATCCCCATGTGGATAGATACTATCCTTATGTATCCTTGTCTATGGTGGTTTTCTACCTACACAATAAAACTCCCTCAGTCTGGTCATTTGTGCTTGAAATGGATGACCGGGCTTTGTTTAATTTCCCTTGACATCTTCATCTTTACCAACACTGTGGTCAGGGTACATCACTGTCCTCTGTGTCCTGCTTTTTGTTGTCCAGCTACCATGCAAAGGAGGAACAAAAAATACCAGAGGTGTGACAATTCTGAAACCCGTTGACCAATAAAATGTTTTCCCCTATAGCATTCTTTGTAAGCACCATTCAAACTGCTCGCAGGAGTGACCACAAATTTCAATGTACCGTATGTATAAATGTCAATGTATGTTTCTATCTAGATTTCTGAAGAGCTAAATCCGAGAAAAACTTCAGAGAGTTTATTACACTGTTAAGCTTGCAAAAGAGTTAACTGTTTTGTTGGCTCTTCACCATTGTGCCAGGAATAATAGAAAATCTCCAGGTTACGGCATTCTGTCAGCATAGAGGATTTACCGCTGCGTTTATTGCTTACTCATAAAAAGAATGGAAGGAACAGCCATTGAGATTTTACATTTATCAGCACCAGGCATATAATGTACTATTCTGCAGTCTGTCAAATGAATATATATAGGGGGGTGGAGCAGAGAATACATGAACTTCCTGCAAACAAAAAATTGGAATAAAGGAGAATGTTGGCGTTTTGTAATAATAACAGAGGAACGATTCTGTGAAGGAACACGTGGATGTATGGAAAGATAATTACACTTGTTTTTTTCTCTTTGTTTTATTCTTATTGTTACCTTTACTGAAAGACAGATTGACATAGGTTGATTTCATACAGGCAGGGTCTAATTCGTAGTATAAATACTAATAATGTTCTAAATAAAGGGAAATATGAGGGGGATACAATATATAGAAAATTGGGCTGTTGTACATCCATATTAAAGTGCAACTAGAGACCAAATATCTTATACATACAAAAAATAGAATTATAGTGTGCAAACAATTCTAATTGCATATTAGCTATCCCCATAAGGTTGCTGCTACAAACAGCCTGCTAAATATGAAACATGAGAGGGAAACTACCATAAGATGCAACACAAAAAACACCGGTCAACTCAAACTCTGTAATTATGAAGAGTTAGCAGCAGGAGCCAACATCTTAAAGGTCATGTCCATCCCCCAGAACACCAACCTATACTTACCTATCCCACCCCACTAACCCCTGAGATCATTTTAGTTTCTTACACCCCCTCCCGTGGACCCTGAAGCCCATAATCCTTACATTTTTCCACCGCAAGAAATCCTTCATCTAACAAAGATTTTGGCTTACTGCTAACAATGACATCACAACTAATTACTGTATACTGGCATGCCTCCCCTGTCCTGTGCACTTCCTCTGTAAAAGCTCTCTGAGCTTGCAGAGGAGGCAAGGACCAGGGAGGACAAGTGTGGCAGGCAAGGTAAGGATTATTAAGTAATTGCAATAATCTCTGTGGTTTGTTTTCTTTTTGGTTTTTTTTGGCAGGCAGGGAAAGTAAGTAGGTTTGTTTTCTGGGGGTGAACATGCTCTATAAAGGGTGTAAACGAAGGATAATTTTAATTATATTGGTGTAAATAGTTTAGGATTTTATATAAATATATACTACTAAGGTTTATTTTTCACATGAAACCATATTAAGATAATTTTAAGAGGGAACCGCCAGATGGTTAGTTCTGGAAATTCCATAAACTCTAATGAAGCAGAAACGGCAAAATGTCCGAGACTTATGGAATGATCTGTCTAGGTGGGGGCTTGGTGGGCCTTGTCCAGCTGCAAAAAGGCTAACCTAACATTATTATTTGCATTGCTAAAAGGGATGTTTAGGGCATATTCACTGCCCAATGATAGATTTAAAGAGGTGTTTAAATAGCTTTGAATAGGGTTTTTTTAAAAGTGCAGTATGTTTTAAAATTTGCATTGAACTCATTACCTTCATTACTAAAGACACTGTCAATATTCCTTTAATATTCTCTAAATCTGGCAATATAAATGTTCCATCATGGCAGACATGGTAAAGCCCCAAAGCATGACCTTTGCTCCCTTTTGCTCTTAAAGTTTTTATTCATGATTCAAAACATGGCAGACACAATAATGTGGAACCTTCTTTTTCTTTGTCGGTAGTCTTTGCCCTTTAATGCTTAGTGAATTAATTCTTAACTCCATTTGGATATTTCAAAATGTTAAGTTTTAGCCCATTTGTACATTTAGATGTATTCTTCTTTTACATCTCTCTTTTATGTCTCATTATTTAAAGGGTATAAAAAAGTCATATATAGGTTAATCACCCTCAAAATCCCAACAGTTTGTAAATAGCTTGCCTTCTCTCCTGGCTCCTGCAGGTTTTATTGAAGGACAGGAGGTAAGACACAGCTCCTTTACCCCCCGTTCTTCAATAAAACTAAATGGCCTGCATTTTAGAGTAGTATGTTCCAGTTTCTTAGTAAATTTCCCCCCCCCATGTTTTAGTTTTTTCCTTATTTTATTGATGCCCCAAGCAGTCAAGTTAGAACCTGTGTGTCAAGCGCTCTTGGGGTTAATTTAAAGTGATAAATAAAATATTAGTCACTGCTGCTACAACATCGTGACGTTGTTTTCTCTGAAGGGTCTCCCCCCAAGAAGTTGTAAAAATACAAGAACTAAATTACAAAAATAGAAGCTTCAAACAATTCCGTAACATTCTGTAGTGTTCCCCAGTCAACGTTCAGTTTTTTTTCTAACATTTGTGC
The DNA here is from genome assembly GCA_019447015.1 of Hymenochirus boettgeri. Taxonomy (NCBI): domain Eukaryota; kingdom Metazoa; phylum Chordata; class Amphibia; order Anura; family Pipidae; genus Hymenochirus; species Hymenochirus boettgeri. Next base: position 259,348,692 of record CM033469.1, on the reverse strand, counting down.
TCCACTATTCATTGTACCATTTTAGTTGTAGTTGTGGTTGTGTATAATCTCCAGACATTCTTGAATTCCCAGTGAGTGGCATTGTTTGGTAATTGCTTGACGGTTGAAAACAACCACAGTTGAATGTTGTCAGTGATGTATATACAAGGGCACTAGCTTCCTTCCATGTAAAGACTGATTTGCTTTCGCAGGAAATACAGATAAACAGCACAGCGTAGCGAGATTTATTAGCAGCCACCTCTACCAGGGGACAGTTTATCTCTCACTCTGCGCCTCGTATACTGAGGAAAATCTCGCAAGGAAAGATCAATTATTTCTCCAATGAACTGCTCTTGTAAATGACTGCAGACCTTTGTTAAATAAAGTACCTTTGGCTTTCCTTTTTGATGATAAGTAGCGTGCTGATCTGTGAAACGCAGCCGTATGCGTCCTTTAATGGGATTCGGTAAATGACATAAGTTGTTAATATATGATTGCAGCGATACAGATGAGGGATAAACTATTGAAATTACTTTAACTGTGACAGACCCTGGGAGGCCTATATACGGATTACTCTGCTTAGCTTCTGAATTAGATGGAAAGTAGATGTTCACTCGCCTTTAACGAGAATATTTTATATTTAGCTTTTGGTGTAAAGGAAAAATAATTCCATCATATATTGCCCATAAAGCATTGATTAAAGGGGAACTGTGGTCTTTATATGCAAGTGCGCTCTGTTAAAAAGTACACCCATCTACCTTTAAAATAACTTTCTAGCTGCAGTCTATCCTAAGTTACAGCAGTGTACGGAGTAGCGCTTCCTGCTTACACGGTTACCAGCACCATTGCTTCAATTGCCACTGGCTTAAAGGAGAACTAAACCCAATTTTTATACTCAAGATTGAAAACAACCCCCCTAAAAACACCAATAAGCTATAAAATACCAATTTAATAAATTGTATTCAAGTAAATGTAAGCCTGTTAAGAACTGGATGAAGTATCTGTGTGTATGGGCAGTGTCAGACCATACCTCCTGACCTCAGTCACATGCTTCCTTGCTTTATCTGTCCTGTAAAAGGATTGGCTAGAGATTATTAATGGGTGTGACCAACTGTAACAAGTTTGTGCCATAGCTAAGGACTGAGCATGTGCAGAACATAATGGTCGTTGACCAAACTGTGTGATACTAGAATGCCATGAAGTAAAGCACAAACCATGTTATTTTGTAAATTTCCCAGCGCCTGTATCTAAATGAGAGGTAAGACACAGATTACTGGTTTTATATCAAGGTGTTCTGCCTTCTGGTTCAGTGTTGTTCGTCTGCACAGAACGTATATTCACGATCTGTGGCAGGCAAAGGGTTAACAGATGGAACACTATAAAATTTTGATCACTGGCCCATCTGTAAATTCTCTTTATTTATTTTTTTACTACAGTGTAGTTGCCCTTTAATAGAATCGAACATAGAATAGAATGTAACAAAATACAAAAGGTAATTCAAAGGGAGGCAAATACATAAATAGTTCAGTACATAAATATATAAATTATATAAATAGAAGTGCTAGAGCTTTGCCACAAGAGGAAAGCAGGTCCCTGCCCCGTAGAGCTTACAATCTAGTTAATAATAATAATAATAATAGTTACTTTAACTGTTTGTTTTAATCTACCTATAAGCTACTTTGATTAAATGGAGAGTTAAGTGGAGAGTTTTTTGGTATAGCTTTAGGTGTATAATAAATTAAAATAAAAGAGTCTGTTTTACATTTTGATTACCACTTTTTTTTAATGGTTTTATTTTTTTTAAGAATACTTTGAAAACGATCCTTTAGGGAAAAGAAACCATCTGTTATGCTGATGATATTTTTCTGCCATATGTTAGATTTCTTTATGGTACAATAAACGCAATTTGTTGACATTAGCATCTTCTCTCTTGACTTTTCTTTAGAAGTTTGCTCAACACCACTCATCTAAAACATACTTGTTTTCAGAGGGGTTTTCTTGGATCTTGTTATGTAGCTTTTTCTGCATTTTTATTTCTTGATTTGGCTTTTGTTGTCTAAATAGAAAGTGGTAAATTGATTCTGCTGTTATATTTGTTTTCTAAGCCAATAATGATATATATCGATTTTAAAGGGTTACTATCAGTATCAGTACTACCAGTTACATGTATTCATTCACACTACTACACTCACTTCTACTAAATAATACAAACTATAAATGTCTAGACAAGACAAGGTGTCAGTACACAATTTATCATTGAACATGATGAACCTGGTGAACTAATGCAAAAAATGAGCCTATGATAATTAAAGTTTAGAGGCATCACTTATTACCAATATTAACAGATTATGTGGGACAGTCACAGACGATCTCTACCCTCTCCCTGCATCCAGCAGGATATCCCATGGTCTGCAAGACTACATCTGAAATGTAAGGCAGGGGGGTGTACTTTCTTATATTGTTGGCTTCCATGGCATAGTTATAAATAGAGAAAATGAGCATCTGCATAGGAAAGGCAAGAAAGATATGCAGAATGCATACTTTAAGGAGCAAGTAGACCTTAAAGTGTATAAGGAATAGCTAATATTATGATGGTGCATTGAATGCACTACTGCCAACAATAACTCTTTCATGGATCCCCCCCCCTTAGAAATCCTGGGTTTGCTCCTGAAAATCTTGGGATACAGAGGAAAAACAGCACCCACAAGCATGTTGATTTATGGTACATTATAGCATAGCCAAGGTTAAAAATATAATTGTGTAGGGCCACGTTAAAAGGTGAAATCACCTGAATTTAATTTAAAGGGTAGGCTTTAAATGTAAAGTGTATTTATTTTTTTGTTATAGGACCCTCCTATACCCTAACATGAAGAGTGTTCATTTTCGCAGAGCGCATGCCTGAAACTTTCCCTGGCAAAGGGATTTGGCCAATCTCGTGGGGGCGGAGTTTAACATGGGACATGATAGAAGGAGGAAGGTAGAAACTTCTATCTTCCTCTTTCTATCATGTCCCATGTTAAACTCTGCCCCCATGAGATTGGCCTTTTCCCTTTGCCAGGGAATTTTTTCCCCCTTTTTAGCTGGAGTTTTTTGCCTTCCTGGATCAACTGTTAGGTAGGGTTAAAAAAAAAAAAAGGATGAATAGGTTGGACCTGATGGATGTATGTCTTTATTCAACCTTAATTACTATGTTACTAGTAATACTAAGCTATATTTACAGTGTATATACCCTTTAAAAAACTGTAATTTTATTTTAAAGTCTGCTTTCCAAACAACTGGTTTCAGAAGAGTTTAACAATTGTGCTTGTTTTTCTTAAACCATGTTAATAAATAGACACATATAATCAAAAAAAAGATCTTGCACACTCACAGATGCTCCAATGGAGGAATCCGTGCTGGGTGCGCCAGTGCAGCATCAAACTGAAAGTACTGGAAAGGAACAAAACTGTGCACACCAGTCTTACACATAAAAGGTGTTTTATTCAGACATCTGTCTAACACCACGTAACATTTCAGTGCTGTATGCACCTTCATCAGAAATGAACAAACAAGAGCCCTTTAAATAGACCAGATAGGTGGGAACACAGGAGTGACATCAAAATTTCCCTAGCAAAAATTAGCAAAAATTAGCGATGATCCTCCTGTGGCATAACATTTTTGTTCTGCTAAACATCAGGTCTCCGATCTAAGTGGGATGGTCATTGACCAGGTCCCACAGTTACAACGAGGTGGTGACCGCTAGAATGCCCTTCTACGGAGAGAAGCATATTGGATTTTTACGTAACAAACGGTGCAACCTAAGGGCCTGAATGTCAATCTAGGTCTTTCATGTTTTATGCCTAAAAAATAGGGTACATTTGCCTGCATTGATGGTAGTTTGATGTTTTTAATAATTAAAATGTGTTTGAATAAAATGTAAGTATGGTTTTAGTGAAATGGTGACATATATAGCCTAATTATTTTCTGGATATGGAGGGGTTATTTACCCTTGAAATGTGATTTACATATGTTTTTAACGTGACCGGCCATCTGTCTCTGGTCTATTTAAAGGGCGGTCTGCTCTTTGATTGTTCATGTCTGATGAAGGTGCATACAGCACCGAAACGTTACGTGGTGTTGGACAGATGTCTGAATAAAACACCTTTTATGTGTAAGACTGGTGTGCACAGTTTTGTTCCTTTCCAGTACTTTCAGTTTGCCGCTGCACTGAAACACCCAGCATGGATTCCTCCATTGGAGCATTTGTGAGTGTTCAGGATCTTTTTTTGATCATATGTGTCTATTTATTAACATGGTTCAGAAAAACAAGCACAATTGGTAAACTCTTCAGAAACCAGTTGTTTGGAAAGCAAACTTTAAAGTAAAATTACAGTTTTTAAAGGGTATATACACTGTAAATATAACTTAGTATTACTAGGTAAACACCTTTTATGTGTAAGACTGGTGTGCACAGTTTTGTTCCTTTCCATGTTAATAAATAGGGTTACAATGCATTTGACTTTTATCCCCATTATTCACGCTCAGTTATCTTTTATTTGTATGAAAAATATCACATATATCCTTTTCTTGGCCCATTTTAGTCTTAGCCCGTCATCCATTTAATTGGTGCTATCATCTTTTATTGTTGGTATTGTGTGCTGTAACCTTTTTTAATGAAATCAAATCTCAAAGTCTACTTTTTCCTTTAGAAAATCAACCTTCTTCAGAGCTGCAATCAAATGGTCGCCAACATGTTCTGAACAATTACATGTTCAAAGCTAAGACTAACCAGTATTAATCTCTTTCTGAAAGTGCTATCTCTACAATCCATCCTAGAATTTCATTTGACTCCCCCGTGCTTTAACACAATGCTTGCTTACACTTCGGTTCCACAGCCTGCGTTTGTATTTTGTGCTGCCCGGTGCTTTACCTCACATTTTTGTCAAAGTAAATTTAAGATTCCAAACATGTGCATGTTCTATAATTTTCCTAAATCATTTCACATCTGATTTACCTCTGAAAAGCTATCAACTCTCTTGCGGAATTTTAAAACATCTGCAAAAAGGCACTCCATACCTTTAATACCAACACTAATAATACTAATTAATATATTAAACAGAACAGTACTCAGCATGGATCCTTCACTTCTTTCACTGTTATCCTCTGGAATGATAACATTTAATGTGTTTTCATCAAATAGAAATAACAAGCTTATTTCAGAAATGACAATGCAACTATTACTGATGCTTGCCATTTAGACTATTCAATTTAAACAAAATGGATGCACAGCAGGTTCAGAAATTATCTGTTAATTAAAGGGTTTTTTTCAAACTTCATGGCTGCTGTTTGCTCTACAGTTCTGTTCACCTTGGCTGACATTTGATTTGAGTTTCTTGCAAGGATAATACTTTTTAATTGTACTTACTTAACATTACCCTTTCATTTGTTAAGTTACTATTATTGACTATTATTTTTCCTTTAGTTACATTTCTTTTTACCAATAAATAAGATAATATCACAGGAGTTGATATTAATTCATTTTTAACCAATTCAAAATGCTCCATTACAGCACAAACAGGGGTTTAAAGAAAGAATCGAACACTTTCTCCTGACAATATGTTAGTAACCTTTTAAATACTTTTGTATCCATGAAAACAAGCCGTCATTCTTTTCAATTCACTTTATCGTCCCACAATTTACACAGTTGGTTAAATAATACTCAGTACTTCTTGGCTAAGGGGATCGAAGAAAACAATTAGATCTTTGCAGGAACTCAACTACTTAGTGCTCTGATACAGCAAAATGCTATTGTTTATCGGGGTGGGCTGTCTTTCACCACTTTTGGGGAAACAATCATAAAATCTTTATGCAAAGATATGTCTATTGTAAATACAGTTAAACTCCTATTTCCTTTTTTTTAATCATTCCTTTTTCTGCGAATTTCCTTCTACCATTTTTTGCTCAACCTACATTGTATTAGTTTTAATGCTCTGGTTTATGTTTTTGCTACATTTAGAGGAGACAGCTAAAACTGTTTTACTGGGCAAAATAGTGATGTTCTGCAATATTTTTGCAAACTCATAGTATCACTAAACACAGACCATGATAGTATTTTTAAGTAGGGCAACTATGGCCAGCAAACCCAGCCCTACCCCCTCCCAACATATTGTCCCTAACCCAGGGAGGCTGTTAGCAGGAGAAGTGAGCTGTCGAAGTTTTGCTCTTGCAGCAGCTAAGAGCTCACTACTCTCTTAACCGTGCCTACATGACCATTTCTATCTATCAGGATATTTCCGTATTTAAAGTCGATGATGATGCTGCACTATGTGGGCCTCCTCCTCAGTTTGTGTCTGATTTCATCTCTATCTAATTGCAGTGCAGTTCGCTTTTTTTGTTTTAGCTGAGTTGGAGCTGATTCCTGTTAGTATTCTGGAGGCAAATTCAAATCCTCATCTTCCTATCCATTTCTTAGTTTCGTTTTCCACTCCGCTCATTGGTCTTCTCTCCCTATTAAACTCCCTGCCTTCCCTTGTTCAGTGCCTGTTATAGTTATTGGTTTGCCCTGACTCATGGTGTATTTTCTTTGTGTTATTTCTGGTTCCTGATACCTGTCTATTTTTGCCTGTGACTGTATTGCTGCCTGCCCTGCCCTGTGCCTTGACTATGCTATCTTTCTACAATCTTGTACCTTTGCTCCACTGACTGATTTCCTGTGTACCGACCTTGGCTCTGTTTCTGTCTCCAATTTGTTTTCTACCTTTGTAACACACTTTGGCTATTGATCCTGCTAGTCCTACCCTCTCTGCCAGTTCCACTTCGGCTTCTTCGAGTATTCTCGGCCTATGCTCAGATGCCCTGCCTAGGGGGCAACTGATCCCGGTGAGCCTCCCGGCAAGCATGGACTTGTCTATTGTTGAAATGAGTGGTGTTTGATTGGGGTATCTGGGCTGAAGGAATATTCGGGGATCTGGAGCAGATACACACACACTGAACGTACGTATGGTTAATGTAGTATATATTTCATAAGAAGTAAACTGTATAATATATTGAGACTGGGGTGCTAATAGAAGGAATGAGTGAGAATAGTCACCAGAATCCAGTTCCCGGCTCAGTGGTTAGCACTGATGCCTTGCAGTCCAGAGTTCGAATCCACCCTTGGACACATCTGCAAGAGGTTTGTATGCTCTCCCTGTGCTTGCGTGGGTTTACTCCGGGCACTACGGTTTCCCCCACAATAATAAAGACATACTGATAGGTTGTATGTGTCAAATAAATGTGCTTACATTGTAAGCTCTTCGGGGCAGAGCCTGATGTGAATGTATACATGTAATTGTGAAGCGCTACGGAAGATGTTAGCGCAATATAAAGTTTGCGATACTAATAATAATAAAAATAAAATAGAATGGTTAGAAGGGAATAGAATGATATAGAAGGGAAAAGAAAGAAGAAGTAAATAAAGAACTGGAAGGAATTACACATATACCTTTGTACACTTAGACCTGCTGTAAATATATCATGTCCCTGGGCCTGGAACTGGTTGGTTGAATTTGTCTAGTAGTGGTAAATAAGGATTATTATATATACATTATATGCAACAACTGTTAATACATTAAATAAAAAAACATGTACAGGGCAATGTAACAAAAAGTATAAATTAGAAGGATTCATTTTTCTAAATTCCTGGTGTAGAAACTGAAAAGGTAATGTTTTATAAAACGTCTACATTCATTTACAATTAGATGTGTTAATGATTCTGCAAAACACAAGCTTTTTTTGAATTTGATGCCAGCATTACATAGGTGAATTGAGGTTAGGCCCGAGTCTGAGGGAGGGAGCAGTGGTGAGGTGGTTTAGGGTTTCATCCTGGTTATTTTTAAGGGGAGAAGGGAGGTATTTGTTATTTTTCCTTTTATATTATATATAAATAACTTTCCTAACCCCCATACCCAGTGCTTTAAGGTTTAGTGCACCTCCACTATATTATATGTTCCTGATAGCAATCTTTAGGATGACTATATACATGTATGCCTATATATAAGTCATGGTTATCAGCCTACTGCTCATAGTACTTAAAATACATTTAAACTGTTGAGAGGTTCTGCTATCTAATTTAAACAGAAACACAATTGAGTGATTTGCAAATCATTTAAACCTTATAGTAAATTGAAAGCCGTGCATTGCCATTATAAATGTTAAAACTGAACAGTCCCATAGAGCTGTCAAAATAAGGTTTTTCATGTTATATGAAACTATGCTTCACAACCAGTAGTGGGTTTTGTTCTCCTTTAACTGCCTCACCGCAGGAAGTTGCATTTGCCATAAAATTGTAACATAAATAATAGAAAGAATTTTAGTTTCATCATTTAAAATCAGAAGGCACATATTTAATAAACTACAAAGAAGCAAACTCATAGTATCGGACTTGTAGTTAAACTATTGCTGGAAGTCCTCACATGTAATATTTAGTTTTAATCATAATTACAGATGGCCGAAACTGTCGGGTTTCGTTCCGTTTTCAGATTTCGGGAAAATCCTGAAAATCCGTAAACGGAACGCAAATTCGGGACTTATGATCGCATTTTCAATATTTATCGAACCTTCGAGCTATTTTTGAAAATAGCCTTGAACGATCGATAACCCTCGAAAGTACTATTGGAAACTATTTTCGCGTTTACGACTGTATTTTCGAGGAATATCGAATGTTCAAGGCTATTTTCTAGAATTTTCAGAAATAGCTTCAACGTTCAATAAAAAACGAAAATGCGATCCGAAGTCCCAAAATCCGAATGATCTGTCCAGTTTCAGACAGAACATTCGGATTTTGGAACCGAGGGTTTCTTGTTCCACCTCTAATCATAATAATAAAACATTACAAAAGCCTTTTCTTTCTGGTATCTGAACTAGTCTTTCATTTTATTGACCTTTTACTGTATAACACAAAAAGAAGTTCAAGTTGAAAAGAGACTAGTAGAGTCAAACAGATTTCAGACTACTGTCAGGATTTCAGCCCAGGCTCCTGAGATCTGGCACTGCAGATTTCCATAAATGGAGCAGCCAACCCCATTATTATTTAATAATTTAGTGGTATACTTTGCTCAAGAGCCAAATTAATAAAACGTTTAAAAAAATTGTTATTGTTGAAGAACACTGAATGCGTTTTTATTTTAATGTTCCTGTCCACTCCAGAATATGTAGAGTTTTTTAAATATAGGCAATAAAGGGAATTGCACAGGCGTCTAGCACCTTCTTGGCTAACTTTCTACAAGCAGAGATGCACGAAACTGGCAAGATTAATTCCAACAGTGGTTCTGTAAAAGCAACTGAAGTTTTGAAAGTACGATTCAATTTTTTTTTAATGCACGTTTTTTCCGGAAGTATGGAGCCAAGGATATCATGCTTTTTAAGTATGTGCCAATGTTTCGGGAACAGTTTTTTTTATTGCTAACTCTCTCTGCTTAAATTGCGTGATAAAAAAATGGTTCCAGAAACATTGGCACATACTTAAAAAGGACGGTATCATTGGCTCCATACTTCCGGAAAAAAACGCAAATTTTATTCAAACGGTGCAATAATTTAAAGGACAGATTGGCCCCAAGCCACCTGAGCAGAAACACAAAGAACAAAAAAAGTAACTTCCTACAAGAATTGGAAGGTTTCTATGGGGGTGGGAGTTGCAAAGGCTGCAAGGACAGTGAAAAACAGAAAGTGAAAGAGTTTAAAAGTAACACTACAAAAGAAGACATAATAAATAGAGATGTCCGAACTTCGCAAAATCCAGTCCGCTCGAGGATCCGCGAATTTTCGAGAAAATTCGAAAATCCGCGAGCAGACCCATTAAAATGAAAAATATCCTCGAAATTACGAGATTTCTCGTAATCCGGAAAAATCCGCAGAAAATCCGGAAAAATCCGCCATTCGCGAACAGTATAAATCCGCGGCGGATCCGGGTTCAGATCCGCGAACCGCCCATCCCTAATAATAACATGCAATAGTAGAAATGTAATCTATCTATTAGAATGAGGTTGTGGCTTACAATATATTGGACGCACAGGAAGAAAACTAAAAGAAAGGATTGGAGAACATCTAAGAAATGTCCAGAAGAGAATTAACCACACAGTACCCAGACACTGGAACTCTTGTGATAAAGGCAATCAACTAACCTTGCATGGGATACAAATAATGAAAGAACCTGAGAGGAAGGGAGACATACAAGCCGGTTTATCCAGACTAGAAACAAAATGGATTTACAAAATGCAGACACTATTCCCCCAAGGAGTGAACAGGGAAATAGATTTGTGGAGTTTTAACTAATGAGTATAAAACCCTTCATTTTATTACTTCATAATCAAAATTTTTATTTAGTCCTATTTTTACATCATGTTATTTTATTGGTTCTTATTATCTATGTTTAACACATCTGAGCAATCAACAAACCAGTGTTTATCATATTATTTATGTATTTCTAAGTCCCAGCTCTAAGAGTCACAGGTCCATCAGTGACATAATCACCCACAGTGCTCTTAACAGAGCAGATAATTAGCATTTTTAAAGTTATTCTTATCCCCCAATGTTCCACCACCTATGATAGAGTATTAAGGACAAACCCTTAGAGTCCCGACACAAAAAAACACATTCGAATACGCCTTATTAAAGCAGAAAACAAGCTTTATTCACAGACGCGATTTTACAAAATGGCGCTGGAACGCATGGTGGAACACATATTCGTGAGGTCCAAAAATGGAGCAAAATGCTGCATTTTAAAAGCGAAAATAGAGTGTATACAGTCTTGAGAAAGCTGCAGCAGGTAGTGAAACGCGTTGACCCTTAAATCTTGGCCCCTGCAGACACAGCAAGTCTAAGGGTCTAATAACACTGCAGAGTGTTTTTATGCTGTTTTATATTTTTTGCACTGAACACTTTACATTTTTGTGTATAAGTGTGACTTCAATAAAGCTACTTTGAGAAAATCCTAAAACTGACTGGACCGGCATCCTTACTCAAGGAAGTAAGTGAATTCCTAACCATTTAATGTATGCTTTTACTAGATTTTATACTTTTTAAGAATTTTTAAAACAACTTGGTCTTTTTTTAATATCTTTTATCTTTTATATTGAGCGCAACAATTCCTGACTAAACAAATCTACATAAATAATATGAAACTATTAGAATTTAATTTCTATTTCATTTTTATTTATGTTTTGGTGATTGGTATGTTTCCCAGGTCCCTGTTTATTTACATTACTCACTGATTTTGAACATCTCTAGTGGGGATTAGCAAATTATGATAGTTTCTCTATGTATAAAGCTTTAAAGAAACTTAATCAGAAACATTAGGTGAAGATGTAAGTAGAAAAGCAGATATAAAATCAGTATTAACAATTGGGTTTCTAATATAGCAAGGACATTATAATGGATAATCAGGGCTGTTTCTAGCCATTTTGGTGCCCTAGCAATAATACCTGGTACCCCACATAACTCCCCCCCAACACCCCACCCCATCCCACAAAAAAAACATGCTATGAAAATTAATATAGGCATGAGATCTTTGTGGAAAAAAAGTATGGAATAAGTGCTGAGTGCTATGTTCCGCTATAAGACCCCGGAGACCCTGGAGTGTACCGTTCTGGTTATTAACTATCTATCCATCTATCTATTTATTATGATAATAGATAGGTAGAAAGATAATAGATAGGTAGAAAGATAATAGATAGGTAGATAGATAGATAGATAGATAGATAGATTAGATAGATAGATAGATAGATAGATAGATAGATAGATAGATAGATAGATAGATAGATGATAGATAGATAGATAGGTAGGTAGGTAGGTAGATAGATAGATAGATAGATAGATAGATAGATAGATAGATAGATAGATGATAGATAGATAGATAGATAGATAATAGTATTATCTATCATCTATCTATTTATCATCATGATTTTTCAGAAATCACAGTGTTACTCTTGAGATTTCTCCATATGATCAAGTGTCATATCTGTAAAAGCTGTTTAGTTTGCAATACTCCAAATGTATTATTTTGATCACTGTTTGAATTAGTTGTTTAAGAATTGCTCAACATGTGTCAGGTTTGGAGTTTCATGTCTGTAATTTAATGGCTAAATAAAAAGTTGTTTTAGAGATCTAGCTACTTTCTACTGAACAGCATGCACCAATGTTCTTATTGTCATAGCCAAGCAATGTTTATTTTTTTAAGCATATTGATCTTAGTAACTGGTTTATGTTTCAATATGTCAAAGGACTGTTAGTTTTCAGATTGTTGGTCTTATTTCTGGTCCATGTGTTTGAATTTTAAGATCAATGTCAGCTTGTTCTAAAAAAAAAAAATGCTAGCACCATGATGTGTTGGTACGTAAGTGAAAAAACCTGAAAGTAGTAATGGCCCATGAATTTATCCAAATATTTAATCCTATTCTTATAAATACACTGTTTCTGCTACACTGTTCTAATGTACAATAAAATAATTTTATTATAATGACAGAACATTTGTCATCTTTTTTTATGTTTTGTTTAGGACTTTAGTGGTAATTGTTGGTTATGTGGTCCCAGTTTTGAAAAGTAGAAAATTGGAAAAATCTGCTCTAAGTGGGTTTGAAGTGAATTATTGGCTCCAAACATTCCACAGGTATAATAAAATGTGATGGCTTCATTAGTTTCTATTAGTAGTCATAAAATCCCTGAGAAAAACTGTGAAGAAAAACCAACAGTAAGCATCTTAGTTGAATGTTTATTTAGATTTTAATATTCCTTTTAATTGTCTCCCCTTCAAAGCTATTCCTCTCTATAAAAATACAAGGCAAGGGCACACTTTTAGCCCAGTGCAATATTAAACCCACCCCCCTTTCTTATCCTTTTAATTGTCTGCAACAACAGTACATTCATGCTTGTCCAATGCACATACAGTCCAATGTAGAGGGCAGATAAAAAGTTTCTGTATAATCTGTTGCACCAATTCCACAATGACATGCTTTTTAAAATAAGAAAGTAAAGAGTAAATATAGATGAATGAAACCGGCATGGTTGTAAGTCAAGACATGATTTTTGACCACAATTTGCAGATTTTTGACTGCAATTTCCAAACAGGATTTTCATTAACTGTTGTATTCAATTAGATCAACTGGACATTGAAGTTTAGTTCTTGAAGACTTTTCTCTAGTCATCCAACTGGCTTTCTCAATTCAGAATGACTTGTACAAGAATCTGTGGCAATTATGTACCCTGGAAAATCCCAATTAGCATATCACAGCCAAGTGTTAAGAGTGTGATTGGATAGTGGCTAAGAGGTGTTATAGGAACGCTCAGAGTAAGGTGTCAAAACAGCATTGTACATGGTAGACAGTTGGTTTTGAACCCCCCACATCTATTTAAGCTTGGTTTCTTTATTTTCACATAAATAGCCTCCTTTACACCTCTCTTGAACCAGTCACGTTCCTTTGCCAATATGTTAACATTACAATCTTCAAAGGTATGCCCTTTATCCTTAAGATGCAGGTACACGGCTGAGTCCTGACCCGAGGAATTGGCTCTTCTGTGCTGGGCCATACGTTGATGCAGTTGCTGTTTGGTCTCCCCCACATACAAATCAGAGCATTCTTCACTGCACTGCACTGCGTATATGATGTCACTCTTCTTGTGTTTCTGTATTGGGTCTTTCGCATGTACCAAATGCTGCCTCAGTTTGTTGTTCAGTTTAAAGCAGACAGGAATACGGTGTTTTTTGAAAATTCTTCTTAATTTCTCGGAGACCCCTGCTACATATGGGATGACCATGTTCTTTCTCCTGTCTTGCTTTTCCCATTCACTGTTGGTATTCGTGTTCTTTTCTTTTCTTCTACTTCTTTTGACAAAGGCCCAATCTGGATATCCACAAGTTTAAGAGCTCCTCTGAGATGTTTCATTTCTTTAGCCTTCGCCTCTGTGCTAGTGGGGATGTTCTCAGCTCTGTGTTGCAGGGTTCTGATGACACCCAGCTTGTGATCTAAAGGGTAGTGGGAGTCAAACATCAAATACTGATCTGTGTGTTGGTTTTCTGTAAACCTCTACTTCCAGTTTACCATTTTCCTTAACTTCTACCAAGCAGTCCAAGAAAGCGAGTTTGTTGTTTTGTACCTCTTCCCTTGTAAATTTGATGTTTTGGTGTACCGCATTAATGTGTTCTGTGAAAGCTTGTACTTCCTTCTAGTAGATTTTAACTTAGGTGTCACCCACACATCTGAACCAGTGGCTGGGTGCTATGCCCTTAAAGATATTAAGCGCCTGTTTTTCTACCTCCTCCATGTAAAGGTTGGCCACAATGGGTGAAACTGGAGATCCCATAGCACATCACATAAGGAGGCCATTTATGTGAAAATAAAGAAACCAAGCTTAAATAGAGGTGGGGGGGGTTCGACGCCAACTGTCTGCCATGTACAATGCTGTTTTGACACCTTACTCTGGGCGTTCCTATAACACCTCTTAGCCACTATCCAATCACGCCCTTAACACCTGGCTGTGATATGCTAATTGGGATTTTCCAGGGTACATAATTGCCACAGATTCTTGTACAAGTCATTCTGAATTGAGAAAGCCAGTCAGATGACTAGTGAAACGTCTTTAAGAACTAAACTTTTTAGTCCAGTCGATCTAACTGAATACAACAGTTAATGAAAATCCTGTTTGGAAATTGCAGTCAAAAATCTGCAAATTGTGGTCAAAAATCATGTCTTGACTTACAACCATGTCGGTTTCATTCATCTATATTTACTCTTGGATGAATGAGATGAATGAGAACCTTCTCAAGCAGATTTTCATTAAGTTTTGATAATCGGAATTCTAAAAATTCAGCTGGATTTTCAAAACTGTCAGTTCCACATAAAAACTAGGTTTGTTTCAAAATCAGGACTTGTCTCTAGTAGAGATGGGATCCGGGTCCGACTTCGGGATTTTTCCGAGATCCGGGAATCTGAAAATGGAACAAAATTGTTTCGGCCATCTCTAGTCTCTAGCATTGATATCAGCTAGGACAGGAGAACTGGTTTGGGAAGTATTAGATTTGGTTTTGAAATGCATAAAACTGATTTTTATACTTTTTAAGGTATTTGAAGAAGAGATTCCATTGGCCGACATTTTAAGTAGGAAGGTAAAAATGTATATTAAATCAAGCAGATTTTAAATTAGTATAGTAGTATATTGTAGTATTTGAGGTTGAATAAAGACATATGTCCATCCAGTCCAACCCATCTAGCAATATCCTCATTTCCTGCCTAACTGTTGATCTAGAGGAAGGCAAAAAAAACCCACCAAATTTATGAAGGGGAAAACATTTCCTTCCTGACTCCAAGTGGCAATCGGTAATTTCCCTGGATCAACTCTACTTTATGTATCAATACCAGTAACTTGCAACATTCCTTGTTTGCAGAAACTCATGTAGCTTTTTTTTTAATCTGACCATGAACCTGCCATAACAACATCCACTGGAAGACAGTTCCATAGCTTTACCATTCTCACAATGAAAAACCCTTTCCGAACTTGAACCCTAAACCTTTTTTCTTCAAGTCTTAAGGGATGTCCGCATGTCCTCTGACATGTTCTATTGGCGAACAATGCCCCAGATAGTTTATTGTATATAGAGTAATTATATCCCCACATAAGCATCTTTTCTCCAGCGTACATAATTGTATGTTTTCCAGTCTGTCTTCATATTCAAGCTCCCCCAATCCCCTTATTAATTTAGTTGCCCTTCTCTGAACCCTTTCCATTTCAAAGATGTCCATTAACAACTACTCTTTGCATCCTATTCATTAACCAATTTTCTATCCATGTACAAATGTGACTCACCAGACCAACAGACCTTAGCTTATACATTAGTTGCCTATGGGGGACTGTATCAAAAGCTTTTGATACAAAATCCTACTGCTATGCCAGAGTTTAAATTTCTACTTACTTCCTCATAAAAGCCAAGCAAGTTAGTTTGACAAGATCTATTCCTCCTAAATCCATGTTGGTTACTACTTATAATGTCAGTCCTTGAAACATACTCTAGAACATGTTCCGTTATTAAACTTTCCCGTATCTTCCCCACCACTGAAGTTAAACTTACAGGCCTGTAATTACCCGGCTGTGAGGCACACCTCCGGACAGGAGGGAATTTGCAAAAATAAGAAACAATGGCCTAGATAAAACTTATCTCCCTAAGTACCCGAGGATGTATTTTATCTGGTCCAGGAGATTTATTAATATTAACCTTATTGTGAACTGGCTTAAAATCCCCTTAAACACAGTCTACTTCTGTTCAGTACCATTACCTGATAATACATTATCCCAGTTGACATTCTGAAGAGCTACTTTTAACCTGAGAAGATTTGCCTTCCCGAAATTAAAAGTCTTTGTTAACCCAGCGCACTTTTCATTCTATAACAAAGTCCAAACAACACTATTTCATGGTCACTATTCCCTAAGCCTCCAGTTACCTTTATATCTATAATGCACTCCACGATGTTAGATATTACCAGATCCAACAGAGCTCCTTTTCTAGTAGGAACTTCAACCACCTGTGAGAGAAAATTATCCTGCAGCAAATTCCGGAACTCATCGCCTTTTTCTGTGATGGCAGTTCTACTACACCAATCAATGTCAGGGTAATTAAAGTCCCCCATAATGAGCTCACTCCCCAAACTTGCAGCCCTTGCCAACTGCATATGAAGCGGACTCACCTCCTCTCTGCTAGCATTTGGTGGCTTATAGCAGACACCAACAATGACTTTACCCCCTTTCCTGTTGCCTAATTCCACCCATATTGCCTCCACTTTAACATCCATATCGCCAGTTAACTCTTCTTTTAAATTTGGCTTCAATTCTTTTTTAACATAAACACATACTCCTCCCTCTTTCCTTTTTTCTCTGTCCTGCATAAACAAGGCATATCCTTCTAAATTTACAGCCCAGTGGTGAGAACTGTTCAACCACATTTCCTCTATACCTATTACATCATACTTTGCATTCAACGCCATAAATTCCAATTCACCCATTTTGTCAGCCAGGCTTTTCGCATTTGCAAACATACATTTAAATTATGATCCTGTAATTTATTCATACACTTTAATACACATGCCTCCCTATCCCCTATGCTAGCCCCACCCCTCTTTCCACCCACCACTGGCCTATCTACACCCTGTTTTCCTCCTGGGCTATCTATCCCAGTGAGATTGCAAATACCCTCCCCCCAAACCTAGTTTAAAATCTCCTCTAACCCTCTAGCCATCTTCTCCCCTAAAACAGCTGCACCGCCATCAGTGAGGTGCAACCCATCCCTACTAAAGAGCCTGTAGCCGACAGCAAAGTCTGCCCAGTTCTCTATAAACCCAGACCCTTCTTTCTTTCACCACCCTCTTAGCCACACATTAATGCTCCTAAACTCCCTGGCTTAGCACGTGGCTGCAGTAGTATTTCTGAAAACACTACCCTGGAGGTCCTTGCTTTTAACTTGACCCCTAGCTCTCGGAAATCATGTTTAAGGACCTCACCTCCTCCTCTAACTTTGTCATTGGCACCAATGTGAACCAAGACCACCGGGTCACACCTGGCCCCACCCAATAATCTGTCTACAGATTATTATTATCTGATCCACCACATGCCAAACCCTAGCACCAGGCAGGCAACACACAGTTCGGCATGTAGGGCCTTGGCGGCAGATTACCCTATCTACCTTCCTTATAATGGTGTCCCCTACCACTACCACCTGCCTAGCATTCCTGATCCTTAGTTCCTCCTCCATTGTATCAGAGATTGCAGTCCCCTGGGTTCTCAAGGGACTAGCCCCCTCCATACCTGCTAATTCCAAGGTATCCTCCTCCACTTCATTACCTAAGGTGGCAAATCAGTTGCGATGGGCAATCTGGGAAGAAGCCACCCTACCCTTCCGTCCCCCACTTCCCCTAGTAACCCTAACAAAACTACCTCCCCCCTCAACCTTCCCTGTCCCACTTCCACCCACCTTTATACTGGCCCTAGCCAGTACCTGCTGACCCCCCAGATTTGCCAATCCCTGCAAACCTGCAAGCTGCACCCTTAGACTCTCCACCTCAGGTTACAAACGGGCACCCCACTCCACCTTGACACAGACATAGGTCCCCTGGAACGTCTGCTCCAGGATCTTATACATGTGGCAGGATGCCCATTGCATGGTACCGACAAAACTGTCCCTTCTAATACACAACACCAGCACAGTGACGCACAAACCTTGTTTAATTGCCCTTCTTGTTTCATTGTCCTTCTTTTCTATGTCTTTGAGATCAAGGTCCTTTACAACACAGGCAACACACAGTTCCTTTACAACAAGGGACGTTGTTTACATTCGTTTCACTCACAGGAAACTTCCTTTTGTTAGGTCCAAACCACAGGTCTAACCAATGTGAATCCTATTCAACTAAAAGGCCCCAGCCCCCACACCAATTAGTGCAAGAGCCAGGAAGAGAGGGAAAAAACAAAACACTTATTAACCCTTTCACAACCTGTTTGTGATTACAACAGGTGCAATACTAGAATATAGAAGCCCAGCGCACCCCTTTAACTGGAAGAAAGAAAGATTAATCTGCTTACTGCACACACAGTCCTTAACACAGCACAAACAATCCTTATTTTCAAACTTTCACGCACACCATACAACCATCAAATGATTAAATGTCCTTCTTTTTGTATGTCCTTGAGATCAAGATCCTTAAGAGCAAGGGACTTATACGTTTCACTCACAGGAAACTTCCTTTTGTTAGGTCCAAAACCCTAGTTTTTGGCAATAGCTATTTGGCAAGATTTTTTGGGATAATAATTCCAAAATGTACATTGTAAATGGTAAATTGCTTTTCTATTTTTTATTTTGACCATATGTAAAAAAAAATTTAGTACAAAGAAAAGGACATACATTTGACCACTTATTCTGGTTATTCGTCTCTTTGATGGAATTTTTCATTAATAGACCTTATATCCTCATGTAGCGCTCCCCCTCTCAACCAGAACCGCACTGTTCTTTTGTAAAAGTACATTACTTACCAGCCAGGGATCCCACAGCCTCAGTCCCCAATGCAACTTCTGGGAATGGGAACACTAAAACAGTAGCCCGATGGATCTAGATGGTCAGAGGGATGGGGGGGGGGGGGGATCTGCTCCACAGCGCATGTCACTTTTCTACAGGAGAGGCAGATACCTTTACATAGGAAGAGAGGCTCCTACCATTGGCATAACATTTTACAGTACTTTTTACTGTTTTTTATCCTAATAATCAACTGGAGAAAATTCGCCTTTTAAGTTTTACACTATCATATCTTTGGCTGAAAAAACCACCAAATGTGTTAGGCTATTTTTAAATAACAAAGATAGGTGTTCAGTGTGTATTAACCAATTTAATACTACTTTGAAAAACCACCAGGGAGTATTACCTATTTACCATCATATGTGCTGAACTTTTTCAGCATTATAATTCTACTTTTTCCTACATCATTTTTTCTTTTGATGAAAATTCGCCTTTTAAATAACATTGATGAAATAAAAGTTAAAAGTTTAAAAAATTGTGGTGAAGGCTGGTGGGGAAAAAAAATAAAAAATAATGCCCCTTTATAAATATGTCCCTCAGACCCCCATTTGATTTTATTGGTAAATAAAGAAAATCGGGACCTTAAAAAAAAACAATCTTAAAAAAGCGAAAAAATAAACCTTAAAAAGCAAACTTGCAGATCGTATTACAGTAAATGCTGGAAAATAGTCGAATAGTCTAAGTATTTATTAGTATTGAGGAACACTCCACAATGTACTGACACCTTTCATGGACCTATTGGCAGGCTAAATAAAAGGGCACTTATGCGTTTTTGCTGCCTCAGACCTGGCAAATTGGAACTGTGGTCTAAAAGGGGAACTGTGGTCTCCAAACAAGTTGAGTTTAAATGAAAGGCCATCAACCACCTCTCTACATGCTCTACAGCCCAAGATACACAGAAATGGCTGACCAGAAAGTTAATGGGAGGGAGGCTGACATGTGACATTCCTGAGGCTTCTCCTGCACAGTGCCGCCGGCGAGCACAGCCTCAGACTCCCTAAGTGTGTGAGGGAGACAGGAAGTCCCTCCCCCTCTCTGCTGTGTGAGGTCCTGTCAGAGTAGGTAAGGGAATCTACAGCCCTTCTCTCTGACTATGTGAAAACAGTCTTTTCAGGCAGAGTTCTCACGCCACAGAGTTTTTGGTGGATGGGGGGGTGTAGGGTCAGAGTGGCCCACAGCACCTGTGAGGGGGGGCCTTAGGCACCCACAAGTGGACAAAGCTTAGGCACCCGTGAGTGGGCGGGGCCCCGGCACCCGCAAGTGGGCGGGGCCACATGGGGCTGTAAGGGAATGGGCCAAGGGGGTCCATGAGTGGGAGGGACCAGGGGGGCTGCAAAGGGTAGGAGACACAGGGCAGACTGACAGGTTTCAGAGCAGGAAGCAGGAAGTGCAGGGGACCTGGTGATGCTGCTGCCATATCACACACAAAAATGTAAATATCTTCAAAACTATGCAAACTAAACAATGGAAATAAATTGCGAAAACTCTCAGGAGAGCAATCCCTATCAATTTATCAAAAGTCATTTTTGGACCACAGTTCCTCTTTAATGCAAAAAAGTAGCGGTAATGACCATATGCTACTGGTTATCGCTGCTTTATAAATAGCGAAAAGTCCAAATTTGGCAAAAAAGGCAGAGTTAAAGAAGGAAAAAGTTTAACGAACCTTTATAAATATGCCCCTAAGTGATATACAGAGCAACAGTATTACTCTCCTTTGCTCCTGCTTTGCAATATACCAAGGAGAGAACTGTGGTTCAATGTGTGTCTTTCCTTAATGCCATCTGTTTGAAATATTAATGTCGCACTAAGACAATGCAGTTTCATAGCATAAACTTAACTTTAAGATCATATTAAGCAATTGCAGCTCTCTGTACATTGCCCCCTAAATAAAAATAGATTTACTTATAATGAATATAGGTAGTAATGAACAACAGAGGGTTGCAACTATGTAATATAACCTTAAAATAGTGTTAACCCTTCAGCAGTGATGTACCAAGTGTTATCATGACTTTACGTTTATATTTATGATGTTTGCAATGATATGCAAAAAGATAAAATATAAGGTATGGTGTCCTCTGCGCCTATGAATGTATGGGGGTCCTATCGCGCCTCTGTGGAGCTCAGTATCCACTGTGTGTAGTATAAATAATCTGTTTGTTTTTCTGGCTGCGTGGTCCTTGTTCCCCATGTATTAAAAATTATATAAAAGATATAGAGATAAAAATATAGTGTAAGTAAAAATACCTTATCAATTACATATACAAACCATATATAACCTATATATACATATAATGTAGTGGCTGGATAGTGTACTGGTTCAAGGCACCTCCTTTGACATAGGAGACCAGGGTTCAAATCCTGGCTGGGGCAGCTATACAAATTTTGGATTATTATAATACCCTAGTAATATAATAACCATATAATAACCTAGTAATATTAAAACCATATAATATCCTAGTAATATAATATTGTTATATTACTAGGTTATCATATGGTTATTATATTACTAGGTTATTATATGGTTATTATATTAGTAGGTTATTATGGTTATTATATTATTATACCCTAGTAATATAATAACCTAGTAGTATAAAACATAATAACCTAATAATATAATAACCATATGACAACAATATTATATTACTAGGTTATTATATGGTTATTATATTACTAGGGTATTATAATAATCCAAACATTTGTATAGCTGCCCCTAGCCAGAATTCAAACCCTGGTCTCCCATGTTAAAGGCAGTGCCTTTAACCACTACACTATCCAGCCACCACATTACACTACACAACATTCTAGAGTTAGTTAACGGCCCATAAATTCGCTAATTATCAAATTTATGATCGAAAGTCCGGGAACATCAAAAATCCAAGAAATCCGGGTCCGGGATAGTTAGAGAAGTCCGAGTCCGTTCAAACTCAAAAAGTTCGGCTCAAACTCGGGCTCGAGTTCGAGTTCTAGTCCATTCCTATTGCTCACATATTCTAATTTTTTAATTTAATTCTAATTTCCATCCTGTCCTTCCTACATATTGGTATCCACATGCACATTCAATCAAATATATAATATTATGTGAGTTGCATGTAATAATTTTTTTGATCTGGAATGTTTCTTTAGTGCTATTGCTCTGGAAGTCTTTAAATTTATGTTTTACTGTCACTTTGCATGGTATGCAATTGCCACATCCATAGAAACACAATAAAACACAACAAATTCAAATCACCGAACTAAACGGTTTCTATGGATGTGGTAATTGCATACCATGCAAAGTGAAAGGAAAATATAAATTTAAAGGCTTCCAGAGCAATAGCACTACAGAAACATTCCAGATCAAAAAAATTATTACATGCAACTCATATAATATAATATATTTGATTGAATATGCATGTGGATACCAATATGTAGGAAGGACAGGACGGAAACTCAAAATTAGAATATGCAAGCATATACAGGACACCCAAAAACCTTACCCTATGAACCCTTACTATGTGGCACCCAAAAACCCTTACTATGTGGCAAAACCCTCTATTATAAGGAAGGTAGATAGGGTAATCTGCCGCCAAGACCTTACATGCCAAACTGTGTGTTGCCTGCCTGGTGCTAGGGTTCGGCATGTGGTGAATCGTGTAGACAGATTATTGGGTGGGGCCGGGTGTGACCCGGCGGTCTTGGTTCACATTGGTGCCAATGACAAAGTTAGAGGTGGAGGTGAGGTCCTTAAACATGATTTCCGAGAACTAGGGGCCAAGATAAAAGCAAGGACCTCCAGGGTAGTATTTTCAGAAATACTACCGCAGCCACGTGCTAAGCCAGGGAGACAGCGGGAGCTTAGGAGCATTAATGCGTGGCTAAGAGAGTGGTGTAAGGAAGAAGGGTTTGGGTTTATTGAGAACTGGGCAGACTTTGCTGTCGGCTACAGGCTCTTTAGTAGGGATGGGTTGCACCTCACTGATGGTGGTGCAGCTGTTTTAGGGGAGAAGATGGCTAGAGGGTTGGAGGAGATTTTAAACTAGGTTTGGGGGGGGGAGGGTATTAGCAGTCTCACTGGGATAGATTGTTCAGGAGGAAAGCAGGGTGTAGATAGGCCAGTGGTGGGCGGAAAGGGGGGTGGGGCTAGCATAGGGGATAGGGAGGAATGTGTATCAAAGTGTACGAATAAATTACAGGATCATAATCTAAAATGTATGTTTGCAAATGCGAGAAGCCTGGCTGACAAAATGGGTGAATTGGAAATGATGGCATTGAATGAAAAGTATGATGTAATAGGTATAGCAGAAACGTGGTTGAACAGTTCTCACGACTGGGCTGTAAATATAGAAGGATATGCCTTGTTTAGGCAGGACAGAAAAAAAAGGAAAGGGGGAGGAGTATGTGTTTATGTTAAAAAAGAATTGAAGCCAAATTTGAAAGAAGAGATAACTGGTGATATGGATGTTAAAGTGGAGGCAATATGGGTGGAATTAGGCAACAGGAAAGGGGGTAATGTCATTGTTGGTGTCTGCTATAAGCCGCCAAATGCTAGCAGAGAGGAGGTGAGTCAACTTCATATGCAGTTGGCAAGGGCTGCAAGTTTGGGGAGTGTGCTCATTATGGGGGACTTCAATTACCCTGACATTGATTGGTGTGTTGGAACTGCCATCACAGAAAAAGGCGATGAGTTCCTGAATTTGCTGCAGGATAATTTTCTCTCACAGGTGGTTGAGGTTCCTACTAGAAAAGGAGCTCTGTTGGATCTGGTAATATCTAACATTGTGGAGCGCATTACAGATATAAAGGTAACTGGAGGCTTAGGGAATAGTGACCATGAAATAGTGGCATTTGGACTTTGTTATCGAAAGGAAAAGTGCGCTGGGTTAACAAAGACATTTAATTTCAGGAAAGCAAATTTTCCCAGGTTAAAAGCAGCTCTTCAGAATGTCAACTGGGATAATGTATTATCAGGTAAAGGTACTGAACAGAAGTGGACTGTGTTCAAGGGGATTTTAAGCCAGTTCACATCTAAATTTATACCCATGGGAAATAAATGTAAAAAAAATAAATCCGCGCCCATGTGGCTGAATTCTGATGTAAAGAGGCAAATGGTAAGGAAGAAAAAGGCATTTAAAACCTTTAAGGCCGAGGGAACGGAAAGGGCCTTTAGGGAGTATAAAAACTGTAACAAGGAGTGTAAGAAAGCAATCAAACTAGCTAAAATTAATAATGAAGTTAGGATAGCTGAAGAAA
Organism: Hymenochirus boettgeri; assembly: GCA_019447015.1. Classification (NCBI taxonomy): domain Eukaryota; kingdom Metazoa; phylum Chordata; class Amphibia; order Anura; family Pipidae; genus Hymenochirus; species Hymenochirus boettgeri. The sequence continues at coordinate 259,324,424 of CM033469.1, read as the reverse complement.
GCATCACTAAGCCTAAACATTTTTTTAAGTATATTAATAGTAAGAAGATGAGGACTGAGAATGTGGCACCATTAATTAATGGGGATAAGTTAGTTACGGAGGATGGCGATAAAGCAAATGTCTTGAATAATTTTTCCTCTGTATACACTATAGAAGATCCAAGTACAGATATCATAGAGTATAGTAGCAATAAAGGTATACAAGATTCAAGTTCACTTTGGTTAACCAAGGATATGGTACAGAAAGAACTAAATAAGGTTAATATTAGTAAATCTCCTGGACCTGATAAAATACATCCTCGGGTACTTAGGGAGCTAAGTTCAGTTTTATCTAGGCCATTGTTTCTTATTTTTGCTGATTCCCTCATGTCCGGTGGTGTGCCTCTGGATTGGAAAAAGGCTGATGTTATTCCAATATTCAAAAAGGGTAGTCGTTCACAGCCGTGTAATTACAGGCCTGTAAGTTTAACTTCAGTGGTGGGGAAGATCCTGGAAAGTTTAATAAGGGAACATGTTCTAGAGTATGTTTCAAGGACTGACATTATAAGTAGTAACCAACATGGATTTAGGAGGAATAGATCTTGTCAAACTAACTTGCTTGGCTTTTATGAGGAAGTAAGTAGAAATTTAGACTCTGGTATAGCAGTAGATGTAGTTTACTTGGATTTTGCAAAGGCTTTTGATACAGTCCCCCATAGGCGACTAATGTATAAGCTAAGGTCTGTTGGTCTGGGGAGTCACATTTGTACATGGATAGAAAATTGGTTAATGAATAGGATGCAGAGAGTAGTTGTTAATGGGGCTTCATCATTATGGACTAAAGTGCTAAGTGGGGTGCCACAGGGTTCTGTGTTGGGGCCGCTTCTATTTAATCTATTTATTAATGATTTGGAAGTGGGTATTGTCAGCAAGGTTTCTGTGTTTGCTGACGACACAAAACTTTGTCGACCATTAAAAACTTCAGAGGATGTGCAATCGTTGCAAGGGGATCTAGATAGATTATCACATTGGGCTGCTAAGTGGCAGATGAAATTCAATGTTGATAAATGTAAGGTGATGCATTTTGGACTTAAAAATACTTGTGCTACTTATACTATAAATGGCTCTGTGTTAAGTGAATCCCTGTTGGAAAGGGATCTTGGAGTTTTGGTGGATAACAAACTTAAAGGTAGCAAGCAGTGCCAAGCGGCAACAGCCAGAGCCAGCATGGTATTGTCTTGTATAAAGAGAGGTATGGATTCAAGGGAGGAAAATGTAATTCTCCCTCTTTACAAAGCATTGGTAAGGCCTCATTTGGAATATGCAGTGCAATTTTGGAATCCTGTGTACAAAAAGGACAGGGTTCAGAGAAGGGCAACTAAATTAATAAGGGGATTGGGGGAGCTTGAATATGAAGAGAGACTGGAAAAGTTACAATTATGTACGCTGGAGAAAAGGCGCTTGCGTGGGGATGATTTACTGTGTTAAATACATTAACGGGCCATACAATAAACTATCTGGGGCAATTTGTGCACCAATAGAACATGTCAAAGGACACAAGGACATCCCTTAAGACTTGAAGAAAAAAGGTTTAGGCTTCAAGCTCGGAAAGGGTTTTTCACTGTGAGAACGGTAAAGCTATGGAACTGTCTTCCAGTGGACGTTGTAATGGCAGGTTCATTGGTCAGTTTCAAAAAAAAGCTGGATGAGTTTCTGCAAACAAGGAATGTTGCAAGTTACTGGTATTGATACATAAAGTAGAGTTGATCCAGGGAAATTTCCGATTGCCACTTGGAGTCAGGAAGGAATTTTTTCCCCCTTCATAAATTTGGAGTTTTTTTTTTGCCTACCTCTGGATCAACAGTTAGGCAGGAAATGAGGATATTGCTAGATGGGTTGGACTGGATGGACGTATGTCTTTATTCAACCTCAAATACTATACTATACCCCAACATTTTAATAATTGTGAAAAATATAAAGAGAAGAAATTTAGGTTCTGTGGAATTGATGTCTACACACCAGCAGAAATAATAGGAGATGATCAGGCAGGACTTTCAAGAAAAGAAACCGAGTGGATATATAAACTTGGCACCTTGAGACCAAAAGGACTGATTAAAGACATTGATATTATATAAAACATCCTATGATGTCCTATAAAAACTACAGAGCATGAGGTTAGGAAGGAAGCATGACTTGGAACGCATGACGTCATCAATAGCGCCACACGCGCAAAAGATAGGAATTAGCCGCAAATGGTGGGAATTACCTGGGGAACAGTATAAGAACAGCAGGAGCAGCCAGGTAAGGCTATAGAAAAAGCTAAACCAATTTAGCAAAACGTGTTGAGACCATAGAGAGACCCCAGACTGTAAGCCCCCAGACCTAGAGTGCCTGTAATTAGGTGCCCATTAGATCCTGGTAATAATCCTTAATATTGGACTTGGATTTGCAACAGATTGTATCTCTCTTGCTATTGTTTCCACTTTATCACCATTTTAACTGTTGTTTGGAGAAATAAAATTGCAAATCAAATGTGCTTTTACATTTATTTTTTATATACATGGTTTGTATTAGATATTAATTGATAAGGTATTTTTACCTACACTATATTTTTATCTCTATATCTTTTATATAAAGAATAGGGATGGCCGGTTCGTGGATTTATCCCGTTCGTGAATGGCGGATTTTTCCGGATTTTCCGCCTTCCGAACTTCCGATTCGCGGATTTTTCATATTTTCGAAAATTTTCGAAATTACGTGTTTTACGGGAAATCATATTTTCAAAAATTTTCGAAAATACTAGTTTTCTCGTATTTTCGAAAATTTTGGAAAATACGTGAAACAGCGTAATTTCGAAAATTTTCAAAAATACGGTAAATATCGTAATTTCAAAGGTATTTTTCATTTTAATTGGTCCGCTCGCGGATTTTCGAAATTTCGAATTTTTTCGAAAATTCGCGGATCCTCGAGCGGACCGGATTTTGCGAAGTTCGGACATCTCTACTTAACACCTGGCTGTGATATGCTAATTGGGATTTTCCAGGGTACATAATTGCCACAGATTCTTGTACAAGTCATTCTGAATTGAGAAAGCCAGTCGGATGACTAGGGAAACGTCTTCAAGAACTAAACTTCAAGTCCAGTTGATCTAGTTGAATACAACAGATATACCATGACCTGGATGAATGAGAACCTTCACAAGCTTATGGAGATATAGCCAATATGCAATTAGAATTGTTTGTGCACTAGAATTCTATTGTTTGTCTGTAATAATACTAAACTCGGCTAATTTTCTAACATGGAACCAATCTTGTTATTTATACTTTTAGAACCTAACTGGCCAATTTAATTTTGATGTGTAGATTCAACCATCAATCAAGCATTGACCACTGCTGCCTGGGAGCACCCTACCTTTAACAGACACCATCAGTATACAGGTGCACTCTCTGGACTTTTTAGAAACAAAACAAACACATATTTTTATTCAATATACATATTGCATATACAGTATACATATAGCACTATCGCCATAACCAACACTGTAAACATCTGTGAATATGTAGTGTGAAAACCAAATACCACAATTAATCTTACACAAACAGAAAATTGGTAATTAAAGAAATGAAACAAAAAAGCAAGATAGTCTTAATTAACTTTAAAACATGGTTAACCTCCCATGTCATGCATTTAAATGTGTGTCATTTCAATCTATGAGATTTTAAGAAAAGCACATTTTCTTAAAGCATTTTAAGGATTTTGATGGTTATAATTACACCCTTAAACTGAGTTTGTTTACTAATGATTGCTACTAGATTGTTCATTGATCAGCTGGAGATGCAGTTTCTGAGAAAAAGCTCTGGAAATGATTTCCTTAGTCGCTTACGCTTTTAAAGCAAATTGCATCATAAAATTGCCTTGAGGTAGAATTATGCTATGTGTGTTACTTTATTACTGATTGTATTCAAATGTATTTTTTTCTGTTTTGAGACAGTTTACTGAAACTGGTTATTAGCACTCTGTTGACATTGCAATCTCCAGTGTACACATAAAGGATGACCCCAATATCTATCCATTAGTGGCTTCTTCTTTTTTTAAAGAAAAATGCGTATTTGTAGAAATACTATAGGCCAGCAAATAGTCTGTAAATATTGCTGGCAAAGTAACCAGCAGATTGGGATGTATGCGGACCTTATTGGCATAATGTTCAAATACAGCCAGTTTATATCAGTGAGATGCACTATAGCTTCAAATCACATAAATGTATGATATATCATTTTACTGCCATATAAATCAGTTCTGCACTTACCACCTATATTAATGTTAATGTAATATATAAAACCAACAGGAGGATAGTTTTTTGTGTAGTGACTGAATATTGGTTGCTACAATACTTGATCTAAACCCAATGTGCATTGGAGTGGAGATGTTCGAAACTGTTGAGTTTCGTTCCGTTTTTCGGATTTCGAGTTTTCGAAAATGTTGTAAGTTTCTGTCCATTTTGAGGGACAAATAGTAATAGTGGGTTACTGTAAATGACATAGAGACCTGGGGAATGGTCTGGGGAACCCGTAAATATAACCAAAACTTAATCTAAAACTATCTTTCCTCACGATTGGGCTGTTTTCGAGCTTCCGCATTCTATTTACGAGAGTTACCGAAATCGATCATTAACTTCGCGGGTTATTTTCGTGGTTTCGATTTTGATTTTGGTAATCATCTATTTTCGATGATCATCTATTTTCGATTTTTGATAATTGTCTATTTTCGATAAAAATCGAAAATTTGGAAAATCCGTGTTCCGTGAAATCCAGGAGTTCCGAAACTTTCGTCGGGACTTCGAAACCCTCAGATTCGATTCGAAACCGGATTCTATTCCAATCCACATTACATCTCTACATTGGAGTGGGGTCATCGGACAAATCCATCATTTAATCTGCATAATCATAGAGTTATGAATTCATCTTTCAATAATAAACGCAAAGAGAACTACTACTCCAAAACTCATTAAAGTTTCTTTAATAACGCAAAAATTAGCCAATGGGGAATTGCATAGGGAGAGCTGTGCTATTTAAAAACACTTGGAAATGGCTAAGTTCCCTAAAATAAGCTTAAAACACAAGTTAACCCAATATTACACCGGGTTGTGTGAGTTTTAAACTTATTTTAGCTATATTGAATTCCCCCGTTGTTTTCAATTTATTTAGTCAATTTAGGTATATACACCACAGTCATTTGTCCATTCAATTAGGGGTGTACTCAACCTACAGTATTCTGTTGTTTTGTGTGTGACTATGTGCTTAAATTGTTTAATCCTTGTCATTGAAGCATCTGATAAAGTGTCCACCTTATAGCTCATATCTGACCTATGTATACTAGGCCACAGAGAGTACAGATTATATCATTTTTATTCTTATAAAATATCCATAACAGGGGAAGTATTAGTACTGTAACTGTTTTTTTACCTTTTTAAAAACATTTTGATTTGAGGGCACAGGGTACGGGAACATATAGCCTACAGACCGTAACACTTTGTGTAATAATAAATGGCTTTTCTTAACATATTTGGCCTTAATGTTTTCTCTATTTTATATTTGCTGGATTGGATACAAATAGTAATACTTCCTATGCTTGTTTTGTTTCCTTTTTACATTGTTATACCCTGTTGGTGTGATTTATTTAATACTGTTTAAGAACCTACATACTGCATACTGGCTATATTAACATAACGTTGCTGCTTTAAAGGACAATTATACTCACCTTCCCTCCACTCCTCTTCTTTCATCAGTACATTTTACCCAGGGTGAGGACCTGAACCGCTAGGTCCTCACCCCTGGGTTTGCGTAACTTGCAGCATAGCCTTACTGACATGCTGTTCCGGTAGGCTCCACCCCCTCCTCTCCTTGCTCGACGAGGCCAATAGGAAGGCACGCTCGTTGCAGAGCTAGCCTTCCTATTGGCCTCGTCGCCAACGGGGAGGAGGGGGCAGAGCCTACAGCAGCAGCGTGTCAGTAAGGCTATGCTGCAAGTTACGTGAATAGTAATAGTGATGGCATTAAAATAATTTATGATTACAGCTATGATTTAAAGCCAACATTTAGATACACACTCCTGTTTAGAGAACTGAAGCCTTGTTTTCTTGCAACTTGTATTATTTGTCTGATTTTCATTTCATTATTTAAAATATTGTAATACTTACAGTGAAGTAAAACTGCAACATGAACAGAAATCTTCCTTTAAAATTGTTAATCCTTAAAATAGAAAAGACTGCATCATTAGTTCCACACAGCCCAGATTAAAATTAGTGTGGAACCTGAAACTTCAATGTATCCTTCTGCATTTATTCAACTTAATTTATTGTGCCTTAATATAAATGCATAGTATATATATATATATAAAGCAGAAATCCATCATTGTAAATGTGAGGATATGTTAAAATTTATAGTGTCTGTGGTCAGAAAGTTTAATGTCCTGTTTTAAGATTGCATTTAAAGTGTTATGCCTACTCAATCAATCATTTGGACAATTGCTGTATAAAAGGTTAAAAATGTATGCTATTGGTATATCCCTGAAAGCACTATATGCAATGTCATTAAAGGGGAAATGTCAGGTGGATGATAGATAATAATGTCCATAATATCAAGTGGTGTGTTACAAAAATAAATCAATCTTTAAATGTCTTATGGCAGGGACCCTTGAAAAAATATACTTTTATTAAAGTAAAACTCAATTTTATTTTAACCCTAGTTATCTTTTTGCCAAATGAGCAAACACGCATATTCCTTACAATTCATGAAGGGATTATCTTTAATAACTACTTAGTGATGCCATTTGGTAACCTCTATCAATAGTATGTTTTGGGCATAGGGGCATGTGAATCGAATGCATTTGCAAGAGTAATAGAGCTTGCAGACACTCCAATAATGATAACATCTTCCTATCTTCCAATAGTAAAAACACATGCTTTTTTTGAGTTCACATGATAAAACAAAGTCACAACTGATGCATTTTGTGTAGGTGACATGTTTTGTGTAGATCAACTGGACTTGAAGTTTTAGTCCAGTTGATCTAACTGAATACACAGAAATATAGGTACCATGGCCTGGATGAGTGAGAAACTTCACAAGGTTTTGTGTAGGCGTTTCCCCAAGTATGTCACTTCCTGAAAATACTCACATCCAATATTTATATACACTCCAAACTGTAGTTATGAAAGAAGTGGCACAACAGCACCATAAGGTTACCATAAAATACATAACAATATATATGTAAGTATCAAAAAGTTTCAATTATTTATCATGTGTATACAACTAAACTGATTGAATTAAAAGTTTATACAAAACGCAAGTGGCCAGAATATCTAGGATACAGAGCTTAACAAGAGCTAAGATTGTTACAATAACAATCTATAGAGATCCCAAGCTGTATTTAATCCATTGGGAAACCTGATGCCCAAAACTAACTTTTAATTTAACATTAATATCTGTAAAGAAAGTGAAATGTCTTGCTTCCAGACTGATCTCATCCCTGTTCTTAATGACACAAAAAAGCCTTAATGGCTCACATACTGTATGAGGCACTTTTTACATGTAATTAAATACAATACAAAGCCGGACTGGCAGCGGTGTCTGTGATTGGCTGAGACATTGCGACTCAGCCAATCACAGACACTGCTGCCAGTCCACCCCTTTTGCAGCTTCCGTGCATGGAAAAGGCATGGAAGCTAGGCAGAAGACAGCTGAGGGAATGAGGGCTGGTAAGTACATACATTTAGAATTAATTTTGATAACTTTAAACCTTGCTAAGTCAAGGTTTTGTGGGGCAAATTCTCTATACACAAAAGTTTTTGTTGGAGGGTGGACATACCCTTTAATAAGAAAGAGATTAAAAGGAAGGATACTTCTTCCCCCTTTCTATAGTGTTTACCACACACTTTAGTCCACTAGATCATTTGCATTATTAAAAATCGATTACCTATTCTTTTTGGAGAATGACCTGCTGTATCGGGTATTGAATGGGTGGGAGGGCAGCTTATAGCCTGAAGTGAGTTTGGACAATATTACCATATGCTGTTTTACATGCATGCTAGTGTTGAGGCATAGGAGAAAATATAATAAATTGTTCAATTAGTGCCTCAGTGTCTGCTGTAGATACATATGCAGTTTTTTTTCATTTTTTTCACAAAATCCACAAGGATTAGCAATTTGTTTTAACTGTGTACCTATGCTTGAGTATTTCATTGGTATGCTCAGGAAGGTCCTGTGTGTATGGCTTAACTGATAAACCTCTTTAAAATATGTTCAGTGAATTTGGAGTAGATGAAAAAAATAACTGCATCTCCAACAATATTGGGTATGAGATTTTGATTTTGTAATTTATTGTGGAATGACAGCCTGACTTATCTGTATGGATTTTATAGTATAAACGGGAGCTGCCATACTGCTTTCTTTCAGGCACAACGTTATAAAACAAGACCTTACATGAAATTTTATATTTCCTCCACTATAATGGCTATACTATAAATGTAATTTATGGATGGATGGCTGATTCCAAAATATTCCTACTGTTTTCATCCCACCCTGTCTAGTTTAATAATTTCTGAAACTGTGATGGCTGAAAAAGTTCAGCACCATGAGGGTATCTGGCCAATATATGGGAAGTTTTGTTCAGAAATAGTCACAGGTCTGCCCTCTCATATAGGTTATCCAACAGTGACAATATCAATGATAAAACCTTCCATTGCCCCCACTTTTTTAATTTTAATTTGGTTTCTTCAGAGTTATATAATAAATATGGCTACAAAGGTAAAAGGTGAGTGTACTTCATGATTTCACTATTTGATTGCATGGACAAAATTATTAAAATCAAATGGTATAGGAGAATTAATATTGTGGACATTATAGGTTATATATAGTAACTGTGAGAATATTGCAATGTTATTTTACATTTCCTGACTAAATAGGTACACAATTCTGACATATTGGGAAATCATAGCCAATAGTTTGTATTTCCATAAGAGGACTGAACAGTTAGGCCATTATATATTATGCATAAATATTATAGTACAGTAACCAGTATATGCAAGTGACACTCTCCTCTGCCTTCAAATGACCACCCGGGTGCTTCTAAAACGATAAACATCAAAAGGTAAAGAAGGAGCACTCCTGGGGTTTTAACAAACTTTATTTGTGCATAAACGTTGACGTGTTTCAGCCCTGTCCTTTTCTACAATTTTTTTTAACTTCAGACTGTCAGGCAACTGATATAGATGAATAAATGTTTTGGAGGGGAATATTTGACCAAAAACAGCCTAATGGTAATTTGTTGTTTTAATATGACATTTTGGTCCCCTGGTTGACAAGCAAAAATCATTTTGCTTGTCAACTACTGTCCTTTTTGTACAGTTTGGATTGGTGGTGAATAATGGCATGTTTATCTCAATACATATATTCATACTTTAAGTAATAAGATAGGGCTTTCATCATAAATTGCAGAGGAAAATGTGCCTACTTCATTTTAAAATCAGCATGCATTTGCTGCTCCAAACTTTTTATTAGTTAGTGCAATTGCCTTATATAAACATTTGACAGGTTGGGTTTAAGGTAAAGAAACTTATGTTCTGCCAAAAGTATATTGTAAAGGGAAGAAATGTATGTTCAACTGCATAATGCAATTGGCTGCCCCAAATATATTATAGTAGTGTATTTGGAAGTGCTACATTTCAAAGTGGCACTAGCTTTCTTTTGTTAAGCATATATTAACATACATTTACATAATAGACGCTGATGTTCTGAGATCCTCCAAGTTATTTACTTCATTTTCTTCTACCCAAACAGCTGGTCTGGTGGATAATTTTATCAAAAGTCAGAAAATAAAGGTAAAAAGGGCATTTCAACCATTAAAAGAAAACAATGGTGATTTGTCAGTTATCTGCCTGCAACCCCAAATGCTATTTTTACCAGTTTATTACATGCATTTGTAACCAGATAATTATAAGTTCTCTTCCGCTCTGGCAAAAGTATCAGCCTTCTCGATTTGCTCAATGAGATTTTTATAAGCTTGAGCATGTGCAAAGTGTTGTAAGTAGTCACAGCCTTGATTGACTATATGCCGGGAGGGGCCAGCTTACTCTGCCTGATTTAAAGAAATAATTATCCTTAAATATCTAACTTAGTAATACATCTAATAATAATGCTAATAATATATCAGTTGTGGTTGGGGCAGTTAAGGGTGGACATGCCCTGTAAAAACAATTTACTGTATATCCTGTACTGCAGTGTTGACCTTTCCCAATATGACAAGAACCTATGTACAGTATATTCAGTGTTACAAAAAATCAGTGTTCATATATGGGAATGTATGTCAAATAAAATAGAAAATGCACATGTAAAGGTTTGGGAATATGTGGGTTGCAAAGGAACTGGTAAAAAAGGAACTTGCCAATATATGGTTATTATCAGCAAAACTAAAATAAATGATCTAAACATTTTAACTGTAACTTGCACTAGGTAACCAAGAGTATTGATGAATAATATATAATATAATTATAATACAGTATTTTGCCTCACTTGTATTTTGTTCATTTTCTCTGTGTGTGTCTCTCTGTTAGCACAGCAAATGATTGTTAGTTGGCAACTTAACGGGTCACTATACTCACTAAAACAACTTTGTATAATCTGAAAGTACAATGTTAGGGTAGTAAAATGATGTTACTTACATGTTTGTCTGTGCCTGCTTTGTTAGTGAATTTTCAATGTTTAGTAACTGCTCCTAACTGTCCTCCCTCCCTTAGTCACTGCCCACTTGTTATCCAGCCGACAATGGATACATTCATTTACATAATAAAGAGCATTCATAGCCTGACACTATACAGCTCATAAACATATCTTCCTGACACTACTGAGAGTGGGTGGGGCTGCTGCTGTGTTAGACACTTTTTACTTCCTTTTTAACAGGCAAGTACATGCTGCTGAAAGTGGGTGGGGGAGGAGGGGGGTTTGCTGTGTGAGACACTTCTCCCTTCTTACAAGCAAGTAAACATGCTGGGACGGGGGGCTCCTGTAAGTGACCTCCTGTGACACACTCCTGTAGATAGAGAGGCAGACACTTAGATACAGACAGGTAGACAGACAGATAGATAGACATACAGATAGAGACAGACAGATATATAGATTGATATATAATAGATAGAGACAGTAGATATATAACAGGGGAGCAGATCGATAGACAGATGTATAGATAGATAGATCAGACAGACAGACAGACACAGACTAGACTGACATATATATTATATATATATTATATATATATAATACTTGGGGTTATATTAATAAATGTTTTGACATGTTTTGGAGATCCTAGTAAGGGGTCACTGGGGGGACACAAACTAGCATACCAGGTTTGCGTGGCAAGTCTTTCCCTGTACATGCTGTTATTAAAAATGAAAATTTCTGAGATTCTACAGCTAGGATTTCAAATCTGAAAAATGTGTTGGAGTAGTGGACCATTACACTGTCTAAAGGTATGATTTTTGAAAATTCGTTTTTGGAAATAAAGATACCAGGGTTAAAAAAAAAAGGATTTAAAAAAATAAATAAATAAATTTAAAAAATCAGATTTTTTTAAAATTTAAATCGGATTTTTTTTAAATAAAATGCTTTTTGAGGAACCATCCAAAGGTTATTCCATCATGAAATAAAGATTGCTTTTTAATTATGGTAAATAAATTCTATTAATCCATTCACAATGTCATACTCTTCCAGAGGTTTTTTTAAGATTATTGGGCAGTTTCTCTGCCTACGAGATATTATCACAGATGCTTGGTTTAATTTTGCAGTTCTCAAAACTGAGATCACATGCCTCTTCTTCACAGCAAAAATGTTATAACATGAACAGAGTTGAGAAAAATACCTTAAATGGCATCTATACCGAAAAATAGGTTATTTTAAATTGCCCATAACTGGAAACTATAATTCTTCCCAACCAACACTGTATCATTTTTTTTGTTGATCTGCCTCTTATTTCTTTTAGGGATGGCATAGAACTTGAACTCGAACCCGAGTTCGAACGGACCCGGACTTCTCGAACTATCTCGGACGCGGACTTTCGATATTTCCCGGACTTTCGATGATTTATCGAATGTTTGAACGTTCGAACGTTCGAATCCGCGAGTAAAATGTACATGGTATCTAGGCGCGAACATCGAATCTGCGAGTAAAGATTCCATTAAAGCCTATAGGCGAGCATCGAATCTGCAAGTAAAATGTCCATGTTACCTCGAACGTTCGAACGCGAAAGCTCAAAAGTAGCGGGTGTGAGAGTAAAATCGATTTTACGAAAGTCCTGGATATTGGAACATGCTCCCCAGACCATTTCCCAGGTCCCACAGCCATTTACATTAAGTTACCATTAATATTTTAGTTGTATTTGACTCGAACTTTTCGAACTATTTGCCTCCCATAGACTTTAATGGGTCCGTTTTCGAACTTTCGAATAGTTCGACCATCTCTAATTTCTTTAGATATCCAATCTAAAACTTCTTATATTTCAGCTGCCAATCAAGTTCCTTGCTCTCAAAAACTATTCTTCTGTGAGTAGTTTTAATGTAGCTGGAATGGTGACAGAGTTTTGACAGTTGGAATGCTGTATTCTGTGTGCAGGCTTGACGATTGGTTTGTGGGAAAAAGGTCAGGACGGATGGAAGTGGGAGTGGTTAAAAGAGGGAGGGGGATACTGCTCCCAAACAAAATGTGTGCTAGAATGAAGGTATGCAGCAACACATACAAATCAGAGTAAGTGCTACTTACATGTATTCAATTATAGATTAAGATGAGGCAAAGTCATTTTTTCAGTATAGTGTCCCTTCAATCCTATTGTTTTACAAACCTATGAATACAGAATCAACCCCTTCAGTGCCAAGTTTCAAGAAGTTCAGTGAATAAAATAGAAATAATATTTTTCTGATTGTTTGGAGGGGAATAGATCTGGATGTTTGTTTAAGCAAATAACTTGTGCTATAATGTTATTGTTTTATATAATCAAATAGATTTAAGTAATTAAAGTTATACCAGCAAGAATTAGTCTTTATGTACAAAAGTATGATTTAAATCAAGCCTTACTGACTAGTGATTTAAATCAGTTTGATTTAAATCAAATCCACCCTGATAGAAACCCCCTAACTAAAAATGCAAAAATAATTTACATTGCAAAGTAAGCTAGTATGAACATAGAGGCTATCAATAATGGAGGACCATCTGCTAGAAAAGAAGAGTACATGGGATTATGAGCATTTAGAGTATACAAATGTCGGGGGAGTGACAATTTTTGTCCCCCCACACAGTGTTCCTGGTCACTTCACTCTCCATAGAACTTAACAGGCTGCTTAACTTGTGCCTGTCTGTAGGGGATATTAAGATAAATGATTGTTGGACCGATAGTCTAACAAGGAGTTGTAGTGTTTTTATTCTTATGTGTGTACAAAGATAGTTATTAGGAAGCATTAATGTTTATCTGACATTTATTTATTACCATATCTCACACATAATAAACAAGGCAGCTACATAGCTTAAGGAGAGGTGGGCCAAGAGGAGCAAAAAGCCCTCCACAGAGCATACAAATGGAGCAAAGCCTTCTTATAACAGAAGGTATCTTGCATATATGCATATATGAACAGCATTACCCACAAAATCTAAGAAACAAAAAGTAATTTTTTACTCCCAGGTTCTCCAAAGTAAGGGGCGGAGATATGCAAAATTCCTACTTTATGTCCTATGGCTAACGCATGTGTCCAGAACCGCTGGCTTATTAAAATGCAATATAGTCCATTGTATAGAGCCAATCATCTGACCTGCAGACTAGAGATGTCCGAACTTCGAAAAATCCGGTCCGCGCGAGGATCCGCGGATTTTCGAAAAAATCCGTAAATTCGAAAATCCGCGAGCGGACCCGTTAAAACGTATTAAAATGAAAGTTCGGCAAAATCCGCATTAAAAGTGGTCTAAATAGCCTTGGTAATGTTAACTTAATCACTCAGGGACCTGGGTAATGTCCTTAGAAACACGTATCAATGCCTACAATACCTAAAAATTACAGTCCGCTAGCGAGAACAGTATTTTTCGAAAATACGAGGATTTCCGTAAAAACGAGGATCTCCGTAAAACCGAGGATTTCCGTAAGTCCGCGAATCTCCGTAAAAACGAGGATTTCCGTAAAAACGAGGATTTCCGTAAAAACGAGGATTTCGTAAAAACAGGATTTCCGAAAACGAGGATTTTCGTAAAAACGAGGAACCGGAACTTCCTGCCTATCAAAATGGCCAGTGCTGCAAGGCAACTATATGCCCTGAACTACCTCCTGCTCAGGGGGTATGATGATTTCCCCCCTGGCACCCATCATGTGCGGCGCCGGAGGCGCAGAATAATGGAGGGGCTACAGCGCCGCATCCTGCGACGCTTCGGATACCAGACCACTGTCTCTACCCTCCAGAGACAGTGGTCAGACCTCAAGAGGCAGAGGCCTCAATATGTGGCTGCCGTTCGGCAAATGATAGAAGGCAAGTATACTTTTTATTATATTACTGTATTATAATACGTAGTAAAATATTTTAATTCACTTCTGACAAAAACATATTTATATATATATATGTTTTTAAAAACATCAATAATCCTTAAATTTGGCTTGAGAGAGAGAGATCCAAGTTCTTTGTATTTCTCATTCACTGGTTATTATTACATTATTATTATTCTTGTATTATTCAATATCAGCCCTATTTAAAGGGTAAGTAAAGTCAAAAAATAAATCACTGAAAAGTGACTTTATTTAACATAACACCTATAAATTTAAAATGATACCCACACATAGACACACTTGGTGGCCCACCCTTCCATTTCCATGGCAGCCTTATTTAAAGGCTAAGTAAAGTTAAAAATGAAATCGATCATTAAAAATTGATTTCTTTTTATCTTATAAATGCACACTGATACCCACACATAGACACAGTTAAACACACTTTACTGACCCACCCTTTTAGTTACATGGCAGCCCTATTTGAAGGGAAAGTAAAGTAAAAAATAAAATGTTGATCAATTATTAAAAATTGATTTATACACTCCAAAATTAAAAATGTTGTGTTACCCACAAAATCTATACAGATACAAGTACACACAGCTACTGATGCTCCCCTACACCCAACCAACTTTTCCCTTTCCGTGGCTACAATACACACAATAAAAATAGTACTTAGCCAGAATAAGGTATGAAATCATTGCCATAGAAATATGATTGACTTTTAAAGAAACTAAATATTGCCTTATTTAATCTGTATTTTCAAGCAGAATTCAAAGTATATAATTAAATATTTCCTTTAGATATATCATTCATTATGTATTTTTTTATTTTAATTTGCAGGGGAATCTTCCTCGGATACCCCACCCCCACCACCGTCCCCGCCAGAGGAAGAATGTAAGTGCAGCCTATTGAAAAAAAAACATTTTTCTAAATCTTTCATTTGTCCAAGGCCACATTACAGCGCACACGAGCCCTCCAGAAACAAGCGCGTGTTTCCGGTGTGCTCATGTGTATTGCCATGTGAGTGCAGTACGATAGCATAATTGTGCAAAAATTGAGGATCACATTAATTGTGCCACACTATTGTGTGCTTTTTAACACGTTGATATGTCCAAGCCCTTTATCCAAATGTTTGCATAATTTTTGACAACTTCTCCGAGAATTGTTTTAGTAAATGTATTTGAACATTTAATGACAGTGAGAGTTAAAATAAATTTCCTTTTTTTTTAGCACTACCACCAACTAGCCCTCAGGCTACGGGCAGCCCATTGCCCCCTCCGGGCAGTCCCTTGCCCCCTCCGGGCTCACCATCGCCCCCACCGGGCAGTCCACCGCCCCAAGAAGAGGAGGAACCGGGGACCAGCCAGACACGTAAGTGCATCCTAAGCAATTTTTTAATCTTTTTATTGACCTTGATTGTCAGCAAATAATTAGTGAAATTATCATTGATAATTAATTGAATTTTATTATTTCACTGATAAAAATTTTCGAAAATAAAAAAGGAAACAAATCTATTAATTTGGCTTGAGAGACAGAGCTTCTCATTTCTCATTCCCATTTATTGTCCCCAACTCCCCATTGTTTGGGCTGTATCTTGTCCCTCAGTTTTTAAGCTTAAGTCACGAAATTCGGTCCAAACGTCCAAAATTATCCAAGAAATGTTCACTACATAGCCTTTTAGGAAATGTTCTTATAATATATTACTAATGGATTGGACGGTGATTGTTGAAATAAAACATTTTTTTTTCTAGAAGCAGGACCAGCCTCTACAGGCCCTCCACCCTCTCCACCCCCTCCACCCTCTCCAGCCC
Source organism: Hymenochirus boettgeri (assembly GCA_019447015.1). Lineage (NCBI taxonomy): Eukaryota > Metazoa > Chordata > Amphibia > Anura > Pipidae > Hymenochirus > Hymenochirus boettgeri. Next base: position 259,308,073 of record CM033469.1, on the reverse strand, counting down.
CTCCAGGCCCTCCACCCTCTCCAGCCCCTCCAGCACCTCCTGCCTCTCCAGTCACTCTGGCGGCCATGCTTGAGAATCGTAAGTAAATCATATCTAACGTTAATGAAATGTTATATACAAGACTATTAATATCTGTATTTTCCCAGTGTAAAATCCACGCTACATGATGCAACATTGGGTACTGTGGGTTTGACAATACTTTTATGGGGGCTGCACCACTTCCAAAAAATTTTGTATGTAGCACAGTCCTAGTGATACAAAACCAAGAATGTTCTGATACAATTTAGCAATAAACGTAATGTTTTAAGCCAGCATTACCTCCTGCTGTTTATCAGTGATCCCCCATGATGCAATAATATCGCTTTAAGTGGAAGTTCAGTGATAATATATATACTTTTAAGGAAAAAAGAGCAGTATTTATCCATCCCAATTACCTTAATCTGCCCATTCAGCAATCAGCATTGTGTCTGTGTATAAATAAATGCAACGGAAATAATGACTTCCTGTTTGCAGGACCCCTCATAGAGACCGTTATGGTCTTGCCCTTGACCCAGCGCCTGGGTTGATTCAGTTGCTCAGTAGAGATCTGAGCATGTGTAACCCATCCAACAGCCAATCAGTAGAAATCACTGTTACCATAACTAGGTATGCATAATATAAACTAAGAATTTTAGAAATAATGATATCTTATACTGAGCTTTCCTTTTTATCACATACCGCAACATTATAGCATTGCAGTACCATGTATGTGTAAGTAGTTATCAGGTGCAAAATTGCATCTACCGCATGGTGCTTTAGGAAATGTGCTCGAACATCTTCACCACAATTCTCTCAATATCTTCCTCCACAGAACTACAGAGCATGCGGCGGGAGATGCGCCACATGGTGCGGCGCCTGGACCGCCGCCTGGACCGCCGCCTGACCAGACTGGAGAGGAGGGCACCCCAGTAACCCCCTTTTTTTTTGTTTGTTTATTTTTTGTAAATAGTTTTTTTTTTTTAATTTCATATATATATAAACAGTTCTGAAAAAAAAAATGTTTTTGGGCTTTTTTTTCCGATATATCAAATTATTCAGAAGATTAATCATAAATCAATTTTTATTTGAAAAATTACAATACACATATCTATTTACTAGCTATATGTCTGGTACTTAATTGTATATAACTTACCATTAATGCCATTACACACACCACATTGGCCACATTCCCCATATAGTAGTTTGCACACAACAGGGCAAAGAAGGCGATGGGGGTACTGGTTTACATAATGTCCACTGCGGTTTGCCACCATTGTTGTGGGGCCAGGCAGGCTTGGCCCCACTGGACATACCCCTCACCCCATTGGCTCTCCCCCTCAAGATATGCATCGTTCTAGGGAGCAGGTGTAAGGGTAATGCTTCGTAGGAACAGCAGCATTGAGTTACAGCAGGCCCACTGCAGTTTGCACACCATTGTTTGTGGGCCAGGCAAGCTTGGCCCCACTGGACATCCCCCTCACCCATTGGCTACTCTCCCTCAAGGTATGCATCGTGCGGGAAAGCAGGTGAAAGGGTAAGGCTTCGTGAGGAACAGCAGCATTGTGTTACAGCAGGCCCACTGCAGTTTTGCCACCATTGTTGAAGAGCCGGCAAGCTTGCCCCACTGGCCATACCCCTCACCCCATTGGCTCACTCTCCCTCAAGGTATGCATCGTGCTAGGGAAGCAGGTGAAAGGGTAGGCTTCGTAGGAACAGCAGCATTGTGTTACAGCAGGCCCACTGCAGTTTGCCACCATTGTTGAAGAGCCAGGCAGCTTGGCCCCACTGGACATACCCCTCACCTCATTGGCTACTCTCCCTCAAGGTATGCATCGTGCAAGGGAAAGCAGGTGAAAGGGTAGGCTTCGTGGAACAAGCACCATTGAGTTACAGCAGGCCACACGGCAGTTTGCCACCATTGTGTGGGCCAGGCAAGCTTGGCCCCACTGGACATCCCCTCACCCATTGGCTACTCTCCCTCAAGGTTGCATCGTGCTAGGGAAGCGGTGAAAGGGTAAGGCTTCATAGGAACAGCACATTGTGTTAAGCAGGCCCACTGCAGTTTGCCACCATTGTTGAGAGCCAGGCAAGCTTGGCCCCACTGGCACATACCCCTCACCCATTGGCTACTCTCCCTCAAGGTATGCTCGTTCTAGGGAAAGCAGGTGAAAGGGTAATGCTTCGTAGGAACAGCAGCATTTTGTTACAGCAGGCCCACTGCAGTTTGCCACCATTGTTGTGGGGCCAGGAAGGCTTGGCCCCATTGGACATACCCCTCACCCATTGGCTACTCTCCCTCAGAGTATGCATCTGTGCAAGGGAAAGCAGGTGAAAGGGTATGCTTCGTAGGAACAGCACCATTGAGTACAGCAGCCCCTGCGTTTGCCACCATTATGGTGGGGCCAGGCAGGCTTGCCCCACTGGACATACCCCTCACCCCATTGGCTACTCTCCCTCAGAGTATGCATCGTGCAAGGGAAAGCGGTGAAAGGGTAAGGCTTCGTAGGAACAGCACCATTGTGTACAGCAGCCCACTGCAGTTTGCCACCATTGTTGAAGAGCCGGCAGGCTTGGCCCCACTGACATACCCCTCACCCCATTGGCTACTCTCCCTCAGAGTATGCATCTGTGCAAGGGAAGCAGGTGAAAGGGTAGGCTTCGTAGGAACAGCAGCATTGTGTTACAGCAGCCCACTGCAGTTTGCCACCATTGTTGAAGAGCCAGGCAAGCTTGGCCCCACTGGACATACCCCTCACCCCATTGGCTACTCTCCCTCAAGGTATGCATCGTGCTAGGGAAAGCAGGTGAAAGGGTAAGGCTTCGTAGGAAACAGCAGCATTGTGTTACAGCAGGCCCACTGCAGTTTGCCACCATGTTGAAGAGCCAGGCAAGCTTGGCCCCACTGGACATACCCCTCACCTCATTGGCTACTCTCCCTCAAGGTATGCATCGTGCAAGGAAGCAGGTAAAGGGTAAGGCTTCGTAGGAACAGCAGCATTGAGTTACAGCAGGCCCACTGCAGTTTGCCACCATTGTTGTGGGGCCAGGCAAGCTTGGCCCCACTGGACATACCCCTCACCCATTGGCTACTCTCCCTCAAGGTATGCATCGTGCTAGGGAAAGCAGGTGAAAGGGTAAGGCTTCATGGAACAGCACCATTGTGTTACAAGCAGCCCACTGCAGTTTGCCACCATTGTTGAAGAGCCAGGCAAGCTTGGCCCCACTGGACATACCCCTCACCCTTGGCTACTCTCCCTCAGGTATGCATCGTTCTAGGGAAAGCAGTGAAAGGGTAATGCTTCGTAGGAACAGCAGCATTGTGTTACAGCAGGCCCACTGCAGTTTGCCACCATTGTTGTGGGGCCAGGCGGCTTGGCCCCATTGGACATACCCCTCACCCCATTGGCTACTCTCCCTCAGAGTATGCATCGTGCAAGGGAAAGCAGGTGAAAGGGTAATTCTTCGTAGGAACAGCACCATTGAGTTACAGCAGGCCCACTGCAGTTTGCCACCATTATTGTGGGGCCAGGCAGGCTTGGCCCACTGGACATACCCCTCACCCCATTGGCTACTCTCCCTCAGAGTATGCATCGTGCTAGGGAAGCAGGTGAAAGGGTAAGCTTCGTAGGAACAGCACCATTGTGTTACAAGCAGGCCCACTGCAGTTTGCCACCATTGTGAAGAGCCAGGCAGGCTTGGCCCCACTGGACATACCCCTCACCCCATTGGCTACTCTCCCTCAGAGTATGCTCGTGCAAGGGAAAGCAGGTGAAAGGGTAAGGCTCGTAGGAACAGCACCATTGTGTTACAGCAGGCCCACTGCAGTTTGCCACCATTGTTGAAGAGCCAGGCAAGCTTGGCCCCACTGGACATACCCCTCACCCATTGGCTACTCTCCCTCAGGTATGCATCGTGCTAGGGAAAGCAGGTGAAAGGGTAATGCTTCGTAGGAACAGCACCATTGTGTTACAGCAGGCCACTGCAGTTTGCCACCATTGTTGTGGGGCCGGCAGGCTTGGCCCCACGGACATACCCCTCACCCATTGCCTACTCTCCCTCAGAGTATGCATCGTGCAAGGGAAAGCAGGTGAAAGGGTAAGGCTTCGTAGGAACAGCACCATTGTGTTACAGACAGAGGCCCACTGCAGTTTGCCACCATTGTTGAAGAGCCAGGCGCTTGGCCCCACTGGACATACCCCTCACCCCATTGGCTACTCTCCCTCAGAGTATGCATCGTTCAAGGGAAAGCAGGTGAAAGGGTAAGGCTTCGTAGGAACAGCACCATTGTGTTACAGCAGCCACTGCAGTTTGCCACCATTGTTGAAGAGCCAGCAAGCTTGGCCCCACTGGACATACCCCTCACCCATTGGCTACTCTCCCTCAAGGTATGCATCGTGCTAGGGAAAGCAGGTGAAAGGGTAATGCTTCGTAGGAACAGCACCATTGTGTTACAGCAGGCCCACTGCAGTTTGCCACCATTGTTGTGGGGCCAGGCAGGCTTGGCCCCACTGGACATACCCCTACCCCATTGCCTACTCTCCCTCAGAGTATGCATCGTGCAAGGGAAAGCAGGTGAAAGGGTAATGCTTCGTAGGAACAGCACCATTGAGTTACACGGGCACACTGCAGTTTGCCACCATTGTTGAAGAGCCAGGCAGGCTTGGCCCCACTGGACATGGAGTACTGCTCTCGGGCCAGCAGGATTGCCCAGAGCTGAAAACATTAGCCACAGAGTAGCTGTTGCGGCTGTATGAGATGGTCAGAGTAGGTGACACCACAAAGGTGCCTCATGGAGAAGAACGAAGATCAAATATGGAGTACTTGCTCTCGGGCCAGGCAGATAAACCCAGAGCTGAAAACATTAGCCACAGAGTAGCTGTTGCGGCTGTAGAGATGGTCAGAGTAGGTGACACCACAAAGGTGCCTCATGGAGCGAGAACGAAGATCAAATATGGAGTACTGCTCTCGGGCCAGGCAGGATTGACCCAGAGCTGAAAACATTAGCCACAGAGTAGCTGTTGCGGCTGTATGAGATGGTCAGAGTAGGTGACACCACACAAGGTGCCTCATGGAGAGAGAACGAAGATCAAATATGGAGTACTGCTCTCGGCCAGGCAGGATTGACCCAGAGCTGAAAACATTAGCCACAGAGTAGCTGTTGCGGCTGTATGAGATGGTCAGAGTAGGTGACACCACAAGGTGCCTCATGGAGAGAGAACGAAGATCAAATATGGAGTACTGCTCTCGGGCCAGGCAGGATTGACCCAGAGCTGAAAACATTAGCCACAGAGTAGCTGTGCGGCTGTATGAGATGGTCAGAGTAGGTGACACCACAAAGGTGCCTCATGGAGAGAGAACGAAGATCAAATATGGAGTACTGCTCTCGGGCCAGGCAGGAATGACCCAGAGCTGAAAACATTAGCCACAGAGTAGCTGTTGCGGCTGTATGAGATGGTCAGAGTAGGTGACACCCACAAGGTGCCTCATGGAAGAGAACGAAGATCAAATATGGAAGTACGCTCTCGGGCCAGCAGGATTGACCCAGAGCTGAAAACATTAGCCACAGAGTAGCTGTTGCGGCTGTATGAGATGGTCAGAGTAGGTGACACCACAAAGGTGCGTCATGGAGAGAAACGAAGATCAAATATGGAGTACTGCTCTCGGGCCAAGTAGGATCGACCAATCTTAGAAAAATTAGCCACAGGTAGCTGTTGTCGCTGAGCATTTGTTATTTCATAACCTGAATGCAGTAGAGCAAGGTAGACCATATATGGCCCTGCCAATAAGAAAAATTAGCCATTGCCAGCTAAGCTGGCATCAGCTAAGCCTCTAGGTGGAAAATGAGGCGGAAGGAGCAGTATGGGTGGCCAGGGGCAGGAGGCCTTCAGTCACGGGCATCAGCAATAGGGGTGCTGTATTGAGATGTGATCCACGCTCATTCATCTTGATGAATGTAAGGCGGTCCACATTCTCAGTGGAGAGACGGGTCCTCCTCTCCGTTACAACACCCTGCCTTGCGCTGAGGTCCTCGGGGTTCCGAAAGAACACTGGATGACGGGCATGAAAGGACCTCGATGGCATACTGTGCCAACTCGGGCCAGATATCAAGCCTCGCCACCCAGTAGTCCAGTGGATCCTCACTCTCTGATGTGGCTACACCGGCCCTGGATCCGATGTAGTCGGTGGACCTGGCGACTAGAGGTGTGCCTGTGGAGTTGCCAGTGGATGGGCCTGGCAACTGTGGCTGGAAGAACAGCCTGAAGTTGGCCGCGAGGCGCCGCTCCAGTACTGCTGCTCCCCTGTCAGGCACAGGGGGACGTGAGCCCTGTTGATCCCCAACATCAGGTGCTGTAGGCCTGCCAGCACCTGGGAAGGCAGAAAACAGAGGCAACGTAGCAGTGTTGCCTCATAGTGCTGCATTCTACCTTCCCTCTGAGATGCGGGGATAAACTCCGACACTTTACCCTTATAGCGGGGATCTATAAGGGTGGCCACCCAGTACTGCTCCTTCTCTTGATGGCCTTAATCCTGGGGTCCTTGCCAAGGCATTGCAGCATGAAAGAGCCCATGCGCCGCAAACTGCCTGCCGCAGAGGACCCATGTCCTCGATGTCACTGAGGACAGTAGTAGTGTCGGGCTCAACCCTCCCCAACCACGAATGACATGTGGTAATTGGGAGGGTTGAGATGTCCCCCTAGAGGAATGCCCCATTTCCCTTGGTCCAGGTCACCTAAATCCCTCCTCATCATCGGACGGCTGCTCTGCACCGTGATGTTCGGGCTCGGAAAGCATCACGGTGTCGGCGTCCTCTCTTCCAGTGCTGCTGCTCGACAGCGAGTGCCCTGCGAGTATGCCGCGCAGAGTGTGCTCAAGAGGAACACCAGTGGGATGGTATCCGCAATGTGGCACATTGCGGCTACCATCCTGGTGGCCTCCTCAAATGGCGCGAGCACACGGCAGGCATCTCTAATCAGCAGCCACTGCTGGGTAACAGACAAACCCAGGTCCCCAGAGCCTGATCTTGCCTCGTACTCGTACAAGTAGTCTATGATGGCTCGCCTCTGGGAGCAGCCTCAGCAGCATCATAAGACTAGAGTTCCAGCGGGTGGGGGTGTCAAAAATCAGGCGGTTCTGCGGCAGACCATTCTGCTGCTGAAACTCGGCCAGACGAGTGTGGGTGTGATGACGCTGAAGTGACTGGACACCCTCCTAGCCATCCTCAGTACCTCCTGGAGACCAGGGTACTTGGTGAGGAACCGCTGGACGACCAGGTTGAGAACTGTGCCAGGCAAGGAAACATGTGTGACTCTGCCCATGCGAAGGGCAGACAGGATATTGGTGGCATGGTCACACACGACCTTGCCTATTGAGAGGTGGGTGGGGTCAGCCACCTCTCAAACCTGCCCTTGCAGTGCTGCCAGCAACTCGGCCCCGGTGTGGCTCCTATCACCGAGGCACACAAGCTGCAACATGCATGGCACCGTCTCGCCTGGCACGAAGCATAGGCTCTGGGGGGGGCACGGAGTGTCGGGAAGAGGGCCACCGGATGAGGAGGGGGGGGGGGTGGAGATGGCGTATCACCAATGCGTGGTGGTACCACCATCTCCCCACTGCGCTCCGTGCCGCGTCTCTGCCGGCTAGCAGAGTGACCATTGGGCGGTAAATGACACATACCGCCCCTGGCCGTGCTTGCTGGACCACGCGTCATAGTAATGTGGGACACACTTGCCCACCACTGTGGTCCAGCGAAGAGATATATGCCCTGCAGATGGTCGTGCAGGCTGGTACTGCCTTCTGGGCAAAGTACCTACGGCCAGGGACCTGCCACTGTGGTGTGCCAATGGCCACAAACTCCCTGAACGCTGCACGTTCTACCAGGCTGAAAGGTAGCAGCTGCACCGCCAGGAGTTTGGCTAAGCCGGCAGTGAGACGCTGGGCTGGGGGTGGACTGGGGGACAGTTTCTGCCTCGCTCCAACAACTGGGGAAGAGAGACCTGCCTTTTAGCTGACGCTCCAGCAGCAGTGTCAAGAGGCCTCTTAACACCGCGTGCTGGGGCCAAAGGCTGCCTCTCCTCCCTAACTTCCACCGAGGAACAGCTGATGGGGGCCGGAGGGGAGGAGGAGGAACGGTGGCTACCTGGGCACGAGGTAGGGAACGTGTGGTGCCTGCACGTTCCTGTCCGCTGCTCCCACCGGGCAAAGTGGTGCAGAATCATATGCTCCTCATAGAGGAGGTGCCCAAATGTGATGTGGTCTTCCCACGGCTAACACGTTGCAGGCACAACTTGCACACTGCAACTGTGCTGTCACCTGGAGCCAGTGAGAAAGAACTCCCACACCGCTGAGCCACCGAAGACTCGGAGCAGAGGTCACCTGCTGCTGGGGCACTGGCACCAGATCCATTGGTGCCGTACCTCCACGTGCACCACTAGGTGCACTGCCTCTGCCCCGGCCCCTGCCCCCAGTCCTGCCTCTGGGTTCAGGATCGTGCTCATGCTCTGAGGGACATCCCTCAGAGACACTATCCTCCTCCTCTCTCACAGAGGGCACCCATGGACGATCGGTGACCTCATCGTCCACTTCCACCTCCTCAATACTGGAGGCTGCATCACTAACAGCAGCAGCATCTGGAACCTCACCCCTGCATTAGTTCTGGCTGCTCACAGACTGCTGCGTGACATGTCAGCCTCCTGTCCCCCTGTGCACTGAGCACTTTCCTCCGCTCGGGCGACAGGAAAGATTGTGCATCAGTGCACAGCTCTCCTCAAGCACACTAGCCCCACACATAGTGTGCGAAAACATATCCTGAGACTCCTCCTCCGGATCCCCGAAGGGACGGGCCATGTGGGCAACGAACTCCTGATAGAGCGGATCAGGTTCCATGCCCACAGTAGGAGCCTCAGGTGAGGAAGGAGCAGGCACAATATTACAGTAGCAGCTCGGCTGCTCTGTGCCTGTGAGGAGGTGGATGAGGAAGGCTGGGTAATCCATCTATATACCCGCCGTCCTTGATCAGAAGGGATAGCCCTAGCCCGGCTACCCCTAAAAATATCGGGCACGGTACCCGGCTGCCCTGCGAAGGGCCAGGTAGCTCCTGGCCAGAGCCTTCAGTAGGCTCTCCTCTGCCTCTCCCTCTCCCTCCCTCCAGTGCAGAAGCACCCTGCTCCTGGTCTCCCTCTTGCCCTGCCAGGCATTTCCCTCTCCCAAATTATCCCCCAAAAAAATTAATATAAATATAATATATATACACACACACACACACACACACAAAAAAACAAAAGACAAAGCAACAAAACAACACAGAAGCAAACAAATAAAACACAAAGCTTTTTTTTTTTTTTTTTTTTTACACTAAAAGCACAAATAGGACACAGGACACAACTGACAGCAAACAGCAGATCAGACAGCAAAAGCTGCTGATTGCTGCTAAAGGCAGCACCGTCAGCTAACACAGACACTGACACACAGATACAGAAAGACAAACAAAAAAACAGGACACCTAGACCTCTAAAAGGTCTAACACAAAATTTGTCCAAGGATTCAACTTAACAGGGGGGTTAGTCCTTAAAAGGACTTTTGGGTCTCACAAAGTTAGTCCTTAAAAGGACTGTTGGGTCTCAAGATGTGTGAATACAGGGGTGGGTAACAACAAGTGCTAAACCACCACACTGAAATCCACACACAGAAAGCTCAAAAAGCTCAAAAAGCGCAAAAATCTCTCTCCAACTCCTACACTGTCAGGTCTCCACTAAACACACTCCAACACACTGACAAAATGTCGCCTGTGAAGCAGCCTTTTATACCCAGGGGGCTGGCAATAATCATGTTAGCTGCCATTGGCTAATTTGGGTCATGTGGCTTGCTCCGTCTTGAAAATAAGCCCCAAAAATTCGAATTTACAAGAATGTCTCGTTTTTCCGAAAATTCTCGTAATTACGAGAATCCTCGTAATGACGAGGATCTTCGGGTTTTCCGGGCCCCGGAAGATCGCGGATTCTCGTAATTACGGAGATACTCGTATTTTCGAAAATTTTCGTAAAAAAAAAAAAATCCGCGGTTCGGAAGTTCGGAAGGCGGAAAATCCGGAATAATCCGCCGTTCGCGGACGTGATAAATCCGCGGCGGATCCAGGTTCGGGTCCGCGAACCGGCCATCTCTACTGCAGACATGGCTGGTTTCAATCTTGTTAGATCTCGTCAGTGCAAGATACAGATTCATGGCTCTATGGGGTAGGATTTGGGAGTACAATAGACAAGGCAGCTACATAGCTTAAGGAGAGGTGGGCAAAAAGGAGCTAAAAGCCCTTCTCAGAGCATAAAAATAGGGCAGAGCCTTCTTATAACAAAAGGTATCTTGCAGTCTCATGGTATATGAATAGCATTACCCAAAAAATCTAAAAAACAAGAAGTAATTTCTTATTCCCATATCTTAAACACAATCAACTTAAAATAGCAAACATCACAAAATATTCACAAAAAATGCTGAGCACTGTCAATCAGAAGCAATATTAAGGATAATGATAGAGATAATATGGTTTGAATTGTGAATTCATTGTACCCCAAATTAACCTATCACAATATGATTAGAGATGAACAGAACCACTGAGTTCTTGTCTGAGAACAGATTTTCCAAAAAAAACTAAATTTTAAATCGGACCCATAGAAATCAATGGGAGTAAAAAAAGTTCAGATTGAATTTAAGATATAAATTGCAATAGTAAGTTAGTGTAAATGGTTCAGGGACCTGGGAAATTGTCTAGGGCACATGTACAACTGCAAATAACTAAAACTTGTTTAAAAAAGTAACAGGGAGGTTCATTAAAAGTTCTTATCATTTAAAATGGTGCTAATTTTGCCCCAACCAATCAGATCTTATTTAACATTTGAAAGCTAACATCTGATTGGTTGGGGCAAAATTAGCACCATTTTAAACGATAAGAACTTTTATTGAATAACCCTATAAGTTTCTTTACCTGCAAGCTTATTTCTTGTTTCCGCAGCGGCATCACATTCAATATTTTCGAATATTTAAAATCAAAGGCTCACATATTTGCTATTTCTCCCATATTCAAAATTAAGGGTTCATTTATTTGGAGTTAATGGGCCTATGTAATATAAGTTCTTATCATTAAAAATGGTGCTAAGTTGGGGCAAAATTAGCACCATTTTTAACTATAACAACTTTTATTACATAGGCCTGTAAGGGTTCACGTATTTGATATATCTTGAAATCACACCTATATACAGTATTTGACAATTCAAAAAAATTGAGTATTCAATTTCAAAAATTCCATTATTGCAAAAATCTGGGAACAGTTCTATAATCGTAAAAAATTGAGAATTCCAATGGCACACGAACAGTCAATTTCAAGTCAAAACTGGACTCGACCAGACCAGACGAAAATTATGCTGTTTAATTCTGGTGAATTTCATTTTCATAAATTGTGCACAAATGTTTGTTGGAATAGACAGCAATGCTTACCATATCATTTTATTGTTTGTTTTTTTTACATTTGCTTTGTCACAATCCTTGTGTTTTGAAAATAATCATATAAGAAATATTTTTTAGGAATTCCCCGAATGTAACATTCTCTCTAATTTAATTTATGTTTATAATTGTTATTATTATTATTACTGGACTTGTTCGATTAGTATAGCTTGTTTGATGACTATGCCTTGATAGCTTTTAAAATCCATTCTCTTTTACTGTGGTCATACAATGACTATGTAAAGCATAAAGGATAATGAACCCCGTATGACATAATATACAGTTTACATATTTAATTTCTTAGACGTAAGGCTGTGTACAGCTTTAAAAATGTCTTTAATATCATTGCAATGCTGTCATTTTAAAAGTAAATTCGTAGAAAATTACTGTGATTTACTTTATTTTCCCAATCTTCTGTTACTCACTGTAAACTTACTTATTAAAAAAAGCATAGGGTAAGAATGATGCATGGCCAAAAAGGTTATGGGAGCTGCAGTGGACGAATCTATATATATAAAACTCAATGTACGTGTGTATGTATGTATGTGTTTGTATTTTCCAAATAAACTTCCAAACGACTTGGTACACTTATGTATAAGGACTTGGGGAAAAGCATAGGCTACTTTACAACTTTTAAGAATGCCTCCGTACCCCCCTTTCCCCACATTTTTTAAGGTAATTAACCTGTGTGCTGCCATCCGGCGGTGAATCGAATGAATCCAGTTAATTCCAAATGTCACAGATTTTTCAGGGCAGTACAATGCTTTACTTGATTTGTTCTGTTGTTACTGTGATAGGAGGATAGAGCTGTCAATCACAAGGAGCAGCAGACCATGTGATGTAACAATGTCATGTAACACACTCGGTCACCTTCTCTCACTTGTGGTTTGCCCAGAGTCAAGATTGAGAGGTAAATTGACCAATCCAAGATAAGTCTTGTACTGTGGGTTGGGCAGGCAGCTACTCATGGAGATCACAGTCGGCTAAGGAAAATGTAATTGTACGGCACAAGGTAATAAATCCCATTTTACTTAAGTAAAGACAATAAGAACTGTGAAACTGTGAATGGGGCGTCACACTGCAATACAACTGCACTGTAAGGGGCACATTTCACTTCACACATTGTGTCTCTTTTTCCTACAAACAAAGACCACGTACACACTCTTTTCACTCTCCTTTTTTCCCCCTGATATTTCAAAAGTTCAAAAATTCGAGTTTCGATTTTTGAATATCGTCTACTTTAGATTTTCGAAAATTGTCTACTTTCGATTTTTGTCTACATTTGATTTATGATTTTCAAAAATCGTCTACTTTCGATAAAAATCTAAAATTCGAAAAATCCAGGTTCCGTGAAATTCGGGAGTTCCAAAAGTTTCATCGGGGCTTCGAAACCCTCAGATTCGATTTTGAAAATGGGTTCTATGAGAAACTACAATACATCTCTAATAAGGGGAAGTTGATGCGATACATGCTAAAGGGGAAGTTAATGCAATACGTTCTAAAGGGGAAGTTGATGCGATGCACGCTAAAAGGGAATTTGATGCGATATGCGCTAAAGCGGAAATATATGCAATACACACTAAAGGGGAAATTGATGCGATAGACGCTAAAGAGGAAGTTGTTGTGATATGCGCTAAAGGGGAAATTTATGCGATACACACTAAAGAAGAAATTGATACAATAGGTGCTAAAGGGGAAGTTGGTGCGATAAGCGCTAAAAAAAGTTGATGCGATGCATGAAGGGGAAGTTGATGCGATACGTGCTAAAGGGGAAATTGATGCAATAGGTGCTAAAAGGGAAAGTTGATTCGATACGCGTTAAAGGGGAAGTTCATGCAAAACGCGTTAAAGGGGAAGTTGATGCGATACGCGCTATAGGAGAAGTTGGTGCACTGCACGAGAAAGGGGAAGTTGATGCTATACGCACTAAAGGGGAATTGATGCGACACTCGCTAAAGGGGTGGTTGATGCAATATGGGATAAAGGGGAAGTTGATGCGATACACGCTAAAGTGGAAGTTGATGCTTTAGGCGCTAAAGGGGAAGTTAATGCTATAGGCGCTAAAGGGGAAGTTGATGCGATAGGCGCTAAAGGGGAAATTGATGCAATAGGTGCTAAAGGGGAAGTTGATGTGATACGTGCTAAAAAAAGTTGATGCGATGCATCAAAGGGAAGTTGATGCAATAGGTGCTAAAGCGGAAGTTGATGTGATATGCTTTAAAGGGGAAGTTGATGCAATCACTTTAAAGAGGAAGTTGATGCGATACGCACTATAGGAGAAGTTTATGCACTGCGTGCTAAAGGGGAAGTTGATGCCATACGGGCAAAAGTTTAAATTAATGCGATAGGCACTAAAGGGGAAGTTGATGCAACACATGCTAAAGGGGGAATTGATGCGATACGCGCTAAAGGTGAAGTTGATGCGATACATGCTAAAGGGGAAGTTGGTGTGATGCTCGCTAAAGGAGAAGTTGATGTGACATACGCTAAAGGGGAAGTTGGTGGGATATGCTTTAAAGAGGAAGTTGGTGTGATATGAGTTAAAGGGGAAGTTGGTGTGATACATGTTAAAGGAAAGTTGGTGTGATACATACATGTTTAAGGGGTAGATGATGCGATACGCGCTATAGGGGAAGTTGATGCGCTGCACGATAAAGGGGAAGTTGATGCTATACACGCTAAAGGGGAAATTGATGTGAGAGGCACTAAAGGGGAAATTGATGTGACGCGATAAAGGGGTGGTTGATGCAATACACGCTAAAGGGGGAGTTAATGCGATAGGCGATAAAAGGGAAGTTGATGCGCTACACGCTAAAGGGGAAGTTGTTAAGATACACGATAAAGGGGAAGTTGATGCGATACACGCTAAAGGGGAAGTTGTTGAGATACACGCTAAAGGGGAAGTTGATGCAATACACACAAAGGGGAAGTTGTTGAGATACACGATAAAGGGGAAGTTGATGCGATACACGCTAAAGGGGAAGTTGTTGAGATACACACTAAAGGGTAAGTTGATGTGATAGGTGCTAAAGGGGAAGTTGATGTGATACGTGCTAAAAAAAGTTGATGCAATGCATCAAGGGGAAGTTGATGTAATAGGTGCTAAAGGGGAAGCTGATGCGATATGCTTTAAAGGGGAAGTTGATGCGATACGCTTTAAAGGGAAAGTTGATGCAATATGCGTTAAAGGGGAAGTTGGTGTGATACGCTTTAAAGGGGAAGTTGATGCAATATGTATTAAAGGGGAAGTTGATGCGATACGCACTATAGGCGAAGTTTATGAGCTGGGTGCTAAAGGGGAAGTTGATGCCATATGCGCAAAAGTTGAAATTAATGCAATAGGCACTAAAGGGGAAGTTGATGTGACACGTGCTAAAGGGGGAGTTGATGCGATACGCACTAAAGGGGAAGTTGATGCAATACATGCTAAAGGGGAAGTTGATATGATGCTCGCTAAAGGGGAAGTTGATGTGACATACGCTAAAGAGGAAGTTGGTGCGATTTGCCTTAAAGAGGAAGTTGGTGCGATATGCATTAAAGGGGAAGTTGGTGTGATACATGTTAAAGGGGTAGTTAATGCAATATACATCAAAGGGGAAGTTGGTGTGATACTGAATCCTCCATTGTGTTGGCGCCCCCCCCAAAGTTTACCAGATTTGTGGCTCAGATAACCCACAGTGAGTTTGAATGGGTCAGGTTTGGTTAGAAAGCTGCGGGTCCAGGTCTGTTGAATTTTGGATGCAAGGTCTGTTGAATTTTGGGAGCAACGCTGGCTACTCTGCTAGTCTCTTATAATAATCACTTAGTGAAACAGCTGTATATAGCTTAACAGTCCACTGCTGCTCCCATTATAATTTGAGCCTCTTATGTATTATAGAATAATTAATTATCCCTACAATGATTAGTTATCAAGGGTAAGTTCAGCATAAATCCATACTCAATGGAACTCAATTTTTTTTTGTTTTAAATGAATACAATATGTAGAACATCTAAGTATGCTTAACATACATAAATGATTTCAATAATTATGATTTTTCCACTGAACCCCTGCTTTAAAATAACTTTTCCCTGTTTTGCTTTAATGAGAATGATTAAATGATGTTTGGGGTTGGAGTTCAGTAACAGCTGCCTATCCTGACAGTATTATTATATGGAGACCATTAGGAGATGTATTTCAGGAAAGTTTGGAAAATCAGTAGAATGTGCCATAGTTATTTTAAAAATGTTCAACCAGCCGACCCATTCCAGCTGTTAAATTACAATTCATAGCATCTTCTGGCAGCTACTTCTGTCAAGGGAGTCTAAAATATACAGTTATGCAATAGAGATTATTGTATCATGCGCTATTTACTTCTCCATCTGTTGTTGAACAGCAATTTTTATCAAAAGCTGGTTCTAATACAGTAAAAGCAGGGGAGATGGTGTAGTTTAGACCGTTAGACTATACAACACTGTAGCTGTCAGTAAGCAAAATGTCTGAAATAACCATAAAACAAAGCTTCACTCTAAGTGGTAAGTAGAGATGGACACAAAACTGAACTCAAACACGAGTTCAAGCTGAATTTTATGAGTTCAGGCAAACTCGAACTATTCGAACTAGTTAGTTTTTCCGGACTCACGGACGTATTTTTGATAATTATGGTAAATTCAAAAATTATTAAATTATGGAGCGTTCGCTAACCCTAGAATGTATTGTTTGCTAACCCTCGAAAGTATCGCTTGTTTTCGCTACCCCTCAAATGTACAGATCCTTTTCACTAATCCTAAAATGTATTGTTTGCTAACCCTCGAATGTAGCCCCTCGATTTTCGGTAACCCTCGAAAGTATTGTTCGTTTTTGGTAACCCTTGAATGTATGGATTGTTTTCACTAACCCTCGAATTTATGGTTCTACTTTCATTAACCCTTGAGTACCGTTCAGTAACCCTCAAATTGGCCGTAACCCTTGAATGTAGCTTGCACAAAATCCGACAACTGCCCATTCGTGTTTAAGAAGTATTTTGACAAGTTTTGGTGATAGTGACATGTTACCCAGACCATTTCCCAGGTGCCACACATTTACAATATGTTACCATTGTTAGTTTATCTGTAAATCACCCAGACTTTTCAGACTTTCTCTCCCCCATTGCCTTTAATGAGTCCGAATAGGAACTTTCGAACGTTAAGTTCAAAAGTTCAAAACTGACCGAACTTTATGAAGATCAGCCATCTCTAGTGGTGAGGGTAAAGGAAAGCTCTTTCATGAAAGAATAAACTAAACACAGTTATTAGCATGTATCGTTTCCAGTGCTATAACTTTTTTATATTCTAAAAATAAATTAAAGCCCAACACCTCATCCACGGTTTTCTTTCTCATTGGCTCTTTGACACTTGCATCACGAGCTAACAGCTTCTGTTACAAAATCTAAAGTTTTTTGTTAAAACTTTTTACTGGCTTATGACAGGAAGTTATGGGCAGTGGCTGTGCATTGTTTTTTTTACAGGTGATTACATAGGCACTCTACTTGATTTATTATGACCACTTTTAATGGCCAAAAGCCAAAACTTGTTATCACAACATGCCTACTTGCTAAGTCACACCTACTAGGCATTGTCAAGGATGAAGTGTGATGTAATATACTATAATAAATATATATATAAAAATATATACAGATAAAATCAGGGGATCAAGCTAGAAGGGTGCTCCTAGGTACTAAGGGACAGATAGGGTCTGAAAAAAATCCTCTATACCTCACAAACCAAAACAAAATAGTAGCACTCTAAATAGAAGATAATATGCAGCAGATATATAGACAATGGATCATGTAATATTTAATAATAAAAATAGACATATAAGGTAATCCCCTACACAAACCCAGAAAGGATATAAACTCCACACACAATGTATATAAATAGTAAAACCACCGATTGCCAGCTGTATACATATAATATTAGATAAAAGTAGATGTCTGCATAAAAACACAGGAAAGGAGGATATATTGTCTATATATCTGATGCATATTATCTTTTATTTAGGGTTGATACTATTTTATTTTGATATATAAGATAGGTGCACTCAGGAGGTCTTTTTAGTGAAATTTTTATTAAGCAAAAAGGCAATGTTTCGGTCCAAATCTGGGAGCTTTTCAAGCCAACAAACCAGTGTCAAATAAACAAGTGCTACTTATACATTTACCAATTAATAAGCCCCACCTACCAAACAAGAACCTTCCCACTCTGTTCATGTGACCAGCTAGTGTCCTATGCTTAATACCTGTATATAAAAGTGTCCAATGCTTATTTATTGGTTTATCAAATATTGTAAAAATACCTAAAGTGCTAATTATTCAAGTATTGACAAAAAGTGCTTAATAATAGTGCTAATAAAGCGCCTTAAAATACAATTATTTCAAGTTTGAAAATATGTTTTATCTGCAACAATCTGGCACCGTTATGGGTGCAGCCATGGCACTGGCCTATGTGGATTTATATATGCATAAATATGAACATGACCATATTTTATTACAGTATGCTGAACACCTTGTTTTTTATTGCAAATACATAGACAATATCTTTTTAATATAGCGTGGACGAGAAAACAACTTTTTGAGAATGGTCGATACCCTTAATCAATTAAAAGGCACTATCAAATTTACAGCGAAACACAGCAAAATCCAAATCGTATTTTTGGATATTTTGGTAAGTGTCCAACATACATCACTGGAATATAAATTATTTAGAAAAATAACTGACAGAAATACACTGCTACATTACAAAAGCTTCCACCAACAATCATTAAAGGACTCTATACCTGTTTTCTAGGGTCATCAGAAACAGCTCAAATCCCAAGAATTGGAAATCCAACTTCAAGAGATGAGATTTAGGTTCCTCCAGAGGGGCTACCCGCCGGTGGTTTTGGATAAAACAATTAGTAAAGCAAGTCAATACAAACCTTACATTGGAGATCAAGAACAAGGTAAAACCGTTTATTTGCAGTACAGATTACACGACATTGGGTCCCAAAGTTCAGAATAGCTTAGTTGATAATTGGCATATCCTCAGAGCCGATGAAACATTTAAATCCAAGTTACCAACAAAACCTACTATAGGTTTTAAACAACCACGTAATTTAAGAGGATATACTGGTGAAAACGGATCCCATACAATCCTACAGACCAACCATGACATGGCTACAGGATAACAGACTGGGATGTCATAAATGCCACAAATGCACCTCATGTAATTACATGGTAACAGGTAAAACCTTCAAACATCCACATTCTGATAAATTGTTGACGATCAGTGGTGTACGTCATTTAGTGTCCCTATGACCTGATGTATATTGGCAAAACAGAACTCACACTAAGGCTACAGATGGACTGTCATAGATTGGCTATTAACACTGCATATAGGGACAGAAAGACAGTTAAACCTGGAATATGGACATAAAAAAATGTATGGGTATTGAACATATTCCCCTTTCATCTAGAAGGGGGGGCAGGGAAAAAAAACTAACCCAAAGAGAGACTTTCTGGATAAGATACTTGAATACCACCACATCTGATGGACTCAATGAATAATGTTTTTTGACTGACAGATGATAGCTTTTAATTGATTAAGTATATTTCTTAAATGCATTCCTACATATCGTTTGTTTTTATTCTGACAGGTTTAGGATAGTTATTCAATAACTGTTTGTAAGTATTGTTTAATTAAGTAATGTTTATACAGTATGACACTTTTAGGGTATTTTATTAGTGTAATTAGAATAATAACAGCAGCACTTTTTTAAGGTAAATAGATTTTTATTAGCCCTTTATTAGCACCATATTAGCACTTTATCGGCACTATTATTAAGCACTTTTTGTCAATACTTGAATAATTAGCACTTTAGGTATTTTTACAATAGTTGATAGACAGATAAATAAGCATTGGACACTTTTATATACAGTTATTATTATTTTTTTTTTTTTAAATCTAAAACTGGAATGACTTGTTTAATAACTTAAAGGCTAACTGTGGCCTCCACATAAATTACAAAGAGCTCTCTCATACCTTTCAAACAAGCCTAGGATGATGTATCTAGTTTCTCTGGTCCTTAAATTGTAGGCTTTTAAAGTTTTCAGACAGACAGGATAAACAAGAAAGTGTGTGACAGTCACATGATTTGCTGTGTAAATCCCCCCCCCCCCCCAAAAAAAGAAAATATGTTTGCATCACAAAACCCCATTCCCCCCTAGCCTCAAGAATTGGACAATTCTATTTATTGCAAAGGCAGACACAAATCTGCTTTGATTTAATAATTTGCTCTAAAAAGAGCAGTTATACGTTTTAAATTACTTTTTTTCAAAAACAATTAAAGCATTCCTTTTTCAGAGGTAAAATTCTATGAGTTTTGTTTCAGTAAATGCTGTAAGCACAATTCCACTTTCCATGATACAAAACCTTTATAAGAAGTTATTAGCAGCCTTTGGCTTAAAAAAAGGCCCTAAGATAATAAAGAAAGTGCTGCACATACTGTACTGATATATGTTAATTTACATCATGTTGCAGTTTTCACATCTTGTTCATAAATTGTGCAGAATGCCCTACTCAATGACAACAGGTTTTATTTTATAGATATATAAAGCAGACATAGAAAGGTGCTAACAATTTTAAAATGTAAGATTGAATTTGTAAGAATATAATGAATAATCACTGTAAATGATTATCATTTCAGACTAACACCAATTTCATCTTCATGTTCATTCAGTTCTCTACCTCTACTTGGTTGTAAACTTATTAAGATTGTCTTCTCCCTGATTTCTGAATATGTACATGCTAAATCTCTAAATGTTCTTTTTTTAAATTTCTAGTTTCACTATTAGCACTTGGAAAATATATATATACCATTATACAATCAATATAAGTTTTTTTTTGCTGTAAAAAATCTTGAAGATACCTTTAACAAACAGTGCTCTGCATTCTCATTCACAATTACACACTTTCCCATCCACTGAGAACAAACATATTTCTTGGAAAGAAAAATGAACAATGTTAAACTCCAATATGTGACATTCGGTTCCATTGTGAAAGATCTAAACCTTAACCCACCACAAATTTCAGTCACATCAATAAAGAATCTCAAATAGCACTAAGGAAGTCTCTTGCAGTAAGTAATTACTTGACTTTCAATGATGCCTTGGAAAGCTACATGGATGAAAGTACTGCACTGGGAGAAAGACCTTTGATGTATCTATTGGACAAGTGTTTGATGAGATAGCTACACCTAAAAAGAGAACTATTTCTAGATACACTTTTTTTGTGTGGTTTGTTCCTTTTTATAAAATACCAAACAAATCTTTTATCTAAAAGATTTGAGGATGAAATACTTAGTGCTGCAATAATTTATCATCAAAAGTTTTGCTTTAAAATAAGCATGTATAACAAGGAACTAGGGTGAAAAGCAGCTAATATAAAGGGGAGAAATTAATCATATTTTTAATAGATTTTGTACTGGTTTCATTTGCAATGAATGATGAATAGTACAATAATATGCAATGGTGCAGAAAGGAGTACATATAGCCCCACAGACCCTGCTTCATAGAGAGATCCCAAGTCTGAAGGAAACTCATTCTGATTCATTGCACCATTTCCACAATGAGGATTCAAGTAACATTTCTTGAATTATACTGAGGATTTTTATTAAAAGAAATATGTTTTCCTTCATTTGTTATTATTGAATGCCAAATGTTTAATATGGTAACATTACATTAGTTATGCAGCTGGAAGTCACACTATATGGGCTAAGGGGGAGATTACCAATGAAACATGTGTTGGATATGTACCGGTATTTGTGGCAATAAATGACTTTCATTTTACATTGTGGAAGGCCTCATTCAGTTTTTCTCAGTCACTTGATTATCTCTTGAGAAGGGAATTTTTGGAGCCTATTGAGTGAACGTGCATTAAGTTATTTAAGTATTTCAGATCTAGATCTACATATGAAGGAAGTCAGTATTTCAGTAGCATTTATTTATACACAGACAATATGCTAAATGGGCAGGTTAGGTCATTGTGATGGAAGAACACTGCTCCTTTTTCTTAAAAGCATATGCATTTGCACTGAACTTCCCCTTTAGGTGCTGATTTTACAATAAATTTCATACAGACTCTGTGTGTGTTCTAGAAAGGAGTATATCCAGAGTATATCCAGAAAATAAGGTATAGCATTTTTCAGTGATATTTTTTTTTTTTTACCTCTGTGATATATTTTTCTTCATCAGTCTCAAGAAACATTTTACCTATTTTCCAAGTAACAGTATAAAAAAAACTGAATTATTTTTTATATTGCATATAAAAGTAATTCAAGCAGTAATATTCTTTAAAATCCATCAAAAATATCTGTCACTGTGTTTTATTATCCAGCCCAATAATAAATTAATGCAACAAGCTGCTAATGAAGTTTTTTAGATCTGTGACCTATTAGAATGATTATTATAGGCTGCAGAAGTTAAAGCCTATTCATCTAAAGTATAATGATATGTCTTGTTGTAATGAATAGCAAGATGAGAATTAAATATTTCCATCTGCATCAAAATGCTTCACTTTTTTGTATATGTGTTATTATGACTACTATACTGGTATTTTCAGGGGGGGGGGTTAATTAAAGGGACACTAAACTGAAAAAAATGATTTGCTTTTATCCTTTTCTTTATTTTTACTGCTGTCAGGAACTTGGTCCCTTTTTGCTCTCAGTGCTCCCTGTCACTAGATCTCCTCATGTCTAGTTTAGCTCACTCCTAGTTAGTATGCATGTCTCCTCTCTATGTATCCACCCCCTCCCAAAAACTAAGGCACAGATAGAGTGTGGAGCATGTGCAGTGAAGATGATCTGTGCCTCACTACAGCCAATAGCATCCACACAGTAATGTTGTAAATAGTGAAAGTGAAAGTAAAACTGCTTTGCATTAGGACGGTAAGCAGCACTGGGATGAATTGAATGAATGGGATGTAATAACTGCTTGAATCAACTTTTTTTTTAGCTGCAGGAGTTTGAAGGCATGTGTGTGTGTGGGGGGGACTTTGTAATTGATTTCTTTAGGTACAGTTCTACATTGGGACTTACATACACAGATAGCAGCTAACTGCAGGATTGGTTTTATCTTACTTATTAATGTCAGTTCAGATCTCTCACCCTGTTGGTATAAGAATATCAACAGGGTGGTGCCTACACAGCATGTTCTACCTGTGTAAACTGGCACCAAATCATCATTGTATTGACTTTATCTGCGCACCCTAGTGAGGTGACCTACATTTAAACACATCGCCCTAAAACCTTTAAATCCTATAAAAACTTTTTCGTAGCATGTACATTATATAAATACATAAAAGGACATACAAAGACATACAGACACATACATAAATACAAACAACCTGGGAGATAAACTTATGAGGCAGCCGACCATGGGACTCTCAGATACCAAAAAAAGTGTATACATAAGTCATACAACCAGAACCATCTCTATAGTTATAATAATATAACCTAAAGAAAGTGGACCCAAGCCTAAATGCTGGTATCCACCAACCCACAACAAGTCATTTTTGGACCACAGTTACCTTTTAAGGATGTACTCCCCTGTAAACCATGTATTGGGTATCACTGCGTATGCAATCTTAAGAAACCTTTTAATGAAAAGTGATGTACAAATTAAGGAATGTTCTACATGTTTAACCCAAAAAACAGGATGATTCAAATGCTCTAAATGCAAGTTGTGCAAATACATGATGGCAGGCGACATGTTCACTCGACCCCACACAGGACCAACTATATCCATTAAAGATTTGATTCATTGTACCACTACCCATGTGGTGTACTTGGTTGTGTGCCCTCAGGCTGAGAATTGATGGTCACTGGTATTCAATAAAAACAGCATATCGCAATGGAAAAAGTGTACAACCAGTGGCAAAACATTTTTTAGAGAAAAATCACACCATGTCAGATTTTAAATACATGGGTATTGACCATGTACCCCAATTAAAAAGGGGAGGGGACTATTCCCAAAGGCTATTACAGTGCGAAGCCAGATGGATTTGATATCTAAACACTGTATATCCTTCTGGTTTAAATGAAAATGTATCTCTCAGATGTTTTCTCATCGAAAGATGAATTACACAATAATGACAGTTAATTTTTTAGATATGGTATAGACACAGTAAGATTAAAAGACAAACTAGAAAGGGAAAGTTTAATTATAAACTTTGGATTTGTCTTGAAAGACTGCATTTTGGAAGCCATTTGATGATTGGTCAAAATGTGGGTTTTTTTTGCTATATTTACCCTTTAAATATGATTGCCGCATGAATCAATGGGTACCTCAGTTGGTGTATGTACCTGTGTCAGGTTGGAAGTTAAAAAAACAAACTTTTTTGATTATTGATCAAAATTTATTTTTGACTGTAGTTACCCTTTAAGTATGTTTGCCACAGAAATGGAAGAGTTGTTCAGTAGGTATGTGTACCTGTCTCAGGTTGGGGGTTAAAAAAACAAACTTTTTTGTTGATTGGTCAAAATTTTTTGACTATAGTTACCCTATAAATATGTCTGCCATGAAAATGGAAGGGTAGGTGAGTAGGCATGTGTACCTGGATTAGGTTGGAAGTTAAAAAACAAACTTTGATGATTGGTCAAAACATTTTTTGATCTTAGTTACCCTTTAAGTATGGCTGCAACAGTAATGGAGGGGTAGGTCAGTAGGTGTGTTTACCAGTATCACGTTGTGGGTTAAAAAAACAAATCTTTTTGATTATTGATCAAAATTAGTTTTTTTGACTTTAGTTACCCTTTAAGTATGGCTGCCACAGTAATGGATAAGTTGATAAGTAGGTGTGTGTACCTGTGTCGGGTTCGGGATTAAAAAAAAACAAAGTTTTTTTATGATTGGTCAAAACATTTTTTTTACTTTAGTTACCCTTTAGGTAGGGCTGCCAAAGTAATGGATAAGTAGATCAGTAGGTGTGTGTCAGGTTGGGGGTTAAAAAAACAAAACTTTTTTGTCAATTGGTCAAATATTTTTGACTATAGTTACCCTATAAATATGGCTGCCATGAAAATGGAAGGGTAGGTGAATAGGCATGTATACCTGGATTAGGTTGGAAGTTAAAAAACAAACTTTGATGATTGGTCAAAAATTTTTTGATCTTAGTTACCCTTTAAGTATAGCTGCAACAGTAATGGAGGGGTAGGTCAGTAGGTGTGTTTACCTGTATCACGTTGTGGGTTACAAAAACAAATCTTTTTGATTATTGATCAAAATTAGTTTTTTTGACTTTAGTTACCCTTTAAGTATGGCTGCCACAGTAATGGATAAGTTGATCAGTAGGTGTGTGTACCTGTGTGTCGGGTTTGGGATTAAAAAAAAACAAAGTTTTTTTATGATTGGTAAAAACATTTTTTTTAACTTTAGTTACCCTTTAGGTAGGGCTGCCAAAGTAATGGATAAGTAGATCAGTAGGTGTGTGTCAGGTTGGGGGTTAAAAAAACAAACTTTGTTTATGATTAGTCAAAAAATTTTGACTATAGTTACCCTTTAAATATGGCTGCCATGAAAATGGAAGGGTAAGTCAGTAGTCGTGTGTACCTGGATCAGGTTGGAAGTTAAAAAACAATCTTTTTCAATGATTAGTCTAAACTTCTTTTTTTTACTATAGTTACCCTTTAAGTATGGCTGCCACAGTGATGGATAAGTAGGTCAGTAGGTGTGTGTACCTGTGTTGGGTTGGGGGTTAAAAAAATAAACTTTTTTGATGATTGGTCAAAATTAGTTTTTTTTACTTTAGTTACCCTTTAAGTATGGCTGCAAGAGTAATGGAGGGGTAGGCCAGTAGGTGTGTTTACCTGTATCACGTTGTGGGTTAAAAAAAACAAATATTTTTGATTTTTAAACAAAAACATTTTTTGACTTTAGTTACCCTTTAAGTATGGGTGCCACAGTAATGGATAAGTAGATCAGTAGGTGTGTGTACATGGGTCTGGTTGAGGGGGTATGTCTTTTTTGTGTTTACAACGATAAAACTATCTTTTATTGAGGATAAATCTAAATTAGTTTTTTTTACTTTAGTTACCCTTTAAGTATGGCTGCCACAGTAATGGATAAGTAGATGAGTAGGTGTGTGTACCTGGGTCTGGTTGAGGGGGTACCGTATATACTCGAGTATAGGTCAAGGTTTTTAGGCTTTGAAAAAAGTCTAAAAATCCTACCTTGACTTATACTCGAGTCACTGACCTGAAATCCTTCAGCCGCTCGCTTCCTGTCTTCCACATCCCACGGTGCTGTGTCTGACATCAGTACTCTGTGCCAGTCATACCCGGCGCCGAGTAGTGACGTCAGGCTCCTGAACTTTGGATGCGAGAGGAAGCATGCGGCTGCAGGATTTCAGGTCAGTGTTTTGAGAAAGAAAGCAGGAATCTGGCATAAATTAATTTAAAAACCGAGTGAAATTCCAAGGGTCTGTTCTGTTTGTAATTGACGAGGTCGTGCTAGATTTGCTGCTTCTGACCGTTTTACCATATGCCAGTGTCTGCTTCCTCTTTGTATGATTCCTCCTATTTTACTACAGGAAAGTAATTCTAAAGTCTAGAAAGTGATGGCTGTTGAATTTGATGTAATTTGATGTAGTTTTGTAGCAACTAAAGCATGCTGAGAGTTGTAGTTTCCAAACATCTGGAGTGGCAAGGAATTGGGGGGTTAGAGTGTGGGATTCCTCTCCTTTTAAAGGGCAACTAATGCCTTAAAACAATACAGAATCAGGAGGATGGTATATATTGTTTCCTTCTGATTCTGCATTGTTTTGAGGCTTTAGTTGCCCTCAAAACAATGGACAGCAGAATCCCCATACAGTAGTATGTAATAGCCATACTGGATTTGGTTATTACTGTATGGGACAACTGTATGTGAATTTTGCTGTCCATTTAAAGGGCAAGTAAAGCCTCAAAACAATACAGAATGAGGAGGCAGTTGTGGTCTTATTTTCTACTATCGGCTTTTACTTGAGTCAATCATGTTTTACTCATTTTCCAGGTAAAAATAGGTACCTCGACTCGGGTCGACTTATACTCGGGTATATACGGTATGTATTTTTTGTGTTTACAACCATAAAACTATCTTTTATTGAGGATAAATCTAAATTAGTTTTTTTGACTTTAGGTATCCTTTAAGTATGGCTGCCACAGTAATGGATAAGTAGATCAGTAGGTGTGTGTACATGGGTCTGGTTGAGGGGGTATGTCTTTTTTGTGTTTACAACCATAAAACTAACTTTTATTAAGGATATATCAAAATTCATTTTTTGGACTTTATTTACCCTTTAAGTATGGGTGCCACAGGAATGAAAGGGTAGATCAGTAGGTGTGTGTACCCATATGAGGTTGGGGGTATGCATTTTTGCATGTATGACTATATAACTAACTTTCATTGATGATTGATCAAAATTAGTATTTTGACTATAGTTAGAAGTATGGCTTCCATAGGAATGAAAAAGTAGGTCAGTAGGTGGATGTACCTGTGTCTGTGTGGGGGGTTGGGGGTATCACCATTTGTATTTATCACCATGAAACAAACTGTTTTGAAATATCCACATTTGAGGATTGTTACCATTATAGCCGATAAGAAAAAATGTCCCAAAATTCGTCGATAACACTGTAACGCTTCCGCGGATTCCTTAGCTAGGTAACAGAACACTTCTCCTATATGCCCCGCACGTCTGTCCCGAATTTCATGTCTCTAGCTCAAAAACTGTGGACAGGAGATACAGTCCAAAAAAGTGGAAGAATAAAACGGGAGAAAAAGAAGAAGAAATAGAAAGAACAGGAATTTGTCTCTTCAAGCCAAGTTTTGCTTAGTAAGTTATGGTTCAGTAAGGCTGCTAATTAATAAATTATTAAAGGAATATTTTTAATAAAATATTTCACTTAGATACGTATCTAGCACTTTAAATTCACTAATTGCTGCTTGAGATGTCAAAAAGGTAATTTTAAAACTGTCACTTTTTAAAAATGGTCACTTATTTTAAATCTGTCATCGATTATGCACTTTGCTGCACTGGCACTTTATATACCATGTTACTTGATGTATGAGAGAAGCACTTTAAGTGATGTCTACCACTTTAAGAGAAACCGACACAGGCTTATGATGTCACTAAAGGGAGGAGTTTAATATTTTATAAGGGATGTAGTAAACACATGTTTTGAGCTTGATAAAGGTCCTTGTATTAATTGCCTCTGTTTGCTATGCACTAATAAACACAGTTTTTGTTTTAAAAAAGACTCAGGAATGCGTCCATCCGTTCATTGATTTGCTACATATTTAACCCCCCAGACTGCACCTGGGCATATGCATAGCTAATAAAGAGTGTCTGCATTTACCTACTTTTATATATACTGTATATATACACATATATATATATAAAATATATATATAAATATATATATATATATATATATTGGTGCACAGTGGGAAATATGTGGGTGTATGTTTAGCAATTTGTAGATACAGATGATATAAAATCTTTATACACACTACTATAAAATTTAGGGATTTGTACAAAAAAAATAAAGGCAAGATGTTAAAAATAAAAGAAATCCTATGAAATCCTGGTTCCATTAGTGTCACATCCCCTAAATGAATATTTTACACAATATACAGAGGCAGAATGGAACCTATTGGGTGTACCCCAATAGGTATTAGAGTGTACACACATCTTATGGATTGTAGTGGAAGTGTTAGTGCTTTAGAAATACATATTAAATATACATAAAGTGCAGCCTAACATCTAGATAAGACAGACATTATCCATTTAATATTTGTTATATAACACGATCACATTTTTCTGTTTTGTTTATCGATTTGGGAAAAATGTACATACATCCAGAAGTTTCCTCACGATCAAACTGTTTTTCGAGAAGGAATTTTCGAAAATTTTATAAAAATGATACAGTAACTTACTGTAAATGGCTCTGGGACCTAGGAAATTGTCTGGGGAACAGATCATTCGATTCTTTCAAATCAGAATTGGTTACAATCAAATTTTTTCAGAAAGTAACTGATTGGTATACTAACTAATCAGATTCTTTCTGAAAGAATCTAATATGTTCCTTTGTAAGCTTCCATTGCATCCCTGTAAAACTTCCTGGGGTGTGGCTTAACAGTCCATTTTGAAGATACCATTACAAAACAGGAGTGGGGACTGTGAAAGTACTTTTATTTATTTATAGATTTTGCCATATTTACATTTCTATATACTTTAATGTCATTACTACAAATTTGTTAATATTGATATAACTATTTATTTAGTGCTTAAACAATAGATAAACACTCCCTATGTATATTACTTTTATATATATATTTGTGAATTTTACACACAACATGTTTCGGACAGCTAGGTCCTTTCTCAAGTGTGAACTAGTCTACACACACAATATAAATATAAATACAAATATTAATACCATTCAGGGGTTATGACATCATCTCAACCCCCCCTCTAACACCCCCTGGGGGTCTATCCAAATCATATGTGCAGCATTTATCAATGGAATAACAAGCTTTTAACTTTTCACTTTAGTAGTTAAATATTTATTTTGTTAAATATCACTCTTGGTTTTATTTTAAGTCAATGTTCATTAAGGGGCATATATCTATCTATATCTATCTAAAACTAAAACACAGCAGTATTTTATCACTGTTGAAATGCTGTCCAGTTTAATGGATTACCATGCAAAATAATACAATCCTGCCAGTTTAACCTAATACCATGCTATGCAGTATCATCAAAATGTTAGGTACACTAAAGGCATGCTAAGTTATTTTAGATTCCAAAAATGTATAATTTTGTATAGTCATTTATTGAAATGTGCAGTATTTCACATCAAAACAATACAATGGGTGAAGAAGATTTAAAGGCTATGTCCACCCTAAAAAATTTTTTTTTATATAAGGTCCCCCCTGGGCTCCCAGCCCCAACCGCTATAATTTTTTTTTTAGAAAGCCCCCCAAACTCTACTTACCTCCCCTCGATCCGCCGCCGCGCTCCCGGCCCTCTGCTTGCAAGGAAATGCAAGCAGAGGGGCGGGACCGGCAGCCGCGTCTGTGATTGGCTGAGCGGCAGCCAATCACAGAGGCGGCTGCCGGCAGCTCACTTCGCCGGAGGAAAGAGGAGAGGTAAGTAAGAGTTTGGGGAGCTTTCTAAAAATAAAAAATACCCGGTTGGGGCTGGGGGACATGGGGGAGCAGGATGTTAAATGGGTTTTATGACTAGGGGGAGGGATAGTAGAACGAGAGGAGAGAGAGGGGGGAGGGAGGGAGAGGGAGGAGGGGGGGGGGGGGAGAAGGGCTGCAGACGCATGGCCAAAATCTACCTGAGGCCAGCTAGCAGCAGTGTCCTATATGGACTCTGCTAGCCTCCTGGTAGTCATTTTTTGGGACTTTGGGGGGGGACTACAGGAGAACCCTATGGAGCTGGGATGTGAGGTAAGGATTAAACTACACTACATGGTGGGGCCATAGTAGTTGGGGGGATTATAGTTTTGGGGGTGGACATGCCCTTTAAAGAAGGTCTGTGCCAAGAGAGACTCCATGCAGAAGATTTAACATCCTTACAATGCAGTATACAAAAGGAAATTATTAATCATGATAAAGTTCAGAATGGGTAATATATGCAGATAGGCTTGATAAATAAAGTATTCAAATGGTATAACTTTTTAACTAACGCTAGAGGTGCTGCTTAACAATAGGTCTTTGCTATAATATTCCTTATTTTTGTATAATTGTGTAATTTTATTTATAAAGCACCATTTGGGTACACAGCACTGTATATTATAAAGTGTAGAGTATAAAAAACAAGGGGATACGTGCAAGCAATTATACAGAGAAATAAAAATTTAATAAAGTTTCATGCTTAGGTTAAGAATACATACATTTAAATTATGGATCAATTATTATATGTGTGGCATGCTTTGACATATAAGAAATTAGATCCCTGCCCCGAAAAGCTTATAATCTAAGTGGGTGGGACAATGCACAGAGACAAGTGGGGAGATGGGTACAAAGTGCTTGAAATGGCTGTACTGGATGCCACCTGGCAAAGTAAAAGAGGGAGAGTGTTTCAAAGGTAAGGAGCAGCAAGAGAGAATGGTTTAAGGCAGGAGAAGGCAGTGTTCATTAAGAGTTTGTGGAGAATCCTTCTGAGGAATGGTGGGGGTATCAGGGTAGAGGGTTCTCACTTGGAGGAGAGTATAATGATTAGAGATGTCCGAACTTCGAAAAATCCGGTCCGCGCGAGGATCCGCGGATTTTCAAAAAAATCCGAAAATTCGAAAATCCGCGAGCGGACCCGTTAAAACGTATTAAAATGAAAGTTCGGCAAAATCCGCATTAAAAGTGGTCTAAATAGCCTTGGTAACGTACACTTAACCACTCAGGGACCTGGGTAATGGCCTTAGAAGCACGTATAAATGCCAACAATACCTAAAAAGTACAGTCCGCTAGCGTGACTTTAAAAAAACGGTATTTTTCGAAAATACGAGGATTCCCGTAAAAACGAGGATTTCCGTAAAAAAAACGAGGCTTTCCGTAACTATGATAGCTGCCATTGGCTAATTTGGATCATGTGGCTTGCTCCGTCTTGAAAAATTTACACGAATTACTCGTTTTTACGAGTATTCTCGTGATTACGAGAATACTCGTAATTACGTAAATCCTCGTAATGACGCGAATCCTCGTAATTACGAGGATCATCGGTTTTTCCGGATCCCGAAAGTATCGTAGATCCTCGTAATTACGGAGATACTCGTATTTTCGAAAATTTTCGTAAAAATCCGCAGTTCGGAAGTCCGGAAAGTCCGGAATAATCCGCCGTTCGCGGACGGGAGAAATCCGCGGCGGATCCGGGTTCGGGTCCGCGAACCGGCCATCTCTAATAATGATCCAAACTGCTGAGTTCAGGTTCAAAGGGGCAAGCATTTAAATAGTAGACTTAGAGAGAAAAGGGCTAATCTTGAAGGAGAAAACAATATGTCCTGGTGACATTATTTATGTTCTGACAGAGGGGAAGAGTGGAGTCCAAGATTAATCCAATAAGGAGAGCAGTTTAACGGAAAATGAAAATCTAATAATAAATAAAAATAAGTTCATATCCCATGTAATGAGGAAGCAAACTGATTTTTTTCAAACTGATTTTTTTCATTTATATAAGATAAAAAATTACCTTCAAGGGCATGTCCACCCTAAAGAACTTTTAACATACATTGGCTACCCCTGCCCACCCCCAGCTGCTATGAGAGGCAGCCAATCACAGGCGCAGCTGCCGGCAGTGCAGAATGCTGTGGGAGCAAAGGGCTGTAAGTAGAATTCTGATTCTTTTTTTAGTCATCTGACATAGCGGTTGGGGTGGGCAGGGGTAACCTACAATACAGAAAAAAAAGTTATGCTAGGTTGCAGGGCAGCCAGGGAGAGATCCGGAGGGTGTGAGGGAGAGGTGGGATGGCTCCCTTTGCATGCCACAATCCCTCCCAGAGGTTAGATTAGAGGCAGAGATGTTTAGACAGGAAAACAGCTCCTACTCTTTTTTTTGTGGACTTTGGACAAGCATTGAAGGGGAACCATAAAGAGCAGAGATGTAGACATGCCCTTTAAAACCCCTTCGATAGTTGATGTTAACTTTCTTAAAAGTTTCTTAATTTGCTTTGCTGCTGGTGATATGCGCCCAGATCAAGTCTATGGGGTTGCTTCTTGTGTGTGGGGTTGGCACACACACAAGAAGCAACGTAGTTTGGGGAAAATGTACTTGCTAACACATTCATTTTTAGGAAACTCATTACATTGCTTACTTTAAAATTATAGCAGTTTGGATTCTCAGCACATGGGGAACCACCTTAATATCCTTTATTATTAGATTGTTGTTATCCTTTAAATAAAGTGGGAGATTCAGGAGGAGTTACGTCTCTTTCATTTTAATTACACTGTGAAAGGAGTTAACATTGGCAGGCATTAAAAGTTCCAGCAATATATTTTTTAAAGGGCATGGGTTGAATAATAAACCATTTAGCAGCTGTAAGTGAAGGCCCAACCCCCTTTCTCAGCAGTTAATAGTTAATACATTTTATCTTTGAATATAAAAAGCTGTTATTTTGTGTAGGTTGCTACCTGGAAGATTTTACAAATGGAACTTTTTAGTTATTACAGCTAATGCTGTGGCAAAGTATTATCACAGTAGTGCAGATTATTTTCCATTCCATTAATGCAACAGGCAAAGAATATTTTGTTTGCTGTAAAAACCGACTGCTAAGATAAACAGCTTTACATTTTGTACCTAACATCTTTCTGTTCTCTGCCGTCATTAGAATAAAAAAAAGTCTATAGTCAGCTTTTTTGTATAGCACAGATAAACGTTTTTCAAAATTACTTAACTCTAATTCCATTGTACATCTATCGCCTTTATATAGAAACAATGGTATATGAAAATGTTGCGTTCTTATCTTTCCACTTATTTTACATCATTGTAAAAACTTGGTTGGAAACAATTTACCTATATTTGGAAATGAAATTTTTCTGGGCCCTCCTGGAGCTGTATTCAAATATAATAAAAATGTTATTTTTTTCATTTAGATTTCTTGCTGCTATTAATGTTTCTCAGAATAAGGGCTCTAACTTGCAATAAAAAGAACTTTGCCACACAACTTATTGTTTGTGGGTGTTTTTATTTATTTACTTTGTAATCAATATATAACATTAAACCACTAGTACTCCAGGCAGCAGGTATGTAAATCAAAGGTTTTTCAGCTATACAGGAAGGGTACACCAAGTCTTTAGACTTCATATAGAAAATCACATGGGAGCCATCGCACCACGTAGGCCTAAAACAACAAAACGTCATGCAACATCTCCAATAAAACACAGTAGATAACATTGACTTATTTTATGTCTTATGACAACACAGAAAAACTGAGAATAATAAAGAGGATGTAAACACAGTAGCTCCTATACTTCCAATTCCTCCTGATTACTGCATACGTTCTGTCCCAAACGCTCAATCATGCCAATGTCAAATGACATTTGAAAAAGGGTTGAATAACCCGAAACATGTTATGTGAATAAAACTAGCATCAGAAGACATCAGCTGAGAGTCTTGCTTTCCTGTTACTGCTTATCCTACTTCTTTTACATAATAAAGAGGATGTGCCTCTTTACCCTTTAGAGGCCTATTTTACCCATACTCCTATGCAGCAGGAATGGACAGAGGTGATGTTAAAAAGGCATTATAACTACAGAGTAGTGATGAATCCTAATCGAAAGTACCTGGTTTTGATTCTGACCTGACAGTTTAGAAAATTCAGTTATATTTTTGATTCACCTAACAAACTAGAAAAATCAGAATAGTTACTCTAATATACAGGGAAGAAAAATGTAGGCGGGTATGCAATATAAAGGCAGTATCGGCCACATAAGTGTAAAAAAATACTACTACTACTATGTAGAGATGGGATCCAGGTCCGACACAAACCCGGATCCGACACAGAACCCCTCGGTTCCGAAATCGTATTTTTTCGAAAATCGAACATGCAACGTTATTTTCGCTAATTTTTGAAAACAGACTCAAACATTCTAAAATATTCAAAAATATGATCGTAAACTCGAAAGTGGTCTCCGCTCGTATTTTTAAGGATTTTTGAATTTACGGAGCTTATTTTCGATAATTTTCAAAACTAGCTATACGTTCGAAAATCTGTATAAACAATGCATAGAAAACCCATTGACATTGTTTGATATAAAATGATTTACTCATTTAAGTCCAAAAAAAACCTCTAGGTAGACAGGAAAACATTTATGATCTTCACATACTGTAATCTGCTTTTCATCTTCATTGATTCTAGATACACTTTCATTAAAAAACATCTGACTCCTCAGACCAAGCAACTTAATCCTTCAATATCACTCTGAGCCCAGTAGCTCAAAGATAAGCAAAGCTGCAATCTTGGCAAAAGCAATGTCAGTGAGGAGGAAATTGGACACGAAAATGCTTCTCCAGCTCTTCCCCTGTTTTAATTCTCCTTTAACCTTTGCCAAAAGCTTTCTGATCATTTACCCACCAGTGGCTCTTTTTTTAACCTTAAAACAGTGTTTCTGCTGGGGACCCCTAGGGTTCAATAACTTAAATAAGATAAAGTTGCAAAAATAAAGTTTCGTGAAAGTATATATTTATTGTGCTGATTGCTGAAACTTCATCGGGTCTAGACCTGCGGGCCTAGGGTTCCCTAAAAGCTTGCTTATCTTGTTTAAGAGATAGAAACAGGAATTTAACAAATCCAGTCGTGTAATGAATTTGATTGCAATTGTTAACAAGAATATTTATAGAAATATTTAATGATATCTCTGTGTATTATGTATTTGGCAAGTTGATTTGTAATTAAAATTAAAAAAATTGTTCTGAGTGTTCCACGAGCATAAAAGTAAAAACAAAATTAAAGTCTTTGCTACAGTATATAGTGCATAGTATAGTCATTCTGATCACTGCTCGTTTTAATCAGCAAAGAAGGCAACAGGCAGACTTCTACACCACAATGAATTCAATCATTACAACTCATATGAACAAAATGTACTATTGTTGTAAAAACATTACTTAATATTACAATATAATATAATACAATACAATTAAGAATAAAATGGATATCTAAATAATTATGTGACATTTATTACATCTTATATATACATTCATACCAAGAAAGGCATTCTGTATGGAAGTTTAAAAGTTCCATTCATCAGACCAATAGTCACAGATTATGTGGAAGAGTCACAGCCTTTAAAGAGTATGTCCACCCTAAAAACTATAGTTTGTTGATTTAGCCTAGGGATCCCGGTCCAGTAAGTAAATTTCTTCTAACTTTTTTCACAAATAGAAAATGTGGTTAGAATTGGGAGGGAGGAACACCCCCAACACTCCCCTTTTATGGGAGGTCCTATGCCTTTAATATAAAGTGCTGGATGGATGGCCTCTTCCCTCATTTTAAAAAGCCAAAGGGCTGGGGGGAAGTGAGAGAGCGTGTTGTATGGATCCAGAGTGAGAAATGCAAATATTTGCTAATCGTAATTGAAGTAAAAGAAATTTAAAAAGGTTAGAAGTTAGAACCTTCCAGACTGTGGTTACCTTGATGTAGTTTGAATGCTTTTCATTCATGTGATCACAGTAATGTATACTAAAACCCCTTTGTTTATAAAGAATGCCAGTGTGCAGATAATATGATAAATGAAAATTTTGAGGATTTGTATACCGTATATACTCGAGTATAAGCCAACTCGAGTACAAGCAGAGGTACCCATTTTTGCCTCCAAAATCAGAAAAATGTGATTGACTCGAGTTTAAGCCGAGGGTAGAAATTATGACCATACTGCCTTCTGATTCTGTATATTGGCATTAGTTGCCCTTTAAATGTAGAGTAATCCCATACAGTAACCCTAATACCTTTCCACTGTAGATGTTTGGAAACTACAACTCACAGCATGCTTTCGTTGCTGGGAGTTGTAGTTTCCAAACACCTATAGTAGAAAGGTATTGGGTGTTACTGTATGGCATACTGTCCCCCACCCTAGAGCCCCCCCAGTTCACTTACCGTAACACCCCTATTACAATATAACACCCCAATTACAATATAACACCCCCATTACAATATAACACCCCTATTACAATATAACACCCCTATAACAATATAACACCCCTATTACAATATAACACCCCTATAACAATATAACACCCCTATTACAACATAACACCCCAATTACAATATAACACCCCTATAACAATATAACACCTCTATTACAATATAACACCCCTATTACAATATAACACCCCTATAACAATATAACACCCCTATAACAATATATCACCCCTATTACAATATAACAGAGCCGGCAGTTCCCAGTATTGCTTCGCGGCTGCGCGATGACGTCATCCCGCCTGCGTGCGTGATGACATCATCGCGCACCCGTGAAGACCTACTGGGAACTGCCGGCTTTCCTTCCTGACTCGCGGCTGCATTTTAAATTAAGGTAAGTTTTCTCTTGACTCGAGTATAAGCCGAGGCAAGGTTTTTAGGTCAATTTTTAAACCTAAAAACCTGGGCTTATACTCGAGTATATATGGTAATCCTTAAAATTGATAGAAACTTTCACATTTTCCCATAGACTTCTATGGGTCCGTTTTCGAACCTTCGAATTTAACTGTAAATTCGAAAATTCGAAAACGGGACGAAACTCATCAGTTTCGAACATCTCTATTAAAGGATACTGTCTTATTCGTAAAGGAATGGATAGGAAAATCTAACTTAAAACCATCTGTCAAACTAGTCAACACCACTAACAGAATCCAATCATTTGATCAATAAGTAAAGGTTAATATTATGTTAATTACCCAGCAGTAAGGTATAGTCATTGTAATTTTTAATAATTGGAGAGGGGCAGTATCCCTACCTGTACTGTATAATCATTGTAATATGTAATCATTGGGGAGGGGCCAGTATCCCTACCTGTACTTTCTAATCATTGTAATATGTAATCATTGGAGAGGGGCAGTATCCCTACCGGTACTGTCTAATCATTGTAATATGTAATCATTGGGGAGGGGCCAGTATCCATACCTGTACTGTATAATCATTCTAATATGTAATCATATTACAATTACAATCATATGACGTCCTGAGTTCGATTCCACCCTTGGACACATCTGCAAGGAATTTGCTTGCGTGGGTTTCCTCCGGGCACTCCGGTTTCCCCCAAAATCATAAAGACACACTAATAGGTTGTATGTGTCAATAAATGTACTTAGATTGTAAGCTCTTCAGCGCAGGGCCTGATGTGAATGTATACATGGAATTGTAAAGCGCTACGGAAGATGTTGGCACTATATAAATCCTCAATAATAAAAATATTTAATATTTTTTAAACTTTTTTTACTGTTGCTTTCCTTTTGTACACAGTTCCCTTGCGCCACCCTTGACAAAATATGGCCGATGTAGTGTAGTGTAGTGGCAGGGTGAGAAGATGGGTGCAGGGAGTAGTGTAGTGTACTGTAGTAGTGTAGTGTAGTGTAGTGGCAGGGTGAGAAGATGGGTGCAGGGAGTAGTGTAGTGTACTGTAGTAGTGTAGTGTAGTGTAGTGGCAGGGTGAGAAGATGGGTGCAGGGAGTAGTGTAGTGTACTGTAGTAGTGTAGTGTAGTGTAGTGGCAGGGTGAGAAGATGGGTGCAGGGAGTAGTGTAGTGTACTGTAGTAGTGTAGTGTAGTGTAGTGGCAGGGTGAGAAGATGGGTGCAGGGAGTAGTGTAGTGTACTGTAGTAGTGTAGTGTAGTGGCAGGGTGAGAAGATGGGTGCAGGGAAATAGATGGATGTAGTGGTATGTACTGTAGTAGTGTTGGTGTAGTGTAGTGGCAGGTGTAGAAGATGGTGGGTGCAGGGAGTAGTGTAGTGTACTGTAGTAGTGTGTGTAGTGTAGTGGCAGGGTGAGAAGATGGGTGCAGGGAGTAGTTGTAGTGTACTGTAGTAGTGTAGTGTAGTGTAGTGGCAGGGTGAGAAGATGGGTGCAGGGAGTAGTGTAGTGTACTGTAGTAGTGTAGTGATAGTGGCAGGGTTAGAAGATGGTGGCAGGGAGTATGTAGTGTACTGTAGTAGTGTAGTGTAGTGTAGTGGCAGGGTGAGAAGAGGGGTGGCAGGAGTAGTGTAGTGTACTGTAGTAGTGTAGTGTATTGTAGTGGCAGGGTGAGAAGATGGGTGCAGGGAGTAGTGTAGTGTACTGAGTAGTGTAGTGTAGTGGCAGGGGTGAAGAATGGGTGCAGGAGTATGTTTAGTGTACTGTTAGTAGTGTAGTGTAGTGGCAGGGTGAGAAGATGGGTGCAGGGAAATAGGTTTTATCCTGGGGCTGGACCTGGGGGGGAGGGGAGACTCTACCTCGACTTATACTCGAGTCAATTGGTTTTACTCATTTTGAGGTAAAAATGGGTACCTCGACTATACTCGAGTCGACTTATACTCGAGTATATACGGTATACGCTATTCAATATAATAACCATATAATAGCCATATAATAACGCTCAGTCATTATAATAACTTCATATGTAACGCTTAGTCTATTAATAACCTCAGTCATAATAACCTTATAATAATCATATAATAACCTAGTTATTAAATAATCTCCATATAAGAACCTGATTAATATAATAACCATGATTATAACCTAGTTATATATAAACCATTTAATACATCTATAATATACTAACCATATACTAACCTAGTGATATAATAGCCTTATAATATAAGCACACATAAATATCCTAGTCTATTATAACATATATATAACCTAGTCATATAACCATATAATAACGTCTAATCATATAATACCATATAATAACGGCTAGTCCATATAATAACTATATAATAACCATTTAATAACTCTAGTCATAAAATAACCATACAGTCACCTAGTCCATATAATAACCATATAATAACTTACCTCATATAATAACCATCTAATAGCCATATACGTACCTAGTATATAATAACCATATAGTAACCTAAGTCATATATATACCGCTAGTATCTAAGTTAACATCTATAATAGCCGAAGTAATATATATATACCTATATAATAGGCCATATAATAAGCTCTAGTCCTATTAATAACCATAGAGTAACCTATCATTAATAACCTAGTAATACTAATAACCTTATAAGATATCATATATAACCTAGTTTATTAATTTACCATATTGATAACCTAGTATAATAATTAACATATAATAACCTGTATATAATAACGCATATATAATCTTAGTACTATATAATCGCATACTATAACTCTAGTATAATAATAGCCTAGTAATATAATAACGGCATATAATAGCCTAGTCATATAACCATATTAATAACGCATAGTCCTATACCCATATAATAACTAGTCATATAATAACCATATAATTATCTCGTATTCTAATAACCATAATAATACCTAGTTATAATAATAAGCCTATATAATAACCTAGTCCATATACTAACCTATTAATAACCTAGTAGTTAATAACTAGTATAATAACCGAAGTAATATAATAACGCATATAATAGCGCTAAATAACCTATTCATATAATAAACAATAGTAACTGCTAGTCATCTAATAACTAGTAATATATAACCTATATATAATCATATAAATATAAACGTAGTTATATAATAAACCATAAATATACCTAGTAATATATAACCATATAGAATAACCTAGAATATAATCACCATATAATAATCTTAGTATTATAATAACCATATTAATAACCTAGTACTATAATAGACATATAAAACCTATTATATATAGCCTATAATATCATAACCTATATATAACGCTAGTCATATCGCCTATGCCATATAATACCCTAGTATATAACCATATAATAGCCTAGTCTTATAATTAAGCATAATAAAAATCTAGTAATATAATAACCATATAATAACTAGTAATATAATAACGCATATAATACACCTAGTCATGTAATACCGCATATAATACCCTAGTCATAGAATCCTCATATAATTAATAACAACCAGATAATAATAACCATATATATATAGGACCCATATAATAACCTAGTCATAAATAACCATAAGATAACCAGTCATATAATAACCTAGTCATTAAATATACCATCTAATACCTGTCATATATAACATATAATAACTCTAGTTATAATAACGCATATAAGAAGCCAAGTAATATAATAACCTATAATATACCAAGTCATATAATAACCTAGTAAATCTATAACATATACTAACAGATAGAACCTAGTCATATATACCTAGTAATATAATACCATATAATAACCTAGTTTATATTGAAACATATATCTTAGTCATATATAACCTAGCATATAAATAACGCATATAATAATAACCATATACTAATAATAGACCACTATAGATAATCACCATATCATAAGCTCATATAAAAAAACTAGTCAGATAATACCATGATAATAACTAGTCAATAATAACTATATCAGAACCTTCATAAATAAACTCATATAAAACCTAGCATTTTAGCTAGACGCATATGACAACCTAGTCCCTATATAATAACTTTAGTATATAATAACCATATAATCACTAGTCATATAATAGAGCCATATAAACATATTCATATAATAACCTAGTTCATATAATAACCATCTATAAATAACCATAGTCATATAAGAACCTAGTCTATAATAGACCATATAATAACCCAAGTCATGATACTAACATATTGACAACCCTTTTTATAGTTGCAAATGTTCTCGTGACTTTCCTGGCGGGATCAATGTCATGCTTGTAGTAATGGCAGTTTTCATGAATGATGCTAGATGTCTGTAGCGGGTACTGGGTTAGGGATGGGTTTGGTTTTATATTTCCACCGCGTTCCTATTACAAAACTGGATGTTTCTGGCAGAAGCTTTTTGAAACCTTTCGACTTTTTGAAGTTTTTGAATGCTTGAAAAATTGATGGTTTTA
This sequence comes from Hymenochirus boettgeri, assembly GCA_019447015.1. Lineage (NCBI taxonomy): Eukaryota > Metazoa > Chordata > Amphibia > Anura > Pipidae > Hymenochirus > Hymenochirus boettgeri. The sequence continues at coordinate 259,267,038 of CM033469.1, read as the reverse complement.
CGAGATTATTCAATATTGAACTTGGAATATAGCGATTATTGACTGCAGAAAAGGATGCTGAACGCACCCGAAGCTCCCATTGTGACATTCATTGGTTGTTTTCCACATTTTTTTGAAAAACAAACAATTTATTGCACAATCTATGCTAAACTAAAAAACTTCCGTCTCTTATTTCCCATATATCATAATAGAGTGCCGTTTGGGAGAAAACCTTTGATTCTGGTCTTGTTTCTCATGTGGAAAGAACGAAAAACAATCGCTCCGTATACTTCCCAGCGGTGAGGGACGGTGAGTGTAACATTCGGCTTAAATTAAAGTCTTAGAGACTGATAAACAACTTCGTCTCGTGGACGCATCATTTTCGCAGCACTTCTAATGCACTGTTTCGCTAAACTTAGAAATATAATAACCAGATAATAAACCTAGTCATATAACCATATAACCTAGTATATAAACATATAATACGCTAGTTGATATAATAACCCATATAATACCTAGTTAAATATAATAACGTCATAATACTATACCTAGATCATATAATAACATATAATAATCTAGTAATATAATAACGCCATATAATACGCTTAGTAACATATAATAAGCGCATATAATAAGCCAGTCAATTATAGATATCTGCATATAATTAGCCATAAATAACTAGTCATATAATATACGGCATATAGTAACGCTAGTCATTAATAACTTAGTAATATAATCACCTTATATAATCATATAATAACCTATTATATAATAACGCATATATATAACCTAGTTCATGATATATAACCATTTTAACCTAGTTATATAATTAAACTGTGCATATAATAATCTAGTAATATAATAACCATATTATAACCTAGTAATATAATCCATCCGATATAAGACCCTAGTGATATAATAGGCCAGTAATATAATAACCATAGAATAACCTAGTATATAAGCTACTATCACCTGCGTCATAATAGCCCTATAATAACCTGAGTAATATAATAACTCATATAATAGATCTAGTAATATAATAACCAATATAATAACCTAGGCCAGATAATAAACCTAGTCATATAATAACCATATAATCACTATTAATAAATAACCATATAAACCAAGTAATATAATAACCATATAATACTCATATAATACCTAGTCATATAATCTACCATATATTCACCTAGTGCAATTTAATAACCTGAGTAATATCATAAACCTTTAGCTTATCATATAATAACCTAGTTATATATATCCCATTATAACCTAGTAATATAATAATGCATATAATACGCTAGTATATAATAACATATATAAATCTATTAATATAATAATCATATTATAAACCAGTAATTAATATAATAACCATATAATAACCTAGTGCATATATAGCCTAGTACTATAATAACGCAGATAATAGACCGAGTCATACATACCATATATAACTATCATATAGCTTCATATAAATAACCTAGTCATATATACAACCAATATCATAACTAATCTATCATATTATAAACCATATAATAACTGGCTATGTCGATAATACCATATAGAAAACGCTTTTCTATATAACCATATCATAGATAACCTAGTATATAATAACCTAACCATATTATACTTCAGAGTAATATAATAACCATATAGTAACGTAGTTCATATAATAATCCTATGTAATATAAAACCTTATAAGAATCATATAGAGAACCTAGTTATATAATAACCATATGATAACCATAGTATATATAACCATATAATAACTCTAGTTCATATAATAACCATATAATATCTAGTAATATGCATAAACGCATAATATAACCTAGTAATAATTATAAACCTATATAATAACCATAGTGATATAATAGCCTAGTAATATAATAACATATAATGAACCTAGTCATAATAACCATATACTACCTGTCATATAGACCATCTAATAGCCTAAGTATATAAATATATAACATATAATAAGGCTAGTAATATATATAACCATATAATCACCTAGTCATATAAATAACCATAAATAATCTATTCATATAGATAACCTATATGAATAACGCTAGTCAAATAATAACCCTATAATAATACCTCATATAATAATAACCATTGCATAACCATAATAATAACCATAAAATAACTAGGTCATATAAAACTATATAATAACCATATAATAACTAGTCATAGAACTGCTAGAAATATAATAACCCACTATAATAACCCATATAGTATACCCTAGTTATATAATAACAAAACGCATATAATACCTGAGTTATATAGATAACCATATAATATCCGAGTTATATGAATAACCTAGTCATATAATAACCATATGAATAAACCATATAATATAACCAGATCAATAAAGCCCACCATATAAAACTAGCATATAATAACGCATATTATATCCTAAGTCATATATAACCATATAATAACCTAGTCATATAATAACCGATATAATATCCTAGTTCATGGATTTTATAGCCATATACAACCTAGTCATATAATAACTTAGCATAGAATAAACCATATAATTAACGGCTAGTCATATAATAACCTAGTCCTATCATAACTCATAATAATAACCCATATAATACCTAGTCATGTAATAACTCATTAATACCTAGTCATCTAATAACATAGTCATATAATAACCAGTCATATAATAACCAGCATATAATAACCATATAAAACCAAGTCATATAATAACCATATTGCAGCAACCTTTTTATAGGTTGGCAATGTTTCGTGACTTTCCTTTCCCGGCTGGACAATGTCCTGCTTGTAGTAATGGGCGATTTTCATGAATGGGTCAGGAATGTCTGTACGGGTAACTTGGGTTAGGGATGGTTTTTGGGGTTATATTCGAACCGAGTTCCTATTCAAAACTGGATGTTTTCTGCAGAACTTTTGAAACACCTTTTCGAACTTTTTGAAGGCTTTTTTGAACTGAATATTTGATGGTTTTACAGATTTTCAACTATTGAAGACTTAGGAATATTACATATTGACTGGCAGTAAAAGGTTATCTTGAACCAACCTGAAAGCTCCATTGACCTTCATGTGGGTTTGTGTTTCACATTTTGGAAAAGAACAAAACTTTATTTAAATCTACTAAAATACTTCCGTCTCTTATTTCTCGGGTTCTATAGATCATATAGGTGCGTTTGCATAAAAAACCATTTGATTCTGGGTCTTGTTCGCAATGGCGGAAGAACAAAACATCTCAGTATAGATAATCCTACGTTTAGTGGCGGTGAGTGTTAACATCCAATTAATGTCAGGAGCTGATAAACAACTGTTCGTTCGGTTTTCGCAAGTCCTATCGAATGCCTGTTGCCTAAACTTAGAAATATAATAAACATATAATAACCTAGTAAATAATAACCATAGAGAACAGCTATATTAATAACTATATAATAACGCTAGGCTATATAAACCCATATAATAACGCTAGTGATATAATAGCCTAGTAATTATCTAACCATAATATAACGCTTAGTCTATAAACATATAAATTAGCCCTAGTCATATAATAACCATATAATAATAACCATATAATAATAACATTCGTTGACGCGGTTTTCGAGAATTCTCGACTTTACATCAAGTCTTGATCTCTAACTCGCTTAAAATCGTGTCTATATTCGCTATTCTCGAAGTATTTTCTTGTCGCTAACGGACGGCCTCAAAATTATTCGTTCGATTTCGGTACTCTCTCGAATTTATGGCTCTATTTTCGCTGACCCCCATCGAAAGGATCATTATAACCGCTAATTGCCGAAATAACCCTGCTAATGTAGCTTGCACAAAACCAGTACAATTGCCGGCTCTAGTGTTTAGGGAATGTTTAAAAAAAAACAAGTTTTGGTGATAGTGCCATGTTTCCTGCCAGACTATTTCCCAGGTACGCACAGCACATTTACCCAGTAAGTTACCATGTTAGTTTAGCTGTAATAAACCAGCCTTTTCAAACTAATCACTCTCCACTCTCCTCTCCCCATTGACTTGAATGGGTAGCAATTCGAACTTTCAAAACTTTAGCAGAAGGATTTCTCAGACTTCAGAACTTTCCATAATTATTAAACGTTCGTTGAACGCGGTTTTGCGTGAGAATTATGCGCATATTACGACACGAGCTGATCTGCTAACCCTTAAATGTGTCATTCGCTAACTCTCTCGAAAGTAGTGTTCGTTTTCGTTACCCTCAATAGTATCGTTCGATTTGGTAACCCTCTAATTTATGGTCTCTATTCGCTGACCACTCGAAGGTATCATTTTTGCTAATACCTCCTGAAGTACTTTTCTCGGACTTTTCCAACTTTCCGGACTTTCAATGAATTATTGAATGTTTTTGAATTAATTAAAAAGGAATTGAACTGGCCAACAGGGTATGCGTTTTGTCGCCTGTACCGACAGGTGGAGTATTGTCCTCTGTATACCCGACAGGTAGCGTCATTGTCTCTGTAACCCGACAGGACGTATTTGTTCGGCCTGTACGCCTGACAGGTAGCGTTTGTCCTCTGTACCTCGACAGGTAGCGTTTGTCTCTGCTGTAACCCGAGCAGGTGCGTTTTGTTCCCTGTACCTCGACATGTTATGGCGTTTTTTTCCTGCTGTACCCGAGCAGGTGAGCAGTATTGACGCCTGTAAACCCCGACAGGTTAGCGGGTGGGTTTTTGGTCCCGCTGTACGCCGACAGGTAGGCCGTATTGTCCTGTAACCCCGAACAGTTATGCGTATTGTCCGCTGTATCCCGACAGGGTATGCATGATTTTCCCTGTATCCTGCGACAGTATGCGTATTTTCTCCTGTACCCGACAGTGGGTGGGGGGGGGGGGGTATGGTTTTGTCTCCTGTACCCGACAGGGTAGAGCGTACTTGTCGCCTGGTACCCGAACAGGTAGCCGTATTGTGCCCTCGTTACCCGAGGTAGCGTATGTCTCGCGTACCGCTGCTCGACAGGTTGCCGTATTGTCGCTGTACTACCCTACAGAGTAGCGCGTATTTCCTGTATCCAGCCCGACAGGTATGGCGTATTGTCCCTGTACCTGACAGGTAGCGATTGTCCTCTTTACACCAACCTCGACAGTATCGTTCTTTTCGCCTGTAACCACGACAGGTATGGCGTATTGTCCCTGTACGCTGACAGTGAGCAGTATTGTCTCCTGTACCCGGCGACAGGTAGCGTAGTGTCCGCTGTACCCGACAGGTAGTCGTATTGTCCCCTGTCACCCAGACAGGTAGCGTATTGTCCGCTGTACCGCGACAGTTAGCTGTATTGTGTCCCTGTACCCCCGACAGTAGGCGTATTGTCGCGCTGTACCCGACATGTAGCGTATTGTCCCTGTAGCCCGACAGGTACGATTGTCCGTTACCTGACCGTAGCGTATTGCCTGTACCCTGACAGTAGCGGTATTGTCCCTTTCGCATTTTTCGATAAATTTCTGTTACCCGTGTGAAAATAGAATGCGTATGTGGAAAAACAGTTCGATAAATCGTGAGAAAGTTATTTTTTAAAACTTCTGGATCTAGGTCGTCGTTTTTTCCTAGACTAGTTTCCCAGGTCACAGGTGGTAACGGATTTTAGGCAGTTTTCGTCCATTCTCTCTAAACCCGAGTATTTAAATATCCTCTTGTATAGATTTTATCAAACTCAATCACAACAGAGAATGTGATAATGTTATATCACAAATATAAAGATAATGTCTGTCTCATCTAGATGTTTAGGAGGCCTGGCACTTTGTATGGGAATGAGTTTTCATAACATTTTATATCTATCTGTATCCACATGAGCTAAACATACACCCATACATATTTCCCACTTGCAACCGAAACGGGCACACTTTGCTAGTATTGATAATACAAAAAAAACCTAAGTATTAAAAATAAATCTTTATTTCTTTCTCCATACAGAAATAAGAGGAGAAACAGTTTAAAGGCTAAAGTAGGTGACGATAATCGTGGGCGCAGGGATAAAGGGAGTTGAAGAAGAGAATAGGTTCGTTTCCTTTCTGATGTCCGTGTTGTGAGCTCTTAACGACCCCTTCTCTCTCGCAGCAGCAGACCGGCAGGGACCGTGCTAGTATTACATCACTGATTTTCCCTCTGCTTCTTCTGGTTTTCTTAGCCAACTCGCTGGCTCTTTCTTTTTTGCCGTCTGGGGCGCCATTGGCTGCTCCTCCTATTCTTTCTCTAGATCGGCACTGCTCTTTTTCTCTCTTCGAGTCTCTTAAACGTCTCCGCTTACTCACTGGCATGGCTTTATCTGTAAAACCAGATGAATATTAGTACTACATCTCATTCTTATTATCTACGAATTATCGATGGCTTTCCACGTTTCTAAACTACCAATAGGTCGTGTAGCTTAAATCGAACAGAACAAATTTTAGCCCACAATCCTTCTAATCTGATACAATAAGATGTTTGTCACTAGTTTTCTTTTACAGGCAACCACCAGATGTTAGGCTGTTTATCTAGGTTACTGTACCTTTTATTGCATGGAGATCCACTAATGATGATATTCTTTCCCACTATAAGCCTCCTTTCGCCTTTACAGAACAATACTAGGATCATTCTACTTACCCTTTGAAATTGTTTGGTTCAGGCTGGCTTAACTGGTTGTAGAAATATTTTGTAGATGTTTTTTTGACATCTGCAACACGGCTTCGAATTTTGTTAATTCCAGTTTAAATTCATATCGTCTGGATTTCTGCAGCCTTTCCTATTCGGTGCCTGCTGCTTTCTAACTATCATGTCTCTTTCTGTCAGCTAGTTCTTTTTCCATGCCTGTTTCTTTCTTATGGCGGCTTTTCTTGTTGCTTTCTCTCGTTCTTTTTCTACGGTCCGTCCATTTTTCTGAAGACCACCGAGCTCTTTCAATGCCTGTTTTCTTTCTATGGCGCTGTTCTTGTTCTTTCCGGCTCGTATTCTTTTTCTATTGCCGGCTTGTTTCTGAAGACAGAACCGAGCTCTTTCAATGTAAAACCTGTTTTTTTCTATGGCGCTGTCTTGGTTCTTTCGCTCTTCTTTTCTATGGGGCCCTATTTTTTCTGAAGACCAAAACCGAGCTCTTTCATGGCCTGTTTTCTTTCTAATCGGCCTGTTGCTTGTTTCTTTCGTCTATTTTCTTTTTCTATGGATGGCCGTTTTTTTTTCTGAAGACAAAACCTGAGCTCTTTCATATGGCCTGTTTTCTTTCTAGGCTGTTCTTGTTCTTGGTCCGGCTCGTGGGAACTCGTTCTTTTTCTATAGGCCCCGCCCCCCGTTTTTTCTGAATACATGATAACCGCTCTTTCATTTCAATGGCCTGTTTTCTTTCTATGGCTGTTTCTTGTTCTTTTTCGCTAGTTTCTTTTCTATGGTCCCTTTTTTTTCTGAAGACCAAAACTAGAACCGAGCTGCTTCAATGTCCTGTTTTCTTTCTTTTCTATGTCCGTTGCTTGTTTGCTTTCGCTCTTTCTTTTTCTATGGCCCGCCCTTTTTTCTGAGACAACCGAGCTTCTTTCAATGGCCTGTTTTCTTTTCTATGGTCCTGTTTCTTAGTTCTTAATTTCGCTCGTTCTTTTCGAACGTCCGCCTTATTTTCTGAATAACACCGATCTCTTTTTTTCAATGGCCTTTTTTCTTTCTATGGCTGTTCTTGTTACTTTCGCTGCTTGTCTTCTTCTTTTTCTTCGCCTTCATTTTGTCTGATGCATCTCGATTCTCTTCTAATGCCTGTTTCTTCTATGGCCTGTTCTTGTTCTCTTTCGCTCGTTCTTTTCTATGGCCGTGCGTTTTTTTCTGAAGACTTGCACAACCGCGGAGTCTTTTCAATGGCCTGTTTTCTTTCTAGGGCCTTCTTATCTTGTTGCTTTCGCACTCGTTCTTTTTCTATGGCCTCATTTTTTCTGAATACAAGCAACGAGCTCTTTTTCAATGGCCTGTTGTGCCCGCTTTCTATGGGCTCCTGTTCTTGTCTGTCGCTTCGTTCTTTTTCTATGGCCATTTTTTTCTGAAGATACACCGAGCTGTTTCAATGGCCTGTTTTCCTTTCTGTGCCTGTTCTTGTTCTTGCTTGTCTCGTTCTTTTTTTCTTTGTGGTTCTTTGGGCCCGTTTTTGCTGAATAACTAATAATAACACCACCGAGCGTCTTTCTCAATGGGCCTGTTTCTTTCTTGGACCTGACTTTTTTCTTTCTACAAGCCAATCTCTATTATAATCTCCGATGTTTATCTTCATTATTTTTCTTTTTCTCTTCTTTTTCTGCTTCTCTGTTCAGTTGCACTTTAATAGAAGCTAAAGTATTTATATAATTAAGCCTTTTCTAACAATCTAGTAACACTGCACCCTAGACGAACATCTCTCTACTATCCCAGAGGCCACATTTTCCCCTTTGTGGTTGGTAAGTCTTTCCCAGCTCTCTTAACAAATAATTGATTGAATTGTATAGGATTTTCCTTTTTTAAATAATTGTATATCTCTAATTTCCTTATTGGTTTATGGTGGCTGTTATCTACTATTGGTGTTCTTTTGTGTGTTCCCTATTATTTTTTTATGTAGCTCCTATACTAGGGCGATGCGGGTCTATTATAAACCGTACGATCGTGGTGCTAATTTATCTCTGTGTTGGAAACCATCGACCCACTGGAGTTACCATAAGCTGATATCTCCTTGATGTGTTTAAAGGGGATGGTATCGATTTTCTTTCTTTCAATGTTCGTTGCAGTGTCGAGTATGGTCTCTTCTGGGATATTTTAGTATTCAACACACAGCGACAATCGTGACTTTTACTTACGTGGATCTGGCCTTCTGCATCTCTATTAAGGGGACCCGACAGTTCCTATGTCACACTAGAAAGAAGCGATTAAACATTATATATGGATGGACATGATCCATGTTTTAGTTCTTCCACGTGTTATTAAAATTCTGTTCTATGCGCGTTCTTATTAAGATGTGGCTAATTTGAATTTTGTACCGAAATGAGTTTTGTTTAAAAGTCCAAGGTTCTGCTTCGCAAGTGCGGCCGTTTTCCCCGTTTTGGGGGCTGTTCCTGGCTGCAGAGACTGGGTGTATGAGGATTCTTCGGGTGAGTGCAATTTAGTGATCATTTGGGATCTAGATGTTCGTGGGGTAAGGTAGGTGATCTATAGTAGGGGTTTCTCAAATGGCATCCAGAATGATTAAAAGGTATTCCTGTTAAGGGATCCCCACGATCTATTTTATATCTCATACAAAATATGCCCATTGACTGATACAGGATAAGCAGGTTTAACCTACTGTAAAGGTCGCATAGCGACCGTGTAATTGCAGGGGCCGACCACCAGCGGATCTTCAAAATCCCTGAACCGATAGCCATTTCGGACGAAGTATGGCAGCCAAAAAACGGCTTGGGCATAAACATCATGCCTGCAAGGTCGGCCCGCGCATGATGGTACGTGTACTAGATGAATGAAATATTACCAGATTATCGCCGTTGACCTGATGTAATATTAGAGATATAGCCGTGACCTGGCTGAATCTACAGATCTACCGGGGACGGCATGGGATGAATGGTAATATTATAGATATAAAATCCGTGACCTGGATGAAATAATTACTATATAAACCGTGATCTGGAGAATATTATAGATATAACCGTGACCTGGATGAATATTATCAGATATAACAGCGTACGCTGGATGAACGATATAGTACAGATATACCTTGACCCTGGATGAATATTATAGATATACCGTGGACCTGGATGAACGATGAACGCTTTACAGGTATTTTATATCCGTATAATAAAATGTAAGATCAGAACTGTTTAATCCGGTTGGGTGTTTAAAGGACAATTAAACTATATTACCGCCGCTCAGCACCTATAATATACCCAGAGTGCAAGACATTAACTCTGGGCGGAGATGACAACATAATGCAGACATACATAGAATCTAAGGTCTGGGAGTAAAGTCAGAGCTTAAATTAATTATATTTTTTATTATTATTCTTACTATTTATTCTAATTATCCTTGTCTCCTTCGAATTATTACGACTTATTAATATTATAATTCAATTAGTTTCTTTATTAAATTCCCTTTATCATTCCTCTTTCTTGCGCTTCTCCCTTCCTTCTTCATCTCCCTCTACTCTTCTTCTCCTTGCCTCTACCGTCTCTCTTTTTCTCGCTTCCTCCATCTTTCCCGTTGTTCCCTTTCCGTCCCTTTTCTTCCCTTCCGCTCTCCTCTTCGCGGGTCCGCGAACCGGCCATCTCTAATAATGATCCAAACTGCTGAGTTCAGGTTCAAAGGGGCAAGCATTAAATAGTAGACTTAGAGAGAAAAGGGCTAATTTGAAGAAGGAGAAAACAATATGTCCTGGTGACATTTTATGTTCTGACAGGGGGAAGAGTGGAGTCCAAGATTAATCCAATAAGGAGAGCAGTTTAACGGAAAAATGAAAAATCTAATAATAAAAAAAAAAATAGTTCATATCCCCGTAATGAGGAGCAAACTGATTTTTTTCAACTGATTTTTTTCATTTATAAAGATAAAAAATTACCTTCAAGGGCATGTCCACCCTAAAGAACTTTTAACATACATTGGCTACCCCTGCCCACCCCCAGCTGCTATGAGAGGCAGCCAATCACAGGCGCAGCTGCCGGCAGTGCAGAATGCTGTGGGAGCAAAGGGCTGTAAGTAGAATTCTGATTCTTTTTTAGTCATCTGACATAGCGGTTGGGGTGGGCACGGGGTAACCTACAATACAGAAAAAAAAGTTATGCTAGGTTGCAGGGCAGCCAGGGAGAGATCCGGAGGGTGTGAGGGAGAGGTGGGATGGCTCCCTTTGCATGCCACAATCCCTCCCAGAGGTTAGATTAGAGGCAGAGATGTTTAGACAGGAAAACAGCTCTACCTTTTTTTTGTGGACTTTGGACAAGCATGAAGGGGAACCATAAAGAGCAGAGATGTAGACATGCCCTTAAAACCCCTTCGATAGTTGATGTTAACTTTCTTAAAAGTTTTAATTTGCTTTGCTGCTGGTGATATGCGCCCAGATCAAGTCTATGGGGTTGCTTCTTGTGTGTGGGGTGGCACACCACAAGAAGCAAGTAGTTTGGGGAAAATGTATTGCTAACACATTCATTTTTAGGAAACTCATTACATTGCTTACTTTAAAATTAGCAGTTTGGATTCTCAGCATGGGGAACCACCTAATATCCTTTATATTAGATTGTTGTTATCCTTAAATAAAGTGGGAGATTCAGGAGGAGTTACGTCTCTTTCATTTAAATACATGTGAAAGGAGTTAACATTGGCAGGCATTAAAGTTCCAGCAATATATTTTTTAAAGGGCATGGGTTGAATAATAAACCATTTAGCAGCTGTAAGTGAAGGCCAACCCCCTTCTCAGCAGTTAATAGTTAATACATTTTATCTTGAATAAAAAAGCTGTTTTTTGTGTAGGTTGCTACCTGGAAGATTTTACAAATGGAACTTTTTAGTATTACAGCTAATGCTGTGGCAAAGTATATCACAGTAGTGCAGATTATTTTCCATTCCATTAATGCAACAGGCAAAGAATATTTTGTTTGCTGTAAAAACCGACTGCTAGATAAACAGCTTTACATTTTGTACCTAACATCTTTCTGTTCTCTGCCGTCATTAGAATAAAAAAAAAGTCTATAGTCAGCTTTTTTGTATAGCAACAGAAACGTTTTTCAAAATTACTTAACTCTAATTCCATTGTACATCTATCGCCTTATATAGAAACAATGGTATTGAAAATGTGCGTTTCTTATCTTTCCACTTATTTTACATCATTGTAAAAACTTGGTTGGAAACATTACCTATATTGGAAATGAAATTTTTCTGGGCCCTCCTGGAGCTGTATTCAATATAATAAAAATGTTTTTTTTCATTTAGATTTCTTTGCTGCTATTAATGTTTTCAGAATAAGGGCTCTAACTGCAATAAAAAGAACTTTGCCACACAACTATTGTTTGTGGGTGTTTTTATTTATTTACTTTGTAATCAATATATAACATTAAACCACTAGTACTCCAGGCAGCAGGTATGTAAATCAAAGGTTTTCAGCTATAAGGAAGGGTACACCAAGTCTTTGACTTCATATAGAAATCACATGGGAGCCATCGCACCACGTAGGCCTAAAACAACAAAACGTCATGCAACATCTCCAATAAAACACAGTAGATAACATTGATTATTTTATGTCTTTATGACAACACAGAAAAACTGAGAATAATAAAGAGGATGTAAACACAGTAGCTCCTATACTTCCAATTCCTCCTGATTACTGCATACGTTCTGTCCCAAACGCTCAATCATGCCAAGTCAAAATGACATTTGAAAAGGGTTGCTGAACCCGAAACATGTATGTGAATAAAAACTAGCATCAGAAGACATCAGCTGAGAGTCTTGCTTTCCTGTTACTGCTTATCTACCTTCTTTTACATAATAAAGAGGATGTGCCTCTTTACCCTTTAGAGGCCATTTTACCCATACTCCTATGCAGCAGGAAGGACAGAGGTGATGTTAAAAAGGCTTATAAACTACAGAGTAGTGATGAATCCTAATCGAAAGTACCTGGTTTGATTCTGACCTGACAGTTTAGAAAATTCAGTTATATTTTTGATTCACCTAACAAACTAGAAAAATCAGAATAGTTACTCTAATACAGGGAAGAAAAATGTAGGCGGGTATGCAATATAAAGGCAGTATCGGCCACATAAGTGTAAAAAAATACTACTACTACTATGTAGAGATGGGATCCAGGTCCGACACAAACCCGGATCCGACACAGAACCCTCGGTTCCGAAATCGTATTTTTCGAAAATCGAACATGCAACGTTATTTTCGCTAATTTTTGAAAACAGACTCAAACATTCTTTAAAATATTCAAAAATATGATCGTAAACTCGAAAGTGGTCTCCCTCGTATTTTTAAGGATTTTTGAATTTACGGAGCTTATTTTCGATAATTTTCAAAACTAGCTATACGTTCGAAAATCTGTATAAACAATGCATAGAAAACCCATTGACATTGTTTGATATAAAATGATTTACCATTTAAGTCCAAAAAAAACCTCTAGGTAGACAGGAAAACATTATGATCTTCACATACTGTAATCTGCTTTCATTTCATTGATTCTAGATACACTTTCATTAAAAAACAATCTGACTCCTCAGACCAAGCAACTTAATCCTTCAATATCACTCTGAGCCCAGTAGCTCAAAGATAAGCAAAGCTGCATCTTGGCAAAAGCAATGTCAGTGAGGAGGAGAATTGGACACGAAAATGCTTCTCCAGCTCTTCCCCTGTTTTAATTCTCCTTTAACCTTTGCCAAAAGCTTTCTGATCATTTACCCACCAGTGGCTCTTTTTTTAACCTTAAAACAGTGTTCTGCTGGGGACCCCTAGGGTTCAATAACTTAAATAAGATAAAGTTGCAAAAAATAAAGTTTCGTGAAAGTATATATTTATTGTGTGATTGTGAAAACTTCATCGGGTCTAGACCTGCGGGCCTAGGGTTCCCTAAAAGCTTGCTTATCTTGTTTAAGAGATAGAAACAGGAATTTAACAAATCCAGTCGTGTAATGAATTTGATTGCAATTGTTAACAAGAATATTATAGAAATATAATGATATCTTGTGTATTATGTATTTGGCAAGTTGATTTGTAATTAAAATTAAAAAATTGTTCTGAGTGTTCCACGAGCATAAAAGTTAAAACAAAATAAAGTCTTTGCTACAGTATATGTGCATAGTATAGTCATTCTGATCACGCTCGTTTTAATCAGCAAAGAAGGCAACAGGCAGACTTCTACACCACATGAATTCAATCATTACAAACTCATATGAACAAAATGGACTATTGTTGTAAAAACATTACTTAATATTACAATATAATATAATACAATACAATTAAGAATAAAATGGATATCTAAATAATTATGTGACATTTATTACATCTTATAATATACTTCACAAGAAAGGCATTCTGTATGGAAGTTTAAAAGTTCCATTCATCAGACCAATAGTCACAGATTATGTGGAAGAGTCACAGCCTTTAAAGGTATGTCCACCCTAAAAACTATAGTTTGTGATTTAGCCTAGGGATCCCGGTCCAGTAAGTAAATTTCTTCTAACTTTTTCACAAAAGAAAATGTGGTTAGAATTGGGAGGGAGGAACACCCCCAACACTCCCCTTTTATGGGAGGTCCTATGCCTTTAATATAAAGTGCTGGATGGATGGCCTCTTCCCTCATTTTAAAAAGCCAAAGGGCTGGGGGGAAGTGAGAGAGCGTGTTGTATGGATCCAGAGTGAGAAATGCAAATATTTGCTAATCGTAATTGAAGTAAAAGAAATTTAAAAAGGTTAGAAGTTAAACCTTCCAGACTGTGGTTACCTTGATGTAGTTTGAATGCTTTTCATTATGTGATCACAGTAATGTATACTAAAAACCCTTTGTTTATAAAGAATGCCAGTGTGCAGATAATATGATAAATGAAAATTTTGAGGTTTGTGATACCGTATATACTCGAGTATAAGCCAACTCGAGTACAAGCAGAGGTACCCATTTTTGCCTCCAAAATCAGAAAAAAGTGATTGACTCGAGTTTAAGCCGAGGGTGAGAAATTATGACCATACTGCCTTCTGATTCTGTATATTGGCATTAGTTGCCCTTAAATGTAGAGTAATCCATACAGTAACCCTAATACCTTTCCACTGTAGATGTTTGGAACTACAACTCACAGCATGCTTTCGTTGCTGGGAGTTGTAGTTTCCAAACACCTATAGTAGAAAGGTATTGGGTGTTACTGTATGGCATACTGTCCCCCACCCTAGAGCCCCCCCCCCCCAGTTCACTACTGTACCTGGTCAGTCTTTAGTCTTCATCTCTCTGTCGGCTGCCGCTCGCTCTGTGCAGAGCCGGCAGTTCCCAGTTCTGCTTCGCGGCTGCGCGCGATGACATCACCCCGCCAGCATGCGCGATGACATCATCGCGCACCCGTGGAAGAACTACTGCACAACTGACGGCTTTCCTTCCTGACTCGCGGCTGCATCTGGAATTAAGGTAAGTTTTCTCTTGACTCGAGTATAAGCCGAGGCAAGGTTTTTAGGTCAATTTTTAAACCTAAAAACCTCGGCTTATACTCGAGTATATACAGTATATTGTTGACTTTCCAGTTAAAACTAGCAACGTGCTTTTTCAATCTAATATTCACATTCCTCGATTTATTGTAATACCAATTAGGGCTAATCCATATTGTATTGTATGGGGCCAGGAATGTGCATGATTATCTTTTCTATGTTTGTATAAAATGTTTGACCAGATCAGTAGCACTTCTGCTAAATAGTGTGGAATTAGCCTAATTAGAGTGCTTCCACAATCCTTGTATTGTATGTATTTATTGGGAAGGATGGTTAAGCTTCCATGTGGTAATAGAACCCCCAAGACGCCCCTTTAATGGGAGGTCCTATGCCTTTAATATAAATCACTGGATGTATGGCCTCTTCCCTCATTTTAAAAAGCCAAATGGCTGGGGGAAATGAGAAATGAAAGCAGCAAATAGGTGAGGGACTGCAACATATCACCAAACACTGGTCTCCAGATAGATCATAGGGAAAACTGCTTTATTTACATATACATACAAGCAAAGACTTGTGTGACACGTTTCATGCCAGAGATGGCACTTCATCAGAGACACCAGAATAATGAAACAAGTCCATCTTATATAGGTACGCGTGCATTAATCACCTGTTAAAATAGGCCCCTGCCTCTCAAAGTGCTCAAACAAGATAAATACAAAACCCAAAAATCCTCTTATTAAAGTACACACTCATAGCAAACCTCCATCAATAAAAAGGAAAAATACAAAAGCAAGTATATATATATATATATATGTAACATATACACAATTAAAAAGGGTTATAATACAAAAAGACCTGGATATAAGTAGTGTGTTAATGTAATAAATACAGTAGCAGTTTAAAGTTACATTTAAATGGCAATATAATAAAGATTTTAAATATCAAGGAGATAAAATAGCTAGAAATATATAAATATATACAGAGGTATCTTCTATATGATCTCATTGGTAAGAACACTTTACGATGATAATGGGGGGAAAAAAAGCTCAGATAACAAAACCTACATGTTAAAAAAGATAACTTAGAGGTTAGTAAAAGCCGTACAATCAAAGGCTGAGTTCAGGCCCCTGAGAATACGTGTGTCTAGCAGAAAAATCCACCTGGCCTTGCTTTCAATAAAGTGGCGACACGGTCATCCCCTCTAGGGGGAGAGAAGACTCGTATACCCTGTATAGAAAACTTTGACATATCTGATCCACTGCATTCAATAAAGTGTTTTTTAAAGAACAGACATGTTCGCGTACACTATGTCTCAGTGGACTCATTGTGCATCCAACGCACTGGATCCTACACTTTTCACAGGTAATGAGGTAGACTATGAAATTATTATTACAATTAATGTATACTTTGATAGTATATTTTTTGTTAGTAGCTGTACTTGAAAAGTTGTTACTGATGTTTAAAAATTGAAAAACTGTGCACCTTGAACTCCCACATTTGAAGTTACCTGTAAATTGGAGCCATGTACGGCTAGGTGACCTGTTCTTGAAGGTACTGGGGGCCAAACTATTGCCAATAGTTGGAGATTTCTTTGGTCACAAATTTAAAACCTTTATTGAGGATATCAAATAATGGTATATCGCCATTAGAGATGGCCGAACTTCCGAAAGTTCGGTCCGTTATTGAACTTTTGAACTATATGGAAAGTTTGAACGTTGACGTTATGCATTTTGCACAATAATCTATTGTTCCAATTTCCACTCAAAATGTACAGTGGGAAAAAGGTAGGTTTTTGAATTTGTAGTATGTAGATTTTGATATAGCTTGTACGCCAAATATTTCAAACATTTCTGACACCTTTTGATAGCTGGAGCCACTAAACAGAATACTAGCAGCCATTTCAATGTTTCCAACTGATAAATTGTTTTCCATGGGCTGACTATGCCATTTACATGCAATGTGTCCTTGTTCACACTTCAATACAATAATTAACAAGCTACCTTTGACTATTTTTCTAGAGTCAGCAATCTTTGCATTGCATACCTCTAGGTCTTTGTGTGGACAACGTACTAGAGATATTATTGAGTCAAAATTACTGTCATAAACATTGAATTTCCTTTCATCTACATAGTCTTGCTGACTATATATTCTTTTCAGTGACTGATTGTTTCTGTATTATGAATGATGATTCATTGGCACTTGAGACTTTGACTGGGTCAAACATGACGTCACGTGAGTCATCAATATGCTCTGATGGTTCGCTTACTAATGTGTCAGGACTTTCATGTGATACTATTCCCTTTTTTTGAATTGGTGACAACACAATTGTGGCAACGCAATACATTCTTGTAGTTGATGAATTAACTTCCTGTTTTTCTTGTACGATGCCACTTAGACTTACTAACTCTAGGAGTGGAACTTAATTGTCTAGTTTCAATGGTGTCAATGTCTTTATGTACTCCTTCTAAGAAAACTTCATCTGTTTGTGTAAATGCATGCACCATTATTTTTTTTATCAGTTTGAGAGGAAGACATTCTTTGGTTCACCCAATGCTCTGTGTTGCAATATTGGTTTCTGAATTTTATTTCGGTTTGAGTTTGAACATTGTATAATCTAGCTACTATGCGAACAAGTACACTTGATGTAGATGGTGAAGCAGATGAAATTGGTATTGCTGGATTAGGTGGGGTGATTGAGGTGAGTGTAGATATTTCTTGCCGAGATCCACTTGAAGAAGATGAAAGAAATATGGTTGGAACCGCTGAAGGCTTTAAAACAGTTTTTTCTCCCTTCTTCGTGTATCAATCTTGCGTAAAATTATGGGAACATAACCTGAATCAATCTGTTTTTTATCCATCCAGGACTGTCTGAGCCATTTCATCAATGTAACCAAAATCTTGACCTGTTTGTAATAGCCAATTCTTTATCATCTCCAGATTTCTTGGAAATGGATGCATAATAACATTTGGATCTTGGTTCTTTCGTCCAGTACAATTTGTACACCCTTTTACAATGCAGCAAGGCAAAGCTATTGAATTTGCAGCTACATATAATTTATATAAAGATAGAAATACATTTATCATGTGGTGCTATTTGCTTCATTAAGATATGATAGTAATAACATTAAACAATTTGTCTTTAAAATGGTCAAAATATATCATTGTATATCTACTATGGGGTACTATGAAGACATATACATCCATATAGTCCAACATTTATACCCTACCCATAATGTCTGTCTAACAGTTACATAGTGACAAAGAATTGGAGGTTGTATAAAGACACATGTCCATCTAGCCCAACTTTTATACCCTACCCATAATGTCTGTCTAACAGTTACATAGTGACAAAGAATTGGATGTTGTATAAAGACATATGTCCATCTAGTCCAACTTTTATACCCTACCCATAATGTCTGTCTAACAGTTACACAGTGACAAAGAATTGGAGGTTGTATAAAGACATAAGTCCATCTAGTCCAACCTTTATACCCTACCCATAATGTTTGTATACACGTAACATAGTAACAGTAACGCCAAATAGTCCATATAACAAGTTATTGAGGTTGAATAAAGACATAGGTTCATGTAGTCCAAACGTTATACCCTACCCATAATGTCTAACAGTTACATAATAACATATTAATGGAGGATAAATAAAGACATATGTTCACCTAGTCCAACCATTATACCCTACCCATAATGTCTCTCAAACAGTTACATAGTAATGGAGTTTTAATAAAGACATAAGTCCATCTAGTCCAAACTTGATCCCCTACCCATAATGTCTGTCTAACAGTTACATAGTAACATAGTATTGGAGGTTTTATAAAGACATACGTCCATCTAGTCCAACCTTTATACCCTTAACATTATGTCTGTCTAACAGTTAGATAGTAACATAGTATTGGAGGTTGTATAAAGACATACGCCCATCTAGTCCAACGTTTATACCCTAACCATTATGTCTGTCTAACAGTTAGATAGTAACATAGTATTGGAGGTTGTATAAAGACATACGCCCATCTAGTCCAACCTTTATACCCTAACCATTATGTCTGTCTAACAGTTAGATAGGGCCATATTAATAAACAAGCGTTATCAGAAGTTTGCCATGCTTAGTGTTTTCGTTAATGTACTTTTACGGCTAATGGTCATAAATTTATGACTGTTTTAACTACCATGCGGTAGTAATCTACATCAATGTTATTCTTTATCGATTGGAAATTTACGACCGCTGTCATTGATTTACACACGCTACCATACATTTATGCCCGATATTGTAGATTGTAAATGTATGATTTCCAGAACTAAAAACTAAAAGAAAAATAACAAAAATATATTTTTATATAAATGCTGTATTAAGAAATCAAAACATTACAGTTAAAAAAAATTACAGTAAAAAGGTAATTAATTTGTATATTTTATAATTAATAAATATTTAAATAATAAAGCACATAAATATTTTAATTATTGTATAAAAATCATTATATAATTGAACTTATTAATTTATATAATATATACAATAAAAAATAAACAATAAAAAAATGTGTATTTTTAACCCTAAAAATTAATTCTATGTACATAACAAACAATACAATAAGAAATATTATTATAATAATTAAATCTAATTTTTTAAATTATATATAAAAAGCAGTAAACATATTTATCTGCCGATTTAATTTGTATCCATATAAATTAATTAAATGAATGCAATCAAGTTAGAATAAATGAAAATGCAATATACCGTATATACTCGAGTATAAGTCGAGGTTTTCAGGCTGTGAAAACAGCCTGGAAACTGAACCCGACTTATACTCGAGTCAGTACTTACTGGTGAAGGAATCCGGCTGCGCTCACTGATGGTCGCATCCATGACGTCACGACTCGGCGCCGGGAAATTAGACCGGCGCCGAGTCGTGATGTCAGTGGATGCGACCATCAGTGGACGCGGCAGCCGGATTCCTCCATCGCGGCAGCCGGATTCCTCCATCAAGATGTCGGGGGCCGGACTCTCCTGCAAGGTAAGGCATTAGTAGCAGTGTGTAAGTGTAGTGGCAGGGTGAGAAGATGGGTGCAGGAGAGTGTGTAGTGTACTGTAGTAGTGTAGTGTAGTGTAGTGGCAGGGTGAGAAGATGGGTGCAGGGAGTAGTGTAGTGTACTGTAGTAGTGTAGGGTAGTGTAGTGGCAGGGTGAGAAGATGGGTGCAGGGGTAGTGTAGTGTACTGTAGTAGTGTGTGTAGTGTAGTGGCAGGGTGAGAAGATGGGTGCAGGGTGCAGGAGTAGTGTAGTGTAGTGTAGTGGCAGGGTGAGAAGATGGGTGCAGGGTGTAGTGTAGTGTACTGCAGTAGTGTAGTGTAGTGGCAGGGTGAGAAGATGGGTGCAGGGAGTAGTGTAGTGTACTGTAGTAGTGTAGTGTAGTGGCAGGGTGAGAAGATGGGTGCAGGGAAATAGGTTTTATTCCTGGGGCTGGACCTGGGGCTGGAGGGGAGACTCTACCCTCGACTTATACTCGAGTCAATTGGTTTTACTCATTTTTGAGGTAAAAATGGGTACCTCGACTTATACTCGAGTCGACTTATACTCGAGTATATACGGTACTCCTAGTGTGCAACTAATAAATAAGCCCCAAACAAAAGATATATATAAGGTACATTACAAGATATATATAAGGTACATTACTCATGTCCACTTTAAAATCTTAATTATTTAATTAAATAATATATTTTTATTATTGTATTTTTCTGAATAATAATGTATTATTGTTCCTTTTATTTTTATTATTTTTGCAGCGTCCTAACCCAAAAGTTAACTAACCTGCACCAGGACAAAGGAGTAATAGTTGGGTGGGTGCACACAATCCCACCAATGCCCAATTCCTTTATAGATAATGTGCACAGAGTCGCGAGAGTGAGAGAGCAGGCGAGCACAGGGAGCAGTTGCCATGGGAATGTAACACATACATTCCCATTGTAGCCATGGGAACGTAACTCTCACACTCCCATTGGCTGTTGGTGTTAGAAGCGGGGTCGCGGTTTCCCCGACGAATCTTGCGCACATCTCCGAATGCGCAAGGGATGTTACGCGCGTCGGCAGGTGGAATTTCAGGCGGGCATGAGAAGGGGCTGAGTTATGACTGCAGAGCAAGCGTCCATAAGGGACAGCGATTTCTCAAGAAATAGTGCAGAGATTTTCCTCATTTTGCTGGTACAGGTGTGTAATACTAGTGGGAATCAATAGAGGCTTAGTTGGTTTTAGGAGTGGAGATACCCTTTAAAGTCAATGGGAGTCAAGTGGTTTGAAAAGTTCTAATGAAATACAATTAAAATATCAATAGTAAATTAATGTAAATGGCTCTGGGACCTGGGAAATGGTCTGGGGAACACGTTTGAATATCCAGAACTTTCAAAAAAATCGATTTTATTCTCACCCGCGGTACTTTCAAGCTCCTGCGTTCGAACATTCGATAATTATCCCATAAATAATTCAAAGATCATTCGATTTTCGAATTCGATAATTATCGAAAATTCGAAAGTCCGAGAAATCCGAGTCCGGGATAGTTCGAGAAGCCCGAGTCCGTTTGAACTCGATAAGTTTGGCTCGAATGCGGGTTTGAGTTCAAGTTCTAGTCCATCTCTAATCTCCATATAGTATTTGTATATTCCTCTTGATAATGTCCAATATTTTGTAGTATTGAGGACTATATCTGGTGGAGAAAATTGTAGGAAGTGATTCATTATTACGATCTGAACGTTTAAAGTTCTTTTTTATATTACTCCTCATAAGGAGTTAGATCTAGGGCAAATAGATGCCCTCTTAAAGGCATCCTCAACATTCTTATGTGAGTAGCCCCTATCCCTAAGTCTCAATTTAAGTTCTGTTGCTTTTTTATAGTATTCTCCCTCTGTACTACAGTTCCTTCACATGCAAAGGAACTGTTTATAGGGTATGCCCCTAAAAATATGGGTAGGGTGACTGGAGTCAGCTTTAAGGATGGTATTCTCCGAACAAGCTTTATGGTACAGAGTGGTATTGATAGTGTCATTTTCAATGAATATAACAATATTAAGAAAACTTGTCCCTCCAAAGTCATAGGTGAATATAAGGTTAATGTTATTACAGGGCTATTCAATAAAAGTTCTTATTGTTAAAATGGTGCTAATTTTGCCCCAACCAATCAGATGTTCTCTTTCAAATGTTAAATAAGATCTGATTGGCTGGGGCAAAATTAGCACCAATTTAAATTATAAGAATTTTTATTGAATCTCCCTTTTAGTATTTAGCACAGTAAAAAAGTGTTTAAAGGTGTCTTTATTGTTATCCCAGATAATCAGGACATCATCTATAAAATGTTTGTACAGTTTCCTCCCACCAACCTACGTACAGTTGGCATACGTGGGGGCAAATTTCACCCCCATCGCAGCCCCCCCGTACCTGGAGGAAGAACTGGTTGTTAAATTTGAAGAAATTATGGGTAAGGAGATATCTCAGAGCTTTCAAAATTAAATATTTCAGATCCTTGGAGTATTCTGTATACATATACAGATTATATTTAACTGCAGTAATAACCAGATGATGAGATATGCAAGAGTATAAGGATGTAATGTCCATACTCACAAAGGAGTATGATGAGCTCCACGATACAGTATCTGTATTAGTTGTGTAGTATCCCTTAAGTAAGAGTTCAGTCTAAGGACCAGGAGTTGCAGGAGAACATCTATAAAATCTGATAGACGTTCCCCTAGACTCCCCACTCCCGAGATAATAGGGTGCCCCACTGGGGGTCTTGTCTCTTTGTGGACCTTGGGGAGGCAGTAGAATACAGGTGTAACTGGATGTTCAGGTAGCAAAGTTTTAGCTAAATTAGAATTGAAAACTCCAAAACTGACTCCCTTGTCCAAAATTTTTCAAAGAATAGCCTTAAAGCTGGTGGTAGGGTTACCTGAGAGGGGTTTATAGGTGGTGGCACCCTTAGTATACATGACTACCATCATACCCCCCTTATCAGCATTCTTAATCGTTATAGAATCATCTGTTTGTAGAGCTCGAAAGGCAAGTCTATTAGCATGGGAAAAATTATCTTTAAATTTAGAAGAGGTTTTATTCTTTTTGTTTTTAGAAATTTGAGTATTTGCCTTAAGACTTTTAAGTTCTTCTTCTATTATTGCCTACTACTGACTGAATAAATTTTCTTATTAGCTCTTCTAAAACGATCAGGGAGATTTTCAGTATGGAATCTGACAATATTTGGTTCCGAATTCCATACCAATCCCTGATCCCCATCAGTTGTACTAGTCAAACTTACCTCCAGGTCCATGAGGGTATTGATGGTTTTCCAATCCTCTAAAGAATATAAATGAGAGAAAGGCAAAGGGGAACTAGGATGGGGATCTTTAATTGAGTATCTCTACTGTAAATATATGTGGATTCAGTAAAATTTTGAACTTAATGGACTTACCTCACCTCCCGTCTGTAGGGGTGGTCTGATTTACTCCAATTTTTATGTATATATGCTGGGAAAGTGAGAAAGTTTGCTATATGGATCCAGTGCACAACTATGAGAAATGCAAAAGTTTGCTAATGGTTATTGAAGTAAAAAAGGTTAGAAGTTAGGACCTTCCAAACTGGAGTTACCTGTGGTTGGAAGGCTTCTTATTCATGTGATCACAGTAATGTATATTAAAACCCCTTTGTTTATAAAGTATGCCAGCGTTCAGATAATTTAATATTGTATGGGGCCTAGGAATGTGCATTGATTATATTTTCTATGTTTGTATTAATGTTTGACCAGATCGGTAGCACTTCCGCTAAATGTAGTTGTAAATTAGCCTAATTGGAGTGCTTTCACAATCCTTGTATGTATTTATTGGGAAGGGTGATTAAGCTTCCATGTGGTAATAGAATCCCCAAGACACCCCTTTTATGGGAGGTCCTATGCCTTTAATATAAAGCACTGGATGGATGGCCTCTTCCCTCATTTTAAAAAGCCAAAGGGCTGGGGGAAATGAGAAACAAGCAGCAAATAGGTGTGGGACTGCAACATATCACCAAACACTGGTCTCCAGATAGATCATAGGAAAAACTCCTTTATTTACATATACATACAAGCAAAGACTTGTGTCTGACGCGTTTCGTGCATATAAGTAAGGCTGAGGTGTGGCCTAGCCCTAAGTTTTAGTTGATCATTTAAAAGCAGGTTTTAGGTAGGATAATTCCCATTTTACTAAACATTGATATTATCACCTAAGCTTTTAGAATTAAAGAAAAAATAGTCTAATCACATATTTTATTACAATGGCATTTCTCTTGTTTTCACGCTTTTTTCAGTTTCAAACAATCAAAATGAAATACTATTGCACTGCCAATTGCTGACTTCCATTGCAGGAGCTCCTACTTAACATGTACAGCAGCAGAGGAGGTGACTACCAGCCAGCAAAGGATTGGGGTCTGTAAGTAGTGAAAGAAGCATTTTTGCTGAAGGTAAGTATAGCGAAATGTGTGTTTTGGGGGGCCTTAGGCTTTCTCCATAGTCTAGCCTCACCTTCTTTAAAATATGCTCACCTTTGTCAGTGATATCTGTAGGAGAAGTTTCAAGAACACAGACTGTTGGAGGAGCCAAATAGAAGTTAGTTACTGCATAGTGTCCCTTTAAATTGCAATATGTAAACTAACATTGTACTACTGATTTAAACCTCTACGAATAAATGAAACCCAATACATTTAATATGTTAAGTTACCCACATTATGTTAAATCTCCACAAAAAGTTAGCATTCTTCAGCTGGACCATAGCCAACCATCCTCTGCTATGTGTTTCTTTTTGGCTGACTCTCCTGTTTTATGTCCTATGCGCAAATGGTCACCTGACCATACCAAGGTGGCTTTCTTGTCTAGTCTCAGAAATAATGCATTTAATTATATTTTATTACTTCTTTCCTTTAGCATTTCTTTAGTTGCCCTGTTTTGAGATGCAATTTATTTAAATAAGTATATTTTTTACTTTATTTCAATGATAACATGGGATATGTTTGTGTGTGTGTCTTTCTACAAAAGTAAATCTTTGTTCCCTGCTTGGAAGGTCACATGCTACTTTATTGTGCAGAGACTAATACACTGAAAATGTTAATTGTGATCACAGTCATCTTAGTTTAATCTAATTGGGAAATTACTGTTTGGTTTGGAGAAAAGAGTGTTTTCAAATTTTACAACATGCTGCTATTATAAACATAAATTAGCACCATTAAAGAGAAGCTTAAAGGAACTGAGAAAAAAAACCAATTATCAGTAAAAAATTAAGCTGCCTAATACCACATTAAGGTAAATACTACATTATATACCCTTTAAACCTAAAACAACACACTTGTGTTTTTTTTTTTTATTAATGTAATACATTAAATACAAAAAATACGTGTTTTTAAATCTAACACATTTTAAAGTACAACTAAAGCCTCAGAAAACTAGAAGGCAGTACACAGTCATTCTATTACATTCCATATTAACCAATGGAGCATGTGACTGAGACCAAATAATCAGACAGAGCACATACTGTACACAAAATGATGTATTCCAGTTCTTTATAGGTTAGACTAAGTAGTATAAAATTTGAATCTAGCTTACTTTAATGTTTTGAGCTGAATATAAAGGAATAGTCAGGCCTACCAACGTAGCTGTATCACATAGAGGGCACCAGCAGTATTGGTGCATCCACACCTCCCAGGACACAATTACCAGAAGCACTGAACCATTCGCTTACCCTTCATCACTCTCCCTTACAGAAAATATGTTTTCCAGGGCATCATGATTGGCAAGAGGGCACATTACTTACCAAGGTCTAACCTCACAGTCATTATTCGCCTGAGGAAGCCTGAGGGTAAAACGTGTTGCAAGAGATATCACTGTACACTATAATCCTGATATTGCATGTTCTGATAGTAATAAAAAAGTTTGCTGTGTAAGTTGCATAGATTGCCGAGTGGGAAGGAGAGCGAGTAAGGTGACGTCATCCTAGCAGGAAGAAGTAGAAATGTGGAAAACTGAGCCTCAGCAAGGCTCTTGGGACGTGGACTTGGATGCCCCAGGTAAAAGGAATCCACTAAAGCAGAGTGAGGAAAGTCAGGGGGGTCAGGATCCGCACGGAACTCCTGCACTGTTAAATGAAGAGTGGAAAAGTTACCACGAGATTCTACTAATAGAGTACCGCTAGGAGAGGTGGATCAATCACCCAAAGATATCATCTTTCCTTCCTCCTACAAAAGCATTAAAACCCAGAGACAAGCGACTGACTCGATAAGTATCACAACAAACCTGTAAACTGTTACCTTTAACCCTTTCACTGCCAGGAGATTTTCATTTTTTTTTGCGTTAACTGCCAGAAGAATTTTCAGGATTTTGCCCTCAATCGCTTTAGACTAATTTACAGTAGGAAACCTTGCAGTAAATCAGGAATATATACATTGTTTTTTTTCAGACAAAGTGTACTTTGACATGGTAACAGAATTTTGTAACTTTTCTGGAAATTTTACTGGAATTATGGGTAAATATGTAAAAAAAATGAAAAATTTGCAAATTTTCATGGATTTTTCCCATTTTACTTATAGTTATCTTAAGGTTACACACAAAAATCTATACTGTTTCTAAAAGCTCAGATACTCGTGTACAACGATACCCGATATATGTAGGTACCCCACTTTTCCTGTACAGGAGAACCCCCAAACAAAACTGCACCTTCTAGAATATTACACCAAATTAAAATGTATAACCAATACTGACAGTTAACATAGAATATCTTCCAAATTATCTAAAATATCCCCACAAGTGAGAGATTTTTAGAACTACACACCCACAAGATTTTATGAGTGAGGTAAGTTTTGATCAAAATGCAGATACCCCGACGCAGCTCTTCGTCCAATAGTAAGTTATTTTCTCACATTTTCCTTTTTTTCCTCAACTGTAAAATCAGAGACAAAATCAAATGCGAATTTCAGCTAAAAACTGTGGAGGAAAGTTCAAACGCATCTCAAATATGAAAGCCTAACCCCCCCCGATAAAACGGTATGCCACATTCATGGGTGTACCCAGAGACATGGCTACCAACTAACCCAGAGCGTGACCAGTGCCAAATGTCAGTAGCAGCAAAAAAAAAATAGCCAGTTTTGTATTTGAACAGTCTGCAGTTTTTCCACAAAACACCCCCCCAACTCAGAAATACCCCCCACAAACATATATTCCTGAAATCTAAACACCTTCAGCTATGTAACGCTGTAGTTCGTTCATTCATACCATCAATGGTGTGGTCGTAGTTTTCGTAGAAGTTTGCACTTTTACCAGATTTTCAAAAAAAATGAACATCAAACAACATTCAAAAAGGTAGAAATCATGCAAAACCTCATGGAATGTAAAAAAAAGTTACTGAATCAAACGGTATGCATATGTGTGGTTACACACGCGGACGTGGAAGCGAAAAGCCAACAAGTGAGACAATGCACGATGGCTCAGAAACAGCGAAAATATTTAGCAACTCCGAATTTGGACAGTCTGCAGTTTTTTTCCACAAAACACCCTGATAACTCAGAAATACCCCCACAAACTATATATTCTGAAATCTAAACACCTTCAGCATGTAGCACTGTAGTTCGTTCATTCATACCATCAATGGTGTGGGCGCAGTTCTTCGTAGAATTTCGCATTTCTACACAATTTTCTGGAAAAATAGAGAAAAATACACTTCAAAGTTACAAAATCACACCAAACCCCATGTAATGTAAAAAAAACTTACCAAATATCAATCTCCTAAATGTCCTGAATCAAACGGTATGCCATATGTGTGGTTACACACAAGGACGTGGAAGCGACTAGACAAAATGTAAAACAATGCGCAGTGCGCCAATAACAGCATTTTCCCAGATTTTTCAAAGAACACCCCTCTAACTTGGAAATACCCCCGCAAAACTATATATTCTATAATCTACTACCTTCAGCTACGTAACGCTGTAGTTTGTTCATTCATACCATCAATGGTGTGGGCGCAGTCTTTCGTAGAAAATTCGCGTATGTCTGAAAAATGAACAAAAAACAACTTCAAAGGTAGAAATCATGCCAAAACCCCATGGAATGTAAAAAAAAGCTACTAAATTTCAATCTCCAAATGTCCTGATCAAACGGTATGCCATAGTGTGGTTACAACGTGGACGTGGAAGCCAAAAGACACAAAGTGAAACAATGCACAATGGCTAGAAACAGCAAAAATATTCAGTCAAATCTGAATTTGAACAGTCTGCAATTTTTCCCACAAGACAACCCCACAAACCATATATTTCTAAATCACACACCTTTATCTACGAAATTCTGTAGTTTGTTCATTCACCACAATGGTGTGGGCGCAGTTCTTCGTAGAAGTTCGCAGTTTTAGCAGATTTTCTAAAAAAATTGAATAAAAACAATCTAAAGGTAGAAATCATGCCAAAATCCCAAGTAATGTAAAAAAAAGTTACCAAATATCAATTTCCTAAATGTCCTGAATCAAACGGTATGCCCTATGATGGTTACACACGCAAAAGTGGAATCACTAGCCACAAAGTGAGCCAATGAACAATGACCCAATACAGCAACTTTTCAGATTGTCAGACTAAAACACCCTCATATTAGAAATACCCCCCAAAACTATATATCTTGGAATTACACACCTTCAGCTACGTTACGGTGCCATGCTTTCAACATACATGAAGAATTCCAGACCCAGTGATCCAAAGAACTCTTGGTTTTTAGGAGGTTTTGTGAAAAATAAAATAAGATGATTCAAAGATTGAAATCTACCTAAACCAACTTGACAAGCAAAAAAACCCACTAAATGTCATCTCCAAGTATCCTGCATCAAACGGTTATGCACTATGGGGGGTGCACAGAGAGACGTGGCCACCAACTAGCTCAAAGGGACGCATGCACAAGTGTAATACAAGAAAAAAATCAAAGTTCTCGTAATTTCAAACAGCCCCAAAACTTGGAAATGCCCCCACAAAACCCCCCCACTAAATATCACTCTTCCACAGTTTCTGAATCAAACAGTATGCCATTGCGTGGATGTACACAGAGACGTGGCCACCAACTAGCTCAAATGGGACGCATGACAAGTGTAATTGCAAGAAAAAAATCAGTGCTCTGTAATTTCAAACAGCCCCAAAACTTGGAAATGCCCCCCACAAATAAACCCCCCCACACTAAATATCAATCTCCCACATGTTCTGAATGAAACGTTATGCCATATGCGTGGATGCACACAGAGACGTGGTCACCAACTAGCTCAAATGGGACGCATGCACAAATGCAATTACAAGAAAAAATCAAAGTGCTCTGTAATTTGAACAGCCTACCAACTTGACAAGCAAAAAAACCCACTAAATGTCAATCTCCCACATATCCTGCATCAAACGGTATGCCATATGTGTGGGTGCACACAGAGACGTGGCCACCAACTAGCTCAAATTGGACGCATGCACAAGTGTAATTACAAGAAAAAATCAAAGTGTTCTGTAATTTGAACAGCCTAATCAATTTTGAAATACCCCCCACAAACTATATATTTTTGGAAGCTACACACCTTCAGCTACGTGATGGTATCATGCTTTCGTATATACGTGAAGAATTCCAGATGCTGCTATTCATAGAACTCCGTGCTTTTAGGAGATTTTATGAAAAAATAAAATAAGGACTCAATGGTTGAAATCCTACCTAAACCCACTTGGCAAGTAAAAAAACCCACTAAATGGCAATCTCTCACATGTCCTGAATCAAACGGTATGCCATAAGGGTGGGTGCAAACAGAGACGGGGCCACCAACTAGCTCAAATGGGATCCATGCGCAGTTGCAATTACAAGAAAAAATTAAAAAACGCCACAACCCACCCCCCTACCCTATACCCACTCCCCCTTTTAGTGGAAAACCAGTTAGTACGGAGAGTCACACAAGTTTTTGCACACTTTACTGATCCTAAAAAATCAATACAGTCTTTTTTTGGTACCTCTGCAAAATTTCCTACTAAAATAGGCTTAGTTTCCTTTGAAATCCAACAAATAAATGATCTGCGTTTATTTTACCGATATCACCGGGGACATTGGGAAGCTTGGAGAAGACAACGTTTTTTGCTAATTTATAGTTTTAGGGTAAAAAAAAAAAAAGGTGTGTGTATCACTTTAAGATTTTTTTTTGTGTGCATTTCCCCTTTTTTTGGGGGATCATTCCCAAAGATGATCATCAAATCATCTTAGGGAATGATACCGAACTTGGAATACGGGCAATAATGCCCGTTTTCCAATTTGAAATCCGATCGGAAAAATCACTTCCCGGAAATCATTTTCTAGGAAGTGATTTTTCATTCATTGGCAAAGATCAATAATTTGGTGATCAGAAGTGATCACCAAATTATGATCTCTGTCCCCATTTTTTTTCTAAGTCTTCGCTAAGTAGCAAAGACTTAGAAAAAATCCTATTTGTGAATGGAAATTTGAGTTCCATTCACAAAATGTATAGTACAGCTGTCAGCTTGACAGCTTGTTCTATACTAGGTACAGCAGCATGATCTATATAGAGATCAAGCTGCAGTACCTCCACTGGACCACCGGGGGCAGCAGTGTACCTCCATATGGGAAGACCCCGGTGAAGGAGGAAGATCAGTGACATCACCGGGGTCTCCCTTTCCGGAACAAGGAACTTCCTCCACGTGGGACCGGCTTCAGCTGCGGGGGCCATGTTAAGGTACGGATATCTTCCGATCCCCCCCTCGGATTTGGCCGAAACCGAGGGGGGATTGAGGGGGGTAGGGGGGCAGTTGAATGCTGCCCCCCGATCGCGCCTAGAGGGGGGAAAAATTTTTGGGGGAGGGGGGAAGCCACAGATCGTATATTCACGATCTGTGGCAGTTTGAACATTCACTGCACAGATCGTGAATATACGATCTGTGGCAGGGAAAGGGTTAAACTGTTAACTGTGGACACACATTGATACAGTTGCAACTATAGACTTCAAGTGCACTAACAGGGAGATTCAATAAAAGTTCTTATCGTTTAAAATGGTGCTAATTTTGCCCTAACCAATCAGATCTTATTTAACATTTAAAAGCTAACATCTGATTGGTTGGGGCAAAATTAGCACCACTTTTAACGATAATAACTTTTATTGAATAACCCTGTAATTCTTTATAATATATGTTTTATAGAAAGTGTAGGCTGGCCAGCCGTAATTTTTTGGTGTATAGATATATAAATTCTATTTATAAAAAGGTATTTTTATAGCTGGTGTAATAGGTATAGATTGTCTATGAATAAAATTGGATGGAAGATAATTTATCCTTTGTGGCACTTTGTGGGGTGTAATTTTATACAGTTTGTCATTAGGCATTCCGGATGGTAATGCTGTTTATAGCCTAGGTGGGATCCAGACTATTACCTCTTTATACAAAAAAAAATATATATATATATATATATCTTACGTCTTGGGAGGGCTTTAACATCGGTCTGGTGTTCTACCCTCAACTAAGGCCATTAATTAACAAAGTTTGTTTTCTGGAATTAGCCTGCAACCAATGCACAACAAACCAAGTAAAGTTTCGGTTTACCTTTGAAAAACTTAATGCATTGGATTGAGCAGTTAACCGCATATGCCGGTGCTCCTTACCTGGTTGGTTCCCAGTAACCAATCAGGTAACCCAGTAACCAATCAGGCATTGCAGTAATTACTGCAATGCAAGATCTCGGATAGGTAAGAACATTTTTTATGCATATCCCTGTACTTATTGCCCCAATGAAAGGTGTTCATTCACTAAGGGACATTGGCAGGCACTTGTTTTTACTTTCTTCTCCTGCTCTAAAGTCTCTTTCTGTTAGTAAACAATATTTTAATTTGATTTCTAAAAAAGTCTGAACACTAAGAACAAAACCAATAACTACATTTGATTTGTGGCTGCACTTTGTAGTCTTATCAGTAAATGAACACTAAATTCAAGCAATCTTCTATATTCCAAAGCAAGGGAGATTTAAAGCTGCCTTCTCTTTAGTTTTCTTTCAGCAAAAATTGAATTTACATTGTAATATGTGTCTATAATATTGGCAATATACAAGAAAATGAATGTGAATTGGAAATCACTAAAGTGCAGAAAACTATTTTAAAGAAACAGCTTATTTCTGCTACATTCATAATGTATATATAAAATATATCTCTCGTAAGTTTGGAGCTATGCAAAATTGACCTACATGTACACAGCTGGCAAAGTTTCAAGTTAGAATATATATTATTTTCTTACGTTACAAAAAACTAAACAATATATTCCATAAAAGAAATGAAGCCACAATTATTTGTGTGAATGTGTGTGTGTTGGGGGGGGGACTTATTTTACAGTTCTCTGTGTGTGGGCACTTTATATATTTCAATTCATTTTTTAAAAATCCCTTTTGTAACTTATATGGAAAGTTCGAAAACTGACTCATTAAAGTCAATGGGAGTCAAATGGTTCAAAAAGTTTGAAGGAAATACAATTAAAATATCAATGGTAACTTAATGTAAATGGCTGTGTGACCTGGAAAATGGTCTGTGGAGCACGTTCGAATATCCAGGACTTTCGAAAACTTGATTTTACTCTCACGCGCGCTACTTTCGAGCTCTCGCGTTCGAACATTCAAAAAGTATCCCATGAACCACTCGCAGATTCGATATTTGATATTTACTCGCAGGTATAATAGACATTTTACTTGGCGATTCGATAATTCGGTATTTACTCGCATATAGGTATAATAGACATTTTACTCACGGATTTGAGAATTCGATATTTACTCGCGTATAGGTATAATAGACATTTTACTCACGAATTCGAGAATTTGATATTTACCCACATATAGGTATAATAGACATTTTACTCACGTATTTGAGAATTCAATATTTACTCGCATATAGGTATAATAGACATTTTACTCCCGGATTCGATATTCAATATTTACTCGTGTATATGTATAATAGACATTTTACTCGCGGATTCGATATTCGATATTTACTCTTGTACAGGTATAATAAACATTTTACTCGCGGATTCGATATTCAATATTTACTCGCGTATAGGTATAATAGTCATTTTACTCGCAGATTTGATAATTTGATTTTTACTCGTGTATAGATATAATAAACATTTTACTCACTAATTTGAGAATTCGACATTTACTTGCGTATAGGTATAATAGACATTTTACTCACGGATTAGATATTCAATATTTACTCGCGTATAGGTATAATAGACATTTTACCCCCGGATTTGATATTTACTTGCATATAGGTATAATAGACATTTTACTCACGTATTTGAGAATTCGATATTTACTTGCGTATTGGTATAATAGACATTTTACTTGCGGATTCGATATTCGATATTTACTCGTGTATAGGTATAATAGACATTTTACTCGTGGATTCGATATTCAATATTTACTCGTGTATAGGTATAATAGACATTTTACTCGCAGATTCGATAATTTGATTTTTACTCGTGTATAGTTATAATAAACATTTTACTCACGAATTCGAGAATTCGATATTTACTCGCGTATAGGTATAATAGACATTTTACTCACGGATTAGATATTCGATATTTACTCGCGTATAGGTATAATAGACATTTTACTCCCGGATTCGATATTTACTTGCATATAGGTATAATAGACATTTTACTCATGTATTCGAGAATTCAATATTTACTTGCTTATTGGTATAATAGACATTTTACTCGCATTTTCGATATTCGATATTTACTGGTGTATAGGTATAAGAAACATTTTACTTGCAGATTCAAGAATTCGATATTTACGCGCATATAGGTATAATAGACATTTTACTCGCATATTTGCACACCTTGAACGCTCGAATATTCGATAATTATCGAAAGTCCGGAAAATATCAAAAATCCGGGATAGATCGAGAAGTCCGAGTCTATTCGAACCCAAATAGTTCGGCTCGAACTCGGGTTCCAGTTCGAGTTCTAGTCCATCTCTAGTTAATAGCTTTACAACACAATTCCTTGCGTCAAATTACTCCTGTCTCATGAAAGCAACAATGTAATTTTGAGGAAATTTTTGCTTAAAATTACTATTCTCTGTTAGAAGCAGGAAATATCTAGACTACAAATGGAATTAGTTGTGATTTTGCAACTATTGACTAACATTTAATTATAATGTTTTTGATTTTAAAATGTGTTAACATGGAGTTGTTCTTTTTTTTTTTACCTTTATAATGTGTAGTATAAATATATAATAATATAAATAAATATATGTATAATAAATATAAGTGCTACATTGTATTACACAATTACAGTTATTATTGTATATTATTAATACCTTTTATAAAGGTGTGTACTTCTTCCTGTTTAGCCCTTTATATGCTGCAGATGATACAACGTATGTTCTACAGAATTTAAAGGATTGGGGGGGGAATGGTGCCAGAATTTTTTTTGTAGGGAAGCAGGGAAAGATAGACCTGGTGATGTAAGAGGACTTTCTCTCGGCACTGTGGTCTTCCCTAGGTCTTCCACCAACTTCAAGGGTGATCCAGTGTAAGGTAATGAACTGTGATCTCCAGACAGTTTGCTATAATATTTGTGAATGGATCTCAGACAGGACCGCCATGATGGGGGTACAGAAGGTACTCCTGTATGGGGCATGAGCATCCTGGGGACCTAAATAACAGGGATATAAATTGCAGAAAGTGACCAATAGGTGGCGGTAAGAAAAACCTAAGACCCCCATGGGAGTTTAAAATGGTGTTTTTAAGAACAGCTGATCTCCTTTATATAACTTTTAGTCTGTAAGTACAAACAGGGAGATTCAATAAAAGTTTTATCAGTAAAAATGGTGCTAATTTTGTGCCAACCAATCAGATGTTAGCTTTCAAATGTTAAATAAGATCTGATTCGTTGGGGCAAAATTAACACCATTTTTAACGATAAGAACTTTAATTGAATATCCCTGAAAGTGTCTCCCCTGCAATGACACTCTGCTTAACAGGTTGCTGAAGTGAATTCAGTCTAAAGCAAATCATCTGCTGGCTGAGCAGGCAGAGTATTCCTGGCAGCGATCAGTGGCAATTACAGGATGAAGAATTTTTTTTTTTAATTAGGGGTAGGGAGGCACTGCCATTTTTTACTTAGGGGTAGAGGAAGAGTAATTTTTTACTAGGAGGGTGGGTGGGATAGCCCATTTTTTACTTCGGGGAGGGAGGACACTGACATTTTTTAATATGCGGGTAGTATAGGGGGCCAGTAATTGCTGTATAAGGTATAGGCGGCCAGTAATTGCTGTATAAAGCATAGGGTGCCAGTAATTGCAATGTAAAGTATAGGAGGCCAGTAATCACTGTATAAAGTATAGGGGGCAGTATTAACTGTATAAAGTATAGGGGGGCAGTAATTTCTGTATAAAGGAGGTCAGTAACTGCAGTATATTGTGTAGGGGCCAGTAACTGCTGCATTAAGTGGCTTCTTAATATACCGTGAAAGGCTGAAGAGATAGGGTGGAGAAAGTGGCTGTTTCAGAAATGGGGGTTTGGGGTGATATAAATCAGTTAGCGTGACTTTAGGAGCCAAAAAGTGCACCATCTGGTAAATAAGCTCACAAGTTTGTTATTACTCTCAAAAATTATCTGATGATCCCAAACAGAATCTAATGATTCTCCAAGCTGCCCAAAAGTACCCGGGAAAACTTGTAAATGCAGACTATTAGATCACCAATTTCAAATGAAACTAATCCTCAATTACAAATTGAGGCCAACAAACAGAATTTTTAGGATTAGTAAAGTGTGCAAAAACTACCATACTGTTTCCACTGAATACCACTAAAAAGGGGGGTTTGTGACATTTCATTACCAGATTTGACATCTTATAAACTAATACTAAAATGTGTAGTAATTGGTTGTTCTTTATTATTTACGAAGAATGCAATTGCTTTGGCATATTTTCAAAAATGACATTACGTTATGATATTTTATAATCAATAGGTGGTTTGGTAAATATTGATGCAACTAGGATACTTTTTTGGGGGGACATGTGGTAAATATAGATGGACTAGAACTAGAACTCAAACAGGAGTTCGAGCCAAACTTATCGAGTTCGAGCAAAACTTATCGAGTTCGAGCGGACTCGTACTTCTTAAACTATCCCAGACCTGGATTTCTCCGTCTTTCAAATTTCCGGACTTTTGAGAATTATCTAATTTGAAAATCAAATCGTTTATGGGATAATTATCAAATGTTCAAATTGTTAATGGGATAATAATCGATTGTGCGAATTGTTTGTGTGATAATTATCGAAAATTTGAACGGGGGAGCTCGAAAGTACTGTGCGTGAAAATAAAATCGATTTTTGGGAAAGTTCTGGATATTCAAACGTGTTCCCCAGACCATTTCCCAGGTCCCAGAGATATTTACATTAAGTTACTATTGATATTTTAATTGTATTTCATTCGAACTTTTTGAACTATTTGACTCTCTTTGACTTTAATGGGTCCATTTTCGAACTTTCTAACTTTCCATATAGTTCGAAAGTTTGAAAATGGACTGAACTTTCAGAAGTTTGGCCATCTCTATTGGTAAAACAATATTTAGAGGGCTTTTATATTTTTACTGGGGGGGGGTTGTTCAAGTTTGAACTTTCTTTTTGAACTGTGTACCAAATTCAAATATATATGAATGAAAGAATTACACTTTCACATAGCTGAAGGAAAGAGCTGGTTGCTCCTTTTCCTCTGATTGCACTTATGCCTTTGTCCTCTTTGGGGTTATTTGTTGGCTGTGTCTACCATCACATTTAGGACATGTGTGATTGATATTTAGTGGGGTTTCTTTACTTTTACATTGTTTCATGTGGGTTTGGGAAGATTTCTAACTTTGAATGTTCTTTTTTTCTTCATTTTATAAAAAAATCCTAAGAGGTCTACAAAGAATGCATCTAAAATTCTACACATACGTGTGAAAGAATAGAGCCATTATTTAGCTCAAGGTGTGCAAATTCCAATGATATATAGTTTTTGTGATTATTTTCCAGGTAAGGGGTTATTTAGTGTCAAAAATTCAAGTATGCACTTAGAGCATAACCCCAGATTTATATACTGGCTCTCTTGGAGGCTATTACTTGCCAATGCCTCTGTGTGCTTTCTGAAAAGTTATTTACGCACCACCCTTTTAGGGAGAAGAACTTCAGCGGCCAGTTAGTTTAAGTTAGTTAAAACATCATCACTTTATTCCTTATTAGAGATGGCCGAACTATATAAAGTTTGGTCCGTTTTTGAACTTTCGAACTTCAGAGAAAGTTCGAATTTGGACCCATTCAAGTCAATGGGGGAGTGATAGTTCGAAAAATCCAAGTGATTTACAGCTAAACTAACAATGGTAACTTACTGTAAATGGCTGTGGCACCTGGGAAATGGTCTGGGGAACATGTCACTATCTCCAAAACTTGTTAAAACACTTCCTAAAGTCAGACGGGCTACATTCCACAATACATTCTATTATCGAACGAACAAACAATCCTTCCTGTTAGCAAACAGTCCTTTCTAGGCTTAGGTAACGAAGGGTTGGATAGTGTAGTGGTTAAAGGCACCGCCTTTAACATGGGAGACCAGGGTTCGAATCCTGACTAGGGCAGCTATATAAAAGTCTGGATTTTTATCATACCCTAGTAATATAATAACCTAGTAATATAATAAACATATAATACCCTAGTAATATAATATTGTTATTATATTACTAGGTTATCATATGGTTATTATATTACTAGGTTATTATATGGTTATTATATTATTAGGGTATTATATTACTAAAGTATTATAATATAATAACCTAGTAATATAATAACCATATGATAACCTAGTAATATAACAATATTATATTACTAGGATATTATATGGTTATAATATTACTAGGTTATAATATTACTAGGTTATTATATTACTAGGGTATTATAATAATCCAAAAC
Organism: Hymenochirus boettgeri; assembly: GCA_019447015.1. NCBI lineage: Eukaryota > Metazoa > Chordata > Amphibia > Anura > Pipidae > Hymenochirus > Hymenochirus boettgeri. Next base: position 259,228,986 of record CM033469.1, on the reverse strand, counting down.
CTGTAACGCTGCCCCCAGCCAGGACTTGAACCCTGGTCTCCCATTTCAAAGGTGCTGCTTTATATGGATGATATATTACTAGGTTATCATATGGTTATTATATGGTTATTATATTACTACATAACCTAGTAATATATCATCAATATAATGTAGTGGCTGGATAGTGTAGTGGTTAAAGGCACCACCTTTGACATGGGAGACCGGGGTTTGTATCCTGGCTAGGCGCAGCTATACAAATTTTGGATTATTATAATACCCTCGTAATGTAATAACCTAGTAATATAATAACCATATAATACCCTAGTAATATAGTATTGTTATATTACTAGATCATATGGTTATTATATGGTTATTATATTACTAGGTTATTATGGTTGTTATATTACTAGGTTATGATATGGTTATTACATAACTAGGATATTATAATAATCCAAAATTTGTATATCTGCGCCCAGCCAGGATTTGAACCCTGGTCTCCCATGTCAAAGGTGGTGCCTTTAACCACTACACTATCCAGCTACTACATTTTATTGACGATATATTACTAGGTTATATAGTAATATAATAACCTAGTAATATATCCTAGTAATATAACCTAGTAATATATCATCCATATAAAGCAGTGGCTGGATAGTGTAGTGGTTAAAGGCACCACCTTTGACATGGGACTGGGACCAAGGGTTCAAATCCTGGCTGGATTCGAACCCTGGTTATTATAACGATATAATAATAATCATAATACCCTATATAATAATTATTATATGTTATTATATTACTAGGGTATTATAATAATCCAAACATTTGTAGACTGACCTAGCCAGGATTCAAACCCTGGTTCCCATGTCAAAGGCAGTGCCAATAACCACTACACTATCCTGCCACTACATTACACCTGTACTACATTCTAGAGTTATGAACGGCCCATAAATTTGATAATCCGAACATCGAAAGTCTGGAGAATCCGGGTCCGGGATAGTTCGAGAAGTCCAGTTCAAGTTCTAGTCCTCCCATTCATTATTAATCAAACGCCGAGACAAAAAACTATATCAATGGTATAACATTGTCTTATGCATTTCAGGCTTTCACCCCTTACTCATAGACTCAATGTTTCAAACTTCCCTCACCCTTTTAAAAGCCAAGTCATCATTTGATTGGACAATTAAAATCTTTTTCCAGAAAGCAGTCTTGTTATGAGAGAGGTTAGCTCTGACACCTTCAGCACGCCAGTGTAGGAGGATCACATCCACGAAAAAGGCAAGGGAAGGCCGGAGCTGTGAAAGGAAGTGAGTCTATGTCTCTATGTGCACTGATGCAAGCAAGGTAATGTTTTATTTGGGAAATGTAGAAGATTGATATTTAGTGGGAATTTTTATATGTCTGGAGGTTTGTTCAAGAAGTTTGAATCACTTTGCCATTTTTCAGAAAATCTGCTAAAAAGTACCATTCTAAAAAGAATGGTGTGCAGGATTTTGCCTGTATGTACAAAAAATTACACCGTTACATAGCTGAAGGTGTGTAGGCTCTAAAAATATAAAATTTGTGGGAGTATTCTGAGTTTGAGGGATGTTTCGTTTTTTCAAAATACAGATTGCTTTTATTCCTTGTTTCCCTTTGGGGCTTCTTGGTAGCTGTGTTTGAAATATAGTTTTTTGTGATTATTTCCAGGTAAGGGGTTATTTAGTGTCAAAAATCAAGTATGCACTTAAGAGCATAACCCCAGATTTATATACTGGCTCCTGGAGGCTATTACTTGCCAATGCCTCTGTGTGCTTTCTGAAAAGTTATTTACGCACCACCCTTTTAGGGAGAAGAACTTCAGCGGCCAGTTAGTTTAAGTTAGTAAAACATCATCACTTTACCTTATTAGAGATGGCCGAACTATATAAAGTTTGGTCCGTTTTGAACTTTCGAACTTCAGAGAAAGTTCGATTTGGACCCATTCAAGTCAATGGGGAGTGATAGTTCGAAAAATCCAAGTGATTTACAGCTAAACTAACAATGGTAACTTACTGTAAATGGCTGTGGCACTGGGAAATGGTCTGGGGAACATGTCACTATCTCCAAAACTTGTAAAACACTTCCTAAAGTCAGACGGGCTACCTTCCACAATACATTCTATTATCGAACGAACAAACAATCCTTCCTGTTAGCAAACAGTCCTTTCTAGGCTTAGGTAACGAAGGGTTGGATAGTGTAGTGGTTAAAGGCACCGCCTTTAACATGGGAGACCAGGGTTCGAATCCTGACTAGGGCAGCTATATAAAAGTCTGGATTTTTATCATACCCTAGTAATATAATAACCTAGTAATATAATAACATATAATACCCTAGTAATATAATATTGTTATTATATTACTAGGTTATCATATGGTTATTATATTACTAGGTTATATATGGTTATTATATATTAGGGTATTATATTACTAAAGTTATTTTAAATATATAATAACCTAGTAATATAATAACCATATGATAACCTAGTAATATAACAATATTATATTACTAGGATATTATATGGTTATAATATTACTAGGTTATAATATTACTAGGTTATTATATTACTAGGGTATTATAATAATCCAAAACCTGTAACGCTGCCCCCAGCCAGGACTTGAACCCTGGTCTCCCATTTCAAAGGTGCTGCTTTATATGGATGATATATTACTAGGTTATCATATGGTTATTATATGGTTATTATATTACTACATAACCTAGTAATATATCATCAATATAATGTAGTGGCTGGATAGTGTAGTGGTTAAAGGCACCACCTTTGACATGGGAGACCGGGGTTTGTATCCTGGCTAGGCGCAGCTATACAAATTTTGGATTATTATAATACCCTCGTAATGTAATAACCTAGTAATATAATAACCATATAATACCCTAGTAATATAGTATTGTTATATTACTAGATCATATGGTTATTATATGGTTATTATATTACTAGGTTATTATGGTTGTTATATTACTAGGTTATGATATGGTTATTACATAACTAGGATATTATAATAATCCAAAATTTGTATATCTGCGCCCAGCCAGGATTTGAACCCTGGTCTCCCATGTCAAAGGTGGTGCCTTTAACCACTACACTATCCAGCTACTACATTTTATTGACGATATATTACTAGGTTATATAGTAATATAATAACCTAGTAATATATCCTAGTAATATAACCTAGTAATATATCATCCATATAAAGCAGTGGCTGGATAGTGTAGTGGTTAAAGGCACCACCTTTGACATGGGAGACCAGGGTTCAAATCCTGGCTGGATTCGAACCCTGGTTATTATAACGATATAATAATAATACATAATACCCTATATAATAATATATTATATGGTTATTATATTACTAGGGTATTATAATAATCCAAACATTTGTATAGCTGACCTAGCCAGGATTCAAACCCTGGTTTCCCATGTCAAAGGCAGTGCCAATAACCACTACACTATCCTGCCACTACATTACACTGTACTACATTCTAGAGTTAGTGAACGGCCCATAAATTTGATAATCCGAACATCGAAAGTCTGAGAAATCCGGGTCCGGGATAGTTCGAGAAGTCCAGTTCAAGTTCTAGTCCATCCCTATTCATTATTAATCAAACGCCGGAGACAAAAAACTATATACAATGGTATAACATTGTCTTATGCATTTCAGGCTTTCACCCCTTACTCATAGACTCAAATGTTTCAAACTTCCCTCTACCCTTTTAAAAGCCAAGTCATCATTTGATTGGACAATTAAAATCTTTTTCCAGAAAGCAGTCTTGTTATGAGAGAGGTTAGCTCTGACACCTTCAGCACGCCAGTGTAGGAGGATCACATCCACGAAAAAAGGCAAGGGAAGGCCGGAGCTGTGAAAGGAAGTGAGTCTATGTCTCTATGTGCACTGATGCAAGCAAGGTAATGTTTTATTTGGGAAATGTAGAAGATTGATATTTAGTGGGAATTTTTATATGTTCTGGAGGTTTGTTCAAGAAGTTTGAATCATCTTGCCATTTTTTCAGAAAATCTGCTAAAAAGTACACATTCTAAAAAGAATGGTGTGCAGGATTTTGCCTGTATGTACAAAAGAATTACACCGTTACATAGCTGAAGGTGTGTAGGCTCTAAAAATATAAAATTTGTGGGAGTATTTCTGAGTTTGAGGGATGTTTCGTTTTTTCAAAATACAGATTGCTTTTATTCCTTGGTTCCCTTTGGGGCTTCTTGGTAGCTGTGTTTCTGTGCACACCCAGGTATGTGTTATACAGTTGGATTTAGAACATGTGGGTGATTGATAATTATTGAAATTTGTCTTACTTATCATGTGAGTTAAGGAAGATTTCTAACTTTGAATCATCTTTTTTTCCTAATTTCTTTCCAGAAAATCTCCTAAAAGTGTGAAGGTCTACAAAGAATTGCATCTGGAATTCCACACATACTGTACGTGTAAAAGAATGGCACGATTATGTTGCTGAAGGTGTGTAGATTTCAATAATATATCATTTTTGGGATTGTTTCCCTGGTGAGGGAGTTTTTAGTCGGAAAAATGCAAGTATGCACTTCTAAAAATATATATTTTGTAGGTATTTCCAAATTTGAGGGTTGTTTCCTTTAAAAAAGTGGAGGCTTTTAAAAATACATAGTACTTGGATTTTTTTTCCTTGTAGTTGCACTTATGCACTTATATATGGCCCATTTGAAGTTAGTGGGTAGCCAAGGTTCTGTGTACACCCACGCATATGGCTTACCATTTTATTCAGGAAAGGTTAGGTTTCACATTTGTGTTGGTTTCAAACTTTACCCAGTCACTAATAAAATAAATAAAATAGGGAGAGAATAAGGTTTCGCAGCTCACCTTCAAGTATATGCAAATAAAGAACGGAGATTTCTGGGTAATTTCCATGTTTCCATGGCTGCTTTGAGGAAAGATATAATTTTAAAAAGGTTTTTACAGCAATCCACATGCTAAATACAAAACCAGAGTGCCAACTACAGACCGGACTGCCCTTACTGATTGAGTTTAGGAGCAAAGCGTGCTTGTAACCAGCTTGCAAAAGGAGCAGAGTAGAAGGAACTTTGGGCGAGTGATTATGGTTCTGTAAGTTCTAATTCCTTAACCTGGTGGCATTTGGTGAAGGTAACAATATAACAAATCTGGGGATTGGGGGTGATACTTCAAACAAAGTTTGGCTTGGCTTGCTCTTTTAAAGTACACTTAAAAAATAATGATGGATCATATTCCCTAACTGTTCACACGGTAGACAATCCCAGTATGCCAAAAAAAACATGTTAAGTTTTTTTAGTCCCACAGGAGAAATGTGCCATAGAAATGTTATTGTTATTTAGAGGGTTGCTTCCTACTGTAAACATTGTCTAAATTAATTAATTATGTGTGACAGAGGTAACACAGAGGTAACACAGAGGTAACACAGTTTAACTGCTAATGACAACTTTTTGCATGTGTATACACAACCAGGGTTATTCAATAAAAGTTCTTTTGGTTAAAAAATGTTGGTAATTTTGCCCCAACCAATCAGATATTAGCTTTCAAATGTTAAATAATATCTAATTGGTTGGGGCAAAATTTGGACCATTTTTAACGATAAGACCTTTTATTGAATCTCCCTAAATATGTTTCCAGTCTCATGGCCTCTTTCTCAAGTAATAAAGTTGCCATTAGCAGTTTAACTGCTCATCGTCTGAGTGTTACCTCTCTCATACTATATATTTGATTACGTTATAATCTACTGACCAGGCCATAGAAGAAACTGCCAGGTAGCAACAATAAATGCACAGGATTTCACTAGCTTAAATTTAAAGAAAAGTATCATGTTAAATCTTTGTCAACCATGCTTTCAAGAAAATACACATCTGAATTTATTGAGAGCTGCAGTGGCATCTTTAAGTCACACTATCCTATTAACACAGGCTAGCATGACTTTAAAATTGAAGTAGCGGTGGCAGCTGGGGTTTCATAAAACTCACCTGCACAATTAGCACAAGGGATTCAATATCGCAGCTGTGACCCATTATGTGTGACATTTTAACTCCACCTTATATCTGGCAATAAAGTCCTGATCAGGATTTACCCAGAGCCACAACCACAATATTGAATCCCCCGGAGTCAAGCTATTGAAGCTCTGGGTAAATCTGATAGACTGTTTTATTAGTATTTTAATTAGTATTCACATTCACATGTCTACTGTAGAGATGGGCAAAAACTGTTGCAAAGCAATTTAACCATAGCTGAGCCATAAAAGTCAAACTAAACTATTTAACAGCAGTTAGCATGACTGTAAGACAATAATTACATTAACTGCGTGGGTGTCAGAAAAGACACCTATGCAGTCAAGGCAAGCAATTTAAAGTTAGCTTTGTGGCACTATTAGCATGACAGATGGGGAATAGCTGGGTAGAGGAGGCAAATTGGATGAAGAAAACGTATAAGATGGAGGAGGCTGATTGGATGTGGAGGGGATAAGTTAGAAAGGGGGGACAAGATTGTAAGAAGCAAACATTTTATGCAGAGGGAGCTGATTATTGATTTGAGAAGTCAGATTGGATGGTAAATCTAGCAGATTTAATAAAGGGGTAGCACATTGACAGGAGTTGGTGGAGCTGATTGTATGAAGTAGCGCAATTGATTGGAAAGAAGCACCAGAATATACTTAAGTATAATAAAAGAAATTTAAAAAAAGGATGATATAGAAGGGGAAAGGAATGGGATGAGTAACAGCAGATAGGAATGGGGAGGATGTGGTAAATGAGGTGTGTCCTGTATGTACAATGTAATCACTGAAAGTTATAATGCATTCAACCAGAGGCTGATTTATGGTTTGAACTACAAACACCCTTCATTATTGTTGTACAATTTAAGCTTGCTAACACTTGGCTTAGTGAGTCACTGGGCCCCAGATTTCTCAGTATGCCTCAGCTCAACACAGTAAACGCTGCAGTTTTTTTCTATAAAAATTAAAAAAGCAAAACAGTCTAATAGTAAGGCATATAATATATTTTAAAGAATAATGTTATAGATTATTGATGTGTTTTTTTTATGTGACCTAGTTACCCATTGTGCCCATATTGTAGCCTCCTAAACATTTTTAAGCTAGAGCCACCACTGGGGAGGATGCAGGGAAATGGCTTTTGACATATGTACTGGGCAAGCAAAAAATGTAAAAATCTGTTTTACGAGTGGGTATTTGGTGCCGATCAAGAAAAATGAACTGGTGGAGTTGTGTGTGACGGCTGCCCATTGCGCTGCTTCTCAAATCTTTTGAAGGGTGGGTTGCTTTGTTTTTTTCTGCAGTGTGAACTTTGAAGAAATGAGGTTGGTAGCAGTGTTTGCGATGAACCCATTATTAGCTGTTAAACTGAATAATAAGGGTTGGGGTGGAGGTGGTATCAGTGGATGGCTTAAAGGGGCTCTGTTGGCTGTGAATCAGATCTGTATGTATGTATGTATGTATAGTTTATTTATAAAGCGCAACTTGGAGATGCAGCGCTGTACATTAATAAACTACAATAAAGTCAATAAAATCATACAAGGGGGATAAATACATAGATAGTTCAGTACATAAAAATATAAAATATCAATAGAAGTGCTAGAGCTTTGCCACAAGAGGAAAGGATCAGCTTTTATACAGACGAGATATAACATTAGGAGATACAGCATGTGGAGCAATGTGCAATCTAAAGAGGTAAGTAAAACTGCTTCTCCTTTGTTTCTTTAGTATCCTCCCCCTTCCTTTTTTTCACAGTAACATATTTTGACTCATTGCTTTGAGGTTACCAGGCACATAGGGTATTTTCTGTTACAATTTAATGTTTGGTATGAGTAATTCTATACTTCAGAGTGAGGTTTAGTTCAGAAAAATAAAAACATTATTATATAGGATAAAATGATTTTATGGGGTATCCAGATCTGTCAGAATAAATATGGGCAATAGGTATTTCTTAATCCTAAACTGTTTTTATTAACAATAAAATAATACTATTGCCAATGGATGTAAAACAGAATAATGCAAATGTATATTTAGTACAATATGGTTTGTTTTCTTGACATATAGTATACAAAGGTGAAAGAATGAATAGAAAAGTAAATATTAAAAAAAACACTATGAAAAAAATATTAAAAGCTGTAAAGAGTCAATGAAATGTCATAAAGATTCTCATGCTATTGTCTGCAGGAATGGACTGTTTTTTTCAAGGCTGCAGTACTCAGAAGCAAGGTTGGTGTGCATTAGAAAACACTCCCTTAACAGCATATACTGTATAACATCATAAACCTTACATTGTAAAGTAAACATTTAACTCTTGTATATATTCCCAACGCTACACTTAAGTTATTCTAAAAATACCGTTCATTGTAAGCTTCCCTTATGTCCTTCTTTAACATCTCAAACAGCCATCTCTGGTTTCAACTCTCCATGGAAGTACATTGTTTCAGTCTGACTGCCTTCTGTTAATGAAATGTGAGTCAATGGCTACCTCTGGAGCTTTTAAACAGTTCTTGAATAACAAGACAACTCTGTATTAATTACATCATAACATGAATTGAAAGCATTTGTTTAAAGGCAGAATTATTGTAACAATCTTTCAAACTGAGAAAAGGTTTATTAGTAGAGATGGACTAGAACTCGAACTGGTACCCGAGTTCGAGACGAACTATTCGAATTCGAACAAATTCGGACTTCTCGAACTATCCTGGACCCGGATTTTCGACATTTTCAGACTTTCAATAAATATTGAATGTTCGACCGTTTGAATGTGCGAGTAAAATGCCTATTATAACTATACACGAGCATCGAATCCGCGGGTAAAGGGTCCATTAAAACCTATACGCGAGCATCGAATCCACAAGTAAAATGTCCATGGTATCTAGGCGCGATTGCGAGCATCAAATCCGCGAGTAAAGTGTCCATTAAAACCTATACGCGACCATCGAATCCGTGAGTAAAATGTCCATGGTATCTAGGCGCGAACGATATTCGAACATGTTCCCCTGACCATTTCCCAGGTCCCACAGCCATTTACATTAAGTTACGATTGATATTTTAATTGTATTTCATTAGAACTTTTCAAACTATTTGACTCCCATTGACTTTAATGGGACCGTTTTCGAACTTTCAAACTTTCCATATAGTTCGAAAGTTCGAAAACGGATCAAACTTTTGAAAGTTCGGCCATCTCTATTCATTAGTGGATTGGAATGCACTCAGCCAACAGCATCAAAGTTTTTAATTCTTCCATAGTTCAATGTAATACACTTTCATGAAGTGATTATTTATTTATCATGAAAGTGTTGCACATCTTCTAAAAGACTAACAAATATCTTGCTTCTTTAAAAATCAATGAAATCTCTTCCATGGAAATATATGTATGAAGAACTTTGATTGGTACCTGGCATGTGCAGCTGTATAATAGAGATGGACTGTATTGCGGATCCAAACCTGGTTTCAAGGAATACTCAAAAAATGTTTTAAAATGATTCAGAAAGAATCTGACTTGATACAATCAGATTATTTCAGAAAGAATCTGATTGGTATACTAACCAATCAGATTCTTCTCCAGTCAGAATAGGTTACATTCAAATTCTTTTCAAAATCTCTCATATTTTTGAAAATTTTGGAATGCGGCTCGAAAATAGAATGTGGAATTTCAAAAAAAAGTGCGATTATGAGTAAAGGTTTTTTTTTATGTTTTGGATATATGTACATGTTCCCTGGACCTTTTCCCAGGTCCCAGAGCCATGTACAGTAAGTTGCTATTTTACTTTATATTTAGGCAGATCTGTGTGGAATTATTATTTTTTTTTTTACTTAAATGGATTTTCCTGTGGATTTTCGAATGATCAATTTTTTTTTTCAAAAATTTGTGAATCCGCAGGCTGAACGTATTTTAGCAGTTTCGCCCTTCTACTGTATAACTATAATAGTAACAAAGTAATTGAGGTGTAAATAAAGTTGAATAAAGACTTCCATCAAGTTCAACCTTTTCACCTTCCTTTTTAACCCTACCTAACAGTTGATTCAGAGGAAGGCAAAAAAAAACAGCTAAAAAGGCCTTACCAGTGCCTTGTAAAGAGGGAGAATAATATCTTTATCTCTTGAATCTATTCCCCTCTTTGTACAAGATGATATCTTGCTAGCTGTTGCTGCCTGCCATTGTTTGCTAAAGCTAATTTTGTTACCTACCAGAATCCCCAAATCTTTTTCCAGTCGAGATTCACTTAACACAGAGTTATTTATGTGTAGGTGGCACAAGGATTGTTCAACCCCAAAGTCATCACCTTTCATTTATCAACATTGAATCTCATCTGCCATTCTGCTGCCCATTTTGATAATCTATCTAGGTCTGCTTGCAGCAATTGCACATCATTTGAAGTTTCCAAAGCTCTGCATAGTTTAGCGACATAAGAAAACACAGAGACCTTGCTCCCAATGCCCCCTTCTAAGTCATTTATAAACAGATTAATGTGCCAGCCTGTATGACACATGCACAATGATATTTTACTAGGTTTACATAGTATGTTATAACAGTCTCAAAATTACACACTAAGAATTATGTTGATATTTTTTTTTTGATCACAGGTAAGTCATATTACAAATGACTTTTAAGTGTTCTGCATATCAAATGTGTGACTCATGTACTGCATGAGATCTTAGCCCATTTTTACAAGACCCATGATCTATGTCCTTCTGAAAATGACCCTAGTAATTTGTTACTAGGACAGAACACTGAAGCGTGACATGTAAGTTTTCAAACCATGTCCTTGAAAATATGTATAAATATATTTCAGCAGGAAAAGAAATAAAATAAATGCAAATAAATGACATACAAAAAGCATATATTTTTATTATGTCGTGTTTTCTTTTTTGTTCCATTACTTTTCAATGGCATTTCAATGGCATGCATAGATTCTAGGTGTGTGTATTTCGGAACTTTTGTTGCCACACACATAAGGTCTATGTGTGGACATCTTTATCTTTTAAAAAAATCAGTGGATACTGGAATCGATTGGATTGCATTTATTTAGTGCCCCCCTGCCCCCTTGATCCAGAGAAATGAAACCACCAAGTGCCTAATCATACAGGAAGTTGGTTTTCATCTTAACTTTCAGATGCAGACATTATGGGAGACCCTGGTGTCCACCGGGGCCTTTCCTAAGGATTCCCCTTTGCTGGGGGCACAGATCAATATTAGGTGAACAGTTCGGATCACCTTAGTATTGATCTTCCCCACTGGGAAAAACACTTCTTAGAAAATATTCCAATCGTATTTTGCCTTTAAGAATACTCACCATTAAGGAAACTCACCTTTAAATTATATTCCCCTAAATTGGACAGTCTCACACAAGAAGGATGATTAAAGGGACTGTCCACCCCTCTTTTGAAAAATGAATATGTGGTAGATAAGCCCCCAAAACCTAGACATCGTTTAATTCTCAACCTTTAATTCGGCTCCCACACTGAGATATTATACTTACATCCTCCTCGCTCCAACGCCGCTTCCGGGTTCTTCTCCCAGTCTCCACTGTGGCTGCTCTGTTCTTTTTCTGTTCCCGAGCAGCCGCAGTGGAGACTGGTCCGGGAATGGCAGTCAGTGATTGGCCGTGACGTCACAGTCACGGCCGACACTGACTGCCTTACCCGGAAGTGCAGAGCCGCGACGGTGGAGCGAGGAGGAGGATGTAAGTATACTATCTCTGTGTGGGAGCCGAATTAAAGGTTGAGACTTAAACGATGTCTAGGTTTTGGGGGCTTATCTACCACATATTCATTTTTCAAAAGAGGGGTGGACAGTCCCTTTAAAGAATAGAGATGGCCGAACTTTCGAAAATTCGGTCCGTTTTCGAACTTTCGAACTATATGGAAAGTTCGAAAGTTCGAAAACGGACCCATTAAAGTCAATGGGAGTCAAATAGTTAAAAAAGTTCTAATGAAATACAATTAAAATATCAATGGTAACTTAATGTAAATGGCTGTGGGACCTGGGAAATGGTTTTAAGAACATGTTTGAATATCCAGGACATTCGAAAAATCAATTTTACTCTCACTCGCGCTATTTTCAAACTCGTTCGCACCTAGGTACCATGTACATTTTACTCGCGGATTCGATGCTCGCATATAGGCTTTAATGGACACTTTACTCGTAGATTCGATGTTCGCGCCTAGATACCATGGACATTTTTTTTTGAGGCAAAATCCCGAAAATTCCTCGTGCAATGAGAGTGACACAAATAGAAAATTTTACCTGCAGTTAAATGCAGGTAAATGTGTTAATATAAAATAATATTTGTGTTGACTATTATTTTTGCTTTAAGGGCAACTCCAACCTCATAAGAACATCTTTTAGAAAGAATGGCCTCTTTAAAATATGTTGATACATCCTACTTTGTCCTGTGAATTCATTACTGTATGCCTGCTATGCTTCTGGATGCCTCATGGAAACTGAGCCATTTAGAAACCTGTACTGAGCCTGTACTGAGCCTGGGCATGCTCAGAAGAGACAGACAGGGGAATAACATTCAGTCATTGTCTGTGATGTCAACTCTCAAATCCATAACTGACAGTTGCTAACTGGAAGAAGCAGGAAGCAGAAACAGGGGCAACAGGACATTGTGCAGGATTTCAGGTTAGACTTATATATTTCACATTTCAAACTATTACCGTTTAGGGTTTTGGGGGCTGATTTACCTGTATGTAAGTTTTCATTTTAGGGCTGGACTTGCCCTTTAAGGTGAGGATCACACAAGTGCATTACTGGAACTCTGCTGAAACTGTGGATGAACATCCAAAATGTCTGGATGGATACAATGGTCATTAGCTTTTTCCCATAATAAAGAAGGATGGGTGGGGAGCATAGGGGAAATTCTCTAAAATATTGCACCAGTTCAACTTTTTTCTTCATATATTCGTATACCTTACTGTTACTTTTCATTAAGTTTGTCAAGTCCCTCTATACCACCATAATACTGGTGCATAATACTGGGGGTGTAGGTATTTTACAGCTATGGCTGTGTGTTTTATATTGGCCCATTACTTGGGTAAAAAATAACAGCAATATTTCATATCCAAAACTGTTTTTAATCTTCTATATATATAAATGTATGTATGTGTGTATGTGTATATATATATATATATATATATACCATCAATAAAAGCAATATTTCATATCCATATATTCATATATTCATATTCATATAATCTTCTATATATATAAATGTATGTATGCGTGTATGTTTGTATGTTCCAGAAAAATTTTAAAACGGCAGGTACAATTTTCATGAGACAGCATAGAAAGCAAAGGCCACTTTACAACTTTTAAAAATGCCTCCGTACCCCCTTTTTTCGCCATTTTTTAAGTTAATTAACCTGTGTGCTGCCATTGGGTGTTGAATCGAGTGGATCAAGTTAATTGCACACCTTACAAATACTACAGATTGTTCAGGGCAGTACAATGATTTGCTTCATTTTGTTGCTGTGATAGGAGGATAGAACTGTCAATTATTAAAGAGCAGCAGACCATGTGATGTAACAATGTCATGTGAACACACACTCGGTCACCTCCTCTCACTTGTGGTTTGCCCAGAGTCAAGATTGAGAGGTATACTGGCCAATCCAAGATAAGTCTCTTGTACGAGAGGTTGGGCAGGCAGTTACCAATGGAGATCACAGTTTGCAGCAGTATGTATGGTGCAGAGTCCAGAGAAGGCAGCTAAGGAAATGTGTAGTTTTACTTAAGGAAAGACAATGAAAACTATAAATGGGATGACACTGCCCACACTGCAATACAACTGCACTGTAAGGGGTTCACTTTGCTTCACACCTTGTGTCTCTTTTCCCCACAAACCACTGAAACCTCAGTATTAAAGGCCACGTACACACTCTTTTCACTCACCTTTCTTTTCCATATGTCATTTTTGCAAGCAAATTGTGTTTTCTGGTGGACATTGTGTGTCAATAATGATCAATTGCAATAAAAAATAAATTAATGTGAGATGTGTTAACCCATTTTTAAAGATGGAGTTGATACAATACACGCTAAAGGGGATGTTGATGCGAATCATGCGATACGAGCTAAAGGGGATGTTGATGCGAATCATGCGATACAAGCTAAAGGGGATGTTGATGCAATACGAGCTAAAGAGTTGATGTGAGTCGCGCTAAAGGGGAAGTTGATGTAATGCACTCTAAAGGGGAAGTTGATGTGATTTGTGCTTAAGAGGGAGTTGATGCGATATGCATTAAAGGGGATGTTGATGCGATACGTGCTAAAGAGGGAGTTGATGTGATTCGGGCTAAAGGGAAAGTTGATGCGATATGTATTAAAAGTGGAAGTTCATGTGATGCACTCTAAAGGGGAAGTTGATGCGATATGTGCTAAAGAGGGAGTTGATGCGATACTCGCTAAAGGGGGAGTTGATGTGATACGCAATAAAGGGGAAGGTGATGCAATACATGCTAAAGAGGAAGTTGGTGCAATATGCCTTAAAGGGTAAGTTGGTGTGATATATGTTACAAGGAAAGTTGGTGTGATACATGTTAAAGGGGTAGTTAATGCAATATGCGTCAAAGGGGAAGTTGGTGTGATACCCTTTAAAGGGGAAGTTGGTGTGATACGTCTTAAAGGGGAAGGTGGTGTGATACGCTTTAAAGGGGTAGTTGATGTGATATGTTTTAAAGCAGAAGTTGGTGTAATACACGTTAAAGGGAAAGTTGATGCAATATGTGTTAAAGGGGAAGTTGATGCGATACTGGCTAAAGGGGGAGTTGATGCAATACACGCTAAAGAGGAAGTTGGTGCGATATGCCTTAAAGGGTAATTTGGTGTGATACATGTTAAAAGGAAAGTTGGTGTGATACATGTTAAAGGGGTAGTTGATGCAATATGCGTCAAAGGGGAAGTTGGTGTGATACACTTTAAAGGGGAAGTTGGTGTCATATGCCTTAAAGGGGAAGGTGGTGTGTAATTACTCCCCTGATACCATATCATAGTTATTAAATCTAAATTTCAACAAAGAACACTTCCAATGCATTATAAAATTCATGTTGATACATAGATACCAACATATTTCTGATTCATTATTCTGTATAGTTATTTGACCCATTATGTGACTATCCTAAAATACATATATATTAACCCACTAATTAAACTACCAAAAACAGCACCAAGTCAATGGACTCACTGAGAACAAATGGTCACTGAAACTAAAATGGTTTGTAAAATGCCACCAGTAAAGTAAAGAAACCACAGTATAGGTTTATATTATACCAACACCCATACCACAGCTTTATAAATATGCATCTTGATTTATTAAGCCTTTTGTCCTTTAACAAATAAGCACCTAAGCTATATTATTAAAGCTTAGTATTATAGGGTTATTCTCTAAAACATTGCAAAATCCCCAGACCACAAAATAGATTTTTTGGCCTTTGTAAATGGACGTTAGATTAAAAAATTTGTCGCTAGTTTATCCTTCATATATAACAGAAGGACAGTACAAATTGCAACAATAAACACATAAAATACATTTATTTGTACACTTATTTTAACCTTTAAAAAGACAGGTCACTTTATATCTAAAATGTTTCTCCAAAACATCAAATGCATGCCTTAATAATTAGGAAATCACTGAGGTTTGTGTTAGCATTTTTTTACTGTTCCAGAAACAGACACATTGTGCACTCAAGTTTTAATCCTTTCTGACATAGTTGATTATTTCTTCACAGAACTGCCTGCATGTTTATTTTTTAGAGGACAAGTGATACATTCAGAAAATAAAATGCAAATATTTATAAAGACCTTTGATGAATTAGTTGACATTTTTGCAGAAGAGTGGTGCTTATATAGGTGATAGAGAATTTACCATTTACCATAATTTAATAACTTTTGCTTTTAAGTAACACTGCAGCCCTTTAATTAACCCTTTTCACTATGTTGTCCTCATTGCATCGAGGGTTTCGCTACTGTGCCAGGAACTGTAGGTCTGTAGAAGGACTAGAATCAGAAACTTTCTTTCATCTGATAGCAGTGGGTAGGGATGGCCGGTTCGCGGATCCGAACCCGGATCCGCTGCGGATTTATCCCGTTCGCGAACGGCGGATTTTTCCGGATTTTCCGGATTTTCCGCCTTCCGAACTTCCGATTCGCAGATTTTTCGTATTTTCGAAAATTTTCTAAATTACGAGTTTTCACGTATTTTCGAAAATTTTTGAAAATACGGGAAAACATGTATTTTCAAAAATTTTCGAAAATACAAGGGTTTCTCTTAATTCCTTACATACGTATTTTCGAAAATATTCGAAATTACGAGGATTACTTGTATTTTCGAAAAGACATATTTTCGGAAATACATGAAAACTCGTAATTTCGAAAATTCCCGAAAATACGTGAAAACTCGTAATTTCGAAAATACGAAAAATCTCGTTATTTCAAGGGTATTTTTAATTTTAACGGGTCCGCTCACGGATTTTCAATTTTTTTCGTAAATTCGCGGATCCTCGAGCGGACCGGATTTTGCGAAGTTCGGACATCTCTAGCAGTGGCTACAAATAACAGATCTAATATGGACTGAAAATTCCTCAGGGGATTACAAATA
Source organism: Hymenochirus boettgeri (assembly GCA_019447015.1). Classification (NCBI taxonomy): domain Eukaryota; kingdom Metazoa; phylum Chordata; class Amphibia; order Anura; family Pipidae; genus Hymenochirus; species Hymenochirus boettgeri. The sequence goes on along the minus strand of CM033469.1, from coordinate 259,212,388 downwards.
GCATTTTACTCCAAGCTGAAAAAATAGATTGAAGCCGGAAAACAAAAGACATTATATCGAGAGGTTATAAATCTTGAAGATTTACATGCAGCTTGTCTCCTAGATACTGTACATCTAGAAAATGGAAGGTCAATGGAAAAGAAGGTCCTGCTCTAATGCCCTCTGATTTCTAAAAGGAGAAGGACGTTGATGGAGAGGTAATTATTTATGATAGGCCCCGCTGCTATTCTGAATTTGTTTGAGAGCTGTATATTTGAGACAGGAAATACATTTTTCTTCAAAAGCGATCCAGAGTCAACCTGCATAAAGATGTAGGCAATCTTGTGTCATAATTTTACCTACCCAGGGAACATACAGTTATTGTTATTATGGCAGTGTACATTCCACCTCAGGCCAATATTAAGTCAGCATATGAACAACTGTTTGATGTCATTAGTAAGCACCAGAACTCGCACCCTGATGCAAGTTTCATCATTGCTGGAGATTTTAACCAAGCAAGTCTTAAGAATGTATTTCCCAGATTTTCTTAGCATGTGGACTGTAAAACCAGGGGTGAAAACATCTTAAGCCTCGTACATATGTGCGATCACGATGTACACGATGTGTAGGAATGAATGTTTTGGCCAATAATCATCCCGTGTGTAGGCCCTTTATCGGCCCAAAACAGATGGTCGTTCGGAGAGTGGCCAGGTCGGTCTGGCAACGATCCCCGACCGAATGTTTTGGCCGGTAAAGTGCCTACACACGGGCCGATTATTGGCCGAAACGTTCGTTCCTACACAACCTTTAGACCATGTCTTTATAAACATAAAAGGTGCCTATAAGATCACCCCATGCCCCCCACTGGGACAGTCTGATCATCTATCTTTGTTCCTTATCCCAGCACACAAAGCCATGGTCAACACTGCTAAACCAATTAGAAAGCCTGTTAAAGTCTGTCTTGAGACTGCTGTCTCTCAGCTCCAAAATTGCTTTGAACATACAGACTGGAATATATTCTTTCATCAAACAGACCTGGAGACGTGTACTTCTTCTGCGCCAGTTCCAAAAAATCCTAGGATAACCTGTCTTAATGATTACCAGTTGCTTTAACCCTTGTCATCGCCAAGTGCTTTGAACGACTGGTAGCCACACAAATCAAGGCCTCCATCCCAGCAAATCTAGAACACCAGTTTGCCTACCAAACAAATAGATTGACTGAGGACGCCATCTGTGTAGCTCTCCATACTGCCTTCTCACACCTAGAAAAGCCCAACTCCTATGTTAGGTTGCTCTTCATTGACTACAGCTCAGCATTTGACACCATCGTACCTAGCCAGCCGACCAACAAACTATGCACTAGGCATTGCTCCCTCCATATATAGCTGGTTACTAGACTTCCTTATTAATCACCCTCAAGCTATCAGATTAGGAAAACAGACATCCTCCCCCCTTACTTTGAGCACTGGCGTGCCTCAGGGCTCTCCTCTATGCACTTTTCACTCATGACTGCCATCCTATCCATACTTCAAATATGATTATTAAGTTTGCAGATGATACGACTGTCATTGAGCTTATATCAGACAATGAGGAAGCTGCATACAGAGAAGAAGTCAGGAACCTGACTGCATGGTGTGAAATTAACAACTTGTTATTAAATACAAAAAGACCAAAGAAGTTATTGTGGACTTTAGGATCACCAAAAAGACCACTCACATACCATTAATGATCAATGCAGAGGCTGTGGAGAGAGTTTCCAGTTTTAAGTTTTTGTGAGTCACCATTGCAGAGAACCTGTACTGGGCTGACAATGCTTTATCTGTAACTGGCAAAGCACAACAACGTCTTTACTTTTTGAGAAAACTAAGGAACCCTAGCCTCCCACAGAAGCTGCTGGTTCATTTCTACAGATGCACTGTAGAAAGCATTTTGACCAATTGCATGACAGCCTGATACAACAGCTGCACCAAGGCTGCTAAAGAAGCCCTGCAGCGAGTTGTTAAAATCAATTTTTGGCACTGAACTACCATCACTGGAACTTTTGTATAAGACTCGCTGTATGAGAAGGGCCAAAAATATTATAAAGGACCACACTCACCCTGGAAATGCCTTGTTTGAGCTCCTGCCATCAGGTAAACGTTTTAGATCAATCCGCATACAAACAAACAGACTGAAAAACAGCTTTTTCTACCTTTGTTACCATCACTATATGCACAGTGGGGTTGTCATGAAAATAATTTTGTTGTGTTACACAATGACAATAAAGTGCTTGAACTTGATAACTATTTCAAGACTAAGAAAATACCTTACAGTGGTGTGAAAAACTATTTGCCCCCTCCCTGATTTCTTATTCTTTTGCATGTTTGTCACACTTAAATGTTTCTGCTCATCAAAAACAGTTAACTATTAGTCAAAGATAACATAATTGAACACAAAATGCAGTTTTAAATGACGGTTTTTATTATTTAGTGAGGAAAAAAAAACTCCAAACCTACATGGCCCTGTGTGAAAAAGAAATTGCCCCCTGAACCTAATAACTGGTTGGGCCACCCTTAGCAGCAATAACTGCAATCAAGCGTTTGTGATAACTTGCAATGAGTCTTTTACAGCGCTCTGGAGGAATTTTGGCCCACTCATCTTTGCAGAATTGTTGTAATTCAGCTTTATTTGAGGGTTTTCTAGCATGAACCGCCTTTTTAAGGTCATGCCACAACATCTCAATAGGATTCAGGTCAGGACTTTGACTAGGCCACTCCAAAGTCTTCATTTTGTTTTTCTTCAGCCATTCAGAGGTGGATTTGCTGGTGTGTTTTGGGTCATTGTCCTGCTGCAGCACCCAAGATCGCTTCAGCTTGAGTTGACGAACAGATGGCCGGACATTCTCCTTCAGGATTTTTTGGTAGACAGTAGAATTCATGGTTCCAACTATCACAGCAAGCCTTCCAGGTCCTGAAGCAGCAAAACAACCCCAGACCATCACACTACCACCACCATATTATACTGTTGGTATGATGTTCTTTTGCTGAAATGCTGTGTTACTTCTACGCCAGATGTAACGGGACACGCACCTTCCAAAAAGTTCAACTTTTGTCTCGTCGGTCCACAAGGTATTTTCCCAAAAGTCTTGGCAATCATTGAGATGTTTTTTAGCAAAATTGAGATGAGCCTTAATGTTCTTTTTGCTTAAAAGTGGTTTGCGCCTTGGATATCTGCCATGCAGGCCGTTTTTGCCCAGTCTCTTTCTTATGGTGGAGTCGTGAACACTGACCTTAATTGAGGCAAGTGAGGCCTGCAGTTCTTTAGATGTTGTCCTGGGGTCTTTTGTGGCCTCTTGGATGAGTTTTCTCTGCGCTCTTGGGGTAATTTTGGTCGGCCGGCCTTTCCTGGGAAGGTTCATCACTGTTCCATGTTTTTGCCATTTGTGGATAAAGGCTCTCACTGTGGTTCGCTGGAGTCCCAAAGCTTTAGAAATGGCTTTATAACCTTTACCAGACTGATAGATCTCAATTAAGTTATTTTTTTAACAAGGGGGACAATCACTTTTCACACAGGGCCATGTAGATTTGGAGTTTTTTGTCTCACTAAATAATAAAAACCATCATTTAAAACTGCATTTTGTGTTCAATTATGTTATCTTTGACTAATATTTAACGGTTTTTGATGAGCAGAAACATTTAAGTGTGACAAACATGCAAAAGAATAAGAAATCAGGAAGGGGGCAAATAGTTTTTCACACCACTGTATATACATTTAAAAAACTTTACACTGTTTTGAATTTCCCTTCACTAAACCATATATTACACTGTGCATTGTTTATCCAAGGCTTTAAAATGCAAATGACAAATGTGTTAAACAGACATTTTCCTTTGAGACTAGTTAGGATATAACTAGATATTTGTAATGATGTCATGCTATAACAAATGAGGTCAGGAACAAACACAACAATTATTTCCAAGATGTTTTTAGGAATACAAATGGTCTAGTATTGACAAAATGAAGAAATTGTTTCAGATTAAAAACTGTTTTATCAGCAGTGAATATGCATTGAGAGCAAATATTACCTGCTTGAAAATCATGTTGCTTTGCTGAATTAATTAGGCTGAAACCTTGATTCCTTGTTCTCTATCAATAAGTTATGAGGTGTGCTGACTTCATTAAAGGTAGAGATAAAAAAAAAATGATTGCATGTCAAACCTTACTACACAGTGACACAAAATAGAATTAATAGAATCTTTGTTAATATTCTACATTTATTCAGAGCAATACCTTTTTAGTTTGAAATTACCTTGACACTTAACTTAAGGAAATGCTTTCCTTTCAAAATTTTAAATCTTTACATATGTTACGAATGAACTGTTTAAAAATATTTGTTTGTTAAAGGGCATGTCCACCCACTACTAGAGATGTCCGAACTTCTGAAAATCCGTTCCGCACGAGGATTCGCGGATTTCCAAGAATATTCGAAAATCTGCAAATATTGCCATTAAAGTCAATGGGGAAAGAAGTTCAGAAGTTAAGGGGTCCAACAACTCGAACCGGGACCCCCCAGGCACTTATAAGTGCCCTTGCGGCCCTTAGAGGGGCCCTTGTGGCACTGGCTTGTGCCTTTTGGGGCTTAAGGGGTCCGCAGCTCAAACCTGGACCCCCCTCCCCGGCACTTAGAAGTGCCCTTGTGGCCCTTGGAAGGGCCCTTTAGGGCTTAAGGGGTCCTGCAGCTCGAACCGGGATCCCCCTCCCTGGCACTTATAAGTGCCCTTGTGGCACTAGCAAGTGCCTTTGTTGGGGGTCCTGCAGCTCGAAAACAGGACCTCCCTTGGGGGCGTGTCTTCTGTCTTCTCAGCCAACAACACCAACTCCGCTGATGTTGCCAACATCGGGCGATGTTACTGCAGCCGCCAGTGACACCGCCGGCACTGGCAACATCAACTTCGCCGGTGTTGCCAGCATCTTCTTTCTTCTGCCATCACTGTGATGACTTCTGAGCTCTGCGTGGTTTGCACCTCTTAATATAGGTTTACTGAAGGACCAAATACAATTGTGATTGGTTAATATTTCAATGCTTGCAATTATATGATCACACATTAACCAATCATATTTGAATTTTATTCTTTTATTATTCATTCCAAGGGCCACATGGGCACTTTTAAGGGGAGAGGGGCCCGGTTTGAGCTGTGGGACCCCTTAAGCCCCAAAGGGCACTTGTCAGTGCCACAAGGACCCTTCTAAAGGCCACAAGGGCACTTAAAAGTGTCAGAGAGGGGAGTCCTGGTTCGATCTGCGGGACCCCTTAAGTCCCAAAAGGCACTTGTCAGTGCCACAAGGACCCTTCCAAGGGCCACAAGGCCACTTATCAGTGCTGGGAAGGGGGGTCCTGGTTGGAGCTGTGGGAACCCTTAAACCCCAAAAGGCACTTGTCAGTGCCACAAGGGCCCTTCCAAGGGCCACAAGGGCACTTATAAGTGCCAGGGAGGGGGTTCCCGGCTAAAGCTGCAGGATCCCTTAAGCCCCAAAGGGCCCTTGCAAGGACCCAGGAAATCCACCAGACCCCCGAAATCCACCGCAGAGTTGGCCCCACTGTGTCGTTTAAAAAAAGTCCTTACCTTACATCTCTGGTTCTCTTGCAGTGTCTGTTCAAAGTACAGGAAATGGGAGAGTAGGAGCTGTCTTCCTGTCCAAATGTCTCTGCCTCCTGTCTTGCCTCAGGGAGGTAGTGTGACATGCGTAGGGGAGCCCTTTCCCTCCCTCCCTCCCTCCTACCTTCCGAATCCCTCTCTGCTTGCCCTTACCCCTTGCGTAAAATCATTTTGCCATAATGTTTTTCCTCCCTGCCCACCCCCAACCACCATGTTAGTTCTGTAATAAAAGTTTCCCAATCATACTTACATCCCTTTGATCTCACGACTGTATTGTTAGCTGCAGCTGCATCTGTGATTGGCTGACCGACAGCCATCCCAGACGCGGCTGCCGGTCTGGCCCCTCTCTGCAGCTTCCAGTTTGCAGAGAGGAGGAGGAGACAGCCTTGGGAGCAAAGGCATGTAAGTAAGATTGGGAAACTTTAATTACATATCTAACATGACAGTGGGGGTAGTCAGGGGAGAGGAACTTTATGGCCAAAAAATTATAATTTAGAATGGACATTCCCTTTAAATAACAAAAGGTCTTTAGAATATAAAATATAACAATCTGTAAACAGAGTTTAAAAAGCAATTTGATATCTGGGAACCTATTGTTGGTTTTCGCTGGCTATTGTTTCTCTATTTTTAAAAATTTGTGTAAACTCGGAACAGAAAATATTTATTATTTGTAAGATTGGTGCAAAAACCATGCAAACTTATTTGCTCCGGCTTTGCGACATGTTGTGCATGTTTGTAACAAATCGTGTGAATATTCATCGCCTTTTTAAAAATAAATGAACTTGTGGCATTCTTACTTCGAATATTTTACACCTGCAGGGAACTGGTCTTATCGGTTAAATTAGCAGCACAAAAACCCTATTCAGTATCCACTGTAAAGCCTTGGGTGCTAAGTGAACATATATCTAAAAACATTTTTTGCAAATTTCAATTCTATCTCTTTGCAAATTATTTTAAAAAATGCAATTAAATTAATATAATTTTAAAAAAATAACTCAAATGTGTTGTTTTTCTAATATTTTAAAAATATTAATATTAATTTTATATTTGTTTGGCAGGATTGTTAATTTCAAAACTTGTTCTTATTGTTCAGGCCTGCCGTCAGGCTTGACCAGGCCTGCTATGAGAGCAGTGCCACATGGGAATCCAAATTATAGTACTCTTTCAGCTTGGGGATACACCTGTGTATTGCCTACCATGTCCAACTCCAGGCCCCATCATCACCCCCTATTTGTCTATTGCAAAATAAAACACAATTTTAAAAAGCTGTAAAAATTCTTGTTCTGCAGCCAATCCCAATTCCCCAGCCTTCTAAAAAAAAGTTTCTGCTCTTTCTGCAGAGGAGACAGGAGAACAGCACTGACTTATTGGCCATGTCATCAGCTGTCATGGTAATGACTGATTGCTGCCACCCAGGTGAATCGGAAAGCAGGGAGACAGGGAGTAGAACATCTGGCTGCATAACACTTAATTGTTGGAACCTAAAGCTTTTTTACTATTGCAGTTCTGGTATTTCCAAAATGACCTAATATGGGGAGTTTCAGCCACTGTACATTGTCCTTTTAAAAGAACAGATTTTGTTAGATCTTAAAAAATTTACAGGGAGATTCAATAAAAGTTCTTATCGTTTAAAATAGTGCTAATTTTGCCCCAATTAATCAGATCTTATTTAACATTTGTAAGCTTACATCTGATTGGTTGGGGCAAAGTTAGCACCATTTTAAAAGATAAGAACTTTTATTGAATAACCCTGTTACTTCTTTGCTCCTGTTTTAATAATTTATGCTCTTCTTTGATACCATAGTAGTAAAGGGAGCTTTAGAAAGAAAAAAATGACTTGTTATGTACTATAGCAACACTCAAACTCTAACTCCAGGACTCTTAATGGTTTTACCTTACAGGCCATTTTATTCAATGCAACTATTAGCAACCTGCACCTGAAAGTTCTGCAAAGTGCCTGTTCACAATGGCATCTCTAAACTAATGAGCACATTAGGAATTATTCTAGTGTCAGTTTTCGGTAACTAAGTTCAGCATTCCTCCTTCTTTTTCCAACTCTAAAAATTCTACTTAAAGGGTAACTGTGGTCTCAAATTTTCCAAACTGGTAATAATTATATAAAAAGCCTTCCATCACACCTTCAAAATAAAACCTAAATTACATCTCAAGATAAAATTTGTGAGAAGTTATTGCTGGAAAGGTTCAGCAATGTAACTTCCTGGTTGAACTCTTCCTGTTTTTAGCCATGTGACCAGCTTGTAGTCATGTGACCAGCCTTTGCCTGCATTAATAGGCTCCCCTTCTCAACTGTCAATTTTTTCCTCAAGTACTTCCTGATTTCCCCAGCCATTAGTCTTAACTGAGCATGATTCTCCCCTGGGGGGAAAGGGCTGGCAGAGGCTAGGTGATGTCATTCAACCTACTGGAAGCAGGAAGTTTGAACATTCACCCCAATGTAATTTTGCTCCAGCCACAGATGTGATTGTTGGCTCAGTGTAAAGGATATACTGCAGGCTTCCATTCAATCCAAACTTGTTTTGAGACCACAGTTGCCCTTTAAAGCATTTGCAGGGTTATTCAATAAAATTTCTTATCGTTAAAAATGTTGCTAATTTTGCCCCAACCAATCAGATGTTAGCTTTCAAATGTTAAATAATATCTGATTGTTTGCAAAATTAGTACCATTTTTAATGATAAGAACTTTTATTGAATCTCCCTGTTGAAGTTTTACAACTTCAAACAGCTTATAATCAAAACACACACATAGTATGGGCCGTATGTTTCATAGGCTGTCCATGTTACAATGGTTTATAATTAGACAGGCATTATAAGTAGGGTATAAAGGCTGGATGGATGGATGACTTTATTCAACATCCAATACTATGGGGCATATTTATAAAAAAACGGAATTAGCGCAAAAAAATTACCGCCGCACACCGTGGCCGCGAAAATAGCGATATCGCCGTATTTAAAATGGCGAGCACCATTGCCGCGATGTGTTGTGGTAATTTTAAGTCCCTTTGCGGCGCAATGCGCTAAGTACAGTATCGCCGCGAAGGACTTAAAATCCCTTCCCGACGCCTCTGCATACGCCCCCCCCCCGCCCTCAAGGGCCCTTACAAGGGCCGGGGAGGGGGGTCCCGGTTCGAGCTGCGGGACCCCTTAAGCCCCAAAAGGCCCTTCTCAGGGCCCCGCTGACCAGCGGCAGGGCGCTTGGAGGGGCTGCTGGGGAAGGGGTGCATGGCAGCCCCTCCTAGCCTCCTGTTCTGAGATTGCCGCAAGTGGGGAAGGGTTTGGGAGGGGGGGTCGAGGGCGGGCGTGCCTGCCGGGGCGGGTGTGACCACCTGCCGCGGGTTGCGTGCCCATCCCCAGCCCAGGGAGGCTAGTATCGGCTGCATTCGCCACCTTCAAGGTGGCAAAGTAAAACAGCCGATACTAGCAGTGCGAAACAGATACCGGCGCTTTGTAAATAGAAGCGGCGGTAACAGGTAAGTATCGGCGCGAAGGGTTAACGCCTTGTTACTTAACGAAGCTTTATAAATATGCCCCTATGTTATAATATATTTGGTTGCATACAATTATTCTATTATTGTGTTAATTTGGTTCTTTAAATTAGCACACTCCATCAGCATATCATTATGCCTTAAAAAATATTAATATATTAATTTAGAATTGATTGGAGTATTGATGATACTTTCAACTTGATTTTTAAGCACAAATTAGTAAAAGGTCTTAGTGGATTCTCCCTTTTATAATTTCTCTACCTAAATAAAATATAATGTAACTTTTTCAAAGTGTATATAGGTCTTCTTGGTTATAACACAAGTACCCATTTTGCACAGCTGTTGATTTTGGAAAAGACTTACTTCGTATTATTTTCTGTTGCTAGGCATGATATTGTTTAGGGTATATTAACATTTCTAATGTCGCCATACTTTTCGATTTTTAATAATATATATTTTTTTAATTTTACTTTGCTTGTTGCCTCTTTAAGAGAGTTACATATTTGTCAAGGTCAAAAAAAGACATTTGCCGAACATATTTATTTTTAAATTTAAAAAAAAACTAATTATACACAGTAAGAAACCAATCTATTAATTTTGTGAACACTGAAGAGAACTGATTGCACCAGGATTTATTTAGGTATGTGTGAGGAAAAGATTATCATAAGCAATCAATTGTTTTCTTTTTCTCCATCTCATTCTCTGTTAAATAATTAAGTGAAAATATTAATAGTTGCCTTTTATTTTATTTCTGTACATTATATTTTCTACTAAGAGGTTAAACATATTTTCATTCTAAGATTATGAAAAATTGTTAACCATTTTTCATGTATTAGTCATCTATTTACTGCTACAAGAATAATACATTACATATACATTGGATTCTTTACTAAATATTATAAGTTCTCTGAATGAAGACAAGTCAATCTTAAAGACAGGTAGATTCTAAAATTTACTCGGATGTACATAAAAATAACAGTGTTTTTCTCAATCCTTTTAGCATTTTTGTAAACAAGGTCTAAAAAGATTTCCATAATGGCAGCTTTCTACATTATAGGTGGGAGGGAGACAATATCCAGGAAATTATATCCAATACAGAGAGAAATATTCAAGATGACAATTAAAATTCAAACAAGGTGCCAAGAAGCAGATAAAAGCAGCATCACAAACAGGAATATGACAGACAGATTACCAGCCATACATTGATGACATGGCTTAAAGCAATGAGAGAGAAGGAGAAGAAGCAGATAAAGGGGTTCTTGAAACCCAAGAGACAGGCACATTGTTAGTCATTTGTCAGATCTGCAACAAAACTTGCAACTTTTCCTATTAAATTGAACCATCTTTTTTTCAAAAATATTATTTCCAACTCTGTCCTGACTGGAAAGGCTGCTGCCTTGCTGCCCTGTCACAGTTTCAGTACTGTATTTTGTAAAATAAGAAATAGGAGAATAAGGCACACATCCAGTTGCAAACATTTTCTATTTTACATTCTTGTTTGGTTTGCCTTTAATACTGCCTTTAAAACGTGACAAGTGACAATTTTAGACAGCACCATAGATAGGAACAATCATCAATAAAAATACAATGTTGAAACACTATTAACAATGGTTAGTATATATACTTTTAGGATATTTTTATGGTCCTTTGCAAAACGAAACTTTAATTAGATAAATTTAAACATGCTACAAAACAAGTGTTCTAGTATGTCTTACTGATTAAATAAAAATATAACCATTTAGATGGTAAAAGTCTGTTTGCAGTTTCTTCATTAAGAATCTTCACAAAACATCATAGGATGAAACTGTTAATGGGGCGTTACGGTATGTCTTCCCCCTAAACAAAAATTCCTCTACTGAATGGAGACCCCCAAACCCTAGACCTCGAATGGTCTAAATACCTCAATTCTGCCTCTAAATATACTTACTGTACCAGCCCTTGTTCCCACATCTGCCTTCTGCATGCATTTTCTGTGCACGGAAGCAAGCGATTGGCTGAGGCATGATGATAATATCATGTAATCATTTCTTATAACTATATATACTACAGTATTTAACATTAGTATAAATTGTTTTGCACTCTCAGTCCTCAACAGAATATGAATCCAGTTACAGGATCTTATACATTTAACCTTTTCCTGGTTGCTAGAAATTAGCAGTATATAATTATAAACAAAGAGACTTTAACACACATCTGTAAATTTGGAATCTGAAGTTTCAGTAAATATCCATATTTAGGAATGTGATCATGCATTTAATTACATAAATAATACTGTATTTTAGCTGTGGGTAAACAAATCAAGATAAACAAATTGATGTAACAATGTCCAGATTTAGGAGATGGCATGAAGTAAAGAACATTTTTAGAATTTTTAGAAGGAGCAGAGGCGTTTGTTTGGTCTAAACTGCATAATAAATAAATTGCTTAATTATGCCATTTTCTTGGATCAAAGTAGGGTGAGGTTATGTGGAAGTGGGAAGCTGTAAATTGTAACCCCTATCTAAAGATGGCTAATGATGGACCCGAACCCAAGTTCGGGCCGAACTTTAGGTGTTTGGACGAACTCGAAGTTCAGCTTTGGTTTTCCTAACTTGCAGACTTATAATTATTGAATGCAATGTTCGATTTTGCTAACCCTCGAATGTAGCCTTCGGTTTTAGTAACCCTCAAATGTAATGGTCGCTAACCCTCAGTTGTAATGTTTGATTTTCGATAACCCTCGATTGTAGCCTTCTATTTTGGTAACCATTGAATGTAAGCTTCAATTTCAGTAACCCTTGAAATGTGTCATTTTCGGTAACCCTCAAATGTAATATGTTCAATTTTCAAAAACCCTTGAATTTAGCCTCTAATTCGGTAACCCTCGAATGTAAGCTTAGATTTCAGTAACCCTGAAATGTAGCCACCGACTTTGATAACCCTCGAATGTAGCCAGCGATTACGGGAACCCTCGAATGTATTGTTTGATAACCCTTGAATGCAATGTTTGATTTTTGATATCCATCGAATTTAGCATTCAAATTCAGTAACCCTCAAATGTAATGTTCGATTTCTGATAATCTTCTAATGTAGCCTTCGAATTTGGTAATCCGCAAGTGTAATGTTTGATTTTCTATAACCTCGAATGTAATGTTCGATTTTTGGTAATCCTTAAATATAGTGTGCAGAAAACCGACAATTGCCTGATCTTGAAGAAAGAAGTGTTTAAACGTGTTTTGGTGATAGTGACATGTTCCCTAGACCATTTCATAGGTGCCACACATTTACAGTAAGTTATCATTGTTAGTTTATCTGTTATTTATCCATAATTTTCAAACCATTATCTCCCATTGACTTAAATGGGTTTGTTTACGAACTTTAACTGAAGTTTGTAAATTTGGAAACAAACCGAAGTTCAGTAACTTCAGCCATTGATGATATAATCCATGTTCTATAATCCAGGGATCCAGATCGGCTGATCATCATACAATTTTTTCCTTTTAAAAAAAACAAACCTCGGACCATCCAATTGTATGATGGCGACCGCACATAACTGTAATAAATCAATGCAAAAATCTTTAAAACTTGAACATATGCATTGCTCTATGGTATTACAAAAAACATACTTTTAAATACAGAATTTACAATAAATTGATTCCTGGGTAACATTATTAACACATTTGGTGGGTGTCTCTATCAATATCTTTTTAAAGGAGGCAAGAATAAAATGTGTGCATTAATCAATACAACCCAGCCTTAGCTATAGCGCTTGTTTAACAAGAATATAAAACCAGGAAGGAAGAACAGGTTGACATCATTAACAATAACACATGCCAACAGTAAAAGAATAATGAACCCTCAAAAATACCCCTAGATAATAGAAAGCAAAATCAATAGTTCTACAAGATACAATACAAGGACATGAGAGAACAATGTAACTTAACAAACATGTGAATAGATTCAGACAACTTCATGAGCAAAATGAGGTTATTTGCTTTCCAGCAGAGCGACTCAGACAGAGAAAACTAATGTTTTTTTTTGTCAGGGGAATAATTTCAAGATTACCCAACAAGAGACATTTCAATACATGCACACAATGCAGACTTCAGCATTACTATGATATCCAAATGCAGGAAATATTGATGCCCTTTTCAATAACAGTTTTATTATATGCATACTGCATATTTATATTAAATTTTACGAAATACTATCTAATACTATGCCTTGGTCTAAACATGTCTAAATTATTACCTAGTATAGGATCAGAGCAGCCATGGATTTAAAGGAGAATTATACTCACCTCCTCCTTCTACCAGCAACAGCACTCCGGTTAAGGACCTAAACTGCTTGGTCCTCACCACTGGGCTTTTTTATATACATTTACATACCGTATATACTTGAGTATATACCGACCCGAGTATAAAATGAGGTACCCAATTTTACCTGAAAAAAAAACCCAATAAAAGTGATTGACTCGAGTATAAAATGAGGGTAAAAACTATGACCACTATTGCCTTGTGATTCTGTATTGTTTTGAGGCTTTATTTGCCCTTTAAATGGACAGCAGAATTCCCATACAGTAGTCCCATACAGTAATAGTCAAATTCAGTATGGCTATTACTGTATGGGACTAATGTATGGAAATTCTTCTGTACTTTTAAAGGGCAATTCAAGCCTAAAAACAATACAGACTCAGAAGGCAACAATGAATAACATTCTCCTTCAGATTCTGTATTGTTTTGAGGCTTTAGTTGCCCTTTAATGGACAGCAGATTTCCCATGCAGTAGTCCCATACAGTAATAGCCATACTGGATATGGCTATTACTGTATGAGAATTCAGCTGTTCATTTAAAAGACTACTAAAGCCTCATTCCTTGGCACTCCAGATGTTTGGAAATGACAACTCCCAGCATGCTTTATTAGCTGGGAGTTGTCATTTCCAAACACCTACACCCTCACCAGATTGCTAAAGTAAGTACTGACTCGTGTATAAACTGAAAAGAAAAAAAAACTCGGTTTATACTTGATTATATACGATAAATGTTCACTTAACGCTTTAGTTCCTTTCCTTCTCTCAGTCAGTCTGCAAAGTGCAGAGCCTGTGTTTTAATTGGTCCTTGTTATTAACAGGCTGAGAGGGACAGAGTAGACTGGAGTTAAAAATAACCCTGGATTAATGTTATATAAAGGATCTTGCACCCCTTACAGTGTAATATAAGGATATTACATCATGGATAGAGATGGTGGAATTTACAAAAATTCCAGTCTGACTTTGAATTTTTGAACTTTAAAAAGTGTCTAAAAATGCAAAGAAAATCTGAAATAAGACCCATTTAAGTCAATCGGGACAAATAGTTTGAAAAGTTCAAAATAAAATAAGAAAATACCTAGATAATCTAGAACCAGGACCCCCCTCCCCAGCTCTTAGAAGTGCCCTTGCGGCACTGACAAGTGCCTTTGTTGGGTGTGCTGCAGCTCAAAATCAGGACCCAATTGGCTCTTAGAATTGGCTCTTTCTTTTCAGCTGGTGACACCAACTCCGCTGATATCGCCTGGTGATGTCTTTGTGGTCGCCAGTGACACCACCGCCGCTGGCAATATCAACGTTGCTGGTGTCGCCAACAATCTTGATCCAAAGTCTTCTTTCTTCTCAGCCCTAGACACCAACTCCACTGATATCGCCAACACCGTGTGATGGGTGATATCACTGGGGTCGCCAGGTTTTGCCAGAGTCTTCTTTCTTCTGCCATCGCTGTGATGACTTCTGAGCTCTGTAGGGTTTGCAGCTCTTTATATAGGTTTGCAGAAGGACCAAATCCAATTGTGATTGGTTAATATTTCAATGCTTGCAATCATATGATCACACATTAACCAATCATATTTGAATTGTATTATTCAATGTGTGATCATATGATTGCAAGCATTGAAATATTAACCAAACACAATTGGATTTGGGGTTCAGATCCGCGAACCCAACATACCTAATGTTGACCATTGAACCAAGAATTTTTATGGTTTCAACAATTTATTTGTTCCACATGCAACTTTATCCACCAGAGGGGTTGCGGAGCTCTTCCTAAACTCTGCATAGGAAAGTTTGGCCAATTCTAGTTGCTCATAACATAGCTCTTGCAAGACTTACAAATTGTTTAAAAAGTGTGTATATGTTTTATACCAACATTTACAGAAAAATTCAATATGTAATGGGTGGAAAAATTATTGATTTTATTTAACATTTATGACTACAGATGAACTAATCAGAGGCTATATAATTTGCATCTTGAACTTCACATCTTATTGTTTGAATGGACTTGGTTTCTATAAAAAACTGAAGGCTTATTATAAATAAGATGATTATTCTTGATTTGGTTAACTCTATATACTCATCTGTTTATGTGAATTGTCTATAATATATGATAAGGAATATGCTTGACAGAATGATAAAAACATAAGTACTTCACATATAAGTACAACGTATTGCTATAGTTATATTTTTATATAAAATTATAACATTTATGTGCAAGAGTTCCTAGAAATGTGTTGATTTATTTGATTATAGTTTATTGGATATTCATGTGTAAGCTAAAAATTCAGTCAATCTGTTTATGAACCTTGTAACCTTTTCTTGCACTGCAGGAATGAATATTGATTTATTCATTATGCTAAACTGCATCTGCTTTTTTTCAATGTATTTATGAAAATTAAATGTGTTGAAAAAGAATTTATAAATAATAACCACCAAACTTTTAGTTAGACATTCAGATGTAAAAAGACTGGTAGTCCTAGAATATTCCCGCCACCTTTGGGAATAAATCATGTTATTCTTTATCTATTTAATAGAAAGGATGATTGAAGGATCATGAGTGACAGAGCGTTGATGATAATTTTGCTGATCTCTGTGGCATTTATTATGCCAATGAATCATGAATCAAGGCAACAAAGGTCACTTGGGAAAGATCTGATAAGTCATTGACATGAATTTAAATATTCTGTATATAATCTATATATACATGTATGTATTCCTGGGTTTTGCTACATGAATTATATCTACATATGTTGTGGGTTTTTTTGTTCAGCTGACTACATATTGGTTCTATTTTAAACACCCAAATTTGATACTAAACAAAAGACAAAATGAATTAAAGTTTTAAAGAGTTATTTTCAAATATATCAATATATTGGCAATCAATATATTGATAGTGATTTTTTTAAAAAACAAATTAAACTTTTTTTTTACCTTTTATTTCTGTTAAATCATTCAATAAAAGGAAAAAACCCTTTAGTCTTGTATGTATGGGTATGTGGCATAGTATCTAGGATCCCACTAAGTTTTAGATTATATAGTGTTTAGTTTTATATAGGGAGGTTGTACTTTTTCTTTATTAGCACTTGATGAATAATTGTATCTAATCATACAATCAAAGTTAATTTACAGGGTTATTCAATAAAAGTTCTTAGCGTTTAAAATGGTGCTAATTTTGCACCAGCCAATCAGATGTTAGCTTTCAAATGTTAAATAAGATATGATTGGTTGGGGCAAAATTAGCACCATTTTAAATGATAAGAACTTTTATTGAATCTCCCTGTTAGTTTCCAAGTATTGTTTACATGAAAATCATGTTATAATCTTCACAAAGTTCCTAAAAGCAGTCATAAACACAATTATTTTAAAGTACATTTTAGAGGTTAATAAATAGTACCCTCAATCTTTCAATATGCAGCAAATGTCCAAACGTTTCTACAAATGGAAGAAAGCAAAAAAAAAAGCATTAGTTAATTTCTCATTTAAAAAAAAACCCTGGTTTGTGTAATAATAATATACTTTTTTAAAAGTACTATTTAAGTTTTATCTCATAACCCTGTTAAACTGTTAGGGCCTCATTTACCCAAACCTGCAAATTGCTCTGAAAAAATATGGCTTCGGGTATTTAATACTGGATTTGCAACTTGTGGTAAATCCAAAAAGGGATTTTAGCCCAGCGCCACTTTAAGACCAGCCATTAGCTGGTCTTTAATTGTGGAGTTAAAAGTGGTGCAAATCCTTTATTAAATACATTGCGCCGGTTGCACGCCGGTTGCACTGGTGTCTTTTGTGAAACTCGTGCAGCCAGTGCAATTATGGAGTTAAACTTGCGCTAACCTATTCAATATTGGTTAGCATGAGTTTAACCCCTATTTTTTAGCACAGCACACTTGGGGAAAAAAAGGCCTTTAAAGTATAGAAAAGAATCTGTGTTAACATAGTGTCAGCCTAAAAGCAGCCGTACATGCAGCACTACTAGGGCTTGCTCACACTATGCAAGTTTGTGGTGCGTTGTGAATATTTAGGGGCATTCATTTTTGTATTAATTTTTGAGTTCAGTCGGTTGCGTTCTCACTAGTGCATTACACTGACATGCAAATCTGCAGTTTTGTGCTTTGCAGGGACCAGTGGACATCAATATGGGACTGTGGCTAAAATTGCACAGACATGCAATCTACAACATTGAGGTGTGTTTTGGTGTACAATTTTCTTACATTCACTAGCAAACTCTCAGTTTTTCACCACTTCCTGAAGGATGACCATGAGGAAAGGATGGGGCCAGAGACAGAGGTCACACGTAAGGAAGGGGAGACATAAAGGTCCACAAATGGTTTCATGTGGAGTATTTAATAGTGGTGTTGCAGCCTAATCCAGGGTTAAAGTATAAAGGACATTTATTTCTGCAAGGAAGCAAACAAATCATCATTGCTGTGGGTGGCGATAAACAGTAAATTGTATGAAGATGACTGGATGGTGACAAAGACTGGATACAAATATTAATAAAGAAGGAAGGGAGAAAAAAGTAAGTATATAAACATTAGAGATGTCCGAACTTCGCAAAATCCGGTCCGCTCGAGGATCCGTGAATTTTCGAAAAAATTAGAAAATTCGAAAATCCGCGAGCGGACCCGTTAAAATTAAAAATACCCTTGAAATAACGAGATTTTTCGTATTTTCGAAATTACGAGTTTTCATGTATTTTCGAAAATATGTATGTATGGAATTAAGAGAAATCCTTGTATTTTTGAAAATTTTCGAAAATACGTGTTTTCCCGTATTTTCGAAAATTCCCGAAAATACGTGAAAACCCGTAATTTCGAAAATTTTCAAAAATACGAAAAATCCGCGAATCGGAAGTTCGGAAGGCGGAAAATCCGAAAAAATCCGCCGTTCGTGAACAGGATAAATCCGCGGCGGATCCGGGTTCGGATCCGCGAACCGGCCATCCCTAATAAACATGTTGGGAGGTATGGGTAAAGGTGGATTGGGGAGTTAAATAAATGTGTAACATTAAGATGGTATATTGTAAAAGTGTGTGAGGGAGATGGGGATGGGGTTCCCAGGGGTGTTGCAGCATGTAATTATGGGGTTAAGGATGGGTGGGCGCATGTAAGAGGGCATTCTGTCAATGACAATTATAATGTAGGCTTTTTGTCACAGTATGGTATTTGAAAGTTAGTTAGTCATAGATAATTTTATAATAAAGGGATTTAAAAGTAGAAATTGATGAGCAGCCCATTATCACAGCATCAACATTTTGTTGATTAATAGTTATACTAAATAAAAGTTTGGTTTGGTTTGGTTTGTTGTTCCGAAAGAGTTTGTACTGCTGATAACAATTTTTATTTGAAATTGTCCATACAGGGAAAATACAGGGTTAATGTGGGGTTCTATGTGCCCTGGAAATAAATTGGTCTTAATAGCATTTTTAGGGCAGATCTGGTTTATGGTCAGATCTATAAATCTGGGGTAGGGTAGTAAAAAAGTATGATAGGCATAAAAGTATGAAAAACTGTATGAAATGACAAGCCTCATTATTAATCTACAGTATAAGGTGGTGAGTAAAACAAAGTTAAGTTGGAAAAAAATGGCTTTTACTACAAACCCTCCACTATTTATTATATACTATTACTATTTACTGGTTTATCATATTAAATAGTTTCCAGTGCATCCTTATTCCTGAGCTTTCGGTTTGATGGCTGAGGTGCTAACACTGTTTAGCCAATAAGAATAGAGTGGGCAATGTCTGTGTTGAGGAATTACAAATTGAAGGTGTCATGTTGACATGAAATGAATCGCTTTATTTATTTAACACTTCCTTCTCTGCACAACTAGATATCCACAGCTTCATTAATTCATTCTCTTACCAACAAGACAGAAATTCTGATAGAATAGTATGAAAATCTACATAATTATAGAATGTTTTACACTAATATACTCAATCTGAAATGACCTTGAAAACAGAACATCATGCATCCTTATGCAGAAAGTAGCAGTAATGAATCAGCAACCCAATCAAAATATGAGCAAATCCTGTCTAGTGCCCTCTATTTTATTTTGAATAAAATATTTACTGAATCTATTGCAGTGATCTAAACTGTAAAAACATCCTGCTAGATTTGAAAGGGCTTGTCCACCCCATTTTCGATTTTTTGCTGTATTGTAGGGCTCCCTCCCCCAGCCCCAACCGCTATATTAATATTTGCAGAAACTCCCCCAATCATTACTTACCTTGCCCCTTTACTCCGGCATACTGTCACAGCCCTCTGCTTGCATGAAACTGCAAGCAGGGGGCCTGACCGACAGCCGTGTCCATGATTGGCTGAGGGGCAGCTGATCACAGACGCGGTTTCCGGCTATCCAGAATGCCGGAGGAGAGAGGCAAGGTAAGTATTGATCGGGGGAGTTTCTGCAAATATTAATATAGTGGTTGGGGCTGGGGGGAGGGAGCCCTACACTACAGAAAAGGGGATTTATGCTAGGGAGAGAGCAAAATGGGAGGGAAAGGGGGGGGGGGGGGCTGCAGTGCGCGTGGAGAGACAGGAGACAGAGTCCTATATGGTCTCTGTCAGGCTCCTGGTGGCCAGTTTTTGGGACTTTGGAGGGACATTGCAGGGCAGCCATTTGGAGCAGGGATGTAAGGTAAGGATTTTATTACACTACAGAGTGGGGCCAGTAGTGGGTTAAATTATAGTTTTGGGGGGTGGACATGCCCTTTAAATAAAAATATATAAATTTGGTAGGCTTTGGCCTGGCGAATGTAAGGTTGATCCAGATTCATCAGTGATGAGAAAATCAGGTCTCTGTTGTATATCTGTTGTATTCAGTTAGATCAACTGGAAGTTTAGTTCTTGAAGATGTTTCGCTAGTCATCCGACTGGCTTTCTCAATTCAGAATGACTTGTACAAGAATCTGTTGGCAATTATGTACCCTGAAAAATCCCAATTAGCATATCACAGCCAGGTGTTAAGGACATTATAAATGCAAGAGGTGTTATAGGAACACCCAGGGTAAGGGTATACCCTATATAAACATATTTTTGAAAATCGAACGTTTGAGGCTATTTTTGATAATTTCGAAAATAGCCTTGAATGTTCGAAAATCTTCGAAAATACGATCGGAAACTCAAAAGTGGTCTCGTATTTTCGAGGATTTTCGAACGTTAAAAGATATTTTCGAAAATTATTGAAAATAGCTCCATACATCCGAAAATACGTTCTGCTTTCGGATCTTCGTGACTTTGTCATTTCGGCCAACTCTACTGTAAAGGTCTTATTACTTTACACCAAGTAACAGCAGTGCATGATCAACATCTAAATCAACCTTAAACTAGAGCAGTGCAGCTCAAGGTGATTGGAAAATATTTCTAAATTTACAAGACTTAGATTATACAGAACAGTTGATTTATTTATTTTTTCTTTTGGGTTGCTTGCAGTTTTCTGATTCATTAAAAGGCTAAACATGATTATTTCTACTGCATGATGAATATGGGCAATGCTCTACCAGCAACCAGATAATAATTAAAATGTGGGTGCTGTAGTTAGGTGCCATATAATGTGCAATAAATATAACTGTGCTGAAAGTCATCTTTTAATAATTTATTCAGTGGTCTTTTGTATATCCTTAATTTATTCTCATACTTAAAATAGCTGTGTTGCAAATATGTCATCCTGCATTTTTGTTTGATAAATTCATTACATTCTGTTAGCTCCTTATCAAGTGATAAATGAAACTAGTAGTTCTCTGTGAAATCTGGCCTTACACCAAATGTATTCATTAAATTTATACCACTTATTGGCAAAACTTGCTTCCTATTTTACAGTAACAGCTTTCAACTCTGACCACAGCCTGAAAAGTGAAGTGTTTTGAAGAAATATCCAAAATCAATACAAAAGAGGCATACTGTAAATTATTTATAAACAGTTACACTATTGATACATTATATGTCTAAGCTGCCTTAATATATACAGACTTTATTTCTGAAAAAACATTTTGCAGATACATGTATATTTATACGTGAAAGCTGCAACAAAATGTAAAAGAAAATGAAATGTCCATGTAAGAATGTAAAACTAAATATAAACAAGAATGGAGGAGAACACTCTGTGTGATTCAATGATTTATTAAAACAACAAACTACAACTTTTTGGGGGAGGTACCTTGTTTAAAGGGTAACTGTGGTCTCCATTTTTTCTCAAACAAGTTAGAGATATATAAAAGTTATTGCTGGAAAGGTTTTCATCCATGTAACCAGCCTCTGCGTGGATTAATAGGCTCCCCTTCTCAACTGTGCTTTTTTATGTATAGATGGGAACTTTTTGATTTTCCCAGCAAGTCTTAACTGAGCATGCTTCTTTCATGAGGAGTACCTATATAATTTCTCAGAGACTGCAGCCAGAGATGTGATATAGTAAAATATATTTTAAAGAAAAAATGACAGGCTTTCATTTAACCCTTACTTATCCAAAGACCACAGTTGCCCTTTAATTAAATTTATTTTAAATATGGATTGACAATGTGCAATATGGTATACAGGCTGTCAATAGAGATGGCCGAACTTAATGGGTCCGTTTTCGAACTTTTGAACTTTCCATATAGTTTGAAAGTTCGAAAACGGACCGAACTTTCGAACTATGTGGAAAGTTCGAAAGTTCGAAAACGGACCCATTAAAGTCAATGGAAGTCAAACAGTTCGAAAAGTTCTAATGAAATACAATTAAAATATCAATGGTAACTTAATGGAAATGGCTGTAGGACCTGGGAAATGGTCTGGGGAACATGTTCGAATATCCAGGACATTCGAAAAATCAATTTGACTCTCACTCGCGCTATTTTCGAGTTCGTTCGCGCCTAGGTACCATGTACATTTTACTCGCGGATTCGATGCTCGCGTATAGGCTTTAATAGACACTTTACGCGTAGATTCGATGTTCGCGCCTAGATACCATAGACATTTTACTCGCGGATTCGATGTTCGCGTATAGGTTTTAATGGACACTGGATTCGATGCTCGCGTAAAGGTATAATAGGCAGTTTGCTCGAACATTCAAACGGTTGAACATTCGATATTTATCGAAAGTCCAAAAATATCCAAAATCCGGGTCCGGGATAGTTCGAGAAGTCTGAATTCGTTCGAATTCGAATAGTTCGACTCGAACTCGGGTTTCGGCTCAAACTCGGGTTCGAGTTCGAGTTCTAGTCCATCTCTAGCTGTCACGTGGATAACTTTTTTTTGTTTCCGTTATGTTTCTGGAAAAATATAATGTTTCTACATGTACAAACAAAAATATAATAAAGTCACCTGATTTTACTGAGATTTTTTCCTAGCAAAATATAAAGATTCTAAATGTACCTTCTTCTTCATGTGCCAGTGGTGTCTCGCTGCTAAAGTGCTGGTTAGAAACACACAGACCATTCTTTTTTTTTTGTTTGTTTTTTTCCATTATGTTCCTCGCAACAACAAAAAAAAGGATTTTACTTGTAGCTCTAGTCGCTCTTGTGGAATAGTGGTGAAAAGGTTTCTTTTTAGCAAGACACAGTACATGAGGTTGCAGGTTTGATTCCCCAGACTTGTTTTTATCTTTTATAATATTATAATTTTTACATCAATGTTTATATTATGTTTCTTATATGTCTTCTTATGTTTCTTACGCCCATGCAAATATTACTATTCTTTTTTTCATGAAAAGCAAAGGCATTTAACAAGGAGCATTAGTAAAATGTTTACACAAAAACTGCACTAAAATGTGTGTTCTGTTTCAGAGGAACAGGTGATCTATCACCTGTAACATGATTGGCTGTTAGCTTCTAGGAAGCAAGGCTGCAACTTTCTGTGAAATATACTTGATATCTTTGTGAATATTGGGGCAATGTTGTCAAAAGACTTAAGCTCCCGTTTAACTGAGTAAGTTATAACTAGCATTCATGTCACTTCTGCCCAAAATGCCACTAAGGATTTCTCAATTTTAATTCTTATTTGCTTTTTTTCTGCCTACTCTTCAGGTTGATTTCTGGCTTTCTCAATTCAGTCAGATGACTAGTGAAACATCATCAATAACTTCAAATCCAGTTGAACTAACTGAATACCCCAGATATACAGTATTATATGACCTGGTTGAATGAGAACCTAGCATTAAATAATGAGAAAGTAGTGAGCAAAATAGACCTTAGCCGCAGGAACTAAAAGGCAAAACATTGGCAAATTCTTCTCAGGCTTGGAACAGCATTTTTTCATTATTTAGAGGTGTTTTTTTCATACAAAAATCTACTCTTTGCATTAATTTGGTTTGTTTATATACCTGTTGTGTTATTTTTTTTGTTACAGCAATGAAAGTTTCTATGTATTGTGTGTGATGTTGTTGGAATGGTTTGTTCATTGTATTATTTAAAATATTTTAAAAGAATGTTCAGAGCAACCAGCATTAAAAAACAACAGAGGAGGGAAACCTAAGGGTCTCCATTTCATTTTCATTCTGTTTTAGTCTGAAAAACAGACATTCTTTTAAATCCTGTGTGACTATTTTTTTTGTTTTGTGTTCCCAATATTCTTTCATTTCAATTTTCTTGTCATGTTTCCATGTAGTAAAGAGACAATTTGTTCTTGAATGCATTACCTATCATTGAAAAATCATTTTTGAAGGGATGATTCTTTGAAAATCTGCAGAATTGTCGGAAATATGAGTCATAATTTATTGGAAATCCTAAATCCTAGTCTAAAATTCTTAAACTACTGGTCAAAATTCTAAAACAAAAAATTGCTGTAGAAGACGCAGTTTGAAAAAAAATTCACTTTAGTTTGGCTGGGAAAAAAAATTCCAACGGGATGAAACTTATAGGATATGTAAACTGTTTTTTTTACATTTTTTTTAATTGCCCATTACTGGAAACTATAAATCTTCCAAACTATCACAGCACTGTTTTTTTGTGGATCTGTCTCCTATTCCTGTCAATTAAGTGCATTAGTATCATATGGTGACAGTTGGTATGTGAACTGCATATCCCTAAAATATACACATTTTTTAGGGATATTTTTATACTATGTATTAAAGACTGTTTTGGATATGAAATATTGTTGTTAGTGGTATAGCGTTCTCTGTGCCTATTTTAATTGATGGTATTTTATAAATGCCATACCCAAGTAATGAGGCAATATAAAACACGTACTGTAAAATACAGCCAGAGTAAAATACCTACACTCCCAGTATAATGCAACCATAATAAAGGCAGTAATTCAACAGTACCATTATAGATTAATGATCCCTCATTTATTAAGGACATGAACTGCTGTATTTTTATCTTGAGAAAAATGAATACATACTGCTCTTCGTATTGTTTTAGTATCAGTTATTTATAAATGTCAGTGATCAATTTTGTGCATTTGATTGTCTTCTTATTCTCATTTTTACCTCATGGTGAGAGTATTTGTTGGTGGTAGAGATGGAATAGTGTTCCTCATTTTGACAGACTTGATGAAAGTCTATATACTGTAAAGAAAAAAGGTGGAATGGTGCATTCTTTTATAGAATTTATCGGCCAAAATGGATATTTGGTCTGTTCAAATGTAAGTGTATTTTACATTTATTTATATATTTTTTATATGGTATGTATCAGATAATTGACTAGTACTTTTACTTACACCACATTTTTATCTTTTTATTTTTATGATATATAATACGGTGAACGAGGATCACGCAGCCTAAATAACAAATATAGTTTATCTGGTTAAACTATAATGATAAAATGATTGGAATCATAACAAAATAGCTGTGAGAAATAATAACTCTAGCGATTCAGGCTCCCATTGCACAGGGAATCACCTGGACTTTGTTATTATGATTAGCATTTAGTTCTCCTGTAGGTCCAGAATGTTCCTATACAGAACGTAATCATTTAGCCATTGATTTATACTTAACTGAAACCTGGAACATTAATTTGCAGACTATTACTCATAGTACAATAAGTTCATATGTGCAATGGGAAAACAGGCTCTGGTTCTAACATGAATCACTTCTGATTAATGTTTCTGATGAAGAAAGAAGTAAATTGCTATTTATTTGAAGGACAAAAAAACAATTGTGCTTCTATACTACAGTATGTTAAGGTTGATTTTAGGAGTTTTAACAGTGTAACATTTTTACCTTGTATAAACGTGTGTAAGGCTACGTTCACATGCAAGGGAACGTCACACTTAGCGATTTACTGCGATGTTCCTCTGCGTTATGGCATAGCGGAGTCCTTTATATTTAATGGTACCAATGTGCTTGAAAGCATGAAAGTGCTGCGTGCAGTGCGTTTTTTACACTGTATTACATTGCATTGGCCAAGTGTGAACGATATGTTGTGTTGCATCATTCACTCAATAAAGCCCTGCTTACAGCAGATTCTCTCTCTACATTCCTTTGTTTCTTCATATGAGTATTTGGGTACTGCTAGTAAATAAACCCATTTGTGAAAGAGACACAGCGATCTATAATTAGGAATTATAGAATTTATTTATTATTAGAGTTATGAATATTTTTTTTCCTTTAAAAATTAAAAATATATGATTTTTTTTCAAATATTGATTAACTAGGTATTAACATTTCTTAGATTAACATTCACAGTAGATTAATAACATTAGATTTTAACTTTTCTGTGACCAGTACGATAATTGGGCAATAACATACAAAACCACAGAACTATAGAGTGTTCTTTGTGACATATCCATGTATTTCTACAATAAAAATACAGTACATGTCTTTCTAGACATTCTCTTTGATGGTCTAAATATTTGTTTTCAATGATATTGTTTGTGTTTGTAAAAAGGGAGAACAATTTGAAGCCTATCATTGCTTTAACAGAAAAAGATGTGACTTGGTTTCTATACTACCTCTATTTCCCATTTTTACATGATTTGTAGTCCTCAGGGTCTTCTTTCAATTCATTGGAAACTGCATGACTACGCTATTTTAGCAATAATGACATCTTCTGTATTTTTTGCAGCTTAAAATAATGGAGCTCTAAAATTTGAGCTTATGTGTCTGCTGATAATATTGAAGTACCTACATTAGATGAAACACATTACCATCCCAATCCATCACTTGTCTAAAATACATTTTCCTTTTTAAAATTTGTGAACTGGAGACTGATAACAGAATACAGAAAATTGTGCGCTACTAAATTGAGAATTTCAGGACTAACCCAAACAGCTTAAAAAATGTAATGAATAATTATAAATGTAGCAACTGTATACCGTATATACTAGAGTATAAACCGACCCGAATATAAACCAAGGTAAACTACCGCAATGGTGTTCTATGGGGATCATAAATCTACGATCGCAATATCGTTATTGGTAATATACAATCGCTATTGTTAATTAACAATGATGAATGGAAATTAATGATCGCTAAGCCAATTGGAAAATAGTGATCTATTAAATGATGGTTATACAAATCATTAAAGACGCAGTATCTCTAAAAAGCGATACCGCACCTTTATAAATATGCCCCATAGCCCCATACACAGCCCCATAGAAATTCCCATACACAGCCCTATAGAAAGTCCCATACACATCCCTATAGAAAGTCCCATAGAAAGTCCCATACACAGCCCCATATACAGTCCCATTCACAGCCCCATTGAAAGTCCCATACACAGCCCCATACAAAGTCCCATACTTCTATACACTATAGAAGTACAGATATAGAGTATAGTAGCAGTAATGGTATAAAAGATTCAAGTGCACTTTGGTTAACTGAGGATATGGTACAAAAAGAACTAAATAAGGTTAATATTAATAAGTCTCCTGGACCGGATAAAATACATCCTCGGCTACTCGGGAGCTAAGTTCTGTTTTATATAGGCCATTGTTTATTATTTTTGCAGATTCCCTCATGTCCGGAGGTGTGTCTCTGGATTGGAAAAAGGCTGACGTTATTCCAATATTCAAAAAGGGAAGTCGTTCACAGCCGGGTAACTACAGGCCTGTATGTTTAACTTTAGTGGTAGAGAAGATACTGGAAAGTTTAATAAGGTAACATGTTCTAGAGTATGTTTCAAGAACTGACATTATAAATAGTAACCAGCATGGATTTAGAAGGAATAGTTCTTGTCAAACTAACTTGTTTGGCTTTTATGAGGAAGTAAGTAGAAATTTAGACTCTGGCATAGCAGTAGATGTAGTTTACTTGGATTTTCCAAAGGCTTTTGATACAGTCCCCCATAGGCGACTAATGTATAAGCTGAGGTCTGTTGGTCTGGGAGTCACATTTGTACATGGATAGAAAATTGGTTAATGAATAGGATGCAGAGAGTAGTTGTTAATGGGGCTTCATCATTATGGACTAAAGTGCTAAGTGGGGTGCCACAGGGTTCTGTGTTGGGGCCGTCTCTATTAATCTGTATATTAATGATTTGGAAGTGGGTATTGCCAGCAAGGTTTCTGTGTTTGCTGACAACACAAAACTTTGTCAACCATTAAAAACTTCAGAAGATGTGCAATCATTGCAGGGGGATTTAGATAAGATTGCCATTGACAGATGAGATTCAATGTTGATCAATGTAAGGTGATGCATTTTGGACCTAAAAATCCTTGTGCTGCTTATACTATAAATGGCTCTGTGTTAAGTGAATCCCTGTTGGAAAGGGATCTTCCTTTAACAAACTTAAAGGAAGCAAGCAGTGCCTGGCAACAGCCAGAGCCAGCATAGTATTGCCTTGTATAAAGCGATTTATGGATTCAAGGGAGGAAAATGTAATTCTCCCTCTTTACAAAGCATTGGTAAGGCCTCATTTGGAATATGCAGTGCAATTTTGGAATCCTGTGTACAAAAAGGACATCTTTGAAATGGAAAGGTTCAGAGAAGGGCAACTAAATTAATAAGGGGATTGGGGGAGCTTGAATATGAAGAGAGACTGGAAAAGTTACAATTATGTACGCTGGAGAAAAGGCGCTTGCGTGGGGACATGGTTACTGTGTATAAATACATTAACGGGCCATACAATAAACTATCTGGGGCATTGTTCACCAATAGAACATTGAAGAAAAAAGGTTTAGGCTTCAAGTTCGGAAACGGTTTTTCACTGTGTGAACGGTAAAGCTATGGAACAGTCTTCCAATGGATGTTGTTATGGCAGGTTCATTGGTCAGTTTTAAAAAAAAAGCTGAATGAGTTTCTGCAAACAAGGAATGTTGCAAGTTACTGGTATTGATACATAAAGTAGAGTTGATCCAGCGAAATTTCCGATTGCCACTTGAAGTCAGGAAGGAATTTTTTCCCCCTTCATAAATTTGGTGGGGTTTTTTTTGCCTTCCTCTGAATCAACAGTTAGGCAGGAAATTAGGATATTGCTAGATGGGTTGGACTGGATGGACGTATGTCTTTATTCAACCTCAAATACTATACTATACACAGCCCCATAGAAAGTCCAATACACGTCCCATAGAAAGTCCAATACACGGTCCCATAGAAAGTCCCATACACAAGCCCCCATAGAAAGTCCCATACACAGCCCCATAGAAAATCCAATACACAGTCCCATAGAAAGCCCCGTGCACTGCCCCATAGAAAGTCCAATACACGGTCCCATAGAAAGTCCCATACACAGCCCATAAGTCCAAAACACAGCACCATAGAAAGTCCCATACACAGCCCCATAGAAAGTCCAAAACACAGCACCATAGAAAGACCCATGCACAGCCCAATAGACAGTCCCATACACAGCCCAATAGACATTCCCATACACAGCCCCATAAAAAGTCTTGTACACAGCCCTATAGAAAGTCCAATACACAGCCCCATAGAAAGTCCCATACACAGCCCCATAGAAAGTCCCATATATAGCCCCATAGAAAATCCCATACACAGCCCCATAGAAAGTCCCATACACAGCCCCATAGAAATTCCAAATCACAGCCCCATAGAAAGTTCCATACACAGCCCCATAGAAAGTCCAAAACACAGCACCATAGAAAGTCCCATACACAGCCCCATAGAAAGTCCCATACACAGCCCCATAAAAAGTCCCATACACAGCCCCATAGAAAGTCCCATACACAGCCCCATAAAAAGTCCCATACACAGCCCCATAGAAAGTCCCATACACAGCCCCATAGAAAGTCCCATGCATAGCCCCATACACAGTCTCATACACTCATACTACTTTTCTGTGCAGAGGATTCTGTGTGTTATAGGGTACAGCTTTGTTTTCCCAGGGCTATGTGAGTTTGTCAATCTGCTCCTGCAAGCTTTCAGATCAGTCCAGAGCCGAATATAAACCGACGGGAGACTTTCAGGGTGATTTTAAAGGTAAAATTTCTCGGTTTATACTCAAGTATATGCACAGACTTTAAAGAAGAACTAAACTTAATTTATAAGTTACTTTATGTTCATGTGAGAAATCTGTAACTAAGAAGGCTAGGAAGGTTGCCAGTACAACTCACAGCCCACAAAGAGCCTTGTGAACATGTTCACCTATTGCCACACCCCCTAACCCCAATATTTACTCTCTGTGTTTTCAATACCGATGTCCCCACACAAATATGCCTGTGACATGACAAGCATCATCATGGTGTGTGCGCGCATTTACTTCTTGTGCGTATCTCAAGGCTGCATTATTCTTTGACCAAATTAGTCTTGGAGATTTGGATATCTTGAGGGGGCAGGTCTTAGAACTGGATTTCTGTGGAGGAGGAAGGCCAGCAACACTCAAGCACAAAGGTAAGGTATGAAAGGGTAGTAGGGGGGAAAATGCACCACATTTATATTTAAAGGCACAACTATACAGTAAGATAAACTTGTTGTTACAGTGTACATACCCTTTAAATTATGTTCCTAGAACAAGATAAAGCTTCTAAATTTACATGTGCCCCTTGTGTGTGCTGTGTTGGCTCACCTACTAAAATCCCCAGATTTACAGTACTTTGTTGGGTTACTGGGAAAAGCTTTGCTATTGGCAAGACGAAGTACATAAAGTTGCAAGTTTATTTCCTCAGCCTTTTATATTTTCCTGAAATATTCTGTTTCGTACAGCCATGCTAGGTAAGAAATACACTGCAAAGATTACTTTTCTTTTTTGTATGAAAAGCAAATTATGATATCATTGTACAAACGGCCATCATCAGTTGGCGCTCTGGTTTTGCATTTAGCTTGTGGAATGCTGTAAAAGTGTTTTTAAATATATAGCTTTCCTTAAAGCTTCCATGTAAATATGGTAAATTCCCAGAAGTCTTTGTTCCTTATTTGCATATTGCTGAAAGGGGAGTTCTGAATCCTTTGTTCTCTCCCTATACTATTAAATTTATTGGTGACATCGGTCAATAGGCACTTCACACTGCAAAACCAGAGGCCTGCACTACACTGATGATGGCTCAATAAAGACGAAAACGGTCTGTAGTTGGTGCTCTGGTTTTGCTTTTAGCTTGTGGAATGCTGTAAAGATATAGCTTTTCTAAAAGCTTTCATGGAAACTTGCTATAGAAGGATAAATAATTACCTTTTAAACAAAGCACATTGGATATCCATTTATATACTGTAGAACAGAAATTAATCTATTGACCCAACCATTTGGGAAGGACTGTTGAGTTTATAGGTTCTTATTCATTGTCTGATATGGTGCTATGTATGTATTATAATTGCTCTACACCTTTTTAAGTTTTTTACTTTTTTTACAGTTATAACTGTATTTATTTTTCTACTGATCAGGCTGGTCAGCCAAGTGAATGTAAATACAGTTTATTTACTTTTATCTGGTGCATATTTCATACATTTTTGGATGATTGTGTGTTATTCAATTAGCATATGTGAAACATACATTTTGGGGTTGGCACACCCCTTCCTCAGGTACATAAATGGTTATCACATCTATCACACCAATACCCCTAGAATTATATATCCTCCTACACAGGATCTGACATCAAATGCCCATTTCTTCAAAAAGCCTGCCCATTAACCCTTCACTGATACATTTTTTTGTATATTTTTAATGATCTTAATTTTACATAATAACCGATTAACCAATTAATATACTCCTAAGGAAAAATGACATGACTTTACATCCCCTACAAGCGATATAAATCATAGTCCCTATTGAGACCTCCCAGATATAGACTTTTGAGATGGTAAACCCACCAAACCTCCCTCTTATACATCTATGGTTGTGTATTGTGTGAGAGAGAGAGAGAGAGAGAGAGAAACAGAGAGAGAGAGAGAGAGATTGCATCACTGGATCTTGGAAAGGTAAGACGCAGGGGTAATCACTCGGTTAAAGAACCGATACAACCCCATGCACGGAAACATAACTATTGGTGAATAATCGTGTGCACTACTTCCTGGTTCAGAATAACTATAGCGCGCATGAACAGGAAGTGGTCGGGACCTGTCACTACTGCAGCGGTGGATGCGTGTAAGGTAAATATCTTCTATCTCCGTCCATCGCTCCTGGTTAATTGATTGAAGAACTGATGGTAAGACATACAGTAGCTCCTTAACCTCCCGGTCTTCAATCAATACATTACATTAATAGTTTACTTTTCGAGTGAACTATTCCTTTAACGTGAGGGTTACCATTATTTAATGAACATTTAAACTCCCTGTGTATTTTTAGTAGTACTGACCACTTACATAGAATTATGCATTCTGTTTGCTTATTGGTTTCAAAATCTTCTTTTGCTCATTATACAACATAAAACAAGAGTTTTACTTTTTGGTTGTTTGTTCAGAATTATGCTAATACCTAAAAAGGGTATATTTAGGGGGCAACATAATCACTTGTAATCCACCTGCTTAGGTTTTTATCCTTACTTTCAATAATTTTATCTTTTGGTACTTTTAATCATCAAATCATTTTAACTTTTGGTCCTTTTTGCAAAAATGCACTGTAGAATCCTTAACAGATTTTACCTCAAAATTAACAATTACTGCACATTTCAGACAGCATTGCCCTTTTCTGCTCTCTCGTGTTCTT
Source organism: Hymenochirus boettgeri (assembly GCA_019447015.1). NCBI lineage: Eukaryota > Metazoa > Chordata > Amphibia > Anura > Pipidae > Hymenochirus > Hymenochirus boettgeri. The sequence continues at coordinate 259,180,044 of CM033469.1, read as the reverse complement.
TGTACTTGTGTCCTGATGTCAAACTGATGGTTCCTTTGCTGTGCCAATAAATATAACACATATTCTATCATCTAGCTATGAATGATGCTGGGTTCAATATGATGTGTTGGTGTGTTGTGCACTGTGACATGTGTCTCTTATCAATCTGTCATAGTAAATAAAAGTTATATTTTATCATCCATGGTTTCTTTTTAAATTCCAGTCTTGACTGGCATATGTTCCTGATAGGCTGATATACACTATGTATCATTATTCTTAGCAGCAAAAGAATATAGGGGATTTTCACAAATTCTCTTTTTTAAGATAAACATAAATTGCCCTGAAAGCGGAAATAAAACCTTCACCGGTAGAATCATTCATTATATTGTAGATTATGTTTCAAAGAATTTGTATGTTTTCACTGTGGAAATTACAATATTGTCCCATGAATATCCTAGAAAATCTGTAAATCCTCATCAGCATAGAATTCTAAGTTAAATCTGGCACTAAAGTTGTACATTGCGGTTTGTCATTTTCACAGGTGGTTTTTGTTGACACTATAAACTACTAAAACTACTTAGTGATAACAAATGGATCAGTTTACTAATATAAAATGTATTTTTCTACTGTGATACTGTGAAAGTCTGTGGTTATTTTACTGATAATTGTATAAAACCAGTTGTTAATGTATAAACTGGGGACTGTTGGCCTAGAAAAAAACATTTGTACATGGAGTTAACTGGTTATTGGATCGCAAACAGAGAGTGGTGGTTAATGGAGCTACATCCATGTGGGCTTAAGATCTATGTGAAGTGCATCAGGGTTTTTTGTACTAGGGCCACTTCTTTTTAATCTGTTTATAAATAACTTAGAAGGGGGCATTGAGAGCAAAGTCTCTGTCTTTGCTGAAGACACTAAACTATGCAGAGCTTTGGAAACTTTAAACAATGTGCAAATGCTGCAAGTTGACCTAGATAGATTATCAAAATGGGCAGCAGAATGGCAGATGAGATTCAATGTTAATAAATGTAAGGTGATGCACTTGGGGTTTAACAATCCTTGTGTCTCCTACATCATAAATAACTCTGTGCTAAGTGAATCTCTAATGGATTTGGTTCTAGTGGATAACAGACTTACAGTAGCTGTAGCAAATAATGGCAGGCAGCAACGGCTACAGTTAGCCTTGTATAAAAAGAGGAATAGATTCAAGGGAAGAAAATATTATTCTCCCTCTTTACAAGGCACTGGTAAGGCCTTATTTAGAATATGCAGTGCACTTTTGGAATCCCATATACAAAAAGAACATCTTGGAAATGGAAGTTCAGAGAAGGGTAACTAAAATAATAAGGGGAATGAAGGGGCTTGACTATGCAGGCAGATTAGACAAGTTAGGGCTGTTTTCATTAGAGAAGCACAGGGATATGTTTACTTTATAAAAAGGTATTAACGGGCCTTATAAGAACCTCTCTGGTGCATTGTTTACTAATAGGTCATTTCAGAGGATTTGGGACATCCTTTAAGACTAGAAGAAAAGAAGTTTCATCTTCAGGTTAGGAAATGTTTCTTTTCAGTGGGAACAGGGAAACCATGGAACTGTCTTTCAGCAGATTTTTAATAGCTTTTAAAGTGGGCTGGATAAGTTTCTAAAACTAAATAATATTGAGAATTATTGGTATTATTACATATACTGCAGTTCTGGGGGGATCCAGGGATACTTTCAGATTGCCATTGTTTAGTTCTAATTTAATAAGGAAATATCTTGAAAGGGGTTCGAACTCTCAAGTGCATCAATTAGAGATAGACTAGAACTCGAACTCGAACCCGAGTTCGTGCCGAACTATTCGAATTCGAACAAATTCGGACTTCTTGAACTATCCCAGACCCAGATTTTCGATATTTTCGGACTTTCAATAAATATCGAATGTTCGACTGTTCGAATGTGCGAGTAAAATGCCTATTATACCTATATGCGAGCATCGAATCCGCGAGTAAAGGGTCAATTAAAACCTATACGCGAGCATCGAATCCGCGAGTAAAATGTCCATGGTATCTAGGCGCGAACGCGAGTAACGAATCCGCGAGTAAAGTGTCCATTAAAACCTATACGCGAGCATCGAATCCGCGAGTAAAATGTCCATGGTATCTAGGCGTGAGCACGAGCATTGAATCCGCAAGTAAAGTGTCCATTAAAACCTATACACGAGCATCGAATCCGCGAGTAAAATGTCCATAGTATCTAGGCGCGAACATCGAATCTACAAGTAAAGTGTCCATTAAAGCCTATACGCGAGCATCGAATCCGCGAGTAAAATGTACATGGTACCTAGGCGCGAATGAACGCGAAAATAGCGCGAGTGAGAGTAAAATTGATTTTCCAATGTCCTGGATATTTGAACATGTTCCCCAGACCATTTCCCAGGTCCCACAGCCATTTACATTAAGTTACCATTGATATTTTAATTGTATTTCATTAGAACTTTTCGAACAATTTGACTCCCATTGACTTTAATGGGTCCGTTTTCGAACTTTCCATATAGTTCGAAAGTTCGAAAACGGACCGAAAGTTCGTCCATCTCTAGCATCAATAAGAATCAGTCATTTACACCACCACCAATCTTGTAATTATAAAAATCTGTAGTGGGTGCTTTGGCACCTGCATGGGCATAAATACCAGGGGAGCAGACCCTGCAACCGCATTGAGAGCTTCTTCTTATTTTTCCTATTATAGCCTCCTCCCAGAAAACCACTGTAGAAAAAGCCCAGTTAGGGGCCCCAAAATAGTTTTTCTGGGGGGCCCAGTCATTCCTCGTTAAACCACTGGGCACCAGCCCACCTAAGCAGCCATCCGTAGGCATTTAAAAATCTTATTAAAAAATCTTAAAAATCACAGAATTCAACCTAGGTGTACATATTCTGCCAATGTCCTGAATCAGATTAGTTTAAACTTCCTCACTGTACTGCCTAGTCTCCCTTCATTGTCTTCCCCCTTTACCTCTGCCTGACAAGCTTTATTTATATTACATTTTCCTTATAGCTTCATTTATCCTTTCTCCTCCTGTCTAGTATGGTATAGTATAGTAAAGTATAGTATAGTATTTGAAGTTGAATAAAGACATACTTCCATCCAGTTTAACCTACTCAGCAATACCCAAATTTCCTGCCTAACTGTTGATCCAGAGGAAGGTGAAAAAAAAACCCACAAGAAATATGAAGAGGGAAAAAATTCCATCCTAACTCCAAGTGGCAATCGGAAATATTCTTCGATCAACCCTACTTTATGTATCAATACCAGTAACTTGCAAGATTCCTCAGGAAGCTTTCTTTTGAAACTATCCAATGAACCTGCCATTGCAACTTCCAATGAAAGACAGTTCCATAGTTTTACCATTTTCACAGTGAAAAACCCATTCTGAACTTTCTTTCTAAACTTGTTTTCTTCAAGTCTTAAGGGATGTCCGCGTGTCCTCTGACATGTTCTTTTGTTGAACAATGCCCCCAGATAGTTTATAGTATTGCCCATTAATGTATTTATACACAGTAATCATATCCCCACGCCCACTCTGTCTTCATATTCAGGCTCCCCCATTCCCTTTATTATTTTAGTTGCACTTCACTGAACCTTTCCATTTCCAAGATGTCATTTTTGTAAACAGGATTCCAAAACTGCACTGAATATTCCAAATGAGGCCTTACCAATGTTTTGTAAAGAAGAATAACATTTTTCTCCTTTGAATACCTCCATACCTCTTTTTATATAAGACAATACCATGCTGGCTCTAGCTGTTGCTGCATGGCACTGCTTGCTACCTTTAAATTTGTTATCCACCAAAACGCCAAGATTCTTTTCCAACAGGGATTCACTTAACACAGCCATTTGTAGTATAAGCAGCACAAGGATTTTTAAGTCCAAATTGCATCACCTTACATTTATCAATATTGAATCTCATCTGCCACTTAACGTAGCAGCCCAATTTGACAATTTATCTAGATTCACCTGTAATGATTACACACCCTCTGACATTTGCAATAGTTGACAAAGTTTTGAGTCGTCAGCAAACACAGAAACCTTGCTGACAATACCCACAACCATATCATTAATAAACAGAGTAAATAGAACTGGTCCCATCACAGAACCCTGTGGCACCCTCACTTAGAACTTTAGAGATAGGATCCGGGTCCGTCTCGGATTATTGAACTTTCAAGGCTATTTTAGAGGATTATCGAAAATAGCTTGAGCGTTCGATAATCATTGAAAATGGGATCCAAAGTCCCGAAAGCATGTTCTGTTTTCAGATTTTCGGATCTTTGGGATTTTCCGGAGATCCGTAAATCCAAAAATGGAATGAAACAGTTGTGGACCTCTCTATAGGCCATGTTGATGAAGCCCCATTAACAACTACTCTCTGAATCCTATCCATTAACCAACTTTCTATCCATGTACAAATGTACAACCACTGCCCAATAGACCTTAGCTTATACTTGCCTATAAGGGACTCTATCAAAAGCCTTAGCAAAATCAAAGTATCCTACATCTACTGCTATGCCATTTGCAAACTTACATTTTAGATTAAGACACTGTTTTTTATACTCTTTAATGCACCTGCCAATCCCCTATGCTAACCCCACCACCTTTCCACCCCCTACTGGCCAATGTTACCCCTGGACTATCCATCCTAGTGAGACTGATAGCCTCTAGCAATTTACTCTCCCAAAACCGCTAGTTTACTTATGACACAATACAACATAGTCTACTGCCTGAGTTTATTGCTTTTTTGATTGTTTCCGTCATGTTTCTGGAAAAATATAAAGTTTCTACATATATACAAACTGTATATATAGCAGCTCTGTTTTTTATTTAACAACCGGTGTGAATTGCTGACAGCCTTCCTGGAGCAATACGAAATAGTGAACTGACATTTACTCAAATGTATTTGTACCTATTGCATCTGCAGTGGTGGTGCACTGCTAAAGTGCTGTGTTTGGAAAGAAACAGGCCAAAGGGACAAAGGTTCAATTCTCCAGGTTTACTTTTTTTTTTCTGGCAAAGGATAGATATTCTACATTTACCAAAAACCCCATTGGTTAGTCCTTGTGGCATAGAGGTAGAAAGCTTTCTTTTTAGCAAGACACAGTATAGAAGGTTGCAGGTTCGATTTCCCATACTTACTTTTTTTTTTTTTACTGAAATGTTTATATTCTGTTTCTTGCATCCATGCTAGCTGAGAAATAAACTGCAAAGATTACTTTTCTTTTTTTGTATGAAAAGCAAAGGCATTTATCATTGTTAGGGACAGGAGCATTTGAAATGTGTTGACACAAAAACTGCACTGAGATCTATGTTCTGTGTAAGAGGGAGGGATGATGTCATCTTCCAGGAAGCAAAGCTGAAGCTTCCTGTGAAGTGTACTGTGTACACTTAACTGGGTGTTCCCAGATAAGGTGAATTATGGGAGCTGACCCCTAGTCCCCACAGGTTATTTTCCTAAATTGCCCAGCATCCACAGCATAGGAAGGGTTGAGACACAGCTTTTTGTATCTTTGTAAATGTGCTCTTTCTATTGGGGCAATGTTGTCTGCAGACTTTAGTTCCCCTTTAATTAAATAAAAAGAACAAGTATGGAACTTGAATAATAGAAAAATAAGAAAATCGACACCCACAAATTAAAATTAACTAATTAAGAATTTTAATAAGGAAATGACGGGGGAAATTGATTTATTGGGTCCATGAGTAAGGGCAGTTAGCCTAAAACGCGTCAGACCATATTTTTGTATGTTTGTATTTTTGGAGCTATAAAATGAAAGGAGAAGATTTTAAAAGTGGAATTGTTTGCGGTAATGCAGAGAATTTTAAATACTATGTCTATTTTTTAAATGAGGGACAAGCAAACTGTTATCTCAGCACACCTGGTTAGGTTTCTGTACAATATAACTGAGGGGAAACCAGAGACACAATTTACCTGTCGGGGCAACCCTGCCTTGTCCTATTAAGTATGGGAAATAAGGAGAATACAGGTTATGTATTAGGTTTTTAAATAAGAGAAAGCCCAGATAGGAAAGGATCATGCCCATGTATCCCTGGTCCATTCTGTCAAAAGCCTTTTTGGTGTTGTGGCTTAAAAATAACATTGAAGAAACAAATGTAGTGAAAAGGCGCATTTGTTGCATCTGATATTGTCTTCCTGTTATGAAACCTGTTTGGTCACGATGTATCAGTCTGGGTCGTTGAGTCGTTCTGCCATTATCTTTGCTAGGAGTTTGATTATAAGAAAGTTTGATTTTGATTTATCAGGAAGATTGGAGCAATAGTTTTTGCAACAAGTGGAGTTGCAAAATTTATGGATAACTGATTTATGGATAAGTGTGATGTCGGCTGCTAAAAGGTCTGGATAAATGTGGGCACTTGGTTGCAGAAAGCAGTTGAACAGTTTAGTTAGGTTAGGCAGGAGGGTGTTTAAAGCCACTAGTGAATACATCGGGTCACGGGTCTTTGCCTATCTTAAAAAAAAATGTATTGCTCTGGAAATTTTATTAAATATTTGCCTCTCCATTCCTGTGTGGATAGTTTTCAAAGCTGTTGGAGGGCTAGGAAGCTGTATAGTTACGTAGTTGAATGTTATAATGTGGTTGGGGGTGAAGTGGAACATACATGGTTGCTGGGATACGATAGTATAGTTGAAAGTATAGATAATTTTTGTTTGTGATAGTTCTTGAGGTCCCTGGTGTAGTGAGAGGGAAAAGACAAGAAAGTTTAGCTAGTCGGTAGTCCTAGAAAGATGTTTAAAAGTTTAGTGATTAGAAGCTCTGACCATTAAATTTTGGGGTACTAGTAAGTCGGGGGATCACACACACACGGTATAAAGGAAAAGTAATCTTTTAGTTCATGAAGCAGGTCTGTTCTCAGAACTGCTAGTTTTGCTCTGAATATACAGTAATAAGAATAAAATATCACCTCGGTCAAGAGGATCAGGCCACTAATGGAGAGTTTATCCGAGGAATATTGTCTCGTGATTTCCAGCTTGTAAGGTAATTTTGGCCCATCTTCTGGGTTCACAACTGTAGCTGTCTTACCATTGTGTGAGGCTATTAGTCTGAATGGGAAACCCCAATTGTAATATATATTGGGGGTATTTAGAAGGTCTATAATTGGTCTATGGGTTCTCTGTCTGCTCATTGTGTGAGGGGACAGATCCTGAAAAATTTGTAGTTGAGCTCTGTCCCAGTCCAAGGGGACTTGGGATGATTCTTACATAGGATATGTTCCTTTTTTTGAAAATAGTGCATTTAAGCACTCTGAAAAGCCGAGTGTAGATTTGTTACCTGCTCAGGGATACCCCTTATTCCTTTGGTTATTTGTTAGGTGTTGTAACTGGCCTCTGATCTCAGTTATCTTTGCTTCTACAGTATTATTGTGTGGTACTATTTTTTAATGCAAAAGTTTGGTGACTGATTCCTACAGGTCTTTCTTTGTTGCATATTCTTTTCTTTGATCTTGGGATTGGGTTTTGTTATTTGTGCCATGTTGGGCCTGGGGCTGTTCCCCAGAAATGCTGGCAATTTTGTTTAGGTTAGTGAGGGTGGGCTTCTTTTTTAGCACTTTAATCCACCTGAATATTATCTGTTATACCATTTTAAACCTTGGTTGTGCCAGAGCTCAGCTACTACATGTGCAGCATGGACCCTGATCAAGCTTCACCCCCTTAAATTAAGACTTTTAAATTTTAAAAAAATGGACAAAAAATGATGCAAGAAAAAGAAATATGTAAAACTGGCTAATCATTGATCCTCTACCCAATTATTTGCACATAAACCATTTTTAAATAGTAAGAGTATATATATTAGGGAGCGATTCCCTACATACATTTTTGAGAGTTACATATGTCACTGGAATAGTTATTTATTTTGTCACAGACCTCTATTGCAGTTTGGTACATGTGTGAATTATATCAATATATAAGCTATAGATGAAAATATCGATACACACAAAAAACTATTTTAGTTTATATGACAATCGTTTGCATTAATGTAATAAATAATGCTAGTCAGAATGTTTATATACTGTGTTCAAATTGCATATACTTTAGCCTGAGTATACTGGATACTGAGACTTAAGCCACTTTTCAGATTTATAGCTTTGGGGGTTTTGAAGCAGTTTTGAATTAACTTGCTCTTTCTCTTTTTTTTTTTGGAAGTTATAAACTTATAACCAGAGTCCTCGAAGATTTCCCTTTATAGCTTTTGGGCAGGGATTCAGAGATGAAATTGCATGTTTGGATTTATAAAATATATTGATTGATATCATATTAAAATCTGACATGGTGTGAGGAGTACTATAATGAGAACAGGAAGGTTGCTTATGTACAATAATCAATTAATGAAAAACTACATTACGGTAATATAGAAATAATGTCTCAAGCATTTCAGAAATGTCAAGTATTCATTATGCAAATTGTTCTTAATGCAAAAACATATATGGGTTAAAAGACACACAATTTTGAAAGCGCTATTATTTTTCAGCAAGAATCAGATGTTATCTAAGTGCAGTAGAGAAGTTAAAAGCTACCACCTGATTGGTTGCTGCAGATTAATACACAGACATAAATTTGCACCTCTTCATTGTGGAGTGTGTTCTCCCTAATTTTGCTTTCCCCCCAAATAAACAGGTCCAATGACATGTGCAGGTCATTGTATGTATTTACTGTATTTTGGTTTGCAAAAGAGAAAACTTGGAAATTACTTCTTAAAATTAAAATATATATTTAATGTCACATGTTAAATACTGTATTGTACTGTAATGCTCTAAAGCCTGTTAAACTTTCCCAATGTTATGCTCACTGGTTTGGTCCAGTTCTGCCCCCTGCCTCATTCATGGATCTGTCTTTTGGAAAAAAAAAAACATAGCTGAAGGTGTTTAGATTTCAGGAATATATAGTTTGTGGGGGTTATTTCTGAGTTACGGGGGTGTTTTGTGGAAAAAACTGCAGACTGTCCAAATTCGGAGTTGGCTAAATATTTTCGCTGTTTCTGAGCCATCGTGCATTGTCTCACTTTGTGGCTTTTCGCTTCCACGTCCACATGTGTAACCACACATATGGCCTACCGTTTGATTCAGGACATTTGGGAGATTGATATTTAGTAACTTTTTTTTAGATTCCATGAGGTTTTGGCATGATTTTTACCTTTTGAAGTTGTTTTATGTTCGTTTTTTCAGACAAATGCGAACTTCTACAAAGAACTGCGCCCACACCATTGATGGTATGAATGAACAAACTACAGCGTTACATAGCTGAAGGTGTGTAGATTTCAGGAATATATAGTTTGTGGGGGTTATTTCTAAGTTACGGGGGTGTTTTGTGGAAAAACTGCAGACTGTCCAAATTCGGAGTTGGCTAAATATTTTCGCCGTTTCTGAGCCATCGTGCATTGTCTCACTTTGTGGCTTTTCGCTTCCACGTCTGCGTGTGTTACCACACATATGGCATACCGTTTAATTCAGGACATTTGGGAGATTGATATTTAGTAACTTTTTTTTACATTCCATGGGGTTTTGGCATGATTTCGACCTTTTTGAACGCTGTTTGATGTTCATTTTTTTTGAAAATCTGGTAAAAGTGCAAATTTCTACGAAGAACTGCGCCCACACCATTGATGATATGAATGAACAAACTACAGCGTTACATAGCTGAAGGTGTGTAGATTTCAGGAATATATAGTTTGTGGGGGGTATTTTTGAGTTGGGGGGGTGTTTTGTGGAAAAACTGCAGACTGTTCAAATACAAAACTGGCTAATTTTTTTTTGCTGCTACTGACATTTGGCACTGGTCACGCTCTGGGTTAGTTGGTAGCCATGTCTCTGGGTACACGCATGAATGTGGCATACCGTTTTATTCGGGAGGGGTTAGGCTTTCATATTTGAGATGCGTTTGAACTTTCCTCCACAGTTTTTAGCTGAAATTCGCATTTGATTTTGTCTCTGATTTTACAGTTGAGGAAAAAAAGGAAAATGTGAGAAAGTAACTTACAATTTGACGAAGAGCTGCGTCCGGGTATCTGCATTTTGATCGAAACTAACCTCACTCGTAAAATCCTGCGAGTGTGTAGTTTCTAAAAATATCTCACTTGTGGGGATAGTTTAGATAATTTGGTAGATATTCTATGTTAACTGTTAGTAGTGGTTATACATTTTAATTTGGTGTAATATTCTAGGAGGTGCAGTTTTAGTTTGGGGGGTTCTCCTGTACAGGAAAAGTCGGGTACCTACATATATCTGGTATCGTTGTACTCGGGAGTATCTGAGCTTTTAGAAACAGTAAGATTTTTGTCCGTAACCTTAAGATAACTATAAGTAAAAATGGGAAAAATCCATGAAAATTTGCAAATTTTTCATTTTTTTTACATATTTTACCCATAATTCCAGTAAAATTTCCAGAAAAGTTACAAAATTCTGTTACCATGTTAAAGTACACTTTGTGCTGAAAAAAACAATGTATAATATTCCTGATTTACTGCAAGGTTTCCTACTGTAAAATTAGTCTAAAGCGATTAAGGACAAAATCCTGAAAATTCTTCTGGCAGTTAACGCAAAAAAAAATGAAAATCTCCTGGCAGTGAAAGGGTTAAACAGGTCAACACTGACGTGAGCAATAGCAATGATCAAACTGCTAATCGAATCCCGTACGTCATGCAATATTCTGCAAATAGTAATGACATTAAAAGTAGTGTTAGAAAACATTGGGACCTCCTTAGGGCAGACAGGACATTACCGTTTGAACATAGTCAACCCATCTTTGCTTTCAGGCGAGCCAGAAATCTTAGAAACATCTTGGTGAAAACCATGATGTCTCAACCCCAACCCACACAAGGACTAACATGGCTGGATTACAAAAAAGATGGCTGCCATAAATGCACAGGGTGCCAAGCTTGCAGCTATATGATGGCGGGGACTGATTTCCCACATCCCCACACGGGCCGCAGATTTAAAATACGGCATAAACTATCATGCACTAGCACGGATGCCATATATTTCATAACATGCCCCTGCGGCAAGTATTATGTAGGGAAGACTACTACATCCCTGAGGGACAGAATGGCCAACCACCGCACGTCCATACGGATGGCACTGGCCTCCAGAGAAGCCGCTAAAAGCACCGACCCACAGAGGGAACAAAAATATGGCGAACAATCAGTTGCCAGACATTTCAAGGAGAGAGGCCACTCCTTAGCGACTCTTAAATGGATGGCCATAGATAAAGTAGATGCTGCATCCAATGTGATAGAAAAAGGACGTCGGTTACTTCAACGAGAAATTTTCTGGATAAGGAAACTGGGCACCTTGGCACCAAAAGGAATGAACGAACAGTTCTCATTATCCTGTTTCTTATAGAATGCCCCACATAGGACATTTTTTAACAAGTGGCCCAAAGACTCTTAATATTGTTTCCAGTATATTATGTTGTCTTTCCCATATCCGCAGCCTCCCCCCATCTAGTAGGAGATCCATGACGAGAGTATTATTGTGCGTAGTTCATTGGTTTATACATTATGGTTAGCAGTGCTTTTTACGTATTTAATATACCAGTTGTTTTTCTAGCTCTTTTTGCCTCATAGGACTCCTCTGTATATCTCTCCCTGCTGTTACATTGCTTTGTAACTTTACCTAATTGAATTATCTCCCAGCTAGGGTTATGCTTTGTAACTTTATTTAATTGAATTATCTCCCAGTTAGGGCAGGTAGATACATAGTTTATCTTATCATATTAGGTAGAGATATTAGAGGTTACTTTATGATACACTAGTTTTTGTAATTAGATAGTGATTCTAGTTTCTGATAATAAAATATAGTATAGTTAAGAGAGTCTTTTATAATATACTATTTTATATGTATTTTATATCACTATTCCTAAAGTTCTTATAACACTTGTATGTTTTATATTTTTGGCTCACTTTTTTAACTCAGTATTTTTAGAGGGAGGGATTATTTATAAGCACTTATCACTTTACTCTTGGGCTAATTTAAGCCTTTACCCTAGAATTGTATCACATAGCCTTATACCCCCTTGAGGGGTATTTGTTTGGTTTCACCATTAAGGGTTAAACCAGGTATGGGAGTGTCTCAGCACAGGGGGTGTGTCACCAAGGTTTTATCACTGCACAGACTGTTGAATGTTTGTATCCTGAGGACGGCCGACATCTAGGCCGAAACGCGTAGATACAATAAAGATCACCACGATATTTGTAACAAGTCCCATGAGTGCTCCTTTCTCGGATATTATTTGTATGGAAACAGTGGGAAGCACCGGGGCATCTGGATTGTTAAGCGAGAGTGCAAGACATCAGGAGGATTGTTATGTTACAGACATTCCCAGCACCAGCACTTGGATTGTATTCATTACCTTATCACAGCATCCCCAGTATCAGCACTCCAATACGAAAATACACTGCTAACTAACAAACAACATGGAAGACGCCGACATTAGCCACGCGGCATCATTTAATACTGACACGGACTTTTACTTTACACAGCAAGACGCGCAGAGAATCCTCTTCTCGGAGCCGACAGTGGCACTCGAGGTTAGTCCCACGTTAAAAGAAGTGTCAGTTAAATTATTAAGCCTAAGGAAGAAAGAAATTGATATGCACCTACATGGAGTATTTTTGTCCGATTACCATAGAAGTAGAAAAATTCCTCGGGGATTCAGAGTTAGGAACACCCCTACATTGGGCAGATTAGACAAGGAGTTTTGCATGAAATGGTGCGGAATTCTTAATAAATGCTCATTTGATTTGATGCTGTTGGTGATAGAGTATGCATCGAAGGAATTAAGTACAGTACGAGCGGACATAGTAGCACTACAACAGCAGCACGCTGAACTCCTTAAGGCTGATAACACAGGTGAATGGCTCATTAAGATTGAGTCACAAGTCAACCGATACAGGGATGATATACTTACCTTCAAAAAGAATAAGCTCACTAAGGTTGACGATGATTATACTAATAAGCATGTCTATGGCTGGCTTACCGGTAACTCCATAACAACTAATCACAGACGCCGAAGACGGCACTCCTTACGAACATGTGACAGCTCGGAAGACTCACCCTCTGATACTGATAACCCTAAGCGCACAGGCATTAAAGAAAATGAAGCCTCGCATAACAGTAACAATCCCTCTTTTTTAGGGGTAAGCACTCGTTCCAGTGGAAACCGAGAGGCAGCAGGAGACAAACTAGGAGGGGAGGTCAAAAGAACCGCAGGCAAACCACCGCGGTTGCGGCGACCCCACAACCGGGTCTAGTCTATAACCTTAGCCACCATATCTTGACACAAGACGAATATAGCCTTCTGAGTAAGGGATTAACTTTCATACCCACGCCAAAATACAATCCTCTTGATGATGAAGTGGACCTATACAGGTTCCAAAGATCCTTAAAACTCAAAGACCATTTTCTTCATACCAACACTACTAGTCCTCTATTTCGTAAACCCAGTAGGTTTGAACGACCTAATACTGCACCAGCTATACGAGTGTTCTCAAATATGGTAAAAAAGGACATTGAAAAGTTCTCTAGAGCCAACACACAGCGTGATAACCTCACGAAAGGGGAAAGAACGGCTTTAAAAACCCTTAGGGATGATCCCAATGTAGTTATTCGACCGGCCGATAAAGGCGGATCGGTCGTATTATTGGACCGCCACTATTACATGACGGAACTCACTGCACAGTTGGCGGACCCCAAAATGTACATTAAGTTGGCAAAAGATCCCACGATGACCCTAAAAAGTAGATTGGATGAAATCATCCTTATGGCGGTAAGAGCCGGTTGGCTCAGTGACACAGAGGCTAAGTTCCTCACCACGGCATATCCTAATGTACCTAATATCTACACGGTACCCAAGGTACATAAATCTTTAAAGGCACCTCCAGGTCGACCAATAGTGTCCTCTAGAGGATCTCTGTTGCAACCTGTAGCTATCTTTGTGGATCATTTTCTTCAGCCCTTAGTTACTAGTATGAAAACATACTTACGTGATAGCCGACAGTTATTAGAAATACTGGCTCAGTATACCGGCCCTTTAAATAACACAACTCTAATGACTTTAGATGTGCAAAGTTTATACACAATAATCCCCCAATTAGAGGGAGTGGAGGTATGCCGACAAGCCTTGGTGCGTGGAGGGCACACACAGCCCCCCATAGAGCTTCTAATGGAACTGCTATTATTTGCATTAGAAAACAACTATTTCCAGTTGGAGAATTCTTTCTATAATCAAATAGCAGGGACCGCCATGGGGTCTAATGTAGGGCCCTCCTTCGCAAACCTCTATATGGAGGATTTTGAAACAAGATTTATTCTTCCAGAATTTGGTCATAAACTACTTATCTTCCGTCGTTATATAGATGATTTGTTCATCCTATGGGATGGTCCTCATGACGAATGTGAGAAATTCCTAGTGGCTCTCAACAGTAAGGTTACCGAGGTAAAATTTACCATGGTAGCCCATGAAACGACAGTCGACTATCTGGACTTGAGAATTAAAAAAACTTCTTCAGGTTTTCAAACTAGCCTATTTACTAAGCCCACAGATAGGAATACTCTTCTCCACGCTTCGAGTTACCATCCGTTTCATCAAAAAAAGGGAGTACTCATCTCCCAGTTCAGTAGGGTTCTTACCAACAACAATGATGAAGAAACCACTAACCAGCAACTGAAAGAGATGGCTAACAAATTTATTGAACGAGGATACCACCCTAGCTTAGTGGCCAAACAACGACAAATGGCTATCCGGAAGTTTAACCCTTTCCCTGCCACAGATCGTATATTCACGATCTGTGCAGAGAATGCTTTAACTGCCACAGATCGTGAATATACGATCTGTGGCTTCCCCCCTGCAAAAAAAAATTTCCCCCCTGCTAGGGCCGATCGGGGGGCAGCATTCAACTGCCCCCCTAGCCCCCTCGATCCCCCCTCGGTGTGATCCAAATCCGAGGGGGGGATCGGAAGATACACTCACCTTTAGCCGGGTCCCGCGATGTGCAGCCGGTCTCACGTGGAGGAAGCGGAAAGGGAGACCCCGGTGACGTCACGGAGCTTCCTCCTTCACCGGGGTCTCCCTTGAAGTGGTAGGAGACTGCCCCTGGTGGTCTAGTTGAGGTACTGCAGCTTGATCTCCATAGATCATGCTGCAGTACCTAAGTATAGTAAAAGCTGTCAAGCTGCCAGATTTTACTATACATTTGTGAATGGAACTCAAAGTTCCATTCACAAATAGGATTTTTTCTAAGTCTTTGCTACTTAGCGAAGACTTAGAAAAAAAATGGGGACAGAGATCAAAATTTGGTGATCACTTCTGATCACCAAATTATTGATCTTTGCCAATGAATGAAAAATCACTTCCTGGAAAATGATTTCCGGGAAGTGATTTTTCTGATCGGATTTCGAATTGGAAAACGGGCATTTATGCTCGTATTCCAAGTTCGGTATCATTCCCTAAGATGATCTGATGATCATCTTTGGGAATGATCGGGGAAAAAAAGGGGAAATACACACAAAAAAATTCTTAAAGTGATACACACACCCTTTTTTTTTTTTTACCCTAAAACTATAAATTAGAAAAAAAGTTGTCTTCTCCAAGCTCCCCAATGTCCCCAGTGATATCGGTAAAGTAAACGCGGATACTTATTTGTACGATTTCAAGGGAAACTAAGCCTATTTTTTAGAAGGAAATTTTGCAGAGGTACCAAATAAAGACCGTATTGAATTTTTAGGATCAGTAAAGTGTGCAAAAACGTGTGTGACTCTCCATACTAACCGATTTCACTAAAATACCACTAAAAGTGGGAGAGTGTGTGTGTGGGGGGTGGGTTGTGGCGTTTTTAAAAATTTTTCTTGTAACAGCACTTCTAAATGCGTCCCATTTGAGCTAGTTGGTGGCCTCGTCTCTGTTTGCACCCACGCAAATGGCACACCGTTTGATTCAGGACATGTGGGAGATTGCTATTTAGTGGGTTTTTTTGCTTGTCAAGTGGGTTTAGGTAGGATTTCAACCCTTGAATCATCTTATTTTATTTTTCACAAAATCTCGTAAAAACACAGAGTTCTTTGGATCGCTGGGTCTGGAATTCTTCATGCATGTATGAAAGCATGGCACCGTAACGTAGCTGAAGGTGTGTAGATTCCAAAAATATATAGTTTGTGGGGGGAATTTCCATGTTTCGGGACTGTTTCCTTAGAAAAAGGGTAAGCTGTTCAAATTACAGAGCACTTTGATTTTTTCTTGTAATTGCATTTGTGCATGCGTCCCATTTGAGCTAGTTGGTGGCCACGTCTCTGTGTGCATCCATGCATATGGCATACCGTTTGATTCAGAACATGTGGGAGATTGATATTTAGTTGGGGGTTTTATTTGTGGGGGGCATTTCAAAGTTTTGGGGCTGTTTGAAATTACAGAGCACTTTGATATTTTTCTTGTAATTACACTGGTGCATGCGTCCCATTTGAGCTAGTTGGTGGTCACGCCCCTGTGTGCATCCACGCATATGGCATACCGTTTGATTCAGGGCATTTGGAAGATTGATAATTGACAAGTTTTTTTTACATGACATGGAAATTTGCCATGATTTTTAACTTTGAATTGTATTTTTAGAAATTTTTCCTGAAAATCTGGTAAGAAAGCGAAATTGTACACAAAACTGCACCCACACCATTGGTGGTATGCATAAAAGAATCACACCATTGTGTAGCTGAAGGTGTGTAGAGTCTAAGAATATATAGTTTTGGGGGGTATTTCTAATATAGAGGGGTGTTTAGTCTGACAAATCTGAAAAGTTGCTGTAATTGGGCCACTGTTCATTGGTTCACTTTGTGGCTAGTTGATTCCACGTCTGCGTGTGGAACCATACATAGGGCATACCGTTTGATTCAGGACATTTGGGAGATTGATATTTGGTAAATTTTTTTTACATTACTTGGGATTTTGGCATGATTTCTACCTTTGAGAGTGTGTTTTTTCAAATTTTTTAGAAAATCTGCTAAAACTGTGAACGTCTACGAAGAACTGCGCCCACACCATTGATGGTACGAATGAACAAACTACAGAATTTCGTAGATAAAGGTGTGTGGATTCGAGAAATATATGGTTTGTGGGGGTTGTTTTGTGGGGGAAAATTGCAGACTGTTCAAATTCAGATTTGACTGAATATTTTTGCTGTTTCTGAGCCATTGTGCATTGTTTCACTTTGTGTCTTTTGGCTTCCACGTCCACGTGTGTAACCACACATATGGCATACCGTTTGATTCAGGACATTTGGGAGATTGATATTTAGTAGCTTTTTTTACATTCCATGGGGTTTTGGCATGATTTCTACCTTTTGAAGTTGTTTTTGTTCATTTTTTCAGACAAATGCGAATTTCTACGAAGAACTGCGCCCACACCATTCATGGTATGAATGAACAAACTACAGCGTTACGTAGCTGAAGGTATGTAGATTCTGAGAATATATAGTTTTGTGGGGGTATTTCCAAGTTAGAGGGGTGTTCAGTTTGAAAAATCTGGGAAAATGCTGTTATTGGCTCACTGCGCATTGTTTTACATTTTGACTAGTCGCTTCCACGTCCGTGTGTGTAACCACACATATGGCATACCATTTGATTCAGGACATTTAGGAGATTGATATTTGTTAAGTTTTTTTTACATTACATGGGGTTTTGGTGTGATTTTGTAACTTTGAAATGTATTTTTCTCTATTTTTCCAGAAAATTGTGTAGAAATGCGAAATTCTATGAAGAACTGCGCCCACACCATTGATGGTATGAATGAACGAACTACAGTGCTACATAGCTGAAGGTGTTTAGATTTCAGGAATAATAGTTTGTGGGGGGTATTTCTGAGTTATCAGGGTGTTTTGTGGAAAAAACTGAGACTGTCCAAATTCGGAGTTGGCTAAATATTTTCGCTGTTTCTCAACCATCATGCATTGTCTACATGTGGCTTTTCGTTCCACGTCCGCATGTGTAACCACACATATGGCATACCGTTTGATTCAGGACATTTGGGAGATTGATATTTAGTAACTTTTTTTACATTCCGTCAGGTTTTGGCAGATTTCTACCTTTTGAAGTTGTTTTTGTCATTTTTTCAGAAAAGTGCGAACTTTACGAAGAACTGCGCCACCCACCATGATGGTATGAATGAACGAACTACAGTGCTACATAGTGAAGGTGTTTAGATTTCAGGAATATATAGTTTGTGGGGGTTATTTCTGAGTTACGGGGGTGTTTTGTGGAAAAAACTGCAGACTGTCCAAATTCGGAGTTGGCTAAATATTTTCGCTGTTTCTGAGCCATCGTGCATTGTCTCACTTTGTGGCTTTTCGCTTCCACGTCCACATGTGTAACCACACATATGGCCTACCGTTTGATTCAGGACATTTGGGAGATTGATATTTAGTAACTTTTTTTTAGATTCCATGAGGTTTTGGCATGATTTTTACCTTTTGAAGTTGTTTTATGTTCGTTTTTTCAGACAAATGCGAACTTCTACAAAGAACTGCGCCCACACCATTGATGGTATGAATGAACAAACTACAGCGTTACATAGCTGAAGGTGTGTAGATTTCAGGAATATATAGTTTGTGGGGGTTATTTCTAAGTTACGGGGGTGTTTTGTGGAAAAACTGCAGACTGTCCAAATTCGGAGTTGGCTAAATATTTTCGCCGTTTCTGAGCCATCGTGCATTGTCTCACTTTGTGGCTTTTCGCTTCCACGTCTGCGTGTGTTACCACACATATGGCATACCGTTTAATTCAGGACATTTGGGAGATTGATATTTAGTAACTTTTTTTTACATTCCATGGGGTTTTGGCATGATTTCGACCTTTTTGAACGCTGTTTGATGTTCATTTTTTTTGAAAATCTGGTAAAAGTGCAAATTTCTACGAAGAACTGCGCCCACACCATTGATGATATGAATGAACAAACTACAGCGTTACATAGCTGAAGGTGTGTAGATTTCAGGAATATATAGTTTGTGGGGGGTATTTTTGAGTTGGGGGGGTGTTTTGTGGAAAAACTGCAGACTGTTCAAATACAAAACTGGCTAATTTTTTTTTGCTGCTACTGACATTTGGCACTGGTCACGCTCTGGGTTAGTTGGTAGCCATGTCTCTGGGTACACGCATGAATGTGGCATACCGTTTTATTCGGGAGGGGTTAGGCTTTCATATTTGAGATGCGTTTGAACTTTCCTCCACAGTTTTTAGCTGAAATTCGCATTTGATTTTGTCTCTGATTTTACAGTTGAGGAAAAAAAGGAAAATGTGAGAAAGTAACTTACAATTTGACGAAGAGCTGCGTCCGGGTATCTGCATTTTGATCGAAACTAACCTCACTCGTAAAATCCTGCGAGTGTGTAGTTTCTAAAAATATCTCACTTGTGGGGATAGTTTAGATAATTTGGTAGATATTCTATGTTAACTGTTAGTAGTGGTTATACATTTTAATTTGGTGTAATATTCTAGGAGGTGCAGTTTTAGTTTGGGGGGTTCTCCTGTACAGGAAAAGTCGGGTACCTACATATATCTGGTATCGTTGTACTCGGGAGTATCTGAGCTTTTAGAAACAGTAAGATTTTTGTCCGTAACCTTAAGATAACTATAAGTAAAAATGGGAAAAATCCATGAAAATTTGCAAATTTTTCATTTTTTTTACATATTTTACCCATAATTCCAGTAAAATTTCCAGAAAAGTTACAAAATTCTGTTACCATGTTAAAGTACACTTTGTGCTGAAAAAAACAATGTATAATATTCCTGATTTACTGCAAGGTTTCCTACTGTAAAATTAGTCTAAAGCGATTAAGGACAAAATCCTGAAAATTCTTCTGGCAGTTAACGCAAAAAAAAATGAAAATCTCCTGGCAGTGAAAGGGTTAAACAGGTCAACACTGACGTGAGCAATAGCAATGATCAAACTGCTAATCGAATCCCGTACGTCATGCAATATTCTGCAAATAGTAATGACATTAAAAGTAGTGTTAGAAAACATTGGGACCTCCTTAGGGCAGACAGGACATTACCGTTTGAACATAGTCAACCCATCTTTGCTTTCAGGCGAGCCAGAAATCTTAGAAACATCTTGGTGAAAACCATGATGTCTCAACCCCAACCCACACAAGGACTAACATGGCTGGATTACAAAAAAGATGGCTGCCATAAATGCACAGGGTGCCAAGCTTGCAGCTATATGATGGCGGGGACTGATTTCCCACATCCCCACACGGGCCGCAGATTTAAAATACGGCATAAACTATCATGCACTAGCACGGATGCCATATATTTCATAACATGCCCCTGCGGCAAGTATTATGTAGGGAAGACTACTACATCCCTGAGGGACAGAATGGCCAACCACCGCACGTCCATACGGATGGCACTGGCCTCCAGAGAAGCCGCTAAAAGCACCGACCCACAGAGGGAACAAAAATATGGCGAACAATCAGTTGCCAGACATTTCAAGGAGAGAGGCCACTCCTTAGCGACTCTTAAATGGATGGCCATAGATAAAGTAGATGCTGCATCCAATGTGATAGAAAAAGGACGTCGGTTACTTCAACGAGAAATTTTCTGGATAAGGAAACTGGGCACCTTGGCACCAAAAGGAATGAACGAACAGTTCTCATTATCCTGTTTCTTATAGAATGCCCCACATAGGACATTTTTTAACAAGTGGCCCAAAGACTCTTAATATTGTTTCCAGTATATTATGTTGTCTTTCCCATATCCGCAGCCTCCCCCCATCTAGTAGGAGATCCATGACGAGAGTATTATTGTGCGTAGTTCATTGGTTTATACATTATGGTTAGCAGTGCTTTTTACGTATTTAATATACCAGTTGTTTTTCTAGCTCTTTTTGCCTCATAGGACTCCTCTGTATATCTCTCCCTGCTGTTACATTGCTTTGTAACTTTACCTAATTGAATTATCTCCCAGCTAGGGTTATGCTTTGTAACTTTATTTAATTGAATTATCTCCCAGTTAGGGCAGGTAGATACATAGTTTATCTTATCATATTAGGTAGAGATATTAGAGGTTACTTTATGATACACTAGTTTTTGTAATTAGATAGTGATTCTAGTTTCTGATAATAAAATATAGTATAGTTAAGAGAGTCTTTTATAATATACTATTTTATATGTATTTTATATCACTATTCCTAAAGTTCTTATAACACTTGTATGTTTTATATTTTTGGCTCACTTTTTTAACTCAGTATTTTTAGAGGGAGGGATTATTTATAAGCACTTATCACTTTACTCTTGGGCTAATTTAAGCCTTTACCCTAGAATTGTATCACATAGCCTTATACCCCCTTGAGGGGTATTTGTTTGGTTTCACCATTAAGGGTTAAACCAGGTATGGGAGTGTCTCAGCACAGGGGGTGTGTCACCAAGGTTTTATCACTGCACAGACTGTTGAATGTTTGTATCCTGAGGACGGCCGACATCTAGGCCGAAACGCGTAGATACAATAAAGATCACCACGATATTTGTAACAAGTCCCATGATGCTCCTTTCTCGGATATTATTTATATATATATTAATATATAATATTATATATATATATAGTATATATATATATATAATTATATATAAATATAGGCACAAGCGAAATATTGCTTCACACTATTTGGAATAAACCTTTCAAAAAGTCCCTTTGAGTGCAACAATTTGTCTTATTCTATTATCTATTGGAACTGCACTGTACTGTTTCATGTGAATGCCTACATTGAACTATATATAATATGTATACGACCTGATAGCACTCCACATCCTTAGAATAAATGCCCGAGTGACTCTCCAACAAAAATAATAGTTCTCTGTACATCAAAGCACTCTGCAGGACTTGAGAAACAGTATCACCATTGTTCTTTATTAAGACACAGTCTACGTGTTTCAACCCAACATGGGTCGTCGTCAGGACTGAATTAAACCCTCAACCAATCCCCTTAAATAGGGCAAACCCACACCTGTGCAAGCAGACAATTATTACCTCAGTCTACACGCCGTTAGTCAAACACTCACGTCTCCATGGCGTCATACAGCTTCCGGAATGTCGGGGCAAACTCCGCTCCCTCACCAGATTCCACCATCTGCCGCGTCAAAGCACCACATGGGATCAGGAACCAAAGACACTCCCACATAAACTGTCATAACATATGCACGTTCGCCCATCATTACTGTTCCATCATTCGCAGTTAGGTGCCAGTGTGACATGAAGCGACAGCCAATGAGAGCGTGAGCCTGACAATCGGTGCAGAGACCATCCCCTATAAATAGAATACATAAAACATTAAATATAAACGCAAAGTATAAACATTAAAACATATCAATGGAGGCAATAGACCCCCAAACCACCACTATATATATGACATAGTGCAAGAGCCATATTATATCACTATAAAAAGCAGTTCATAGCGACCATCTCATTAAGCCCCTTGGGGGCTTGGTTTGTAGTCTCAGAATCAACTATCCTCTATTTACATGCCTCCCATTCTCTAAGAAACACACATCCCAATAAGTGCTTTTGCAGATTTATTAAGTGAATCACACACCTTTTGTGAAACTCTTTCTGATTATGTTTCTCTAATTGTGCCCAAAATACACACACAATCTATTTAAAACACAACCTATAATTTCCAGGTAAGAGAAAACTGATAACTTTCAGATTTCTCTAGTCTCAAACATGGCCACTTCAGGTGCAGCTGCCAGCTCTCTCACACTCATCCACATTAGCCCTGCTACCTTCCAAGACCTTCTCTACTGTGGAGTAGTGGAGTATATGGATAACCATGTCAGAGGTGTGTATTGTAGCAGGTAGAGGATGGGAGCCATACAAGGAGCGGCCATTTTTAGCTGCCCATGAGGACATATAGATCTGTAGTATGGAGGACGCACTGACAGGTCTTTCTTCATTTAAACTTTATTTGTGCATAGTTGACATGTTTCCGCCCAACTCGTGGGCCGTCTTCAGAACATCTAAAGATAGGTACGTATCTTCCTTAAGAGGGGAACCTCTAACACACCCCTAGTGTGACATGTGAAGTGGGCATATTACAGGTAAAGTATGTATCAGAGACATACCCCCAAAATGGGAGGGTGACGTGTGGTGGGGACACACCCCCATGTGTGGAGAAGATATACTGCCTTCTAGTGTATGGGAAATAGTGCCACATGTGCCGTGACTAACCTGTGCCAATGCTGATAACGAAAAGGTATAAGAAAAATTGTAACTCGGACATAAAATGCTGTTGTGTAGGGACAGAGACATAAAACGCGTACCGCATGTACACGCATAAAAGCGTAAAATGTCAGTGATTAAAAACAAAGATAAAAATACTGTGTGGAGATAAAGTGCCTAGGCTTATAGAGAACCATTAAAAGCAGAGCAAAACAATTAAAAATACTACAGTGTGTAAAAAACACACTGAGTGAACATTTCTGAAACTTATTGAGTACAAAATGACATATAACTTAAATATATGCGATGTTACTAATTAATGATGAACACTAAGTATAGAATAAGTTGCTAACTACAATTTGTTAACAACAAGCAGACTTATAGAAACATTAAAGGACTATAAATCCAAGCCCACTCATGTTAAAATAGTGGATAAACCTTAGTCTATAAGTAGATTGAGAATGAGTACCTTTGTGCTATAAAAAAAACAGTAAAGCAAGTGGTGAGGGTCACAATATACTGTTGAATAGTATTATTATAGAAAGCACTGTAATGCCCACTGTTCATTAAGTCCACCCGGTGTTAGAGTCCCCAACTTTAATTATTAAAGTTGGGGACTTTAATTATTAAAATAATTAATTTAAAATTCAACTCGCTTCCATTCTTTGTAGTAAAACCTCACTATTGGGAGCTGTCAATTGTCGGGAGTCCAATCCATCTATAGTAGTGGATCTAAGGCTTCCAACTGGATGATTCACCTCTTTGCAATGTCGTGCCACAGCCATATCCCCATATTTGTTAGAAGTATGTTTAGTGGATGTGGGGTCATTAAGAGCTTGACGGATGGACGATTTGTAGTTAGCCATTCAATCTCTAAAGCTGGTGGTTGTCATACCTGTATAATGGAGGCCACACGGACAGGACAGCAAGTAAATCATATTCTTGCTTGTACAGGTGTATTTACCTTTGATGATTATTCTTTTACCCATATGGGGGTGAGAAATTCACCAACATGTCCCTACGGTTAAAACCGTTAAGAATAGTTGTTATAGGTGCCCTAACTGCACCACATGCAACGGCATGTTAACAGGTACCACGTTTTCTCACCCCCATACGGGTAAAAGGATAACCAACAAAGGTAAATACACCTGTACAAGCAAGAATTTTTACTTGCTGTCCTGTCCGTGTGGCCTACACACGGTATATTACCGTTAGACTGAAACATGGCTGAAGCTACATTATCGTTTGCCGACATTATCAAGAATTGCCGACATTATCAAGAAAGATGCAGCACGCATCTTATTCAGTGAAACTTCCAACAATTTCGATGTTCCTGGCAAAGAATTGTATTACCAACTTACTAGGCTCAAAAATGAAGTAGATTATCTATTACATGGCACATATTTGTCAGATTATTTTCACGACAAGAAGATTCAAAGAGGTGCACCATTTTAAACAAATGCTCTATGGACATAGAACAGTCTGGAAAGAAATTGAACAAGATTAAATTGGAGCTAAAAAATTTTGAGGACACCCATCTCAATGAATTAAAAATGGACACCAATAATGATTGGTTTAACAAACTTACTGAACAGATAGAAAAATATCGTAATTACCTTATTACTTTTAAGTCTAACAAACATAAAACAGTTGATCAAGACTATGTCTGTCTGGCCAGACTAATACCATCAGAGGTGGGGGACGTCCAAAACGTTCCTTTAAGAATATCTGTTGTATTCAAATAGATCAACTGGACTTGAAGTTTAGTTCTTGAAGACGTTTCGCTAGTCATCCGACTGGCTTTCTCAATTCAGAATGACTTGTACAAGAATCTGTAGCAATTATGTACCCTGGAAAATCCCAATTAGCACATCACAGCCAAGTGTTAAGGGCGTGATTGCATAGTGGCTAAGAGGTGTTTTAGGAATGCCCAGGGTAAGGTGTCAAAACAGCATTGTACATGGCAGACAGTTGGTGTCGAACCCCCCCACCTCTATTTAGGCTTGGTTTCTTTATTTTCACATAAATGGCCTCTTGACACCTCTCTTGAACCAGTCACGTTCCTTTGACAATATGATAACATTGTCAATCTTCAAAGGTATGTCCTTTATCCTTAAGATAAGGATGCTGTCTGGTCTCCCCCACATACAAATCAGAGCATTCTTCAAACACTGCACAGCGTATAAGATGTTGCTTTTCTTGTGTTTCGGTATTGGTTCTTTCGGATGTACCAATTTCTGCCTCAGTGTGTTGTTTGGCTTAAAGCAGACAGCGATACAGTGTTTTTTGAAAATTCTTCTTAATTTCTCGGAGACCCATGCTACATATGGGATGACCATGTTCTTTCTCCTGTCTTGCTTTTCCACTTCACTGTTGCTATTCGTGTTCTTTTCTTTCCTTCTACTTCTTTTGACAAAGGTCCAGTCTGGATATCCAAAAGTTTTTAGGGCTCCTCTGAGATGTTTCATTTCTTTAGCCTTCGCCTCTGTGCTAGTGGGGATGTTCTCAGCTCTGTATTGCAGGGTTCTGATGACACCCAGCTTGTGATCTAAAGGGTGGTGGGAGACAAACATCAAATACTGATCTGTGTGTGTTGGTTTTCTGTAAACCTTTACTTCCAGTTTACCATTTTCCTTGACTTCTACCAAGCAGTCCAAGAAAGCCAGGTTGTTGTTCTGTACCTCTTCCCTTGTAAATTAGATGTTTTGGTCTACCGCATTAATGTGTTCTGTGAAAGCATGTACTTCCTTCTGGTGGATTTTAACCCAGGTATCATCCACATATCTGACCCAATGGCTGGGTGCTATGTCCTTAAAGGTATTAAGTGCCTGTTTTTCTACCTCCTCCATGTAAAGGTTGGCCACAATGGGTGAAACTGGAGATCCCATAGCACATCCATGTTTTTGCTTATAGAACTTATCCCTGTATTTGAAATAGGTGATATTCAGGCACAAGTCCAGTAAGGAACACACCTGTTCTGGGTTGACATTAGTTCTGCTGGTAAGAGTGCTGTCTTGGCCTAGCCGTTTTCTCACCATGATAACAGCATCCTTGGTGGGTATATAGGTGAAGAGAGAAGATTTCACATCATAGGACACCATAGTTTCTTCTGCACCGAGTACTATATCTTCAATCTTGTTGGTGAAATCCTGAGAGTTCTGGATGTGATGCTTAGAAATTCCCACCAATGGTCCTAAAATGTTGGCTAGGTATTTTGCCACTTTGTATGTTACAGAGTTGATGCTGCTGACTATAGGTCTTAGTGGTGCCCCTTCCTTATGTATCTTTGGGAGTCCATATATGCATGGATGTGCCTCACCAGGGTAGAGGCGATGATACATTGCTCGATCAATGGCTTTATCCTTTTGAAGCTGTTGTAGTACATCTATGACCTTTTTCTTGTAACGGCTGGTAGGATCCCTTGTTAAAGCCTCATATGTGTTGTTATCAGCCAGGAGCATGGTCACCTTAGCATGGTAGTCTGAGGTGTTGAGTACCACTGTGCATCTTCCCTTGTCTGCCGGTAGAATGGTGATACTGGAATCTTTCTTGAGGCATGTTAAGGCTCTTCTTTCCTTTGTAGTCAGGTTAGATGAAGGAGTTTTAACACTGGCTAAAGCTGCAGATACCTTAAGGCGAAGTTGTTCTGCCTTACTCTGTGGTACCTTATTGTTCTGGATTGAAGTCCAGTTGATCTAATTGAATACAACAAATATACCATGACCTGGATGAATGAGAACCTTCACAAGCATGTTCCTTTAAGAAATCATTTTTCACTATCAGTAGTTTGGGGGACTCTTCAGAGGCGGAGACAAATCCCAGACACACTACTACCAAAGTAGATGACAAAAGGAGACAACAAGTCATGACAACATGAGCAGGGACCACAAACATAAAAGACCCAGCAGGAGAAGCAAATATAAAGGCTGCCAAGCCTCCAAGGCAAAACAAGAGACGCTAGTCTAAAATCTTTGTTCCCATCCTTTATTGAGAAGCTGAAGATTCACTTCTCAATAAAGGTCTATCATATGTACCTACCAACAGATTTAATACTTTTAATACAGAAGTATATATATTTAAAGTCCAACGTAAAATTTAAAAATCATTTTAAGAACATTGACAACACTCAAATTGATACTTGGTACAAGGGGAAAGGCATCAGAAAATCTAAAAAAGATTTTAATAACACTCCATACTCTATTAAAGTGTTTACAAACTTGTGCTCTGATGATATCTCCCGCAATGATCAAACAAGACATAATTTTGTGTTTGACAACTTGACTAGAAATAAAAGACTGGCTTTAAAAACCCTAAGATCAGATACAAATTTAATTATTCGACTATCCAACAAGAGTGGAGCGATTGTTCTACTTAATAAAAATGACTATGCTAATGAACTCAAAACTCAACTATCAGGTATTAAAACATACCGATTACTAAATGGTGATTCCACTAACTGATAAAAAGTAATTCTGGACAATAAACTATCACAAATGTCCGACGCAAATTGGATAACTCCAAAAGACTTTGAATATCTTAAACCGTCTGTCCCTCGGTGCCCATTAATATATACGGTACCAAAAATACACAAAACGTTGCAGGACACTCCAGGCCATCCCATTATGCCCAGGTATGAGTCATTATTTCAGCCAATTGCACAATATATATATATATATATATATATATATATATATATATATATATATACCTATAGTCAAGAATATAGAATTATACATGTGGGACATCACTCATTTGAGATCATTCATCAATGAGATTACTGTAACATCCGATATGTTACTGATGACATGTGACGTGGCAAGCTTTTATGCTGTTATACCTCAAGTGGAGGGGATGGAAGTGTGTAGGGCAGCGTTGGTTAATCATGGCCACTCTATCCCCCTTGTGGAAGTTCTCATGGAATTACTAGCATTTATTCTTACGAATAATTATTTTCGATTTGACATGCAGTACTACCAACAAGTCGCGGGTAGTGCCATGGGTTCTCATGTAGCACCATCGGTGGCTAATCTGTTCATGGAGGACTTTGAGAAAAAATATATCATTACCAAGTATTCGTCTAATATTGAACTTTACAAATGATATATAGACTATATGTCTGTTATCTAGCATGGAGATGAAACATCAGCCAGAACATTCGTTGAGGAGATCAATTCTCTACAGTTCCCCATTAAAATTGTGGCCCAAATTAATGTCCAACAGGTAGACTTTCTGGATCTCAGAATTTACAATTCTGCCAATGCACTGCATACATCGCTATTGCGCAAATCCACTGATAAAAACAATATTCTTCACCGCCACAATTGTCATCTGGAATTACTCAAGAGATCTATTCCATATAGCCAATTTTTACAAGTTAAACAAAGCTTTCTTCAAAGAGGGTACAGTGCTAGGGAATTAGATGGTGCAATACAGAGACTTTCCTAATCTCACGGCGATAACTTGCAAAAAAAATGTGAACGCACGAACACAGTGAATATGCTCACTGACTTCAATCCTAAAAGTAAGGTCATCCAAAAAGTTGTTGACTGTCACTGGCATATAATTCAAAAGGATAAATCTTTGCCTTTCCAAAATACCCAGATCCAACATACATATCGTAAGGGCAAATCCCTTAGATCCATGCTAGTCCGGACTGACATTCAGTTACAAACTGATCGCAACAGTCAAACCAAGGAAGGATACTACATGCTAATTGCATTACTTGCAATGGAATACTGTCGGGGAACACCTTTCCTCACCCACATATGGGCAAAAGAGTTAAAATACTGGGTAGATACACATGTACCAGCAAAAATGTTATGAACCTCATATCATGCCCATGTGGTCTATGTTATGTTGGCAAGACCACCACCACTTTTAGAGAAAGCATGGCTAACCACAGATCAAACATTAAACAAGCTATTCCTGAGTCAAGCCCTCATCGTCAGGTGACAAGCAAATTTGGAGATATGGCTGTAGCAAGACATTGCAAAGAGGCCAAAAAGGAAGTACCTGGGGAAAAAATTGACAGTTGAGAAGTGAAGCCTATTAATGCAGGCTGAGGCTGGTCACATGACTACAAGCTGGTCACATGGCTGGAAAGAGGAAGTGTTCAAGGAGGAAGTAATATTGCTGAACCTTTCCAGCAATAACTTCTCACAAATTTTATCTAGAGATGTGATTTACGTTTTATTTTGAAGGTACAATGGAAGGCTTTTTTATAATTCTTACTAGTTTGGAAGAATTCGAGACCACAGTTACCCTTTAAGTTTTAGTAACTTACTTTTCTTTCAGCTACAGTTTCCTTTTAGTATTTACTGTCTATTTTAGTCTATTTATTGTATGAGCACTTTATGGTAGCACTTAATAACTTATTAGAAGCATTAGTAATTGGGATCGGGTATTCATATTTGGTGTCCATGTTATCATGATTTGTATGGTATTTTCGTCCTAGCCTTCCGTTGGGGAGGCGTAACTCCAAGGTGGATTCCCATTGGTATAATTCGGTATCATACGTGTTGGGGGTGTGTTTGGGGTTATTTAGGTATGTGATGTGGGTTTACTCAGATGTTCTGATGATGGCCTGCATGGTGGGCGGAAACATGTCAATATTGTAATAAACCAAGTTTGATTCACTTCAAGTTCTAAGGGGGCCCCTTTCAATTTTCTGTATATGCATCTTGGACAGTACCGGGCAGCTGTGTGTGACGGGAATGCCTGCCGGACCTCATACCTATATATATATATATATATACATTACACAAAAGTCTCCAGCACTCAACTACACATACAATTATAAATGAACAGGGTAAAAGAGAGAACTTCTCTCTTTATCTAGCATGACCTTCTAGATAAAGAGAGAAGCAGGTATGACCTGGTAGCTCCAGGGAACATATATTTTTACTAGGTTAGGACTGACACTGGGATACTGCCGTGAAGTGGCGTGTCAGCTAAGCATGTTTGTACAAACAATGTAACTAAAGGTATCCATTTGAACTAAAAGTGCAGGTGATTTGCCTTCATTGCTTGCATCCATGTCTAACTCTTTTACCCTGTTCATTTATAATTGTATGTGTAGTTGAGTGCTGGAGACTTTTGTGTAATGTATCTATTGCCGTTCCTCCTTTGCACCACACCAGAAAGTGTTTTTGAATTAAGGTTTGAGCTGCATATTTTTTGAATTTGTATATATATATATATATATATATATATTATATATATCATAGCTGCTTCCTTTTAAAACTAAACACATATGCAATATACATACTGCAAGGTTAATTATCAGTTTATTAAATGTATTTTGTATACTTTCAAAAAAACAATCTTACTGTATATATCCCAAACACACCTGTCAAACAAAAAAAGAGGGAGGGGGGGAATCCAATTTAAAGTTCTTGCATTAAATGTATCCAACTGCAAAATACACTGGAACCAAATTGTGAAATTGTATAGAAATCATCCTGTAAAAACGTAAAAGACCTAAAAGCCGTAACTGATAAAGTGGAAAACTGCTGTTTGCTCCATTTGTTTATTATGAATTTTATGGAACTACAAATTGAAAAGTCATGAGCCTTGTAAATAGAAATTGAAATATTCCAAAATCTTTTTTTTTTCTTTTCATGCCATCAATGTTTTTAAGACTTTAAATAATAAATGTTCATATGAAAATTTGTTGTGCTTCAGTATAGTCTTCCTTCTGATGTACAATGTTACAGTTGCTTTGTGTGTATTGTTTCACCTTTTTTGTAAGAGTGATACATTAGAGTAGTCAGACTGGAAAAACATATTACCAGGTAAAAGATAATGGCAGTCCT
Source organism: Hymenochirus boettgeri (assembly GCA_019447015.1). Lineage (NCBI taxonomy): Eukaryota > Metazoa > Chordata > Amphibia > Anura > Pipidae > Hymenochirus > Hymenochirus boettgeri. Next base: position 259,149,021 of record CM033469.1, on the reverse strand, counting down.
TTGAGACATGTGTGACTTTTTATTATTTGATTTTTAAAGTGGACTGAAATGTGCTGTTAGACAGCAAGCAAGGTGTGTGTGTATGTGTGTGTATGTATATATATATATACATATATTCCCAACACCGCTCCAGTATACGGAAAAAAGACACAAAGTTGCCTGTTCCCAAACATTTCGTACAGACAGGACACACTGATAATGAGTTAAGATTTAGGGTACTGGAGAAGGTGTTGAATCCAAGTAAGGGGGGAGGGCATAGTCTAAAATTGAAAAAAAGAGAAGTATGGTGGGTACACCAACTAAAGAGTTTACACCCTAATGGGTTAAACAAAGACTGCGACCTCTTCCATTTCCTTAAATAAACCATGCTTCTAAACCATGTTTGTTTTTCCTGTAGGATTCATGAATTTTAATGATGTTAAATTAGTAAGGGTTAAGTAAGGGTTAAGTTGTGAGATAGGGGTTGGACTATGTGGTCAGTTCCTGTGGGGAAGGGTATATAGGATTGTTGATGGTTAAGCATTATGTGAATATGTGTACCTGACGAAGGGGAGTATGATCCACGAAACATAGTGCATTTACATATGTACTAATAAAAGATTTGCAGCTAAGACCTGTGTGCGGTGTTTTGCTGGTTGTTTTGGGTTTAGCAGACATACTCCTAAACACCAGCACCAGGCAAGAACAGGTGAAGAGGTTTGATAAAGGCTCCACGCACAGAGCCGAAACATTGCCACTATGTGCTATATTTAATAAACTATTTTGAAGAAATCCCGGAGTGCTCCTGAACTTTATATATATATATATAATGAAGGTAGGGATCCAATGCACTCCGTTGCCAGACAATTGCCAGGGTGCTGCCAGCGGAATATCCAATAAGAGAGAGGTTCAGGCGCACTCCATGGACTAAACAAGTCTTTATTGCGAAGATAGTAGGCCAAAGCAACCTACGCGTTTCAGCCCGACGCTACTGGGCCGTCATCAGGGTACTTGATGACGGCCCAGTAGCGTCGGGCTGAAACGGTAGGTTGCTTTGGCCTACTATCTTCGCAATAAAGACTTGTTTAGTCCACGGAGTGCGCCTGAACTCTCTCTTATTATAATATATATATATATATATATATATATAATAATTATATATATATATATATAATTACCATAATTCAATAAAGAGCACTCAAAGGACTTCCATCAGCAAATAATCCAAAAAACTTTTATTGTGCCTTAACACGTTTCCGCCCTCAGGGCCGTCATCAGAAGGTCTCGGGGGGGAGACTGGAAACATATGATGTAAAGTGTCATAGTGCTCATTAAAGTGACAGGTGAGGATAAAAAGATACAACAACATCATAAAACCTATATACAACAGTGTAACCTAATGCATAACAACAACAATATAAAATGTATCAAAAGTCTAGGTCCTGTGTTATATAAAATTTAGTAATTATGGCCTATCTGTAAATGTCTACATTGTAGTCATTCAATAGTTCTGACACTACAGAAGTGTAACTCTTTTTGGTTTCCCCGACTTTGTTTTTTGTTTGTTTTTTTTTTTGTATGGTTTGATTCCTATTGAAGCAAATCTATACTGTAACATAGCCTTACATTTATTTATTGACTTTATTGGCCTTGCATGATAGTATTATGGGTTATAAATCAGCCAACTAGGCTGAAATATGATAACAGTATATCTTCGAGTTACATTTGTTTGTGGAAATGTCGTCTCTTTTGGGATTTTTCTGTGAAGAAAGAGTAACGCTTCACTGGGGTGCAGTGAAATAAAAGAAAGTATTGGACCTTCGGGAAGAGTTTGCCATAAAAACGATAAGCATTATTTATTTACAACTCTAGTTCAATCACCATAGCCAGGCTGCTTTGAGAACATTATCTCAACAAATTCTGTTATCATAAATGAACACTTTTATTCTATAAACCTATATTGTTGTTCTATCATTGCTGCTTTGTCCTTGATAGGTCCACCAATCCTTTTCACGCATAAAGGGATGCAATCCAATTTATACTTTAGGAGTATATTTTATATTAGAGATTGTTTATAAATGTAAATGCATTGCTAAATATATTGCTGTTATATAGAATTTAAAGATCTTATCGAACTGCCATATACTTTGTTGCTGCATTTGTTACGTTTATAGGCAGGAAGGATAATAGCCACAAAGGAAAATTTGGTCCGTGGAATGGTAGAGTCTATATTATAGTAAATAACATTAAAATTGTAGCAATAACTTCATTTTGGAAAACATTTTGTAACCTGTTTTCCTTGTACAGTATTAGTAAGGTGTCGAGAGCGTTTTAGAAGTGACAGAATTTTTTGTCTTCTAAACAAACTTGCCAGTGGGAAATGTGAGAAACATACTTTCTTTAGAAATATGTTATAGTAGTCATTTAGCAAATTACATGATGTTACAGAATATGCAATTCTGAGACAATATAGCTGCACACATTATTATTTAAGCTGTTGCCAATTTTAACATTTTAAAAAAAAAAAAAAACAATTTGTTTTCTCTTTAATAAGTCAACATATTTAATAAATGGCATCCTATTAATTCTATAGTGGGTAATGTACATCCCTTCAAGTAACTTTTATAACTCTGAGTGCTGAGTGATTTGAGGGGAGTTAAGGATTCAAATTCCTACGAGGGGGGGTGGTATTGTAGTAATTGTAGTATCTACTAGGACTATATAAATCCTTGGGGAGTTCCCTGAACATATACAGTTTTATACAGGTCAAAAATCTTGGAGGTAAAATTCTTATATTATATTGTAGAGAGTTATTGCTTATAATTCACAGAAAAAAGACACAAAGTTACAATAGTTATCCTAGAAAGGTATATAGGTATATAGGTTAATCCCCCCCCCCCCCAACAAAACTGGAACAGTTAGAAAATTCAAAAAGTCTAACTTGCTGCCTGATGTTCTGTTGCCTCTTTCTCTCTCTCTGCTTCCTGGTTCTACTAGTTAGCAGCTGTCAGTCATGGGTGTAACAGATGACACCACAGCCAATGATTGAATGCTATTCCCCTAGCTGCCTCCTTTGAGCATGTAAAAGCTAGTATGAGAGCTTGAAGAGCTTAGAAAGGGGGAGGGAGAAGTGGAAAAGCATACATTTTCCTGCAAAACATACGTCTGTCAGCTTTCTAACTATTGTAGTTTTGGGTTTTGGGAGTGATTTACCTTTACAATACAATTTATTTATTTGAGGGGTGAACTTTCTCTTTAATAAGTCAACATATTTAATAAATGGCATCCTATTAATTCTATAGTGGGTAATGTACATCCCTTCAAGTAACTTTTATAACTCTGAGTGCTGAGTGATTTGAGGGGAGTTAACGATTCAAATTCCTACGAGGGGGGGTGGTATTGTAGTAATTGTAGTATCTACTAGGACTATATAAATCCTTGGGGAGTTCCCTGAACATATACAGTTTTATACAGGTCTAAAATCTTGGAGATAAAATTCTTATATTATATTGTAGAGAGTTATTGCTTATAATTCACAAGTGTATAATAACCTATTGATTTGTGGAAGCAAAAACCTTTTTGAATGTGTCTTTCAGAAATAAGTCTTACCGGCTGGTTCATGCTGCTGCCTGCTGATTCTCTTAACATTACACTTTAACAGCTTTAGGTGTCAGGAGGAAGCTGCAGGTATTGGCCGTTAACACTTCTTTCACATATCATACACCTCAAATGTGTGGACCAGCCTAATGGGAGCAATAGTGGAATATGCATTTTTATAATACTGTAGTGTCTCAGCTACATTGCACAACAGCTTTTTTTTAAAAAAGGGGGGCTAATTAAGATTTGCATCATTTTTATATGTGAGGAGGTGAATTAATACACAAACACACACACAAATATATACTGTGTAAGACTCCAGCACTCTAGTGCACATATAGCTATACCGGTAAGTGAAACAGCTATAAGGGCACGGCCACACTGCAACGCAAATGCAATCGCACACGGAATCACATGTGATTTCATGTGCGATTTTGTTACGTATTCATTAAGTATTAAAAAAACGCATGATTTCGGTGCGTTGCCGCATTTTCAATGATATGAAAAAAATGCAAGTGCAAACGCATACGCAAAAAAAAAGGAACAGTGTGGCCTAGCCCTTAGAGATTAGTAAAATCACAGGTTGCTTTACACTATCACCACAAAATTGGTGTAAAATCCCTTGCTAACCTGATCAGTGAATTGAGTAATGTTGGTTTTGCACTTTTTTAGGGGATATAGTGACATATTGCATCTCCCTCTTAGTTACATACAGGGAGCTGTAATATTGCTTATTTTCCATGCTTCCCAATGTACTATTGGGTTAGTGTGGGTTTTACAGTCATTTAATGGGGGTTGTGCCAATTCTAAATGTTTTTGATTCACTGACAACTTAGTTACAGCTACTGATTTGCTTCACCTTATGTTTCATCCCCATCTCCTCTAGACTGTAAGCTCTTTTGTGCAGGGCTCTCCGTCCTATTGTACCACAGTAATGCTGTAACTTACCACACTGAATGCTGCTGGACCAGCGCTTATTTGAACTTTGTATTACTTGCACTATCCTTGTATGTAACATGTATGTTTTCCTCATGTATATTAATGCAACTGTAAAGCGCCACGGAAGATGTTGGCGCTATATAAATCCACAATAATAATAATAATAATAATAATTCAATACACCTTAAGTTAAGATTTGTACTGTGAAACTTAAAGGAATAGTTTGCTCGAAAAAATAACCTTTTCTTTTGTTCATTTGGTTCACTTTTTGTGTCAACTATTCCTTTAACATGTATCAAATGGGGCTGTAAAAGACACTCCACGTAAAAGAGATCAGTAAGATAACAGATTTTAATACATGCTGATGCCACTTCAGGGCAGTTAATTCGTAGCACTCTGTGCTTGTGGTTCTTTCTAGAACAAGGAGGGAAATTTATTAAGAATAGGTGCCAAATCCATTTCCTACAGAGCAGAGACAATTTTTAGTCTTTAAAGGATATGTACACAGGTATTTTTTTTTTTTTTATTGCTCATTACTGGAAACTATATTTCTTCCCAACTATCAACTTTTTGTTGATCTATCCCCTATTTCTTTAGTTATCCAGTCTGAAACATTTCAGCTGTCAATCAAGTGCCTTAGTATCATAGTCTTTTCTGTTATGTAGAGTTTTTCTGTTGCTGTAATGGTGACAGTTGGTGCGTGAACTGCATGGTGGGAAATTTCCTCTCCCAATGCTGCCTCATAGGGAATACTGAGCATGCTTGCATTCACAGAGACTCAGATAGACTGGCTGGGGGCTGTGGAACTGAGGGACTGAGCTTGAGCAAAACAAGTCATACAGCAACACAAACACATCTGAGTCAGTGCTGCTTACATCTCTATTCATTTAAAGATTAAAATGAGGCAACGTTTTTTTTTCAGTGTACAATTCCTTTAAAACAACATCTTAAGTCGAAGCACTTTTTTCTGTGTTTCACATATGCTTGCGCTCATTTCTCTATCCTTACATTAAAATGCATGAGATCCACACCAAGAATGGTGAACTTGTGCTCAAGTCTTAAAAGAATATTTACAATAAAATCTGAAGCAAAAAAATATGAATACAAGATTTAAATTGTAATACAAATGGAATTTCTGATTCCTTTTTGGATCTCAAACACAAAAGAATTATTTTTTGGGAAAACTGGCAAGAGTCTTTAGAGCTTGTTGTGGCTTTTGTTCACATTTTTTCCTTTGTTTTACTATAGTAAAAATGACTATGTAAGTATATATATGCATATTTTAAATTGTTGTGAACCATGCAAGAAGTTTAAAGCAAATAAAAGGTGGCAATCAAAAGAAATCTGCAAGTCTACAAGGATTCCTTCATACAATACGATATCACTACACAATGCCTCTATTCATACATTTCTGTTAATAACACAATAATACGTTTTAAAAGAAATCATCATCATGGAAAAACAGGGCCTTGGGTATTGCAAATTATTGCTCTATAGTCATGGGTGTATGACATGTTATTTCTTCTTTGTATATTATCTACAACGTTGGGGGTTTTTGTTATGCAGATAACTTCAGCATGGGAGAAAGGAGGCTCTCTAATTGATTACTTGACTGCAGTGCAAATGGTACCTGACAATTATAATAATCAATTATTATTAAACATAAGTGACATGTATAAATATATATATTTAATATATTTGTTACGAATTATATCTGGTTTATATAGGTACTCTGCACTCATTCCCATATCATTTCTTTTGTACAGGTGCCTCCAGGTCACACACCTCTATTCACTCTGCCTCCTCCAACACAATAATGTAAATGATTCCTGGGCACACTGTTGTTATAATAAACAATATTTGTTTTATTTCAACGTTTTGACGTTTCACAGGAAGTCTTCATCAGGACAAGGATCATCCTTGTCCTGATGAAGACATCCTGTGAGACGTCGTAATGTTGAAATAAAACAAATATTATCTGTTCAATTAGATCAACTGGACTTGAAGTTTAGTTTGAGAAGATGTTTTGCTAGTCATCCGACTGGCTTTCTCAATTCAGAATGACTTGTACAAGAATCTGTGGCAATTATGTACCCTGGAAAATCCAATTAGTGTATCACAGCCAAGTGTTAAGGGCGTGATTGGATAGTGGCTAAGAGGTGTTATAGGAACGCCCAGAGAATAGGGCGTTCCTATAACACCTCTTAGCCACTATCCAATCACGCCCTTAAAACTTGGCTGTGATATGTAGTGCTTTTAACACTACACATTTGTGCCAACAGTTAGGAGTTAGGATTTATGCATTGCTGAACATTAACTTAGGCCATGCCCTAAGTTAATGTTCAGCAATGCATAAATGTAAAATGGCATTTCTGTATAAATAGAACTGGCATCCCACTGCATCAATTCCCTAAAGGCCTCTGAAGAAGTGACTGAAGTCACAAAACGTGTCAGGCTGCGATCTGCCCGCCCTCACACCCCTTCCATCCCCCACCGCTCTCAATGTACTTTTGAGTTTGTGCCTCTACTGATGTTTTTAGATGTCTTTCAATAAAAGAGAAATTTTACAGGAACGATGCAGTGGGATGCCTGTTCTATTTATACAGAAATGCATAATTTTACATTTATGCATTGCTGAACATTAACTTAGGGCATGCCCTAAGTTAATGTTCAGCAATGCATAAATCCTAACTTCTAACTGTTGGCACAAATGTGTAGTGTTAAAAGAGTTGTCCTGTAGGGCTTGGTGGAAGTTTAAAAACTGTGTGTAATCCGTGCCTGCCACTTCCTGCTCCTCTTAAAGGACTCTTGCATGATTTGGAGCTCTCCCCTCCCCTCCCTACAATGTAGGGCATTTTAAACTTTAAAATGAGCCCTGACATGTACTTACCCGACCTTGATCCCATTGCTTAGCCGCATCAGTGATTGACTGACTCTCAGCCCATCACAGGCATGGCTGCCGGACCCTTCTGCACTTCTGTTCCCAGAAGTAGCAGAAGAGGCCATGACCAAGGAATACCATTTAAGCAATTAATATCCTCTTGTGAACTTATTCACCCTTACTTAAGTTTAACCTAAAATTTTTCTATCTGGATGGCCTCTCTATTTATAAGACTATGTCCTTTCAGTGATTTTTCCTTGCAATTTGCTACCAGGTTCCTAATTAGGGATTATAACCTATTTCTGACTTGGTCCCACACCAAATATACCGATATATATTGGATAGTTATTATGAATATAACTAGAGGACTGGCCTTAATGATTAGAAGCCAAATTATTGTAAATACACATATTTTGGTTCATATCGTCTATGTTGGAATGGTACATAGCTCCCTTGTACAACTGAATATTAAAAAAAAAATATGTACTTTTTAGATATATATATATTTTTTAAATACTGTATATAAAATATAGATAATCAGCACATTTTGCTAACAGGCAATTTAGATCATTATAATGACTGCATTTATTTGTGCATGTCTTTTTATGTTGCACTACAAAATAAAATTATGTAAAAACTTTGTGCAAATGGCTCATAAAAGTTAGAAACCTTTGGTTGGAAGCACTGCATGTCTAGACTCATTGAACTCAAATTCCATTCATTAAAAGCCAAGGGCACTTTCTAATATACTTTTATAAATACTTAAATAGATTGGTAAATGATGTAACCTTTATTATATTTTTTATACAAAAGCCATACATTAAAATTTATACCTAAGATGGTGATTCATTTTTCCACCTTAAAAAATTGAAAATAATAGCGTTAAGTTGGAAAATTACACATACAATTCACAATGTAAAACTTGTGAACAGACCAAGTTTATATTTAAACTCAGCTTCAGAAACTGTGAATGAAAAATACATTTTTTTGTTATACAATTATTATTTAAAGGATCTATAATATTAAAGTAAAATATTAGCTATATTCAGGGAACAATTAATATAAAGACATGTTGATTATAAAAATGCATACCGGTATGTAAGTGGCTTATCATTTAATTTTTTTCAAGTTAACTACACCATACAGGCACCACTTATATTGTGGGGTTTAATTAACTGTTATTAGTAAACAAAATCTCTTCATCCAGGGTAAGAATTGGTTCCTCAAAGTACAATTAAAATGTTTTATGTAGTGCTTTAATTGTGTATTGATATTTATTTTACTTTGATGAGGGTATCATCTAAATTTCAAAACTAGCGCAAAACTTAACACTACGGGTTTTGGATCGTTAGCACAGCGCTATTTCCAAAAACATTCGGAAATGGCGCTGTGCTCAAAAATCTGTCCAAAACCTACGTTAACCCAAATTTTTTTAGGGTTAACGTGGGTTTTAGATGGAAAAGGGCCATATTGAATCTCCCCCTAAATTATTTAGATCAATGACTATAAAAAATGGTATAAGTCATATTATAGTCATTGATCTACATAATTTTTCACTGCGGATCATGGTTAAATCTGTGGTGTGTGGAAGATTATATGTATGTTGATGCCTTACTGTATATATTATTAAATGGATGTATAAGATTCTGAAGATATTGATGGTACATAATAGTGATTTCTGTACTAGTTAGATTGGGTGAGGAAATACTTAATATGGCCATGTTGATCACCAGGTGTTATGATGTCACTTCCTGTGACATGTTATTTAAACATAGGATTGTGAGAGAATTGTCTATATACAATGCTCAGGGGCTTGACAAAGGGCATGATGCTCGAAACGTCACAAATTTATACCTGAGCTGTTTGTTTGTAAATAATAAAAAGTTTAAGAAGCTATATAAGTGCTGCCTGATCAGAAATTTTTGCTTGTACATTGGGAGGTGAGAAGGCACCTCTAAACAACAGGCTTTGCTGCTGCATCTATAGAGTCTTTGCATATAATTTTGAATCAGAGTTACTTTGTCTTTGACAAAATATACTATAGGCAACTGAGGGGTACCTCCATGGGTTCCAATGCCGCCCCTGCCTATGCTAATGCATTTATGGCTTGGCAGGAGGAATACTACGTCTATGGGTCTCCATCATTTGCCAGGCATTGCTTGGCATGGTGGAGATTCATAGACGATGTCTTTCTCATATGGCGGGGTGGCATTGGATCCCTGGAGACATTCCACGAGGAACTTAACAGTTTCCATGATAACATTAAATATACTCTTAAATATGTTTATGGAAGTTGCCTTTTTGGATGTGTTGTTGTGCTGTGATACAGGTGGTATTAATACCCATCTATACTCTAAACCTACCGACCGCAACCAGTTGCTGTCATTCCAAAGTTTCCACCCAGCGCATGTAAAAAAAGCCATACCGTATAGCCTATTCAAAAGAGTAAAACGTATTGTATCATTGACCCCTGATAAAAGAGAAATCTACCGTAAAATGGCTAATAAATTTTCTCAAAGGGGTTATCCCATGCCCATTATTTGTATAGATGAAAGGGCAGATACACAGGTTGAAAGAAAAACTACACAAAGAGAGCGCATTCCCTTTATTACTCAATATGGGGTTGGCAGCGAAATGATTAGCAGAACATTGATTAAACATTGGCATATAATTCGCAATGCGTATCCAGATTTAGATGAGTTCAAGGAACCCCCAATATGTGATTACAGGAAGGGTAAGACAATAGGATCTTACCTGACTAGATCTTTCTTTAATAACCTAAAAGGGTTACCCAGACCTTTTTGGGACCTAAGAAAACAGGCATGTTTCCCTGTCTGGGATGTGCACAATGTCAGTGTGTGCACAAGAGTGATATTTTCACTTACCCGACTGCTGGTAAAACTTATAAGATTAGAGACCCCTTTATGTGTAACACACAATCAGTGGTATACGTATTATGGTGCAATTGCAAACTGTAATATATAGGTGAAACATCCCTAGCAGTTAAAATAAGGATTTCTCAACATAGATCAACCATTAGGCTCAAAGATGTGAAACACCCGGTAGCTAAACACTTTGTGGATGCAGTCCACCATGAGTATCAGTTAAAATTTATGATTCTAGAACAAGTGGGGAGACCCACAAGAGGTGGAGATAGAACCTTATTAAGGAAACAACGTGAGACGAGGTGGATTCATGAGTTACAATCCTTGGCCCCAAGGGGCCTAAATAAGGATTATAATTGGTTTTTATTTTTATAAGGGTCTCACATAATTGTTAAGTTGAGAATTAAGTTGATTTCTGATTTGTACATTGCTTCTCCTTTAAAGCTGGTAACAGGAAGTAAGATAGGCACTTCCTGTCTGCTTGTGTATATAATGTTGAATTCAAATGCATATTATTGTTTGACTTGATAAAGGAGACACGAGTCTCCGAAATGTTGTCACCTATGAAATGCAAATAAAGAAAGATTTGATGATTCAAGTGTGTGCAGGAGTGAATACCACAATATATATTATTGAATATATATTCAATCCTTTAGCTGTTATGTTGGATAGGGTACTGGGACCTCTGACACGAAAGCAACCCTCATATATTAGGGATAGTCTTGACTTTTTGGAAAAATTAAAAAAGGCCAATGTTGGGAATTTGGAGGATGTAGTGTTGGTAACCTTTGACGTAGCCAGTCTATATACCTCCATCCCACATATTGAAGGTATGATGGCGGTTAAATGGTTATTACTAGGGATGGCATAGAACTCAAACTCGAACCCGAGTTCGAGCCGAACTGTTCGAGTTCGAACGGACCCGGACTTCTCGAACTATCTCGGACGCGGACTTTCGATATTTCCCGGACTTTCGATGATTTATCGAATGTTCGAATGTTCGAACGTTCGAATCCGCGAGTAAAATGTACATGGTATCTAGGCACGAACATCAAATCTGCGAGCAAAGTCTCCATTAAAGCCTATAGGTGAGCATCGAATCTGCGAGTAAAATGTCCATGTTACCTCGAACGTTCAAACGCGAAAGCTCGAAAGTAGCGCGTGTGAGAGTAAAATCGATTTTACGAAAGTCCTGGATATTGGAACATGCTCCCCAGACCATTTCCCAGGTCCCACAGCCATTTACATTAAGTTACCATTAATATTTTAGTTGTATTTGACTCGAACTTTTCGAACTATTTGCCTCCCATAGACTTTAATGGGCCCGTTTTCGAACTTTCGAACTTTTACAATAGTTCGAAAGTTCGAAAACGGACCGAACTATCAATAGTTCGACCATCTCTAGTTATTACATATGGAGGCCTTACATGATGAAAAAATTTCAGACTTCTTCTTGGAGGTATTGAAGATTATTCTGACAAGGAACTACTTCTCCTTTAAGGATGCATACTATTTGCAGCTCAGGGGAACCGCGATGGGGTCCAATGTCGCTCCCTCCTATGCCAATGCCTTTATGGCCTGGCTTGAGGACGGGCACATCTATCATAGTGATCTCTACCGTACACATTGTGTGGCTTGGTGGAGATTTATTGATGATGTGTTCATCCTCTGGAGGGGTGACGTTGATACCCTGTCGCGGTTCCACCTAGAGCTCAATGGTATGCATTCTGCAATAAGATATACTATGGAATGGAATAAGGAATGTATTAACTTCTTGGATATTACTATATACAAAGACCAGGGACTCCAGACGAAATTGTACACCAAACCAACAGATAGGAATCAACTGCTACACTTTGATAGTCAACACCCTATACATAAGAAGAGGGCTATACCGATAAGTCAGTTCACAAGAATTGACAGGTTGGTTAGCAATGAATAAGTTAAAACTAATCAGATGCACACCATGGAAAATATATTTAGAAGGAGGGGTTATCCCATGGATATGATTAAGGAAGCGAGGAATAAGGTACAAAACAAAAGGGATAAACAAGAAAAACGTGAAATAAAACCTAGACTGACATTTGTCACAAATTTCGGTGAGATGAGTGGTGGGATTTCGAATATATTGAGGAAACATTGGAGCATTTTGAGAAATGCTTGTCCGGAGATTAGTGAGTTTCAAGCCCCCCCCCATGATGTCATATAAGAAAAATAGGACTATAGGCTCGAGACTGGTTACCTCTGGTTCGAACAGAGTCACACACTCAGGGACTATGAGGGGTACAACTTGGTTGGCTAAGAGTCGAGGTGGGATGCGACCATGTCATAATTGTATCTATTGCCCCTTGGTACTACAGGGGAATACGTTCACTATCCCCCTTACAGGAGAAATTATCAATGTAAAGGGTAGTCATACGTGTAACACTAAATTTGTTATATATGTAATTGTGTGCCTATGTGGTCTACTTTATGTAGGTGAAACTACACAAAAGATAAAAATGAGAATGACTCAACATAGGTCCTCTGTGAATACCAGACAAGTACAATTACCTCTGCCTAAACATAATGTAGACAGGGGCCATTTAGCCACTGAAATGGATTTATGGTACTGGAATCCATACCCTTGAACTATATTGGGGATAGGGAGCATCGACTTAAATGTAGGGAAGTTTGGTGGATAAAAAGATTGGGCTCTCTATATCCCAATGGACTGAATAGGGATTATAACTTGTATTTGTTTCTATAGACTTTTTAGGTCCCTGGGCCTGGGGACTCTACACAGAGTATATTTACCTGAGCATATAAACAGTTAATGCTGTATTAGGATACCAAAATGGTGTCCTTGATTTACATATGATGTCATGTCCTGTCTATAATGTATAAATGGGATGGACCCTAATGGACGTCAGGCGTTCTCATGCCTGATGAAGGGTAATGTTAACCCGAAACGTTGCAATTATGAGGATGTTTTGATTATATGAAATACAACTGATTTTTTTGAAATTGAGTGCTGCTCCTTCCAATACATTTTTTGGATAAAAATTGGGAATACAGCTTCCTTCTTTGGAGATTTGCACCAACGTTAAAAAATATATATGAATAGTGATTTGGGTGTGCTGCTGCATTTCTTTGGATTTTTATTATATATATATATATATATATATATATATATATATATATAATCAACATGTTTCGGCCATCTTGGCATCTTGGCCGTCATCTGGATCCAAGATGGCCAGAACATGTTGATCATTTTCACTCAAATAAATGTGCACAGGCTTGAGAAAGGCTCTAGACATGAGCTGAAACGTTGCCTTTATGTAACACAATAAAAGTTAAATAACGTTTGGAAAATCCCTGAGTGCACTGGACTTTTGTGAACTAAATATATATATATATATATCTTGTGTAAAATTTTAAAAATGAACACATTATAGTGTGAAATAAAATGTTGGTAACAGTCAAAATTAATCTGCATTTTTCTGCAATTTGTATTTCCTATTATTGACATTAAAACACATGTAATAGCAGGCAGTAATGCATAACTGTATATAGACATATACGCAAAGATACACGCAAATAATTCACGATGTGATCCCATTGGAATTATTTGTTTATGCTTGCCTATGTGTAGATACAGTGGATATAAACTCTATACACACCCTAAAAAAATGGCAGGGTTTTGCTTAATAAAAAAAAGGAAGTCAAGAAGTTTAAATGAAATGAGAAACAGTTTAGTGAAAAAAGAAATCCTACTAAATTCTGGTTGCATTAGTGTCACATTCCCTAAAATAATACGTTGTTAATACACATGCTGATTTTATTAGCTTTTTTGTACAATTTGTTATGTAAAAATGAAGGTCTTCAACGAGAATAAGATGAAAATCACAGAATAAAGAATAAGATGAAAATCATAATGTAATACCAGGCTTTTGACAAATCTTTTATGATTCCGTAACTAAATCATAGAATTTTTTTTCCAGATGTTGCAAAATACTAAAATAAAAACATGTGAAACGAATTCTATATGTAGTAAAATCTCAAACTTTTTTTCATTTCTATGCCCATTTGGTATGCAACTCTGTACATTCTTTAAAAACAAATAATAATAAAGTCCATTCTCAAAAGAGCTTACAATCTATGTACATTTATAAAATTAATATAATTTTATAACAGAAAATGTGCAATATAATTTTTAAAGTCATTGCAGAAACGCAAATTATACTATTTTGTTTAAAGTAACAATTACTTAATTTAGTAAAATCCGATTGAGATTTAAATGAAAGCTTTTACAGTTTGAAAAGAATTCAGAAAGTACAAATTCACTGATTATAGATGTCTCTTTTAACGGACTGTTTTTTATATCTCATTTTTACAAATACAGCAAATAAAGCAATACCCCCATTTATAATTTTTATATGAATTCTTTATAAATATCAGTATTGCGTATGCCCAAAAGCAATTAGTTCATAATCTTTCACCCAAGAGGTGGTTGGAAGACTTTTCATTTTAATTTCATAAATGGATAACTAAAACTATGATTATAAGTGTACAAGCAAAATAACCTAATAAAAGACACTACATTTAAAACTATTACCAAAATGAATACATCCACAAGAACCTCCTTCTTCCAGTATGTCACTAGATCTCCACATGTCCTGTTCAGCTCACTCCTAGTTAGTATACCGTATATACTCGAATATAAGTCGACTCGAGTATAAGTCGAGGTACCCATTTTTACCTCAAAAATGAGTAAAACCAATTGACTCGAGTATAAGTCCAGGGTAGAGTAGTAGAAGGGAGTGGAAGTAGGGAGTAGAAACATCTGGAGTGGAACTGCACACACTAACCCCAAAACACACTACCCTGTCCCACACACTAACCCCAAAACACACTACCCTGTCCCTGACTCCTTACTCTCCCCTCCAGCCCCAGGTCCAGCCCCAGGAATAAAACCTATTTCCCTGCACCCATCTTCTCACCCTGCCACTACACTACACTACTACAGTACACTACACTACTCCCTGCACCCATCTTCTCACCCTGCCACTACACTACACTACTACAGTACACTACACTACTCCCTGCACCCATCTTCTCACCCTGCCACTACACTACACTACACTACTACAGTACACTACACTACTCCCTGCACCCATCTTCTCACCCTGCCACTACACTACACTACTACTAATGCTGCAACCTTACCTTTGCAGGAGAGTCCGGGCCCCACATCATGCACTTGATGGAGGAATCCGGCTGCCGCGTCCACTGATGGTCGCATCCACTGACGTCACGACTCGGCGCCGGTCTAATTTCCCGGCGGAACTAACCCAATGTCTGCTTGTGAAGGTTCTCATTCATCCAGGTCACGGTATATCTGTTGTATTCAATTAGATAAAGTAACGATAAAGCCCCGATACCATCAGATCAGATGGTATCGGGGCTTTATCGGTACTGTGTGTACCCAGATTTACTCCCCACACAGGGAGGCAGAAGGAAAGGTCTATAGGAGCCAGAGCAGCAGGAGTATTTCTTTTTGTGCAGTCTGCTGGGAATCTGTAGGATTTCAGATATTTACGTACAATACCATACTGTTACATATATTACTTATGACCAGTTTGTTAGGCTGAATATTGTTCAGGCTGCACAATTTAAATTCATCCCATAATATCCCCTGAGCATACTATATTCAATGCAGCAAATAATGCATTTGTCATATACTGATTTGAGTGTGGTATTTGCACAGTCACAGTTTGGTGTTACATTCTCTACAGCAGGAGGGAAAATATAGTTCAACATGTGCAAGTTCAAGTAGTTCTCTCTGTATGGGACCATTACTATCTGTTCTCACTGTATGGGGCCTTTACTGTCTGTTCTCACTGTATGGGACCTTTACTGTCTGATCTTACTGTATGGGGCCTTTACTGTCTGTTCTCACTGTATAAGACCATTACTATCTGTTCTCACTGTTTGGGGCCTTTACTGTCTGTTCTCACTGTATGGGACCTTTACTGTCTGATCTCACTGTATGGGACCTTTACTGTCTGTTCTCACTGTATGGAACCTTTACTGTCTGTTCTCACTGTATGGGACCATTACCATCTGTTCTCACTGTATGGGACCTTTACTCTCTGTTCTCACTGTATGGGACCTTTACAGTCTGTTCTCACTGTATGGGACCTTTAATGTCTGTTCTCACTGTCATGGGACCTTTACTGTCTATTCTCACTGTATGGGACCTTTAATGGCTGTTCTTCTCACTTGATTTAACTGAAAACTAATATATATAAATATATATATATATATATATATATATATATATATATATATATAGTCACTTCTATGATGATTCCGTTTGGGGTCTTTACTTTGTGATCTCTTACTATTTGCTTCAAGAGATAACAACATAGCCACGTTTTCATTGCGTATGGCTTTAATTGTGCTACAAGTGTACACATCAATTGTCTTCAATGAGTGTGTTTTGTTGTGGATGTGGTTTAAAATGTAAAATCCAGTAGGGCTATTACTGTATGGGACTATTTTAAGGGAAATCTGCTGTCCATTTAAAGGGCAACTAAAGCCTCAAAACAATACAGAATCAGAAGGCTATCTTTATTAATAGATACCATCCTCCTGATTCTGTATTGTTTTAAACATTAGTTTCACTTTAAATGGACAGCAGAACTTGCATACAGTAATCCCCATTCCTTGGCACTCCAGATGTTTCAAACTACAACTCCCAGCATGCTTTAGTTGCTGGGAGTTGTAGTTTCCAAACATCTGCAGTTTGTGTGCCACTGCTCAGCTACACTGCTATGTAATGTCTTTGTAATTTGCCAGTAATCATCACCATTTACTGTGCATATATTTAAGTATTAGTTTATTTTTAATTATTAGTATTTTAATTTACTTTCTTTCCTACATTATTGTTTATTGATAGTAGTAAAAGAATAAACATTTTAATGACAATTATCCTTAGTAGGCTATGGAGCAGGTTGAATGCCTTTTGACATTTTTTAAGAGATAAAATAAGTTCTTGGGGTTTCTCAATAAGTTTTCAAGCAGTGTAATTTGCTTGATGCCTTTAAAGGGCAATTATAGTGAGAAAATTGTTTTTTTTTAATTCCTTCTAATGTATCCTATAAGTCATCCCAACCACCAGGGTACCTTTAGTTTCTTTAAATTCTACATAGTCCCCGAGATATAAGCCTTTGAATATGCTGTGATTTGTAGGAGCTGCTACACCTCATCTGTCACTCAAAGGCACACACCCACACAATCCAAAGCTCCCCTGCAGTACTGTCACACACTCTCTCACCCACACTATATGTACCATGTGCAATATATAGTCAAATGCTGTAGAGCTAAACACAATCAATAAACCATTAACCCAGCAATATGAGCATAACACACTATAAAACAGCCCCTCCCCCCAAAAAAAATCTTATATACATACAAAACCAGTGACTCAAATGGAACACTAATACAGTATATATAATACAGTAATACAGACTATATACCAAACAAGACACACAGTGCAATCTATGAAATATATAGACTAAAGCAACTGAAATGTAACAGGACAACAAGCAGTGTCACTGTGTTTGTGAAGGTCTCACTACAAGCTGCTGTTACACTGACTCTCTCTTCAATGATTATGATCTCAGCTAAGCAGGGGGAGAGATATGAACTTTAGGTAAAAAGTAAATAACAATTAGCAAAGTTAGAGAACAGGCAGAGTTCAGTAACTTACTTGTAAAGAATCTCAGCACCACTTGTCCTCCTCTCTCCCCCTCTGCCCCTCCCTTCAGCATATTGCTACTTTATTCCACACCTTGCTTGCAGTCTAGCTCTGGAAGGGAGGGGTCAACAGGATGTCAGCACTCCATTTAAAGTCCTTTCAACTGACAATGCTCGGACTCTGTATACAGCCCGTCACTGCTTGAGGGGGACTAGACAGAGAGGGGAGGGGGACTTCACAGCTTGGTACAAACTTCTGCCAGTGTGAAGAAACGAAGCCACACAGAAACATGAAAGTAAGGCAGCTTATACTAAGTGATCTATACATTGTATACAGACAAAGTTTTTTTTTCACTATAGTTGCCCTTTAAAAGTTATGGCGCAGAAAATGTTAACACTTTCAGTAGCTTGAGTGATATCACCTGCAACCTCTTTCCCTCCCCCATGCATAGGGTTGGCACATGCTCAGTAAATACTGAATGCTGGAATTATAAAAGTCCCTGCACGGACAACCGATGAGGGATGTCTGTAAACTTCTTATGCTGGTCTTAACTTCTACTTGCATCCCCTTGACTTATAAAAATGCTGTGCCAAAAGTATTAACTATGTGTTCCCTTTAAGAAGTAAAGGGAAGAAGTCCCCCTCCTCTGCAAGCTTTCACCAATTTATTGCCTGTCAAAGGGAGACCGGGCTGCAGTGATACAGGACTCGATCTCTCCAAACTCCCCCCCTTTTCCCCTTCCATTCCTTACATAACACTATCTTCAGAACAACGGAGAAACTTCCTCTCTACAGGCTTACATACCGAGGTTTGTTTTTTTTTTGTTTACAAAGGTTAGAGTGATGCGTCATGTGTAGGAGGATTAATGCGCATGAGCGGCTTGTTTTACAGGCTTAATTTACAGCCGGACTACATGAATGGGGGAATGACCAGAGAGGGGTTGGGGAGTCGGGAGCCCTGCAGTAAATCAGACAGTGTGCAAACATGGAGCCACAGAGGAAGGTAAGGATAAGGCAGAATACACTAAACTTTTTTTATGTCTGGATTGGAGCAATGTATAAATTTCACTATAGATGCCCTTTAAATGCAAATATTTTAATTAATGTTAAAAAGCTTAATGAATACCATTGTATATAATGTATAAATAGACATAGTGTTTATTTAAATGCCTCATTATTTCTGAAACAGAAGTCAATGTCACACCTAACTTCGGAAATCTGATTTTGACACCTGACAAAACGCCAAACACTTTGAGCCAATGACTTGTTTGACTGCATTACTGTAGCTAACTGTATATATTGTATATAACAGTAATAAGGTACTGTTAAGTTTCCATGTCAGGTCTCAAACTCTAAAAAAGGTTTATCTCTTTTTTTCCCATGTTGATATTCATATCCTACTCTGACAAGTTATTGCCAATCCCATGCCTTAGTCCAAAGGAAACTGACACCAGATGTTGATAATTGGCTGTCACATAGCAGACAGCCATTACATACATAAAGTCAGTCAATACTAAATCTAAGCTTTTCTCTCTCTAAACAAATGTTAATTAACTCATTACAACTTACAGACAAAATATATATATATATATATATATATATATATATATATATATATATATATATATATATATTGTTTTTTCGGATATCCTTGTATGTTACAGTGTTATGTTAAGTGTGTTAAATATATAAGTAGGTAAACATGGTGCAAGAACTGAAAGACTCTATTTACTTAAAATGGAACTTCAACAATATCATTTGATCTATTTTACTTTCACTTAACCTTTAAATAATGTATTATGATACATATGTGTAATAATAAGGGCTTACTGTGTTAGCCATTAGTAATACAGGAAATAAATGCAAGCAATATACTGTATGAATTGCAATCACTTTAATATTTTTACACATGTGTACAAATATTCACAAATTCAAACAAATCAATCAATCGACCTGTCACATTTTTCTGTGAAGAATTCCTTACTATATGGGCAATATTGTAAGATACACATTATGAGGCATTTTATTCTCAAACAGAATCAAAGCAATGAGTAATAGTATATGTTTCTTTATCCTCTCTATTAAGATGTTCTGTCTCTGACGCACTATTTGATACAGAAAGAAAATACTTAAAGGGCAGAGAGCTGCTATAACTCTCTATTGCTCTCTTTACGCAACGCACTGAGCATAGAGAATGGGCTTATCCCTATCTAAGCCTTACTGGATAATATCTATTCTGGGAGACAGTCTAGACACCTGTACAGCTGTAACTATTTTTTTTTAATATTCCCTACGTCTTTTCTCTGCAAAAGAATAGAAAACACTAAACGTGTTAAGATTCAAATATTAAAGAAAAAGTGTGGTTTCAATTATTTAAAAAGTCATCTTTTAAAATGAGCCATGGACCCTATGTCTTTGTGTTGGCTAACTAAAGTTATGGTTCTTAAAAGGTTTTAAAAAAATGTCCTGTGCTATCCTCCCTGGCATCATCTGGGTCTTGACTTTATTCTTGTCCCTGGAGTGTAAGCATGTATTGCATCTTGGTACTGGGATAAAGCTGAAGATGCATGTAGGATTGTCAGTAAACTGTGCATACTGCTAATTAAAAATAATTCAGGCTTATTAAATAAGAAGTGGGTCCTTAGGGAGCTAAGTTCAGTTTTATCTAGGCCATTGTTTCTTATTTTTGCAGATTCCCTCATGTCCGGACGTGTGCCTCTGAATTGGAAAAAAAGCTGATGTTATTCCAATATTCACAGATGGGTAATTACAGGCCTGTAAGTTTAACTTCAGTGGTAGGGAAGATACTGGAAAGTTTAATAAGGGAACATATTCTAAAGTATGTTTCAAGGAGTGACATTATAAGTAGTAACCAGCATGGATTTAGGAGGAATAGATCTTGTCAAACTAACTTGTTTGATCTTTATGAGAAAGTGAGTAGAAATATAGATTCTGGCATAGCAGAAGATCTAGTATACTTGGATTTTGCAAAGGCTTTTGATAGAGTCTTCCATAGGCAACTAATGTATAAGCTAAGGTCTGTTGGTCTGGGGAGGCACATTTGTACATGGATAGAAAATTGGTTAATAAATAGGATGCAGAGTAGTTGTTAATGGGGCTTCATCAATATGGACTAAAGTGCTAAGTGGGGTGCCACAGGGTTCTGTGTTGGGGCCACTTCTATATAATCTGTTTACTAATGATTTGGAAGTGGGTATTGTCACCAAGGTTACTGTGTTTGCTGATGACAAAAACTTTGTTGATCATTAAAATCTTGAGAGGATGTGCAATCGTTGCAGGTGGATCTAGATAGATTGGCACATTGGACTGCTAAGTGACAGAAAAGATTCAATGTTGATAAATGTAAGGTAATCCATGTACTGCTTATACTATAAATGGCTCTGTGTTAAGTGAATCCCTGTTGTAAAGGGAGCTTGGAGTTTTGGTGGATAACAAACTTAAAGATAGCAAGCAGTGCCAGACAGCAACAGCTAGAGCTAGCATGGTATTGTCTTGTATAAAGAGAGGTATGGAATGAAGAGAGAAAAATGTTATTCTTCCTCTTTACAAAGAATTGGTAAGGCCTCATTTGGAATACGCAGTGCAATTTTGGAATTCTGTGTACAAAAAGGACATCTTTGAAATGGAAAGGGTTAAGAGAAGGGCAACTAAATTAAAAAGAGGATTGGGGGAGCTTGAATATGAAGAGAGATTGGATAAGTTACAATTATGTACGCTAGAGAAAGGATACAATAAACTATCTGGGGCATTGTTCCCCAAAAGAGCATGTCAGAGGACACACGGACATCCCTTAAGAAAGTTTAGGCTTCAAGTTCGGAAAGGGTTTTTCACTGTGAGAATGGTAAAGCTATGGAACTTTCTTTCAGTGGACGTTGTAATGGCAGGTTTATTGGACTTTTTCAAAAAAAGCTGGATGGGTTTCTGCAAACAAGGAATGTTGCAAGTTACTGGTATTGATGTATAAAGTAGAGTTGATCCAGGGAAATTTCCGGTTTCCAATTTTTTCCCCTTCATAAATTTGGTGGGTTTTTTTTTGCTTTCCTCTGGATCAACAGTTAGGCAGGAAATTAGGGTATTGCTAGATGGGTTGGAATGGATGACATATGAATTTATTCAACCTCAAATACTATACTATCAGGGTTATTCAATAAAAGTTCTTATCATTTAAAATGGTGCTAATTTTGCCCAATCAGATATTAGCGTTCAAATGTTAAATAAGATCTGATTGGGTAGGGCAAAATTAGCACCATTTTAAACTTTTATTGAATCTCCCTGTATATTGGCCAATGATACTAAACAAGTGCAACATTATATTTGTTCTATAATTTTGCATCAGCCAATACGATTATACCTGTTAGAAAACATTTGAAAAATAAATTTTGCACCTCTTCTTAAATAAGTCCTAATGTGTGTGGGTCAAAAACTGCACATGAGGAGTGGTTAGAGTGCCATATTATTCTGAATCTTTCCATTTTTCTATTTCAGCAAGAACTGTTAGGACAATTGTTATGACCTTTATTTAAAATTACATCACATCAACAACTAGTAAAAGCTAAAACATCTAAAAGAGATTTTGTTTAATCTGAATGAATTTAGGTTTCAATGTCTATATCAAATTAAGGATTAGAGATGTCCGAACTTCGCAAAATCCGGTCCACTCGAGGATCCGCGAATTTTCGAAAAAATTCGAAAATTCGAAAATCCGCGAGCGGACTCGTCAAAATTAAAAACACCCTTGAAACAACGAGATTTTTCGTATTTTCGAAAATTTTCGAAATTAAGAGTTCTCGCGTATTTTCGGGAATTTTCGAAAAACGAGCTTTCATGTATTTTTCGAAAATATGTATTTTCGAAAATACAAGTAATCCTCGTAATTTCGAATATTTTCGAAAATACGTATGTAAGGAATTAAGAGAAATCCTTGTATTTTCGAAAATTTTCGAAAATACATGTTTTCCCGTATTTTCGAAAATTTTCAAAAATACGTGAAAACTCGTAATTTCTAAAATTTTCGAAAATACGAAAAATCCGCGAATCGGAAGTTCGGAAGGCGGAAAATCCGGAAAAATCCGCCGTTCGCGAACAGGATAAATCCGCGGCGGATCCGGGTTCGGATCCGCGAACCGGCCATCCCTATTAAGGATCAGACACAGTCATAAAATTATTTACCACTCGAAGTCGATTTTCATACATTTTTTAATTTTAGATTTGCATCAATTAAGGGCCACGCACACCCTCATTAGTTAGAGGCCCGGGAAGCCCAGCTCCCCAGTAGCAGGGAAGATACTGCCTATATAACTAAAGGTGTGCAAACTTAGCTGTTTCAAGCCCTGGTACTGGACCTGCAGCTGTTTAAAACAGCTGATTGCTCACACCTTTACTAACATAAGATCGAGCAACTGCTTAAAAACAGTTGATCATGGTACCAGTCCCCCTTGGTCCCCAGGTAAGTTATTTCAGATTTTCTAAGATAAGAACTTTTAAAACTTGTTTATCTTTTATTATTATTATTATTATTTTTATTTATCTTCAGCTCAACCAAAAGACAATTACTTTTTACTAACTCCTTGAAGTGGAATTTGGTGCTAGAAACTGCTTAACATAATATATAGTATAGTATTTAAGGTTGAATAAAAACATATTGTACATACATCTAGTCCAACCTACTTAGCAATAACTATGTTTTCTGCCAGAGAAAAAAGTATGAAGGGGACACCAAGTGGCAATCGGAAATATCACTTGATCAACTCTTATATCACTTGATCAACAATTAACTTTATGTATCAATAGCAGTTAGGCTACTGCCCTTCTTTAAACCAACAAAAAAATGGTCACTTGCAATTTATTTGGCCCTAACCCCAGATATTTAATTATAAGTATTGCCCTTATTTTGCAGAGGTATCTACCTTTGCCCATTGTTCATAGAACTTTTAGTAGCTTAAAGGGCAAGTCCAGCCCCAAAATGAAAACTTACATACATGTAAATTACCCCCCAAAACCCTAAACTATAATAGTTTGAAATCTGAAATATATAAGTCTAACCTGAAATCCTGCACAATGTCCTGTTTCCCCTGTTTCTGCTTCCTGGTTCTTCCAGTTAGTAACTGTCAGTTATGGATTTGACAGTTGAAATCACAGCCAAAGACTGAATGTTAATCCCCCGTCTGTCTCTTCTGAGCATGCCCAGGCTCAGTACAGGCTCAGTACAGGTTTCTAAATTGCTCAGTTTCCATGAGGCATCCAGAAGCATACCAGGCATGCAGTATATTTTAAAGAGGTAATTCTTTCAAAAGGTGTTCTTATGAGGGTGGAGTTGTCCTTTAAGCATGTACAGATGATGCAGCAGGGGAAAGAACAGTCAATCATTTGCTATAATATGAGCAGTGACAGACCTGATTAACTGCATTCAGGGAGGAGCCAACTTCCTCTGCCCGAATGGGAGAAATAATCCTTATTAAATAATTTCTTTACTGTGCTGTATCTCACCTATATTTTGTTTGTCAGTGACTAGAGTAAGAGGTTCAACATTTTGCTTGTGCTGTTAATCTGCAACAAACAATCAGATGTTATCAAATGTTTTCTAACTGCATTAGACCAGTAAAAAGGTATCCTCTTATTGGTTGCTGCATATTAATAACACGGGCAAATGTTTGCACTTCTTATTATGCCTGTATTGGATGGACAGACAATTTAGCACAAACTACAAATGGAGCAGTTTTTTTATGCATCATCTAATTCAAAGGACAGAAGGGGCATAGTTGGGGGAATGACAAATAATTTAATCAAACCTGTGAACTATAAACATGCCTATTGGTTTTGTTCAGTAAGTAAACACAGGGGTCAGACAAAGGTTATTACAGAATAGGATGTGTATTTGAAGCTTATATACAGTTCTTTACCATTATGTTTGCCGTTAGATGTTTGATGTTTGGTGACCTTTTTGAATACCAATTTATATAATAATATTTTATAATTTATTATAATAAAAAGATATGCCATACATTAAAAAAAACTCATTACAGATTTTATTACAATCAAAACATATTAGTACTATGTAAGCCAATAATTAATATATAGAATAAATATATAAATATATTTTAAAAACATGGTTTCTTGTATGTTATAGTGATATAATGATATAGTATCAATATCAGCTACAGATCCAGCATCAGTCACAATGAAAGTAACATTATTTATGACTTACTCTAAAGCTGGGTACCCATGTTTAGCGATAATGTGTGTACGTTTGTAACAGAAAAATTTCATTGACATCCTGTACTAAACAATAGGGAGTTGGTAGCAATCATTAGGCGTACGGCTGTTACGAGGGATCTCAATATACTTAATATAGGAAGAACACTTTTGACTGTGTGTAGCCTCATCTTTCAAAGATGACAGACAGAATCTTACAGATTCTGTCTGTCATCTTTGAAAGATTGGTACATTGTGTACCCAGCTGTAGTGTATTACATTTATAGTTCTCTGTTATTACATTTTGTTATCTCTCCAGTTTTACTTCCTATTTTCATTGACAAAGTCTGTTGAAATGGATAAAAACGTGTTTGCACAATAATCTTTTTAAGGTCTGTTTAAATAATCTGCCTGTTTGCACTTTATATAGCATATTGGTACTGGTGAAATACTGTTATAGGGATTAGAAGCTCAGTTTAACTGTATATTGTTATGGGCTATGGGGTTATTAAATCATATAAATAAAAGTAATCTACATTTTCCCCATTTCTATCTTCTGTCAGGTAGTCTTTAAAATTTAATTGGACGAGCACCTCTATAGCTATATAAATATGTTACTCTAGTGCCCAGTAGTGATGAATAGAGATGGCCAAACTATATAAAGTTCGGTCTGTTTTCGAACTTTCAAACTTCAGAGAAAGTTTGAAAGTTCGAATTCGGACCCATTCAAGTCAATGGGAGAGTGATAGTTCAAAAAATCCGAGTGATTTACAGCTAAACTAACAATGGTAACTTACTGTAAATGGCTGTGGCACCTGGTAAATGGTCTGGGGAACATGTCACTATCTCCAAAACTTGTTAAAACACTTCCTAAAGTCAGGCGGTCGGGTTTTGCGCAATTGTCTGGTTTTGCGCAAGCTACATTCGAGGATACATTCGAAGATTATTGAACGAACAAATGATCCTTCCTAGGCTTAGCAAACGAAGGATTAGTGGTTAGGGTTCGAATCCTGGCTAGGGGCAGCTATGCAAATGTTTGGATTATTATAATACCCTAGTAATATAATAACCATATAATAACCTAGTAATATAATAACCATATGATAACCTAGTAATATAACAATATTATATTATTAGGGTATTATATGGTTATAATATTACTAGGTTATTATATGGTTATTATTTTACTAGGGTATTATAATAATCCAAAATTTGTATAGCTGCCCCCAGCCAGGATTTGAACTCTGGTCTCCCATGTCAAAGGTGGTGCCTTTAACCAGTACACTATCCAGCCACTACATTATATGGATAATATATTACTAGGTTATCATATGGGGTAAAAAAATCCGGGTCTGGGATAGTTCGAGAATTCCGAGTCCGTTCAAACTCATAAAGTTCGGCTCGAACTCGGGCTCGAGTTCGATTTCTAGTCCGTCCCTAGTAATGAAGTCTAGTTCAAAATTAAACATTCAAGAATTAGCATTTTCATAAATTATCAAATATACAGTGGCAATTCGGAGAAATTTGTGAATATGTGAACCCTCGATTCCAAATGTGTGAAGCCACAATTACTTTTGATTGCAAAAATTGTAGCATTTTTTGCTCATCAATCTCATCAATTAGAAAATTCCGATATACGCGAGATTAAAAACTGTAGTGGTATGTATAGGTCAGTTAAATGTGCAAATAATAACTTTCTAGTGGGTTGATGTGATAGTTACATTTTTTTTTTATAAGAAAACAAAATTATTGAAATGTGTAAGATACAAAGTGTAAACTAGCTGCCTTATAAATGAGGCAAATAAATTTTATTTTGCCTTATAAATGAGGCAAAATGTATAAAATGTGATGTAAGTGACAGCAATTGTGGTTCCCAAAAAAGATAATAAGCAAAAGCATAGGTCTGTCCATTTTGGTTTTAGGAGGCAAAAAAAAGCAAAATTGCTGTAAATCGAATTCTAGATGATAAAATAATAAAAGTAGGTTGTATATTCACAGCTGTCTAGTTTTAGCTACACTCCTGGGCACTAACATGAAGAAATTACATGCAAATCTTGTTTATATTTGAAACTAGGCAATCGGTACTTCTTACTACCTTCAGCTTGCATAGTGTAAGGATTAGGAATTAGAATAGAGTCATTGCAGAATACTCAAAGGATAAAAGCTGATATAGAGAAGCAAAGGTATTTTACATTTTAACAAAATACAGAGCTGGGTGGTGTTTTCTGCACACTGATATGTCATTATCATTTTACATGTTTTTGAGAAGTGTTTTTCAGAGGATGCAACAAAAAAAGGAAAAACTTTACAAAAAAATAATGCCATATAACCACAGTTATTTTGGGCAATAGAAGTCATATTCAGCTACATAACTACTAAGTTTAAGAATTGTTTATTATTTAAAATACTGTCCAATCAAATCTCATAGGACAGGGAAGAGAGGTCTTTCAATGAAAATATTAGATTTATCTACTATTTCCCTGAAGGCAACATAAACCTCCCGTCACCTTTACTCTTAGATAAAAACTTACATGGATTCAGTAATAAAATAGAACATGCTTATAATGTTTTTCTGCTTTGTTTAGAGAAGTAATAAATGAACTATTATGAATTATTAGAGATAATAATTTTATTCTGAATTACTTGATTACGAGGCAAAGGTCTCTTAAAAGGCAAGTCCACTTCTCAAATAAAAATAACCATAATCCCAAAATTGCAATTGCTAAAAAAACTGAAGGATATAAGACTAACATGAAATGCTGCACAATGACATGTTGATCCCCTTTTGTTCCAAGTTTTGGTTGTTCAACTTAGCAACTATCAGTCATACATTTGACAGTTGACATCACAGCCAGTGACTGAATGCTCTTATCCTAGCTGCCTCCTTTGTGCCTGCTCAAGCTCATAACCAGCTCACTAAATTGCTGAATGGAGCTTGAACAAATATGGCAATTAATAGATTTGCAAACTACATTAGAAAAGTGTAATTGGAAATGTCAAATCAAATCATTATCTTGTTACAAAAAGAGTTAGATAAGATGCCACGGCCAGGGTCGGACACCTACTTATTAGCTCCTTCCAGACTTATTGTGGTCATTGTTGTTGTGTGTTTGTGTGCAGGATGGTTGGATCCATGTGAGGCATGTCTGGTGTATGGCAGCAAGGAGCTATGAGACTGTTTTGTATACTGCTCAGGGAGTTCATCATGACCAGTGGAGGTGTTGCGGGATAACTATGGGATGTCATGTGAGCTGGAAGCACGAGATCAGTTGGGGAACTGTAGGGGCCACAAGGGCAGATGGAATCATAAGAACTGGGAGGACTGTGGGAGTAGCTGGAACCATGAGAATAGCTGGAACCAGAAAAACCAGTAGGATTGCACGAGTAGCCAGAACTGCGACAACAGGGAGGATCGCGGGGTAGTAGAAACCACAAGATTAGCAAGAACGCAATGGTGCGGGGGGCAGGGGTCCAGCTTGGGTGAATAGAGTAGTTTGGAATGCAATTAATATGGAAAAGAAAGGGTATTTTGAGTGGGGATATGAACCAGTACAAACAGAATATTATAAAGTTATGAAGGTAGTAAAGGAAGAAAACAGTAGGTATCAGAGGCAATAATAGGACCAATTCCACTGCAATGATTCTCACGTGTGGAAGAGTGTGTGCTCAATTACAGACAACAAGGTTAGGAGGAGACATATAATACAAAATGGGGATTGCAAAATTGCGAGTGAGTTTAATCAATATTGTGCTAGGTTTGAAATGAACATTGCTAATTATACATCACAGGAAGGAGGGTTGTTAGGGCAAGAACATAGACAGAAGAGGATGGTGTTGGTAGAAGAGGTGCATAAGGCTCTAAAACAAGTAAATGTTAGGAAAACAGCAGGACTGGAAAGGAATTTCTGGGAGGGTATTACAGTATTGTGCCGATCACTTTTGTGCCGATTTTTTGTGAATCTTAACTACACAGTGCCCAGGTGTTTTAAAAAACCTATTATTGTTCCGGTACCAAAGATTAGTAACCCAACCTGTATAAATGATTATAACTCGGAGGCCTTGACTTCATTGGTTAAGAAGGTTTAGGAGAGGATAGTTAAGGGGTTCATATGTTCCTCTATTTCATACTATGAGAAATAAATAATGCATATTTTTATGTGTGAACGGTTATGTGATTATTTATGTTATGTATGGATCAGGTTGGAGTATAGTAAGCAAACATTTCATATACTCAGTAAGATCAACTGGACTTGAAGTTTAGTTTTTAAAGACATTTCACTAGTCTTTCTACTGGCTTTTTCAATTCAGAAGAATTCTGAAATCTGTCAGGACTTAAAGGATAAGTACACTGTAAAATCAAGTTATGTTCATTCAGAAGCTGTAGCTGTAAAAATACTGTTGCCATATTTTTTTTTTACCTATGCCCCTCCAGAGCCTACCTTTGTGGCTTGAAAGTTGCTGACATCTTGTTACTGGTTTGCTGAATGTTAAGCTCCGCCCCTCTGAGATTTCCTCTGCTTTCTCTTGCTTGAGCCTCAAACGATAATGCCTGTGAGTTCCATGCACATGCACGTGCAAGGAACTCACAGGCATTACCATTTGAGGCTCAAACAGGAGTGTGCACGGAACTCACAGGCATTACTGTTTGAGGCTCAAGCAGGAGAAAGCAGAGGAAATCTCGGAAGGGTGGAGCTTAACATTCAGCAAACCAGTAACAAGATGTCGGCAACTTTCAAGGCACAAAGGTAGGCTCTGGAGGGACATAGGTAAAAAAAAATATGGCAACAGTATTTTTAAAGCTACAGCTTCCAAATGAACTTGATTTTACAGTGCACTTATCCTTTAAGACTTGTTCTTAATCCCCAAGATGTCCCTCTAATATTTATGTGACATTGGAGGAACTGCTTGGCCCAATCAATTTCGTGATTAATGGCAAAATGAATGGGCTAGCAAGGGAACGCCACTGGAAAATTGGCAGGTAAATCCACTTGCAATTTTTTTTGTCTTGAGCCAATAGAATCAGCGATTTTATGTTGAATGTATTAAAGGACAATTATACTCACTTCCCCCTCACTCCATTCCTTCCACAACTGCATTGTACCCAGTGTAAGAACCCAAATCGATAAGTGCACTTTTCTCCTGTTCTGTGCATGCTGGGAGCATATAGTTATGTTAATGGAGCAACTGTAGTCATCATAGTGAATAACAGGCTTTTTTTTAATTCCAGAAATGAAACTAAAAATAAATCCGTACAGCACTACATTATAAAATGTATTTATAAATGAAAAGCTGTTTATATGAAGTGCACACCTCTCTTTAGGATTCTGCTGCCAGAGATTTATAGACTTGACACTGACTTTAAGTTAAGTTCTAAGTTTAAACTTTGAGGTTTGGCTAAAAGCAATGCATTTCAAACATTGTTTTCTAGATCCTAATGCCCTTGGTTTCAAAATAAATCAATATAGTTCCTTGGAGCTTATATATAGTACATTATTCTAGGAATCTAAACGTACAATAAAAAAGTTAAGACTTGAGAATATATATAAAAATATACAAACATACTGTATATACTCGAGTATAAGCTAACCTTGGCTTATACCCGGGTCACAGGCGTTACTTACCTTATGTGCAGCAAATCAGAGCAGTCAGCAGCCTGAGTGTGCACAAAGGTGCGAGCGTGCACATAGATGTGAGCATCCACAAAGTCGCGGGAATGTCGGAACATAAGTAATGCCTCCTCTCAGCCCTCGCCGGACATACCAGTGGAGCAGGTAAGGCCAAGTGTCTCTTCCTCTGTGGGGGTTTAAAAGTGGGCAGTTTATTGAACCTTGCCACTAAAAAGTTCCTTGAGCCTTGCCACTCCAGATGTTTAGAAACTACAACTCCCAGCAACTAAAGCATGCTGGTAGTTGTCATTTCCAAACTTTTGGAATACCAAGGAATTAGGGGTTAGTGGTTTTGGCTTATTATATTGGCAGTAATAAATTCTTCTACTACTGTATGGGAATTCTGCTGTATATTATAAAAGGGTAACTAAAGCCTAAAAACAATACTGAATCAGAAGGCAGTAGTGGTCATAAATCAGCTTATACTTTTCAGGTAAAAATAAGTACATCTGCTTATACTCGGGTTGGCTTATATTTGAGTATATAGGTACATAAATTCTCTCATTTATAGGTTTATAACTCATCATACGTATACATTGTGGGCTGGCTCAATAGGCCAATATTTCAGCTGCTGTGTTTAAATGATTAAAGGATGAGGCGTATATTGACTTTTAAAGAGCTCTTTGGTATATCATATAAATCTGAAAGTAAGACTTCATTAACTAGGTTATCAGCCATGATCATTGGTTCAGCAAGCAAAGAAATAAAAGAAAATTAAAATTAGTCAGTGTAGACCCAGCTGTTCTCTTATTGTAATTTGGTGATAGATATATTTCTTTTTACATCTAGAAAGCTACTTTTAGCTGATCAATTTAGTAAATACGGGGATATTGATATTCTGGTAAATTCCACCCCTTGATCAGTCCAGTGGAAAGCTGTAAGTCATCCTTTATGCTATTCAACAATGATGGTATGACAACATGTCTTGGACATGGGAAATAAAGTCAAGATGTTTTTAGGTTGCAATGTTTTAACCCATTAGAATGCCAAAATAAATGGATATTGCAATGTAATATTGTACATGATGATGAATGGCCAATGTGTAGGGTAGGAATTGTCTGTAAGTTGAGTAATGACAGCATTAAATATATCTGGGTCACTTTAAACACATAGGAGAAATCCCACAAATTTATTTTTATACAATGTGTATTTTTACAGTACTGCTGTTATTTATGCCCCTACAAAAAAAAATATGAAAATAAAAAAGCATTTTCATATGCACACTAAACATAAAATTTATTGTACAAAAAAAATATTTTAAGCATTAAAAAATAAAAAAAGGTCATATATCATTGAGCAGCAATAATGAGATTGAATTTAAATGGTAGCTAACATACAGATAGGCCAGAATGATAACACTGCAAAATAACTGTAATTACCACTCGGAAAACACCCGGTACAAGTAGATGGGTAAAAATGTAATTTGCTTCAGAGTGCATGACCTTGTCCCTCCTCCAGGTGGATAACAGTTTGTTTTGTAACTCATTACATTATTTCCATGCATTGAATGTTGGCCATAATGTGCTTCTTAATCACTGATGGGTGGCGTTTTATTTTGCGAGCTAATTTAAGTAATCCTTTAAAGTCAGACTTAACAACTTTCTCTTGACTTTTAAACATAGTCAGGACGTCTCTAAAATGTTTACAAATGTCCTCTATTACTGCAGGCTGATTGCAGACAAAGACACAAATAGAATTTCCTTAAAGGGCATCTATAGTGAAAAAAAAAGAATTTTCAAAAAACACCGTATCCATGTCTGCTTTAAACCAAACAACACACTGAGGCAGCAATTGGTACATCCGAAAGACCCAATACCCAAACACAAGAAAAGTGACATCATATACGCAGTGCATTGCAGTGAAGAATGCTCTGATTTGTATGTGGGGGAGACCAAACAGCAACTGCATCAACGTATGGCCCAGCACAGAAGAGCCAATTCTTCAGGTCAGGACTCAGCCGTGTACCTGCATCTTAAGGATAAAGGACATACCTTTGAAGATTGTAATGTTAACATATTGGTAAAGGAACGTGACTGGTTCAAGAGAGGTGTTAAGGAGGCCATTTATGTGAAAATAAAGAAACCAAGCCTAAATAGAGGTGGGGGGTTCGACATCAACTGTCTGCCATGTACAATGCTGTTTTGACACCTTACTCTGGGCGTTCCTATAACACTTCTTAGCCACTATTCAATCACGATCTTAACACTTGGCTGTGATATGCTAATTGGGATTTTCCAGGGTACATAATTGCCACAGATTCTTGTACAAGTCATTCTGAATTGAGAAAGCCAGTCGGATGACTAGCGAAACGTCTTCAAGAACTAAACTTCAAGTCCAGTTGATCTAATTGAATACAACAGATATACCATGACCTGGATGAATGAGAACCTTCACAAGCATCTATGAAGAAGAGCCTTATCTCTGCAGTTAAAGCTACATCTCCCCCCTGCTAATGTTCTTATCTCTATGTTTGTGCAAACAGAGCAGGGAGGAGGGAGGGACTTGAGTAGGGAAGAGGATCATGCCATAGATTTGATTGACAGTACAAATAGGAGTACAGGAATGCAATCACGTATTCTTCTAACTTGTGTATCTCAGGACAAAGAGGGAATCTGAAAAAAATTGAAGACACTCTGGGGGTTGGGGAGAATTATAGATCACATGGAAGAAAAGGGAAAAAAACTTCATTTTCTCACTATAGATACCCTTTAAATTCACTTGCTGTGAGAAACTTAATTATTTGGTACGCCAGGTAAATATACAAAACATATGAATGAAATGTACTGTAGTTCAGTGATACATGTAGCTTATTACAATTGTCCTAACTGAAAAACAAACAGTAATATTTTTGACCTCTCGTCAATCAAAACGAATGGAATTTAAGTCTAAAACCTATAGAGAACCTATATCAAGGGCTTGTGTGGTTTAAACCTTATTATTATGAAACTGACACCTCACTTGGTACAAATTGAAACCAAAGAAGTAAACACGTTAAAATAGTCCAAAAAAAGAAATAAAGTATTTATTTACCCACACGCAATGTGCTTATATAAGGGGTTAAACTCGCAATAACCGATATTAAATAGCTTAGCGTGAGTTTAACTCCTTTATTTCGCCGGGTGATAAAAGACACCCGCGCAACTTTGCGCACTACTTGTAGCACTATTATTTAAAGTTTTTTACGCAAAGTTGAGCTGGGGTTAAATCCCTTTTTGGGAGCAATTCCAGTTGAACGAGGCCCAAATCCTGATGCAATGAGAACCTGAATTGTCATACTCTATGTTACTTTAAACATGCTCCCTGTTTCCATACATAACCAGCTCTATATGTATCTGAGGGGCGGAAGCTAAATAATTAAATAAGTTAAAAACTAGCATCCACATTCACATACATTTTTTTAAGAAAACAATAAAATATCAAATTTAAAGTACTGAGCAAGATCTAGGCCAGACTGATCTGGTCACACCAGTGCTCTGCTGTGCGCTGTGCTTGCGATCCTAAAATCAGAGCGAATGTGATCTGCATCTTTTGTGCAATAGCATGCGCTCTGATTGTACGACATTGGGCAATCGTAACCCATGTGCACATCAACGTGCACAGGGAATACGTGATTCCGTGCACACAGGGGCTCATCATAGCGTGGCCTCACCCTTTGAGGTTTTGATTTACATACTTTCCCATGTAACTAATGAGCTCAATATGTGTGTGTAAAAAAACCAAGGTCCAATAATATGTACATTTGTGCAGCTGTACAGTATATGAATAACTGGAAAGGTGAGTTCTGGTAAATATGTTAAAGCTGTCTGCAAACAAAAAACGATTCATTTTTGCAGATGTTCATTAAGATTAAGCATTGGTACCACTGAATGCAGTAATGTCAATTCTTCAAAAACTATATTTACATGATGTCTGTTTGTTGTATCCGTTTGATAACGAACAGATGCATCTAAATGATCGTATAAAGGTATTTATTTGTGAACAGCTGCTTTTAATTCAAATGTGGAGTATTTCGCAATCTGCGCACAATAAATTGAAATTGATTTTAGGATTTCCGTTTTCACGCAGTCTTACATTTTCCAGCCTAGGGAGAGTAATTGCTATTTCAGATAGTGGACTCTGATAACATGTTTATGTCTTAGGACTTCAAGTTCATTTCTCTGTTTCTTAAGGTGCTAAACCTGGCTTGAAACATAGAAAATGTTGCTTTCTGAATGGAGAATGTATTTTCTATTGTTATGTATGGCACATTGTACAGGAAAAAATGGGTTCATTTTCTCACATAATGTGGATACGCTTTTTGTATTCTCTTAGGGCTGGGTCCCACTATCACGTACAGCAGCGCATGCAGGATTTTTGCAATGGTGTGTGTAATACTTGATATGCACTGCGCACCAGGTCATATATGTGTTATTGGCATGCATGCATGCAATCCGCACATGAACCAATAATTTACAGGTGTGCTGTGCATATAGGAACTGTCCGGTAGCATTGCATTGGCACTGTGGATCAAATGCGCAAATGGAACGCAAATCACGCTCCGACACCCACAAGTGGGACCTAGTCCTTAAAGGACAACTCCACCCTCATAAGAACATCTTTTAGAAAGAATGGCCTCTTTAAAATATGTTGATATATCATAGTTTGTCCTATGAATTCATTACTGTATGCTTGCTATGCTTCTGGAGGCCTCATGGAAACTGAGCAATTTAGAAACCTGTACTGAGCCTGTACTGAGCCTGGACATGCTCAGAAGAGGCAGACAGGAGATTAACATTCAGTCATTGGCTGTGATGTCAACTGTCAAATCCATAACTGACAGTTACTAACTGGAAGAACCAGGAAGCAGAAACAGGACATTGTGCAGGATTTCAGGTTAGACTTATATATTTCATATTTTAAACTATTACTGTTTAGGGTTTTGGAGGGTGATTTACCTGTATGTAAGTTTTCATTTTGGGTCTGGACTTGCCCTTTAATGTGAAACAGATAGCAGGATATTAATATGTTCAATGCAA
This sequence comes from Hymenochirus boettgeri, assembly GCA_019447015.1. Classification (NCBI taxonomy): domain Eukaryota; kingdom Metazoa; phylum Chordata; class Amphibia; order Anura; family Pipidae; genus Hymenochirus; species Hymenochirus boettgeri. The sequence goes on along the minus strand of CM033469.1, from coordinate 259,113,101 downwards.
ATATCACATGATCCTCTTTTCATTTTCTATGTAGACTAAAAGTATATTAGAAAGAATCCCTTACACAGGGTGTGCTGTAAATGTTTTATTGAAAAATTAACATACCACAACATACGGTATTTTGATTAAAAAAAAAAAATGAGTGATGTCTCTGTTGCACAACCTATTATAATCAAAACTGCTGTGTGTCGCCTCTGACTAGGCGGTGCTCTAAGTATATCTAATACAATTATCTAAACAAACAGGAGGGTTTAGAGACCCCCCTTCCAAAGAATACTATATTGAGCACAACACTGTAAAGCAGTAAAAAATGAATTTATTGGGCCATAAAGCCATACTTTGCAAACAATGAAAACACTCCCATTAAGCCCCCCTCCCCCCTCTCTTATATACCCATACTAAAACGGGGCGTCCCCCGGGGCGTTTTAGTATGGGTGACATGACATCAATGCGCATGCGTTATCATGCCACGACCAAACACTGGCGCGCACACACAGTGAGGTCGTCCATGTGTGTGGTGGGACAGGAACTTACATTTGGGTGCCAAGGAAGCAGGATGAGCCAGGAGATCTCATTGGGGCAGAGCTCCATTTTTCAGGAGGAGGAAGCCAGCAAGCTTAAAGCAATAAAGGTAGGCACTGGGGGGGGGAGGTTTAGGGTTTATCAGTTTACTCATATTTAGATGGATATCCCAACCATTTTTGATGGGCAGAGGCATGCAATATTACTGTTTTGTTTCACAGTAAAAGTGCTATGAGAGGTCTAGGATTGTGTTCATCAGGATTAACAGAGTCTTCATATCAGGCTTATTTATTAATAGGTTGCTGATTCTGCAAAAATCTTTTGGTCATCTGTAAGGCAGTTTTATATACAGTCAATAAATACAATGTAGGAACAAATTCAGTACAACTTATTTCTATATTTCCTAGAAATTTAATTTCAAATACTCATAGGGAGATTTAGCCAGAGCTCAGATACACCAGCAGCTGTGCAGCTCTGGGTAAACCATGAAACTGATTTGTCACTTAATAGGAACCAGACAGCTGCTGGTGAATAGCTAGTGGTGGCTGTGCATGTGTCTCTTGCGATACAAGGGGTTAAAGTCATGCTAATCCATCGTGAATCCGCTACCATGACTTTAACATGCCCCTGCAGCCATGCAGCCGGACATGAATTTCCCCATAAGGGTAATATACAACCAGTGCTTATGTATCCTTAAACTATCTCATTGGGATTTTAACCTATGCATTTTACTCTTGGCTTTCCAGTTATTATGCCCTTGAGTAAGATTGCTGAGGATTGTGCACAGATGGACAATCAAGAGGCTGAAACTGGTTCCTTTCCAAAGTAATAACATGAAGTGGCCACTAAATGCCAAATTTTGATCTGGAATGTGTATGTAAATGTATGTAAAAATTGAATGTATTAGTTTTATAAAGTTTTAAAAATATATACACAGGATACATAGCTAAATGGTATATGAAATCTATAAAAAGTTAAATGATCTTGAATACATTATAAATCTTAACTTGCCTCTGAAACCAGCAGGTTTTTGGCACTTGCTGATATTTGCAGCTCACCTCCCTAGTACACAATAATTGGTTTTCTGACTGCTCATTTTTGATTACAATGATAGCATAGGTGGGTCACCTGGTAATTACTTGACAGTTCTGGCAAGGGGAGAGGAAGGGGGATAGAGGAGTTACTGAGCATGTGCAACTATGTATTTGGTTCTGTGACCCCCCTAAGTAAAAGATAGAAACCTGCAGATGAGTTATCCACAATGGTGCTGATTTCAAATGTGATGGATACAGCTACTTTTTTTTTATAGAATCAAACACGAGAGAGGAATCATTTATACAATAGTTGAGATTTGTGAAATTCCTATGATAATGAAATGATAATGAAATTAAAATAAATTCCTGATATTGTAGTTCCTGATAATTACTTACAAGTGTTGCCGCCATGTGGGGTAACTTCCCAAAATTCAGCAGCAGCAAACACCTGCTGTGACAGTAAAATAAAAGCCCCAATCATATTAAAGGGTATGTACACCGGTGAAAGATTTTTTTTAATTGCCAATTACTGGAAACTATAATTCTTCCTAATTATCACTATATTGTTTTTTTTTTGTTGATCTGTACCCTATTTTTTTAGATAATTAGTCTGAAAAATCTCCCATTTTTGAGGTGCTATGTGAAACTGGAATGGTATGTGTAAACTGCATGGTGGTTATTTAACAATCCCAGTGCTGGCTCATAGTGATTACTGAGCATGCTCATTACAAAGATGGAAAGAGTCAGATGGAAAGAGTGGTCAAAAGAGGAAAGGGGGAACACTGAGCATGAGCAAAACAAGTACTTAATTAAAGGCATGCTACAGCGCACAAACCTTAGATAAAATGTTGTTAAAACGCATATAATTATAGAGTAAGATGATGCAAAGAACACATGCCCTGTCTAATGGTGGCCATACATGCTACGTAAATTACGGCCGCCAATTGTGCAATATTTTTTAGTTTCGGACCAGTTGGAAAAAAAATTATTTTGGCCAGTCTGATCTTATAAATCACAACCTACGTTTGCGTTATTGCTTCTATGGTCACCATAATTTACTCTGTCTAGTATTCTGTTCAAGCAACCCTTCCCTGTAAATTTTATCTTATTACGACCTATATTGTTTTTTAAATTGACCAGTTGGTATGCGCACTATTTCCTTCCTTGTTAGCTACGCATCCCCTCTGCTTAATCAGTCAGGGATGTCTTCCCTTTATGACAATACAAATTAACTATTCTGCTTATCTTTATTGAAGGTGTAAATGTGCTTGGCAGTTCCATTGTATACAAAATAAAAACTCACCAAAATATGATTCCATTCCTAGAAAACTGGATTTTCCCATCATACTCTTCACTGCTCTTTACTTCTCCAGTATTCAGCAACTATGAAGGATGTCTTATTAACATGAAAATCTATTTCTAAAAATAAATAGCCATATGTGAGCCTGTCATCTACTTGTCACAAAGCCTTATGACACACTGATAAATAGGAATATCAGAGACCCTAATAATTATTCAACTGCCGAACTACAGTATTCACCATTTAGTTCCAGTTACTATTACAATCCACAACAGTATTCATAAAGTTCAGGGGTCTGCATCATTTTAGGTGGTAACTATTACAATTCTAGTAAAAATGTAGAGCTGTGGGGTTTTTTTTCTCTAGCATTAAAGAAAAAAAAAAGGATCTGGTATTAAAGAGCATTCATTTTTTTGTTTCTTTCTATGTGTTCTATAATTTGCCCCAACTCCCAGAGTACCTTTTATTTCTTCAGTTTCCTCCTCTGAGATATGTAAGTAAAAAAAAAGTGAAGATTTTAATACACCACTGCTTGATCTGTCAATCAAATCCCTTAACAGTATGCCGGTATAGTGTGTAGGTTTACACAAGTTTTACAGCAAGTCTCCCAATGACTCCTTCCTGCTCACTAAAATGCTTGGCAAATACAGGGTTAAAACCAGAAGTAAAGGGAAGAAGTCCCCCTCCTCCACAAGCTTTCACCAATTTATTGCCTGTCAAAGGGAGAATGGGCTGCAGTGATAAGGCAGGACTCATGTCTCTTCTAACTCAACCAGAACAACAGAGATACTTGCTTTATACAGTCTTACATACCGAGGGTTTTTTTTGTTTACAAAGGTTAGAGAGATTTGTCATGTGTAGGAGGATTAATGTGCATGAGCGGCTTGTTTCACAGGCTTAATTTACAGCCGGACTACTTGAACGGGGGAATGAGGGGAGGGGGAGTGAGGAGCTCTGCAGTAAAACTTTTGCATTTCTCATTCTTACACACTGGATCCATATAACAGGCCTGTTATATGGATCCAGTGTGTAAGAATGAGAAATGCAAAAGTTTGCTAATCGTAATTGAAGTAAAAGAAATTGAAAAGGTTAGACGTTAGGACCTTCCAGACTGGGGTTACCTTGACGTGGTTGGAAGGCTTTTCATTCATGTGATCACAGTAATGTATACTAAAACCCCTTTGTTTATAAAGTATGCCAGTGTGCAGATAATATGATATTGTATGGGGCCTAGGAATGTGCATTGATTATCTTTTCTATGTTTACACTAATATGCTTGGCACACTGGCACTGGTTACATGCTTAGCACAGACTCACTGTAATATGCTTGGCACACTGGCACTGGTAACATGGTTGGCAAAGACTCACTGCAATATGCTTAGCACATTGGCACTGATAACATAGTTGGCACAGACATTGGTAATATACTTGGCACACTGGAACTGATAACATGGTTGGTAAAGACTCACTGTTAATATGCTTGGCACACTGGCACTGGTAACATGGTTACAAAGACTTACTGTAATATGCTTGCCACACTGGCACTGGTAACATGATTGGCACATACTAACTGTTGTAATATGCTTGCCACACTGGCACTGGTAACATGGTTGGCAAAGACACTGTAATATGCTTGGCACATTGGCACAGGTAACATGATTGGCACAGACTCACTGTAATATACTTAGCACACTGTACACATGGTGGGTACCTATAACTGATCTGCAGCTTATATTCCAACACAATGCAGTCAATGTATAAGCCCCATGTGTCCCAGCGGAATTATATTGTTTCCCTGTACACATGGTGGGTACCTGTAACTGATCTGTATCTCATAGCCCAACCCAATGCAGGCAACCCTGCCCAGAATGGTGCAATCATAGCAAAGCCTCCACTGTAGTGTGCTACCAGCCTGGGATCAATCTCCCCACAAATACCCTTTAGATCCATCACCTGTCCCTCTGATCTGACCCTACTGCCCTGGAGGGTCTCTAGTTTCTCTGCTGTGAGATGGGGAGGGGAAGATTTTCCCTTTTATTATAAAAAAAATCTTGGTTAATTGGAAGAAGGGACCAACCCCAAGGATTTCCCTGCAGCAGCTCCTGGGTATCAGAGGCCAAAACCATCCTTAGAACAGGGCAGGTATTCCATATGGCTGAAATGAAAACCACTGGTACATACAGGTTGCCCACACTGACTGGTACATACAGGTTTCCCACATTGCCCACACTGACTGGTACCTACATGTTGCCCACGTTGCCCATAATGGCTGGTACATACAGGTTGCCCACATTGCCCAGTACATACAAGTAGCAAACACACACTGGTAGTTTTCACTTACTTTTGGTGAATTTTGAGAGGCAGAGTAGAGTCTGGAGTGGATCACCCCCAACTACTGTAGGTCCCCCTATTGAAGCTTTCTCCATATCGCCGCACATTTGATTCCCTGGGTGCTTACACCTCCCGCACACAATAGCTCGTGCATGCACTCACCTGCTGTGCATAATAGCTTGCGCATGCGCACATCCAGGATATCCGGACGTGCAGCGAGGTGAGGTAAACTTTTAAACCAGACTGACACTTTCCAGTGTGTTTTTTAGAGTCAAAAGCCTATATTCCCTGTATAAAGTCTAGGAATTCTTACAGCCAGGTTTATTTCTTTGCAGTGGCTCATGTCTATTCCATATTTGTTCTTCTGTTTTATAATTCACATAAATATATTTATTCTAATCACTGACTGACTGAAGAAAAGTTCAATACTGTATCTTTAATAATAAAAGTTAACCAAAGTGATGTGCTATTCCATGTCAAGGTACACTTCCTAAATTTAAAAAAGCAAGGTCACAGCTTCGGGAAAAAGTATGTAATACCACTTTTTTGACATTAAACAAAATTAAATTAAGAATTACCTAAAATAAAAACAAAACACTTTCCGTCTTAGTAATGGGGGTTGAATAAAGAAATTCTTCCATCTAGTCCAAACTTAATACCCTACTCATTAACCCTACCTAGCAGTGGAACCAGAGGAAGGCAACAACCCGCCCCAACCCTCCAAAGAAAAAAACAAACACCCCAACTCTCTAGGGAAATAAAATTCCTTCCTGACTCAAAATGGCAATTGGAAAAGTTCCCTGGATCAACCAGAACTGCAGTATTAATACCAGTAATTCTCAATATTTTTTAGCTTTAGAAACGTATCAAGCCCACATTAAAAGTTATTCAATTACAACATCTGCTGGAAATCAGTTCCACTTTCACTGTTCTTACAGTAAAGAAACATTTCCTAACCTAACTAATGTTAAAGGATGTCCACGAGTGCTCTGGTATTACCTTTTGGTGAACAATGAACCAGAGAGTTTATTATATGTCCCATTAATATATTTTTACATAGTTATTATATCCCTGTGCAACCCAGTGTACTTCTGCTTTCAACCAATATTAAATAACAATATATCACGGACACTATTACCTTAGATTTCCCATTAACCTCATCTCCATAATGAGTGCGAGGTTACAAGATATCACCAGATCCAACAACGCATCCTTTCTAGTAGGAACAACAATCTGTGAAAGAAAATGCTCATATAGAAAATCAGGAATTTGATACATTTTGAGGTGCTGGCAGTTCCCTTATTCAAATATATGCCAGGGTAATTGGAATTCCCCATGACCAGAGCATGCCCCATACTTACAGCTTTCATCAACTGCATATGGAGGTGAATTTCCATCTCCTCACTGGCATTTGGGGGCTTATAACAGACCCCCACATTTAATTTACCAACCTTTTTGCTTCCCGTACACAGCTCCACCCATATTTTTCCGCCTTATCATTTATCCCCCATCTATTTAGATTTGTTGTTTGTAGATTGTTGTTTAACATACATACCCCCCATTCTTTATTATTTACTCTATAAATATAATTACTATATTTATAATTATAAGCTATACTATACTATACTATATATTTATAATTATAAATAAAATTACTCTAAATAAGGAGTATCATTCCAAATTTACTTCCCAGTCATGTGAAATCTACTTACAATACTACAAATATACCTTCCGTTCCCTCGCTATATGCCTCATTTCTACCCTCCAGTTTACTGGCTTTTGCCAGTACTTGCACTCCCCCAAGGTTTGCCAAGCACTGCAATGCTGCAAATTTCCCCTTTAGATTCTGCACCTTAGATTCTATATGGGCAACCAACTCACATCTGACTAGGGATGGACTAGAACCCGAGTTCGAAAATTACTTTATGAGTTTGAACAAACTCGAACTATTCGAACTAGTTAGAGTTCAAACTAGTTAGTTTTTCTGGACTCGCGACTGTATTTTCGATAATTGTTTTAGTTCGCTAACCCTAGAATGTATTGTTCACTAACCCTCGAAAGTATCATTCATTTTCCCTCGAATGTACGGATAGATTTCTCTAACCCTCAAATGTATCGTTCGCTAACCCCCGAAAGTATTGTTCGTTTTCGGTAAACCTCGAAAGTATCGGCCGATTTCGGTAACTCTCGAATGTGTTAATCATTTTCGCTAACCCTTGAATGTATTGTTCATTAACCCTCGAAAGTATCATTCGTTTTCTGTAAACCTTGAAAATATCGTCCGATTTTGGTAACCCTCGAATGTATCGTTCGGTAACCCTAGAATTGCCCGTAATTGTTCGCCAGACCATTTCCCAGGTGCCACAGCCATTTAGAGCTAGTTACCATTGTTAGTTTAGCTGTAAAACACCCAGACTTTTCGAACTATCACTCTCCCATTGACTTTAATGGGTCCGTTTTTGAACTTTCAAACTTTCTCTGAAGTTTCTCTGAAAAAAGTTTAGGAAGTTCAGCCATCTCTACATCGAATATAAACAAAGGTTTTTTGGAATGGCTGCTCCAAGATCCCATACATGTGGCAGGATGCACATTGCGTGGCCTTAACAAAACTGTCCATCTTAGACCGTTACTGTAAAATATCATCACAAAAGTGCAAAAGAATCTAAAAAAATTAGCTCTAGAAGTAATTGTAGAATTATTGGAATCAAACACACACTTTTAATTGACAATTGGACATAACATAAACTTTTCAAAACTGAGAAACTGACATAGGTTTGTGTACACAAACACTTCTATATATAATATCTTTAGAACTCCAAATAAGCCAAAATACACCCAGATAGGTACTCTAACTCGTGAGTGTTTTGGAAGACCTTTTTGCTTGCAGTCCTTCAGTCTCCTTGATCCGGACTGGTAGTTGGGGAGGAACATATGAGCTACTTTACTTACGCTGAATTGTACTACAGTATATTACACTGCCACTACTAGGATTTTTATTACTGAAGAAGGAGGATAGCTTGTATGTACCTATCTGGTTATATGTGTTTTTTTATGTATTTTATCACACATTATTTACACATTTATTTCACACCTTTTTAAAATGTTTGGTATTTCTTTAATGAAATAATCTTATGGACTACAAACATAGATTGTAATTTCTAAGATTGTTCATGCAAATTCCCAACTTTTTTTTGTTGTTGTTTTATTTTGATTCTTTATATGCCTATGTTTGCATTATCCATTCTATTATTACATTACAGGGTTTATAAAACAAGATGTATTATTTGTTGGTACCATTGAACTGTGCAGGGTTGTTAACTACTGAGACAATATGGCAGGAAAAGGAGTGGAAATAGCAGATGATAGATGTCCTGGAATAAGAGAGCAATAACAAGAAAACTACAGTAATAATATTTTCATGAGTGGCAATTTAGGCAAATCCAAGATCTAAACGGACGAACTACTGCTTGATAGCAGGACTCTATTAAGACCAGAGAAATAGGAAATATCACATAAGCACTTTATTTTTTTAACTGTAAAGAAATGTATGCAATATATTCCCCTCTGAATATTTAACTGGTGTAGTTGAAATATTAACAGGGTTATTCAATAAAAGTTCTTATCGTTAAAAATGGTGCTAATTTTGCCCCAACCAATCAGATGTTAGCATTCAAATATTAAATAATATCTGATTGGTTGACACAAAATTAGCACCATTTTTAATGATAAGAACTTTTATTGAATCTCCCTGTAACTATTTTAGATTTCATTGTAGAAAAAATTTAATTCTACCTATAAAATTATTTTTAAAAACCAGTAATGACAAATCCACAAAGCTGTTCCTTTGTATTTCTAGGTTACTCTTGTAATGATGAAATCCAGTCTTCTATGGGTTTGAAATCCTCTCAGTGAAATGTAGAGACCTAAAATTATGCTTTTATATTTTTACTCCTAATGTGAAAGCTTTTCTCCACCTATTCTTATTCTAAGATTCTTCAGTAGTAAGATGCATTTAGTACATGTAAGTAATCGATTCTGTAACTAAGATGGTTTCCATGTTGTTGCCAGTATAACCCACAGCCCAAGAGCCACTCTTCCTGACCTGAGTATTTACTGCCTCCAAATACAAGGTATTTTCTATGCAGATAAGACTTCTTATGTCTGATAAGACTTCGAATGCTGCTTGTTACCCTTCTGTTTATTTTCCAGCCAGTGTGCATTGTGGAAAATAAACAGCAAGGTTGCAAGCAGCTTTCAAAGTCTTATCAGGGACTTCCATTTTGTTGTAGAGACATCTGTATGACTTTTTTATTATTCTGTTCCTAGCAAAAGCATCTAAATATATGTGGATTTTTGCTTATGCTGTGGTGGTTCACCTGTGAAAGCATATGCTTTAGAAAGCTTCAAGAAGCTCACAGTTTCAAATCCCCAAATTTTTTTTTATGTTTCCATTACGTTCCTCGCATTGTATTTCTGTTTGGGATAGGGGTAAAAGCTTGCTTTTAGCAAGACAGAGTACATGAAGTTGCAGGATTTAATATAAAAAATATTTGATTTATAAAAATATAAATCAAAATATGCATTGGTGCTTTATTTCTCTTTCTTAATAATAACCACAAGATGGTGCTTTTTAAGTAAAATGCAACAATTATTGTAATAGCAATTTTTTTAATTTTTATTTTCAGTGTAACATAGGTAGAAGCACTCCAAGGGACTAACAAGTAACAAAACATTTTATCATAACTTTATTTAGACACGTTTCCGCCTACTGGGACGTCGTTAGACGTTATTATATTGTAATGCCTAGTTCTTCTAACTATGGATACTTATGGATACCCACTGGAGCAGAAATGCATTAATTTCCTCAAAGTTACGTTTAAGTTACTTACAAGCCAAAATAAATTAGTCAAAATGCAGAAAAAAGGGAATGTTTATATGTTTTTCTTACTTTTTTTTTTAGATGTTGCCAAAAAGAATAAAATACTATAGAACGTTTCATATTTTTAAAAAAAGTATTTGTATTGTAAAAACTTATAAAGCATGAATATCTTTATTTCTAAGTGAGCAATGAGGGGCAGCTTTTCATATTATTACACAGAACATAAAATAATGCTAGAAAATTGATTCAGAAAAGTTATGTAATGTGTTAATTGATTCAGAAAAGTTATATAATGTGTTATGTATTAAATTTAGATTTATCAACATAAATGCTCCCTTATGTCATGCATTTTTAACAGAAAAAGCCTCATGTGCTTCATGTACTTGGCTCTGCCATTTATTTAATAACTTGAATCATTGATTGATAAACTATTAGCAATTTATCTGTTTGAATTTTTATGTGTATTGTGAGTAATTAGAAATATACTGTGTGATTCAGTATGAATTGCCAGTATTTCATAGTAACTAGGTATTGAGGTTAAAAAAGCTGCAGCCTCAATATTTAGCTCATTTTAAATTCTATAAGGATTGTAGCTAAAACCATCTATATTTTTCAAGCGACACATATCCAACTAAATTATAAAGATGTAAAAGAAATTTGAAGAAATCTGATGGTTATGCTTAAAAAGGTTATGGATGCTGATGTGTATCCTGTGACTGGTTGAATGGAATCAGTGCAAATATCACCTTTGATTAGCCAGAGCAGGGCTTTAAATTTCACAGAAATGATTTACTCTTATAATTCTACCCTTTGATAAATGGCACATGTCCATTGTGTTTAATGCCTATCAAATTTGTGGTCGTCGTTAATGTTTGATTTTGAAGTTTAAAAAAGGAAGCTTAAAAAGGCATATGAAGTCAAATCTAGCTTACCATAGAAGAAAACAAAAGCAATCCCTTGTGAATTTATAACAGCAATAAAAACCAGGCCCTTTATCATCTTAGTAGCACTGTATGAAACAGCAACATTGACATTTCTTGATTATTTTAAAGCACCCAATCCTTTCTTAAAGGACAACAATATAAAAAAAAACAACATCACCCCCATTACATGTCCACACTTCCAGCAGCTGAAATTACTTATTCACGTGCTGCCCTCCCTTAGATATCACACAGCAAAGATGAGTGTTAAAAGCCCACCTCCTAGGAGGCCCAGGGCCATTATTAACCTATCACTTGTCATTGGCTGGTGGGAATGTCTGTTACAATCTCCCTCCTCCTCCTCTGCCAGTCAAACAAACTTGAAATGTCCTGTTGCTAGGATACAGTCTACATAATAAAGCTGATCAAGGATGGGTGGAGGAGTGTTTTCTCGAATGCTAGTTTTCAGTGACAGTTAGAGGCAGACAGCATTGTTATGCCCCCTTCACAGCATGGCTGATTGAAGGCTAATTGAAGGCAGAGAGAGGCTCAAAATAGGGTGGGCAGCATAGCTTTACTCTTATTAAAGCAATTTTTTTAAAAAAATGCATTGAGGCAATACAGTTATCCTTTAAAAGTTTATATTATTAAAGGGAATAGGACTCTCATGTAAAAATAAAATAAAAAATACACAGATGTATGCTGTAAGGATTTGTAATTTTTTACATTTATACTGTATAATGTAAAAAAATAACGTAAGTTCATGAAGAGCAAAAAGACCATTACTTTTTAAAAAATACAATAATGAACCATAGTTTTGATACAAACCTAGTTTTAGGCTGAAATGATCAGTTCTGGTGTTGAAATTTCCACATTCAAAACTACCACGGAAATTTTGACACAGGATTTCTGAAATCTCAACTCTTGAAACCAGAAACTTCTCCATTTCATTGTTGCTTATCAAATGTTGAAGTCATGAAAAAAAAAGAATGGCACCACTTATCACAGACTGTTTTACCATTTAGATGGGCAGGCAGGCTTTCATGTAGAATAAAAACATGGTCACGCTGAGGTCGTGCTACATTTACAGAAGTCTGTAAATCTCTGTAAAGAGATATGAGTTTATTACAATGCACTGGAGGTAACAATCCAGAGAACAGACACACTACCAGAGAAGCATTCGCAGTGGGGCACTAATTAGGCTACTGCACACCAATGTACCATGTGAATGCAGTAGCTGACTGTGAGGAGAGACTGTGAGGAGAGAGAGACCTTTCACTGAAGTGACAGCTATGCTGAACTCGTCAGTAGTTGGCTACTGACCACTTTTGATTAGGTCCTCACCAGAGAAATCTTGAATAAGTATGTACCCTGCATCTGGTGTTCATTTTGGCAGCAGGTTAACCAAACAGACCTAGACTTTGATGGATTTGATTTCATTCAAAAAAATTTTTTTACCCTTTTGTAATTGCATTCTTGTTTGAGGTCAGTTCTTAAGTAGCTTTAAATTCCAGTTACAGTAAGTAGCTGTAAAATTTCTTACCTGATACAAGAGATAATAGGAGACAATAACCTCCAACCACAATTCTGGTTCCAATACACTCAACTTACCCACTTTATCAACAATATACTGAAAAACATACACCATGGGGACAATCCAACCTCGTTTGAACAGCTATGCTCAACCTCTATCCCCCCCACCCACACAATTTCCAAGATTTATAAGATTCTACAACTCAAATCGTCACAGAACCATCATACGCCTTAAAATGGGAACAAGAACTACAGACAACCTTCTCATCTGAACAATGGTCCCAAAGCTTCATACTTACCCACAAACTATCAATTTTAAACCACGCACAGGAAAAAAACTACAAAATACTCGCAAGATGGTATAGATGCTTCTCAGTACTACATAAAATATCCCCATCAAACACATGCTGGAGATGTAACCAGGACATTGGAACTCATGCCCACATCTGGTTTAACTGCCCACTAATTCAACCATTTTGGAAAACTATTGTTACAATTTACGAGCAAATAACTCTTAACAAAATCCCATGTACACTGCCTATTATACTACTGTCTATGCTACCAATGCCGATAGAATCAGCACGGAGAAATCTCCATTTCCATCTAATTGCAGGGCGTACAACAATCCCAAGATACTGGAAAAAAAACACCACCCCCCAATCCATATCAGGATACAAGAACTTAACCATCTAAAGAGAATGGAGGAATTAACTGCTACAATTCAAAACAAAGAAAGTAAATTCATGCAAACCTGGTCCCCCTGGATCCTCTTTATGGACACCCACCACTACAAATCTCTAATCACTACCTAACCGTTAAACACTGTGTATTTACAAGGTATACTTTATAATAGTGCATAATAAGTTTTATTATAAACTAAGAGCCGGATCTCTCTTCCCCCCACCTACCCCCGCCTCCCTATTACCCCTTCTTTTTCCTATAACCTACCCCCTCCCAATATTCATTCATTATTTCATTATATTTCATTATTCTATATTGCTAAAAAACTTGACATTGATGTGTCTTTACTAAACAACTATGGATGACCTGTAAGCCTAACATCAGTGGTAGGGAAGGTGATGGAAACTTTGTTACGGGATTATATCCTTGACTATGTCTCCAGAGATCATCTTATTAGTAGTAGTCAGCATGGATTTATGAGAAATAGATCCTGCCAGACAAATTTAATTGTTTTTTATGAAGAAGTGAGTAAGAAGTTAGATTCAGGCACAGCAGTGGATGTGGTATATTTGGATTTTGAGAAAGCTTTTGATACTGTGCCACATAGGCGACTAATGTATAAACTGAGGACTGTTGGCCTTGAAGAAAACATTTGTTCATGGATAGAGAACTGGTTGTTGGATCGCAAACAGAAAGTGGTGGTTAATGGAGCTACATCTATGTGGGCTAAAGTTCTAAGCGGAGTGCCTCAGGGTTCTGTACTGGGGCCGCTTCTGTTTAATCTGTTTATAAATGACTTAGAAGGGGGCATTGAGAGCAAGGTCTCAGTGTTTGCTGATGACACTAAACTATGCAGAGCTTTGGAAACTTCCAATGATGTGCAAGTGCTGCAAGCAGACCTAGATAGATTATCAAAATGGGCAGCAGAATGGCAGATGAGATTCAATATTGATAAATGTAAGGTGATGCATTTGGGATTTAATAATCCCTGTGCCACCTACACCATAAATAACTCTGTGTTAAGTTTATCTGTAATGGAAAAAGATTTGGGGGTTCTGGTAGATAACAGACTTAGCTATAGCAAACAATGCCAGGTAGCAATGGCTAGAGCTAGCAAGATATTGTCTTGTATAAAAAGGGGAATGGATTCAAGAGAGAAAAATATTATTCTCCCTCTTTACAAGGCCTCATTTGGAATATGCGGTGCAATTTTGGAATCCCATATACAAAAGGGACATCTTGGAAATTGAGGCAGTTCAGAGAAGGGCCACTAAAATAATAAGGGGAATGGAGGGGCTTGAATATGCAGGCAGATTAGACAAGTTAGGGCTGTTTACATTGGAGAAGCGACGTTTGCGTGGGGACATGATAACCTTATACAAATATATTAATGGCCCATACAATGAACTCTCTGGTGCATTGTTTACTAATAGTCATATCAGAGGACTCGTGGACATCCTTTAAGGTTGGAAGAAAAGAATTTTCATCTTCAGGTTAGGAAAGGTTTCTTTACAGTGAGAACGGTGAAACTGTGGAACTGTCTTCCAGCAGATGTGGTAATGGCAAGTTCATTAAACAGCTTTAAAAAAGGCCTGGATAAATTTCTAAAACTAAAAAATATTGAGAATTACTGGTATTAATTCATATAGATCTGGTTGATCCAGGGATACTTTCCGATTGCCGTTTGGAGTCAGGAAGGAATCCCCCCCCACCCCCCCACCCCCCCACCCCCCTTTTTAGCTGGTTTTTTTTTTGCCTTCCTCTGGATCAACTGTTAGGTAGGGTTTAAAAAAAAAAAGGAAAAAAAAAGAGGGTGAATAGGTTGGACTTGATGGACGTATGTCTTTGTTCAACCTTAATTACTATGTTACTATATTACTATGTTACTATGAATCATAACTAATCCATCCTATATCTACAATGTTTGTACACATACGAACAGTACAGTGTCAATAAAATAAAGAATTTAAAAAACAAATTTCTTACCTGAAGCAGATTATTAAATATGAGCCTGAAGAAGCAAACAAAACAACTTCCCGCAATAAGCATATGTATAACTAAATGTTACTATAAAGCCAGAAATAAAAGGGCATATAACAGATTTAAAATAGCTAATGAAGGCTGATGAAGCCTGGGATTTACTAACAGTACAGGCGAAATGCACTTTGGTCCATTAAGCCCAGTGGCACAGAGTGAAAGAATTTTGGGAGGATTTGACTGTTAGCTTGTACAAGTCATTCTGAATTGAGAAAGTCAGTAGGATGACTAGAGAAATGTCTTCAATAACTAAACTTTACGTCCAGTTGATCTAATTGAATACAACAGATATACCATGATCTGGATGAATGAGAACATTCACAAGCATGTAACTCTATTACTTTTCCGTCCAGTATCCCCAACAATTGTCTAAAATGCACAGGAACCTTTTGTCATACACCCAAATGCACAGTTATACATTATGTGATTAGCAAATAATACAATATATATAGTTAATCTATTATGAAGAAATGCTGTACAAAGTTATAGATGCTTATACTGCACTTTTAAATATCAGAAAAAAAACTGGAAAAATGAAATCTCCACAGGTTCCATCAGATAGAATAATGTACTTGTGTCAGATGGTTCATTGTCTCGATTTTGAAGAAAATCCACATGTGGCAGTGTTTCTATTGATGATTCTTTTTTTCCCCCCCTTTGATTGTTTCTATTTGAGTGATTCAGGTAATGGTTACAGGTCTATGTCCCTGTCTTCTGGGTCAGAAAACATACCATGTTTTCTGGTTGCTTGGATTTGTGTAATTGCTTCCTTTGTAATAAAAGGATGGAGGGTAGAGTTATAAATGGAATCATACACTGTATCTGCTGCTTATATAGCTACAGTGACTACGGAATTTGGCATCTCTATGATCATGATTTAGAAACAAAAGAAAAACAAAACTTCTTCCATGATGGTTATTTGTTGATTGCTTAAATATATGCACTGTGATGACTACAGTTTGTTTAAGAATATTGTGCCTACATGTTCATAACTTAAAATTGTGTTTTTCAGTTATTCATATTTGTTTATGTTTTTTTTTTACCTGTTATCACCTTTATCCATTCACAGTACATTTGAAGTTATTATTAATGTTTTGCACATTGTTAATAAAGGGAAATGGGATGATACATTGATAAGATAGTATAATATAATTGGAGATTGAATAAAGATATATGTACATCCATCTAGTCCAACTTTTTACCATACACATTATCTCTGCCTTACAGTTGATCCAAAAAAGGCAAAAAAGGGAGGGAGGTTATCCCTTCCTGATTCCAAATAGCGTGAAAGGTTTACATGCAATTGGAATACAATAAACAGATTATAAACCGATATACATTTTGCATAATTAAATAAGCCTTTAAATTGTGCTAATATTGTAACTGAATTAAAAAAATATTGGGGGAGATTCAATATAGGGCTTTTTGGAAATAGCGCCGTGCTATAGATGTAAAACCCCTACCGTTAAGTTTTGCGCTACATAGTAGTGTGCCACTTAACGGTACTGTGTGGGAGGCGTTAAACCCACGCTCTTACCTTAGCCCGATCCCGCGATGCAATAACTGACGTAATCTCGTTTACGTCAGTTATTGTATCGCGGGATCGGGCTAAGGTAAGTAACGCGACTCTACAAACTGAATCTCCCCGATTGTCTACCTTTATCGTCATTACTGTGAAGAATAGAAATATGTAGTTTGCACTTTTCTACAGTAAAGGTTATCTATTTATACTGGAAAATGTTTTTGTTTTATTAATTGCCCATTACTAGAAAACAGGGAAATCGGGGAGATTAAAAAAAAATTTGCTAATTTTGCCCCAACCAATCAGATCTTAGCTTTTAAATGTTAAATAAGATCTGATTGGTTGGGGCAAAATTAGCACCATTTTAAACAATAAGAACTTTTATTGAATAACCCTGCTTATTTAACATTTGTAAGCTTACATCTGATTGGTTGGGGCAAAATTAGCGCCATTTTAAACTATAAGAACTTTTATTGAATAACCCTGTATAATTCTTCTCAACTATCCCCAAACATCCTTTTTGTTGATCTGTACCCTATTTCTCTGGATATCCAGTCTGAACCATCTTACATTTCAGATGTTAATCAAGTGCCTTATTTTCATAAGCGGCTCTGTCCAGTTTCGCTGTAACTGGAATTCTGACAGTTGGCATGTGTGAATTGCATGATAGGAAATCCCTCCTCCTAGTGCTGGCATAAAAAGTCATCAGATGGAAGATGAGTTAGATAAAAAGTCTAAGATTGAAGACTACTTATATGTATTTATTTATGGATTAGGATGAGGTGAAGTAATTTTTTCAGTATAGTTGTCATTTAAATTGGCCAAACATGCAAAGTTGTTGCCACAAATTAAAGTGTATGTATACGAAAAAAAAAATACTTTTTGGCATCTTAATCTATAAATAAATACATGTAAATATGTAAGCAGCACTTACTCTGAGGTGTGCATGTTGCTGCATGCTTTCAATACAATACTTGTTTTTCCCACCTACCAACTGTCAAAACTGCATACAGCATACAGCACACCAACTATCAAACTATTCCAGCTACAGCTTACAGAAATGCTAAAACGTAAGATGTTTCAAATTGGATTTCTAATGAAATAGGGGGCAGATCAACAAATAAACGATAGTGGGGATGAATTATAGTTTCCACTAGTGGGCAATTCTAAAAAACAAATTTTCCAGTGTATGTACCCTTTAAAATCAATTATCGTTACATGTATGACACAACTAATCCCAGTTGAGCTTTGTAAGGGGGAATTGGTTGTTTAAGGCTTCAGGAACATTTAAACATAGGGCTGTAGCTCCCATGAGGCAGGGGGGGAAGGGGGGGGGGCAGGGTTGAATATGGTTGGTAAGACTAAGACATCAGTCATGACATTTCAGTTGTTATTTACATAATATGTTTTAACATCGTGTCATCTCAGTTTTTGTAGTACATTATTTCAAATAATTCTGGGTAACATTGTTTCTTCCTTTCAAGTTATCTAACATACTATACACAATTCAACCATGGGTTCCACACTTTGTCAAACTTTTTGAGAGTCCCACGGTTTTTATATATCACCTGTATATAGGCCATATTTCTAGTCACTAGATCTTTCCACATTTTAATTTGGGGTAGTTGTGAACTCATCCAGTTTAATATAATTATTTTCCTAGCGTAGAATAGTCTTTCACGTAGATACAGAATTTAGTGTTTAGACCATATTTCCTCATCCAGGATCCCAAGTAGACAGATTTGGGGTTCCGGTGGAACATTTATATGTATTGATTCAGACAGTATCTCTAGAATCTGTTTACAATAAGATTGAATTAGTGGGCACTGCCAAATAAGGTGAAAAAAGTCTGCCTGAGAGGTGAAGCATCTTGGGCATTCGTCACTATGTCTGGGAGACTTGCGTGACATTCGTTTTGGGGATAGGTTTACCTGGTGTAGTATGTTAAATTGAATTAATTTATTATTAGCTGATTGGGATGCCCATATATGTGATTCTGCTGATTCAACCCAGCATTCCATTGTTAATGGGGGTATAAATTTTGTCCATTTTGAGATAATACTGGATGATTCCACAGGTACTGTCCGATTTATCAAGTATCCATATACCAGAGATACCAATCATCTCTCTCCCTCGTTTTTCATAATTTGAATAACAGGATGTTCACATATTGGGATATGTAAACCATTAAATTCAGTATTTATACAATGACAGAGTTGGAGGTATCTGAAGTAAAAGGCATTGGGTAGTTGTAGCTGTTGCTGTAGGTCAACAAACGGTTTAAGGGTATTACCTTGTATAATTTGGCAGAAAAATTCCCCAGATATCGTTGAGGGACAATGATGCCAGCTCAGTGTATTTTTTGTTATGCCACAGGGGTGCTTCTTTAAATGGATGTGCTATGTGGATTAGTTTATTTACCGCTTGCCAGACCTTATGTTGTTGTGTATGTAAGGATGTGCCTCCTCCTGGTAGATAGTTTCGCAGCGACTCCAGGAAGGCTATAGGCAACAATGTAAAATAGGAATGCAACATTTTTTCGGAGTCATATATTGAAGGGGGTGGTGTGTCTTGTGGGTCTGGGGGAGGAGGTATTATCCACTCCATAAAATATTTCATTTGCCCTGCCAGGTAATAAAGTTGGAAGTTGGGCAATGAGAGACATGCTTGGGATTTGGGGAGTTGTAGGATTTTCAGTTTGACTCTAGCCCTCCCTGTTGACCACAGAAATGATAGTATTAGGCTATCTATCTGCTTGAAAATTGCATTTGGGATATATATCATACAGTGTTGCAAAGTAAACTATAGAAAAAAATTAAATTTTTGGTAGGAGTACTATTTTGATCAGCATGATTTCCCCCCATATGTTAACTGGAAAATGTTTCCAGGTTTGGATTTTGATTTTAAGTAGGTCTATTAGGGGGAGAATATTTTTTTACCATTCTTGAGGTGTTCTGGTGATGTTGATTCCAAGGTATTTAAATTCAGTGACTGTAGGGACTAATGAATCATATGGTGCTGGGATATGTATGTTAAAGAAAAAAACACTAAGACGTGTAGAGGATATAAAGGGCTAAAAGCATATATTTATTATCACAAATAGTAAAAAGATCCACAACTGATCATATGAAGTATCTGAATCACATAATCCAGATACTCAAAATATATAATAGTAATCATCAATTATCTCCATAACACTCAAGTGAAATTTGAGTGTTATGGATGTTTGGGTGCTAGATACCCCCTGTCGCCACCCCTACCCTGTTACTGGGATACCTTATGTTAGGAGTTCGGGGATACTTTACCTTTATGAAATTGGTTCCGTGCACGGACTATTGGACTGAGATCTTATGACGGATAAGTATCGTTCTCCTTTTACTGCACTGACTTGACATTATTGATATAGGTGGGAGGTGGTTTTGTTATAGGGGGATCTCCAGAGATATTCACTTGAGTGTTATGGAGATAATTGATGATTACTATTATATATTTTGAGTATCTGGATTATGTGATTCAGATACTTCATATGATCAGTTGTGGATCTTTTTACTATTTGTGATAATAAATATATGCTTTTAGCCCTTTATATCCTCTACACGTCTTAGTGTTTTTTTTCTTTGATATATTATATGGATAGGCTTTCTTACTTTATTTAATAGGGACATTTTTTCTGGTTTTTGGGATATGTATGTTGTCATCTATTGGAAAGATACAGGATTTGGTCCAGTTAATGTATAAAACTGAGAAAGGACTAAACTTGGTGAGAATAGCGTGGGTAGCTTGGAGAGATTCTTTCGGATCAGCTAAATATAGTATATCTGTTGTATTCAATTAGATCAACTGGACTTGAAATGTAGAATACAACAGATATACCATGACCTGGATGAATGAGAACCTTCACAAGCTAAATATAGTATTATGTTGTCTGCGTACATACGCAATAAAGCGGAGTGTTCTCCAAGTTGTAGACCTTATATTGGGGGATTATTTCTAATTTGAATGGCTAGCGGTTCTATTGTCAATGCAAATAAGTGTGGAGATAGTGGGCACCCCTGTCTTGTGCCTCTAGCAAGCTGGAAAGTTGAGGAGCACAGTCCATTGGCTCTGACTGCTGCCTGGGGTAATTTATACAGTAGGCGGACCCACTGTATAAATTTGGGGCCAAAGCCATAATGTCGAGTCGAAGGCTCGTTACACGTCTAGCGAGAGCACAAGACGTGTGCCAGGGTTGTCATGATCAATTTGTGAATTGACTAAAGTTTTTCTGATGTTTATGGAGGTGGATTTTCTGGGTATGAAGCCAGTTTGGTCTGGGTGGATGATCTGTGTGATAACTTTTTGTAGTCTGGAGGCTAAAATTTTTGCTAATAGTTTGTAGTCAGTATTTAGTAAGTAAATGGGTCGGTATGATCCATGGTCAACTGGGTCCTTGTGTGGCTTGGGAATTAGTGTTATGTGGGCTTCGTACATTGTCGAGGGGAGGAAATTATTTTGAAAGGCCCATTGGAGAGTATTAAGTAAATGTGGAACTAAGTATTCATCACATTCCTTATATATCTCGGCTGGTAGGTCATCTGGGCCAGGTGTTTTACCATTAGTCATGTTTCCCAATGCTTCTCTGATTTCTTCCATTGAGATCTGTTTTTCTAGTAACTCTATATTTTCGTTTTAGAGCTTGGGAAATTGTATTCCATTTAAGTATTGTTCTAGTTGTTGCTGATTGTAGTTGGTTTGTGATGTGTATTGCTGTTGGAAGAATTCGGTGAATGAGTCTAAAATTTTATTTGTGTCTGTGAGAATTCCTTTGGTGGGGCCTAGGATAGAAATAATTGTGTTTTGATCAGTTGGGCCGTGGGCCAGTCTGGCCAACAATTTGGCCGACTGGTTCCCTAATTCAAAGTATCTTTGTTAAAGAATGCCTTTCTATTTACTTTTTCTGTTAGGTGATTATTGTATAAAGTTTGAGCCACATTCCAAGTGTTTTGGTTTTGTGGGGTGGGGTTTCTGATGTATAAGGCCTCTGTTTCAAGAACTTTATTTGCCAATTGCTGTTCATCTTGTAGGGATGTCTTTTTTATTTTATACATAGTGGAGTTTAGTATTCCTCTCAGGACCGATTTGAGAGCATCCCATTGTATGTTAGGGTTTACTGGGTTGTGGTCTAGTGACAAGTAGTGCTCTAAATGTTCTGCAACTGGGTCAGGGGGTGTAATTTAATCCAGAATAGATGTATTCTAATTTATCTGTTTGTGGGGTTGTAGTTAGCGATTTCTATTTCCAGAAGGATTGGAGAGTGATCGGATATTCCTCTGGCTATGTGTTGAATTGGTTTAATTTTGTTCATACAGTTTTTCCCTGTGAATACATAGTCCAGTCTAGACAGGGTATTATGTGTCGTCGAGTGGCAGGTATACTCTTTGATGAGAGGATGTTAGTGTCTCCAGCTGTCTATCCAGCTCAGTTCTGTAATGAATTTGGAAAGGGTATTAGGAGCTGATGGGAATCGATCTAATTCTTTGTTCATTACATCATTGAAGTCTCCCATAATAATCAATTTAGCTTGAGGGAATTGGAGACTAAAGGTGACTACTGCCTTAAGGGGTTGTAATGTTGCTGGGGGTGGGTCGTATATACCTGATATTACATACAAGGAGGAATTCACTACAATTGCAATACACACAAATTTCCCATTTTTATCTATTGATTTTTTAAGAATTTTATATCTAATGGATTTATTTATCAGCAATGACACTCCCCTTGAATATGAGGAGTAGGTACTATGACCTGACCAACTAATCCAGGGTTTCTGGACGTAGTGCGTCGTGGTTGGCATAAAATGAGTTTCCTGTAGGCAGACAATGTCCGCCCGCAGGGAACGGGTCAATAGGGACACGGCCATTCTCTTATTAGGGTCATTCAGACCTATCACATTCCATGTGAGGAGCTTAAGGCGGGTCCCCATTAATTAGCTGCTTAATATCATGTAACCAACATTTGCGAGTTCTTAAGTAGTCAAGTAACTTAGTTCTATCATCACATAGTAGTAGTCGAGTATAAATATATTAAGATTTGATTTATTAATATTAGTTTGTGCCATAACTGAGTTTTCTTTTGAATATATACTGAATTGTCTTAGGGGAAGAGGGGGACAGAGGAGCGGGTAACTTGTAATGAAAAAATAACCATTAAACTGGGTTACTAAATCTATAAAAAAAACTGGTGGCGCAGATATGCACCTGAAAAAATTAGCACCATTTTTAATGATAAGAACTTTTATTGAATAACCCTGTTAGTTTATTTTTTTTGTTAAACTATTTTCCAGTAAGAAGTTACCTTTGTGTTAGATAATATAACAATATGAAATCATCTCAATACACTATGTTGGCAGTAGGCACTCTATCATTAAAGTAAAATAAGTAAAATATATTTACTGGCAAAAAAAAAAGAAAAATTAGTTCAGTTATGGTCAATCATACCTGACAGAATATTTGATTCATTACAGGTAAAGTTAAATTATTACCCTATAATCCAGAATGCTATTATCTCAACAGACTACCATTCAAGATGGAATTAGAAAACAAATATAACCATCAGAAGAAAATGTCAGCATAAAGGATTTATCATACTGAGCACTGCTATTTCATTTATTTTGCCTTCGATCTTTCATGTCAATGACTATCTCACTATTTTTCTATTGTTCCTGCTCTAAATAAAATTTACAGCAAACATAATCACCATCAAGGCAACTAGACAAAACTTTTAAAGGGCATGTCCACCCTTAAAACAAAAAACTGTTGTCAATTATGTGTCCCCAACTGATATATTTTGCACTTTATTACCTGCATTACAAACTAAATATTTAAGGATTATTAACATTTAATTATAATTATTAACATTTTGGCAAATTAAGATGGCCACTCTGATGGCCTCTATGCCATCAATCAAGGCTGTGACAATGACAACTGACATCACAGATTTGACCCTTGCTTCAATTAAGGTCTCCTTTACACATGCTTAATCTTACAAAGAGCTCATTATGCAGAGGGAGGAGAACTTATCACATCTGGTTACAAATGCATGTAATAAACTGGTAAAAATATCAGTTGGGGTTGTGGGCAAATAACTGACAAGTCGGCAGTTTTTTTTAAGGGTGTATTTTTTTCTACATAATTTTACTTAATTTTAAATTGCAAGACTTTTAGCACTTAGAGAGAATAAGCTATTTCAGTAGTTACAAATGACAAAATTCATTATTCAAACATTTTAAATGAAAATATAGCGTTGTTATCCGCGGTCAATATCAAATCACAGCCATGGTTTAAACTTAATGCATAAACTCGAGTAGATGGAATACTAATACTAATTTCTCTAAATTGAAAGAATAAAGTTAAATTCCCTTGGAGTATTGTATTCTGAATCATGTTATTTTGTAAAACAAATAAGACATTATAAATAGCACTGACGAGAAAAAGAGAATGACCCTGTGGTCAAAATCACTTATTTGAGAATTTTCATTTAGATGGGAAAAGTATATTGGAATCTGCATCTGATTGTATACAAAGTGCAGGTTGTAAATGTTATAAATGCTTATAAATAGTGCTTAGCTGTCATAGGACTAACTAAAACTTGTGTTTTATAGGAAATAATGTATCCCCTACTCATAGGTGGGTGGGGATGATTAGTATAACATTTTGTAGGAGGGGTGTTCACACCCTATAAGCATAAAATAAAGTAAAGTAAAATGCATGATCATGAAACTGGCTCCATCATGTCCTCTGCATCATGCAGAGGAAAAACAATTTAAAAATAAAGACAAGCAGGTGCAAGATATCTTCAACACATATGTATGCATTTTACTACAAAGTGCTAATATGCACACAACAAATAAGTCACCTGAGGAGAAGACAACAAATCATCACGTGTGTTCTTGAAAATACTATACCTTTGCTTGTTTTTTTCCATATGGTTCCAAGTAAAATCCATAGAATAATAAGAGCGGGCAGTTAAAAGTAATGGTGCTAAAAAGGTTAATTATATCTTCTCCATCACCCTCCCCTCTCACAGAACTATAAGACTGCTCAAATTTGACTGCTTGATTGAAAGCATGCTACACATGCCCATATTCTGTACAAAACCCCCCAGAAAACTTCCATTGTCCTAAATAAGAATGCACAAACCCAGAGGGGTTCTTTTCACCAGGGAGTTCACATAAATGCCAAAGAAATTCAGTTGAAACAACAAAATTTTAACATCAAACCCACAAAAATTCTGCATTTGATGCTCAAAATATCGAAATTTATGTGCCAAAATCTAATTGGTCATTTTGACTGTAAAAATTTAAACGGCAGAACTGGCAGTTTCAACTAAACGGTGTTTGTGTTCACTAAACAGTGATGGGAAATAAAGATTCAACTCTGCTTTCAATTAATCCTCCAGAATAGGGAAATGGAAATAAGTCTTTACTTGCCCAGTGGGTCATTGGAAGGTGTCAGTACATTGTGCGGTGTTTCTCAATACTAATAAGGGTCAGAGATTTCCGGTTTTACCAAGATTGAAATTTTCTTTTTTCACCGTGATACCAGACTTAATGTAATAAAAATGCAGATGTGCGCCACAGCGTAGGTAACGGGTTAAACTTGCGCTAAGCTATGCATTGCCGGTTAGCATGACTTTAACCCCTTGCTTGCGGCAGCTGTGTGGATATCGCAAAAGAAACCCGCACAGCCACCGCAAGCAATTCAACAGCAGTTGGATGACTATAATTACGTGACTATTTAGTCATGTAAGGTTTGATCCTTCTAAGTAAATCTACCCAGATGTGTTTTAGAGTGATACACGTTGATTCAAGCAAAATTAAAGCAACCCCCCCCCAAAAAAAACAGTTATAGCTGCAAAATTCTTACCAAGTCAAATAACAGCTGTAAGAAGTCTCTATTTTTGTAATAGATGAATTTTTCAAATAGGAATGGTGTCTAGTTCCTATGTAAAAAAAATATATATATTTTATAAAAAAACTAATTTTACATGTATTTTTTGATAGCCTTTTACATCCTTAAGCTATTCCTTTTGTATAGGTACAAGTTTGTCAGAACATACAGATCAATAGTGAGACAGTCAAAACATATTCAACTAAATGACTCAATCCTCACATTCTGTGGGCATCTTAGATACAGTAACTTCTTTGAAAAACCTAGATGTGAGATACTATGAAATGTAGTTAACTCCTGACCAACAGAAAATTCTATTTCTGACATCCATTATTGTATACAGCAAGTTGGTGTCTGACCTCGACAGGACGCGTGTGTATACGAAAAATGGCGCACTAGTTATTTATGTGGATTTTCAGCTACAAAGATGCAGCTTTTTTCTTACTCAAATACCACTGTGATTGGCCCTAGTCTCTGTGGGTTTTACATGACAAATGAATAAAAAAAAAAAAAAATAACCTTCATTGATTGTTTCTCTAGTTACCTGCAAAAAAAGCAAAACTGGAATGGTTAACCTCTAACAGAAAAGCTTGCTGGTCCATGTGATGGATTGGACTGGACTGGTTTCTGTCAGAAACCCAGAAATTTACTTCTACATCTCAAACAAATCAGGATCTATCAATATACAGCAAATTCTATTTAATAATGTGTGTGATAAGAATTCTTTATGGAAATGTTATTTTCTAATTGATTTAGCATGCATGTTGATATAAAATAGTAACATAAATAACTGCCATACAAAGAATAAACATACTTAGAAGATAGTGACGGAGGAGCAGCTACATATCATGTGAACAGGGCAAAGTGTATGACCCCCCCCCCTAAACCGGGTATCAAGGGTCATGCTAGGGAAAAAAGATCATAAACAACTAAATATGGAGAAAATATTCCCTAAAATAGCACCTAACTCTATAATTACCCAACATTTTAACCATAGCAAAACTAGCTGTACTAGAAACAAACCTACTTTAAGTCAATATATGAGCATTTCACAAGAATATTTAAAGTACAACCTTTCCATGGGAGGAATAGGTACCTCTGGATATCTCAAAATCATACAGTTCAGACTCCCACCGGATCCTAAAAATAGGGCCTATGCAGGTGAAGTGTGTCCTTATCTCCTATATGGAAAGAGATAGTCCATGCATATTAAGTACAGTTACTTAACTGTTAGTGGCACATGGGAAATGCTCTGGGGAACATGTCACTGTCACCAAAACTTGTTAAAACACTTCCTGAAGTCAGGCAGGCAATTGACGATACATTCTAGGATTATTGAACGAACAAACGATCCTTCCTGTTAGTGAACGGCCCTTCCTAGGCTTCTCTTTCAAAGAATGATAGTTATGAAAAGTTAGGCATTTAAACGTAATAGCGCCACGCTGGGACTAGGTTACAATTTCTGTATAGAATTGTAGCGATTGAGCACATTATGTAATATCACAAGTGTTTAGGGAATAAGGTGGATTATTATAATAACCTAGTAATATAATAACCATTTAATACCCTATATTATAACCATATAATAGCCTAGTAATATAATAACCATATAATATTCTAACCATATAATAACCTAGTAATATAATAACCAT
The DNA here is from genome assembly GCA_019447015.1 of Hymenochirus boettgeri. Classification (NCBI taxonomy): domain Eukaryota; kingdom Metazoa; phylum Chordata; class Amphibia; order Anura; family Pipidae; genus Hymenochirus; species Hymenochirus boettgeri. Next base: position 259,085,763 of record CM033469.1, on the reverse strand, counting down.
ATAACACCCTAGTAATATTATAATATTATATGGTTATTATATTACTAGGTTATCATATGGTTATTATATTACTAGTTTATGTACAAATAAAAAATGTTATGCAGGTGCTTTCAGACTAAGAAGACTCCAAAGGATATCTTTTGGTGCTTTATTGACACGACATGTTTCACTTGATAAAGGACTTCACGTCCGAAACATGTCGTGTCAATAAAGCACCAAAAGATATCCTTTGGAGTCTTCTTAGTCTGGAAGCACCTGCATAACATTTTTCCATTTGTACTTAGCTAAGGTGTTTGGGACAGTACACAGCAGGATCCAGCAGCTAGAGTGGTTCAGGACACTACCCATTGTTTATTACTAGGTTATTATATGGTTATTATATTACTAGGTTATTATATTACTAGGTTATTATAATAATCCAAACATTTGTATAGCTGCCCCTAGCCAGGATTCGAACCCTGGTCTCCCATGTCAAAGGCAATGCCTTTAACCAGTACACTATCCATCCACTACATTATTTGCTTAATAATATGGTAATTATATGGTTATTGTATTTTATATATATATATATATATACATATATATATATATATATATATATATATATATATATACATATATCATATGATAACCTAGTCCATTCCTACCCACGAGGGAATGGCCGACACACGTGTTGCACCACAGCACTGCGGGCTTCGTCAGGGCTAACATCATAGGACATACCTCCTTCTTTTATTCATTGATGTGCCAATGGAGCGTATCTCTTCGTGTGTGTCACCTTATTCCCTAAACACTTGTGGTATTACATAACGTGCTCAATCGCTACAATTCTATACAGAAATTGTAACCTAGTCCCAGCATGGCACTATTACATTTAAATGCCTAACTTTTCATAACTATCATTCTTTGAAACAGATACCAAGGAAAGCAACATTATCTTATGAAACAATTAGGTTTACATTTTCACAACATTGTTGCCCTGTATCCAGAAAACTTCAAGAGGCATTTTAGCAGCAAACTCCATATATTTATGAACTTCCACCATATCTTGAGCTGTCATTACATTATACCCGTGCCTCTTGAAGTTTTCTGATGTAGACAGAAACATAAATTCTATTTGTTTCACTTTGAACAAGAATATAATGGAACTGTTATATTTTTATCCAAAACAATTCCAATTTTAGAAAACCCCAGAATTCATTAAACAGCAGATGTTAATATCATTTTTAAAAGATTTGCTTATTTGCTTTCATTATTTACTTATCACATGTATTTATAAAGCTTTAGCAAAACTGCTACCTAACAAACACATCACACGGTTTAGACTTGCAAGAAGGAGATAATGAATATAGAAAGGTTTGTATTCAAGCTGTGCTACCATCTGGTGCTCAGTGATGCTCATGAACCTAATGTTTATAACACTTCTCCTTACTGGATTTATGTAGACAATTACAAAAGAATTCAAGTCATGGTATAAATTTATAAAGACTTAAAGGGATACCATCATCACACATACCAATTACGTTATTAAAAAAAGGCATGTGTGTGTTCTTATGTAAGATATTTGATGGGCTGTTTTCTAAAGAGCTGCAAAGTGTTAAGTTAATTTCCACTTTTTTATTTTATTATGAAGTCTTTGCTTATACTGTATCTATTGAAGATAAAATGTGTAGCAGTTGATGGAGTCCTAAATTTGAAAAAAAAGACAAACAGGGAGATTAAGAATCATATCTTATTTAACATTTAAAAGCTACGGTAACATCTGATTGATTGAGGAAACATTAGCACCATTTTAACCGATTTAAAACTTTTATTAAATAACCCTGATAGATCGTGTAAATATTACTGTGCAAATAAAAAGTATACTACCTTACAAAATTAAAAAAATTATTATATAGTGTAAACGCACAAAAATATTCTTACAGTTCTATTATTAATAAGAAATATATTTACAATACTATATGTAGTAACAAAAAAATCATACATAACTTTTTTTCCTAACCTACTGTGCCTTTCTTTCACGTAGCTATATTTATTTTTATTTTAGACCAGCAAACTACATTACAGATTTCTACTAAAGAAAAAGACCTGCCATTGGTGCCCAGTTCAAATAATGAAGTAATAATTTTGTGTAAATAAGCGAGTATCTTTTGCGTGCAGTTTAGTTTGTTATTCTAGATCAGTGATGCACAACCCACAGGCAGCCCTGCTGTGATTTTTTAAAAATCAGCATAGACCCATGGGTGGGCGTGGCAAGGGGGCATAGTATGTCAGGGGCATGCAGTGGGTGGGAATATGCCCGCATCTCAGCCAGGGCTAGGTTTGCGACTGATTTATATATATAGTAACATCTTGGTTTCGACTCAAAACTATCTGTTTCAAAAAATCCTTAGATCCAACAAATTTACTGTGTTTCAGAAACTGCTGCTCAAAAATTGAAAAAGTCTATTGAAAATTCAAAAACTTCTGATTCAATCGGATTTACGTAATTTCAACGGGTTCTGTGGAACCGATATCAGAACAAAATTTGCAGGTTTTGATCATCTCAAATCTTAATCTGCCCATCCTGCATTTTGTCTGTGCATAAATAGATGCTTCCGAAATATTGGCTTCCTATTTGTAGGTGCCCTAATAGAGTCCGCTATAATCTTGTCAAGATCTGAGCATGTTTGTTCTAGTCCTAGCAGATTTCTAATCCACAGGATAACTCTCAGATTCTTTAACCCACAACCCTCTTCTGCTGCTCTTGAACCTTTTAATCCTGTGACCCAGTCAGATTTCTCTCCTGTCCGCTCACTACATGTCCCATCAATCCCATGCCCTTTTTCCTACTGAAGCACTGTAATCAATTAATCCACATATTCAATGCCTCTTTGTTGTCTGGTATTTTCCCTTCCTCCTATTGCACCCTTTGCAGTCAGGGTTTCGTCCTGTGCACTCCACGTAAACGGCTTTGTGTAAAGTTGTGAATGACCTTCAGGCAAAGGATATTTTCAATTCTCATCCTTCTTGATAGCTCCTCTGCTTTTGACACAGTATATCATTCCTTCCTAATGCAAATTCTTCACTGCTTGGGCATCCAGAATGAAGCGGCATCCTGGCTACAATCCTATCTCTCTAACTGAACCTACTATGTGTCATATGATACTAGAACATCCTCTCCGGTTCCTCGTTGTGTAGGTTTTCCATGGGGCTCTGTTCTTGGACCCCTGTTGTTGCACCTCTATACTATTTCCCTGGAAGATGTCATTAGCTTATTTGGTTTTAACTACCATATGTATGTTGATGATACCAAAATGTATTTTTCCACCCCCCAAGTCCTAACACCCAATTACGCATCACCAACTCTGTGCTGTCATCTCATGGAAGCCACACGATACCTCAAACTAAACCTGACTAAAATATAACTAATCATTTTCCCATCTAAACCAGGTCCTATTTAGTTGGCACGTTGCTTAGGTTTCTTATTGATTCCTCTCTATCCTCTTCTAATCACATTAACAATGTAGCTAAAACCTGTTGCGTTTTTTTCGTAATATTGCGAAGATCCGTAGATTCTACCCTCTTATCCATGCTCTAATCCTTTCATGCCAATATTATTATAACCATCTGCTTTCTTGTCTTTCTGCTTCCAATTTTCCTCCCCTTCAGCCAATAATTAACTCTGCTGCATGCATTGTCTCGCTCTCAATCAGGAAATTAAATCTCCTCTGTGCAGTACATCTACCTGGCCCCCCATTAAACAACGCATTATCTACAAAATCCTTCTCAATTTAAATCCATTTGCTCTGCTGCTCCTTCTTATATTTCTTCTTTCGTCACAGAACAAGATACAGACCCCCCCACTCACACTGCCTTCTCTCACATTAAATGCTTTTCACTTGTGGCTCCCATCCTCTGGAATTCTATTCTAATCTCTTTGTCAAGAAATCTAACTTCTCATCCTATCTCTCTGAGCACAGCACAGCATAGGACTGTTGACACTGCACCAGTTATTACAATGCCACTTCTAACCTTTCCTATGTATCTCAATGTTACCCACCTAATTAGATTGTAAGCTCTACAGGGCAGAGACCTCTTTACTCATGTTACATATTTTAAACACTTGTATATTTCATTATGTGCAATCATAAGGAAGTGTACATCTTGGGAAGAAGTAGGAACAATACAATACTTAGATTGTAAGCTCCTTGGGGCAGGTATCTCATAATGTGTCAAGGCTTGTTGCACTTATATCAATTTATACATACATTTATACATATATGCTTTCTTAACAGATTTATGAAATTGTGTTTAATTTTTATCTATCTGTATAATGGCTTGCACTTAATCCCCGCGCTGCGTACCCAAGTGGCGCTTTCTAAATAAAATTATACATACATACATACATACAATACAGAACTTAAATTGGCAGCTCACTACTGACAACAATAAAGCATATCAAAGAGGATTAAATGAACTAATTTTTTTTAAAATGGAAGAGTATATGTAGAATAACTAGGCATGTTTAATATAACAAAGAATTATCCACTGAACTTCCCCTTTAAAAATAAAAAAATCTTCTTAAAATATTAAATAAAATCTAAAATATAGTTCTTTAATACAACATTCAGAAAAATGAAGTCATATATATCAGTGAGGACAAGAAACCACATATTCCCCTGCTTATAACACTGGGTGTGAAAGGTAGCATTTATATAAAATTGTCCTCAACAAACTTTGCATCATTAGGGGTCCTTTTATATATGAAAGACATACACTAAAAGCAGCTTTTTAGGGAGAAACATACTGTTGGACTGAACATTCCTCTGGAAGCAGAATATTGATTATAAATTAAATTCTAACAGTGTCCTTTTTGAATTAGATGGTTGGAAATACATTGACTTTTGCCTTTAACCCCCCCCCCCCCCAAGAAAAATAAATAAGATATCTTGCTACCCAACTACTACATCTGTACATCCAACTATCATTATGATGATTATGAAAGGTGTTCAATGCAGTTTAGAGATGATGCTCTTAGCTACAAGAATAACTCAGTGGAAAGAACTTGGATCTCCAGCTGAGAGTTTGAGATTTCAGCAGATTTTACATTAGAGACTGAAAGCAATCTGTCAGGCAGGTATGAAATTGACCAGGAAAGATCTGTACAACATATGAGAAACAGAATATTATGTCACTGAGAGAGCATCAAGCAGTGGACCTGGGCATGTGATCTGACCAATCAATCGGTACAAGCCACCACTTTAAGCTATGGCCTTAAAGACGCCCCAAAAACACTCTTGACTCTCACTGACAATGCACACCCCTTTCCTGGCAGCTAAATGGTTAACACTACACCATTCACTCCAGCAACTAACTGGTTAATTAGCATCAGTCCTTCACAAGCTGTCACAGAGTTAATTAGAATTTACACTGCAAAACACTCCATTCAACCACATATAAACTTATCAGAGGCTAACTGAGTTCTTATAGAGCATCAAAGACGAAACTTATTAAATTTTAGATTTAATATTCCAAAAGGTGGACAGTGCATATAATACAAAAATAAAAGAAAATGGTGTTATAATAAAATGACATACAATAGGTACAACAGTTATATAAAATAAAAAGGATAAAAATATTCACAGACCCTACTCACTAGAAGAAGTCCTGTATCCCGGGGCGGGAAGAAACATTGGGTCCATACACATGGTTTTAGTATGTCCCCTCAGTATGAACAAAGTTACAGGGGCTACAAGGATTTTTAAACTCCTTTTTGAACCACCCCCATCCTATGGGCTATGCATGAGGTGGGAGTGTTTAGGAATGTCCAGATTTACGACTAGCCAAAAGCATTCATTACCCCTCAGTTAGGCAGATTCCATATAAATGTAAATATGTTTTACATTTTGACCACATATTCCTCTCCTGTATTAATTATCAATTCCTCCAATACCAAACATGACCTGTGTGTAATCCATATTTCCCAAGATATTAATAACTCACCTTGGCAAGGGAATAAGGGCTCCATGTTGGGTATCATTTTAATGGGACTACTTTCCCATTCACAAGTATAATATTGGTTTCTGTCTTACATATTTCAATACCGAAATACATTTATTTTACATGTATGGTTGTTCTTAAAATGACCTTTTAAGGTACCAACCAGACCCCTAGCTGAAGAGAATTCCAGGTACATGGTTCGGCCCCACATTGTCTGGAAAAGAAGATCTGGTTCCATGTTTCACTAATCGTAATATAAACAATAGGACTGTTCCAGGGTGGAATGGCATTTTTATTGGTCCTTTGTAAGAACTAATACCAATAGCTAAAACATTCTTGCAAAGTCACTACACACTTTCCTGACAGAAATAATTACCTAAAAAACTGCTGATATATTTGCAGAAAATGCCGTGTTTTGTTTCAGTTTTGTTTTATGCCCCTTTTTTGGCAACTGAGTCAACTGTTTACCTGTGAAAAACATTCTTAAGCCTAGTAAATATGACAGCCTGGTAGATCTGTTGGTACAGAATGAGGCTTGCAGTGTGATTGACTGATATAAGTAGGATTTAAAGATAATTTCTCCCCCCTCGTGTTTCTCATTTATGAAGATGTAATTAAGTGTGATTAGCCAGTGTAAAGGGGCGAGACTTTCAATATTAACATCATACACTTTTTTTGTAAACATTTCTGGAACCAGAGCACATAGAAAAGTGAGTAATGGTTTGTTTTAATTAACTATTGTAAATTAGTAAAATGATTAAGGTTGATTTGGGAGAATATTCTATTTCAGGGAATATTCGACTTGAAACATTTAGATAGGGATGGGAAACTGACATCCCCCAGTCTCATTCTGTCTAGCTCTGGGCCATGGATACAACAAAAGAAGAAACGGCACTGCATCAACCAGGAAAAGAACAAGAGAACTCCGGATACAACATGAATGAATGAATGAAATCACAGCTTTATTAACAATACGCCGTTTCTTCTTTTGTTGTATCCGTGGGATTAGGTCTTAAGCAACGGACCTAGGGCACTCTGCACCTGGATCACCAAGAAGCACGGGTAAGTCCCAAATATATATTGTTGAATTCCTACTGGAAGTGTTCTATCTTGCTATCTGGAGGAACGAAGGGTCTGGGGTTTCTTACACCCGGACCATCCTTATAAATAAGTAAGTATTATAAGAGTCACATTTCATGAAATTGGATCCTTTTTTTTTGATAGCTCTGGCCCATATCTCATGCCAGCTGCCCCAGTTGACCAGCTCTCCCAATTTTGATTGGTGAATACAGCTCTTTGTTAGAATTTCTTAGCAGAGTTATTTAGCTAAAATCCCCAGGTGTATCAGGGCTCTTTGTCACTGCCTTATCCTATGTTAATTGTGTAATTTTTATATTTAGTTCTCCTTTAAAATTTTCAGGGTAAGTGGAGTAAATAATCCCATATCATTGAAAATAGTTTAATACAAATGACTACACTTGAGTAAAACTTGAGAGCAATTATTGTATTATTTGCATACTGTATAATTTATGTATTGTACATTGCATAGATAAATGGAAGGTTCGCTTTCATGTTTGTGGCTGCCCCTTCCCCACATATATATATAGTCGGGTTAATATTTTATACTACATTAGCATACATATTTGTGCAAAAGGAGATGGAAAATTTTCCATATAAATCATTATCATTTTCTGAGCTCTCTGTGTTATACGGAACATAATACAAATGGCTGATAAATGGGTACTCATGGGGAATGCAATATTTTAGCTATTTGTCTGCATTTTCTAGTTATAATGCTGAATCTTGCGGAAAAGGGAAACTCTGTCAGACTACAAATAGCAATAGCGTTTCTCTGATGGCTTTTTGCTAGACATCTAAGATTCATATCTGCAGTTTGAAAGAAATAGCAATTGCAATAACCAAATCCTTTCTTCATACCCACAAAACAAAATTCACCCAAAATGGAATGGAAACAACAAAATAAAATGAATACTGACATCACGAGGAGTGTGAATGAGGCAGGTTTTCTGTAACATAAATCTAGCTAGATAAGTCTAGTAAAATGATCTCACGTCAGAACATCAATACATATGATAGAACAGTCAAAATTCAACTTTCGTCTTGGACTGTAAAACAGAGTATAAATTATACCGAGCTCAAAATATCATTTATGTACAAAACAACAGAATTTATTTTGCACACAAATGCATTTTAAGCCTTCAGCTGTCAAAAGAAGTTGCTTCTGGAAGGATAAAGATCGGTTTTCTATTTTTCTCCTCTTAAGTGATTCACTTAGAAAATACAATTTATGAACAAATGAAATATTCTGAAAAATGTTGCATTTGCTGAGAATGAAGTTTCACATTTTACATATACATGTATATATATATTTTGTTGTTGGAACATTTGGATACATATCGTTAAGGATATGCCAGTGTTTTCCAACAATTTTCATGACACCATTACTTAATGTACCAAATGACTGAATGGAATTCTTTTACCCTTATATATCTTAGTATTCTTTTGTACTGTAATGTCCAATGCTCTCTCCATAATTTTATCCAGATACCATCTTTTAATAAATGAATTATACATTTGGGGCCATATTTATAAACGGCCGATAATAGCGCTGTAAAATTACCGCCACACATCACCGTGGACATTTTTTTTCTGACATCTGATTGGTTAATGTAAAAACATGTAAACCAAGCATTAAAAAATTGACCAATCAGAAACAGATTAGGGTTTTCTGCAAACCTATATAAAGAGCTGCAATCCTCCACGGAACTCAGATGCCATTGCAGTAGATGGCTAAAGAAAGAAGAAAGAAGCGGATAGTAACATCGGCTCCGCTGAGGTGGCCACAGTGAGCTTGCCTGGCATTGGCGACCTCAGTGGGATTGGTGTCACTAGCCCAAAGATGTTGCAGTGGATCAAGACGCCGGCGGATCTGGTGTCGCCGGATGGAAGAAAGAAGATGCTGCCAAAGGGCTCTTTTAAGAGCTTGTGTATACATTAAGATTTTGGATTTTGGGAAGAAATGTAAAAAGATTTATTTCATATTGATCACAAGGTGTAACGGTGTCACTTCCTGTCATAAGCTATTTAAAACAGAGGATCATACTACTCAGCGGCTTGAAAAAGGGTATAATACCCGAAACCTTGCATTATTACCTGAGTTGCCTGATAGATAAATAAATAAATAAATAAAAATGCTTTAAGAAAAGAAAATTGAGTGCTGCCTAATCAAAAACATTTTCTTATGTACCCTGGAAAGCTCCAATTAGCATATCACAGCCAGGTGTTAGGGACCTTCTGAATGCAAGGTGTGGTTGCATAGTGGCTAAGAGGTGTTATAGGAACTGCCAGCGTAAGGTGTCAAAACAGCATTGTACATGGCAGACAGTTGGTGTCGAACCCCCCTCCCCCACACCTCTATTCAGGCTTGGTTTCTTTATTTTCACATAAATGGCCTCCTTGACACCTCTCTTGAACCAGTCATGTTCCTTTTGCCAATATATTAACATTACAATCTTCAAAGGTATGTTCTCTTTCCTTAAGATGCAGGTACACGGCTGAGTCCTGACCCAAGGAATTGGTTCTTCTGTGCTGGGCTATACGTTGATGCAGTTGCTGTTAGGTCTCCCCCACATACAAATTAGAGCATTCTTCACTGCACTGCACATATGATGTCCCATATGTAGCAGGGGTCTCAGAGAAATTTTAATATTTTAAAGAATGGTTAGCCAATATTTGAGGCTGACCAACCAAAATTACATATTATATATCATTTGGTGGACCTGAAATATTTGTTTGTTTATATACAGCCAAGAGAGTAAGACTTTGGTTTACCCCCAGACCTGCTCCATCTCTTTGTGGATATGCTTTGTCCCTATTCAGTTTCTGTAAGGAGAAGATGGTTATCATAAATCTGCAAATCATGATTTGAAGGACAACAAAAATTTGTGTGGGGAGGAAGAGGGAAAGTTTCTCACATGACTGACCTTGTACTATTTACAGTGCTTAATTCACTTAGCCATGCAGACCGTAGCACAAAATTGCAGATAGTAAGTACTACTTCTGCCACTCACCTGTAATAACATGAGCTTAGGTCTTGATGCAGTAAACAGATACGTATGGAGGCAAGTTTATTCTTGTTCAGTTGTTTCTAATGGAGCTAACATAATGTACATGAGACTGAGATGGAAATGGAGGAGCAGGTTTGTCTGATATTACAGCTAATTGTTGGTCGTACAATGTGTACAAACAAACGTTTCGGCCGCACACATGTTCGTTCAGAGATCCGCAAGATCGTTTGGGCAACGATCCCCAACCGAACATACGTTTCGGCTGATAAAGGGGGCCAAAACACGGGGAGGGGGCCAAAACATTTGTTCATACACATTGTGCGTTGCAGGTCGGAACCCGCTATCGCACGTGTGTACCAACCTTTAGACTGCAGGTACATAAGTCCAAATTTAATTAGCAATTTGTCTGTTTACATTACTGTTTACAGTATGTTTTATATATTTAGGTGATGATTTCTGTCTTGGAGATTAACGTTTTCCTGTAGCTGGAATATAAGAAAGCAGTAGGCAATGATTAATGGTTCAACACCCAGTAATTAAATATGCAAAAATATCATGTAATCCTTTTAAAGAGCCTTTTAATTAAATATAACAATTTGCAAAGTCTTTTTAGTTTTATTTTTTTGGAAACAAAGTATAATTTAAAGGACAACTATGCCCCCCCCCCCCCCAAAAAAAAAAAAAACAACTTTCGGCATAAGAAAATCCTATTTCTTTGCAGGAGCCACCACTCTCTTCTCTGCGTACCCATTATGACTAGTATTAGAGAATTGTTCTGTGTTAGCCATTGATGAAACTGAAGACATTTTGGATATAAAATAATACCTATTACTGGCAAACTAAAATGATTAAAAATGCAAGCTTTCAAAGCACTTCTTCCTCAGGCATGATAGAATGGATGATACTGGATCTTGTAAAGCCCACTATTTTATACATATTAGAACAAAAATGTTCTGCCATTATACAGATGTTATCTTTTGCCCCCATGCCTGATTGGCAATGGCTGTCAAATAAAATAGTAAAAAGACATTCAATGATCACAGCATGCAATAAATGAATTAGCAAATGTTAAATAAATGGTCAGACACACCTAACCTTAAAGGTGCATACACATGTGCAATGAGTATGCACGTCCGTTTCGAGTAATAATCGTGCTGTGTATGGGCACTTTGTCGGCCGAAGCGGATGTTCGGTTGGAGCTCGTTGATGATCCGACCAGCGGATCGGGCAACGAGCCCCTTCCGAATGGTCATCTAAGTGCCCATACATGGCACAATTAGTGCCCGAAATGCCCGTGCATACACATTGTGAGTCACATGTCGGCCCCTGCAATTGTACGTGTGTTTGAGGCTTAAGTGTCAAGGGAAGCTCTGGTATAAATACCCATTGTGACTAGTCACACCTGCACAGTGAATAGAATGGTATGCTTTGGGGGTATAGTTGCCCTTTAAAGAGCATACATACTGCCCATTTTGAAACGGTGTACCAATGCAGAAGTAGTTTGTGGTTCCTCTTTGTAGTTGTCCAGTCTATTCTATGTAGTAAAAAGGTAACAGGCTACGCACTCTACAAAAGTCAAAAGGCGTTTCGGACCCAATAGTCCTTAATCATAAGCATCCTATGATTAAGGACTATTGGGTCCGAAACACGTCAGGCGTGGACTGAAAAAACCGAATTTATGATACGATTGCAGCGTGGTTCCTTTAGCTTATGACTTTTGTGGAGTGCGGAGCCTGTTACCTTTTTACTACATTGACTGACTGGCCCTTGCAACGGACCTGGGGCAACCGGCACCCGGGTCACATGGCTGATAATAATGTGGTGGTAAGAAGTTACCTTGATAAGTTCTCTTTTTGATGCACAGCTGATAAGGCGACGGGTCTGGGGTATCTCACAACTGGACCATCTAATTGTCCAAGTAAGGACCTTGTTAATATATTTTCTTTTGGAGGGGTAGAGCCCATGATTGCCCAAATCTTTGTCCAGTCTATTCTCCTTATATTCTATTTTTCTTTTACATTAACAGGAAGAACTTCTCACTGTGATCTTTTACAACATACTGGTCTGCATATAAAGAATACTTCCCATACTACCTCTCTCTCTTTAATGTGAGCTCCAAAAAAGTTCTCTCAGTACGCTTGTCTACTTTTTATATAAATCATTCTAAGGGACAGTGGCGTAACTAGAAATCATTCAGCAATCCAAGCAAAATAATGATGGGACCCCTCTCCTTGCATTATCTACAATGGTTTTCTGGGAGGAGACTATATCTGTCAGGGAAAATAAAAAGATGGAGCCCTCCTGGTTCTGTCATGGATTATCCTTCACTGCTATAGTATAGAGCAAAAATTTAATTTAATAGCAAGGGATCTCATTTTACCATTTTTGTGAGGGAGAAAGTAAAAAGAGGTAAAACTTTCAAAAATAATAATGAATGGAATAGGTCATAATGCAGTAGTATATTTCTGTTTATAGAATTCTACAAAGCATCCAATGTAAATATTTTTTTTTTACCTCCAATTATACTTTACAATACACATAACATGGGTGACCCTAATTATTTTGCGGAAAGATTTTCTCTTTAAAAAAAAAAAAAATTAAACCTTTCAATGCAAGCTGCTGTTAATTTTGACTTTTAAGTGCAATGAAAAATAACAAGAAAACGCACTTATGCATGAATGCCTCTTGATACCATATTCTCTTTAAACAGCCGCTGTAAACCTACAGCAGCAAAATACTTGGTTCCATAAAAAATAAAAAAGAAGGTTGAATCCTTCGGGATTGGATGATTGCATTGGCAAATTCAATCTGGATCACACAAAGCAGCACATTTTCTTGGCTTCATGTTTCAGAATAACAACGTTAATTGATTGTCAAGGGCAGGTCTTAAAAAAAGAAGACAGAAATAAGTAGTCTTTTGAAATAATAAAAAACACAACATCATTTTATAATAGAGAATCTAAATACCTAAATGGGAATAAGGTGTGTGTCACAATACATGATAACTGAAGGTATCATTGTAAAAGCAAACTGTGTGTTCAGGTCTGTACAGCTGTTCTGCTAGTTATGACCACTGTGAATCATTGTGAAAGTAGAAACAGTTAATATTTAAGAAAACTGGGCACTACTCCATAGATGAAAGTGTGTGCAGCTTAAGGGTTAAACATAAGAAACCCCATAAATAAGCACCAACAGTAATTATAATACGCTTTGTTATAACTATGCTTGCACAAACACATTGACAGTGTCTGTCTGTGCTGCATGTGAACACTTCTCTTTTACATAGTGTAAAGGTGACCATACATTAGGCCGATTTTTTGTACAATCCGACATACAATCAGACATTTCCATTGATTGGCTGAAAAATTGTACATTTCCCCGATCTTATTATGCGACATTAGATCATAATATTGATCGTAATTACAATCAGGAAAGTCATTTTTCTAAGGTAAAATGATTGTAGTATTTTCTGATGTTCCGATTAAATGTTAATGTAATGTAACCCTATAGTAGACGACATTCCACATTAATCTCAAAACAAATTGAATGTCGAACAATATGTATGTTACATCTTAAAGGACAACAATACCCAACCCTATAGTAGACAACATTCCACATTAATCTCAAAACAAATTGAATGTTGAACAATATGTATGGTACATCTTAAAGGACAACAATACCCAAAAAAACAACATCTCCCCCATTACATGTCCACACTTCCAGCAGCTGAAATCGCTTACTCTCATTTACAACCTTGTTGCCTTCCCTTAGATATCACACAGCAAACATGAGTGCTAAAAGCCCGCCTCCTAGACGGCCCAGGGTCATGATTAACATATCATTTGTCATTGGCTGGTGGGAATGTCTGTTACAACCTCTACCAGTCAAACAAACTTGAACTGTTCGGTTGCTAGGATACAGCCTACATAATCAAGCTGATTAGGATGGGGGGAGGAGTGAATTTTTCAGAATTCTGAAGCTTGTACCTTTTATTGCTCAAAATGAAACATTTGTCAAGACCAATCTACAGTCTATAATTATGTTGTTTTCTTTATTCGAGATAGCTTCATATTTAAAGGGACAGTTCAGTGGAAATAATCAATATTTGTTAAATTGTTAGTTTGTGTAATGCATACTTAGTTTATTCTACATATTATCTCCCATTTTGAAAAATCAGTTGATTTCATACCCTTTGCTTTTCCCTGCTGTTGACATTTGTGAGCTGACATTTCAGGTTCTAACGGTACTTCTTCTTCTCAGAATGCAACACATCTTTGGAACCTTCCTAACAGTTATTTCTACTGATTGGCTGTTGGATGGGTCAAAGATGCTCAGATCTCTAGTGAGCAACTAAATCAACGCAGGCGCCGCGTCAAGGGCAAGACCATAACAGTCTCTACTAGGGGTCCTGCAAACAGGAAGTCAGTATTTTGGTTGCATTTATTTATACGCAGACAAAATGCTGAATGGGCAGATTAAGGTCATTGGGATTTTTCTGAGAAACGTATGTTTTTGCACTGAACTTCCCCTTTAAGCATTTATCATATCTGGAGGTTGTTAATGATTTTTTAGACTTAATTACTAGAACAGCCTTGGCCTACCATTGCCAGTCAATATCCAGGTTGTGAAGTTGAGGGCCTCTGGTTGGAGTTTGGAAGCTGCTCCTTAGATTAAGCAGAAAAAGGGGCTGCTGGACTGCCAGTTTCACAGTTTTCACAGCACAGATTGTGTAATAACTGGTTTCTCCCCATCTACCTGTGAATTTACATTGTTTAACTGTTGTGTGTTAATGTCAAAGATGGACTATTTTGTTGGGGCCACGCATTGTGCATTCTGCTAAATTCATGGGATCTTGGAGCAGTCATTCCAAGGAACCTTTATTTGTGTCAGATGTGGTGGGTTGCCCAATTTAAGAAGAAACTTGCAGCATTGCAGGGCTTGGCAAACCTGGGGGGAGTGTAGGTCAGTATCAGTAGGGCCGCTTCCTCCCAGCTAGTCCATCCAAACTAATTTTCTATCTTAGGTGATGAGGAGATTAGCTTAGAAGTAACATGTATGGAGCAGGCTGATCCCTTGAGCACCCAGGGAACTAGCATCTCTTATACAAGGGGGGGGGGGAATCAAGGGCTAGTAAGGATAGGAAGATGGTGGTGGTAGGGAGGCCAATTTTTAGAAAGGAGTGTTGCCTACCTGGTGCTAGGGTGCCACATGGGGCGGATCCTGTAGACAGATTATTGGGTGGGGTGACTTATGTATAAGCTAAGGTCTGTTGGGCTTGGGTGGCACATTTGTACATGGATAGAAAATTGAATGATGTATAGGATGCAAAGAGTAGTTAATGGGGCTTCATCCCTATGGACTTAAAGGGCATCTGAACTTTTTTTTCTTTCCATGAGTTCTATAATTCCCCCCAACCCCCAGAGTGTCATCACTTTGTTCAGATTCCCTCTGTAACCTAAGATACACAAGTTAGAAGAATATATGATTGCATTCCTGTACTCCTACTTGTACTGTCAATCAAATCCCTGTGACGTGATCCTCTTCCCTGCTCAAGTCCCTCCCACCTTCATGCTCTGTAATAAACATAGAGATAACAGCATTAGCAGGGGGAGAGAGGTAGCTTTTATGGCAGAGTTAAGGCTGCACTTGACCCCCCTTCTTGATAGACTTCACTGATTGATGATGGGTCACAAAGAGAGAGATCAGGACACGGAGAGATCAGTTTCTCCAGGACAGCTTGCTTTCTATTGGCCACTGTGCGTGGGTGTGTTTTTCAGGATGTTGAACTTTTAACTCCTACTGCACATGATAAGCTTGTCGGTTAGCTGGAGTTGAGACATGGAGGAGGTAACAGAGGGGAGGGCGAAGATAGTGCTGCACACAGATCTGACACCATGGAAAAACAAAGTCACTGACAGAGATAGGATAAAGGCAGCACAGAGTACATGAATTTAACTTTGCAATGGACCAATGTGTTTTTTTCACTATAGATGCCCTTTAAGTTCTAGGTAGTGTGCCACAGGGTTCTGTGTTGGGGCCACTTCTATTTAATGTGTTTATTAATAATTTTGAAGTAGGTATTGTCAGCAAGGTCTCTGTGTTTGCGGATGACATCATTGGGCTGCTAAGTTGCAGATGAGATGTTGATAAATGAAAGGTGCATTTTGGGCTTAAAAATACTTGTGCCGCTTATAATATAAATGACTCTATCTTAGGAAGGAATCCTCCTCCCCCTTTTTTAGCTGATTTTTTTTTTTTTTTTTACCTTTCTCTGGATTAACTGTTAGGTAGGGTTAAAGAGGAGGATATAAAGGTCGAACCAGACGCATGTATGTCTTTATTCAACCTAAATAACTATTTTACTATGTAACTATATAAGTGAATCTTTGTTGGAAAAGGATCTTGGAGTTTTGGTGCATAACAAACTTAAATGTAGTAAGCATTGCCAGGCGGGAACAGCTAAAGCCAGCATGGTATTATCTTGTATAAAAAGGTGCATGGATTCAAGGGAGAAAAATATTATTCACCCTCTTTACAAAATACTGGTGCGGCCTTATTTGTAATATGCAGTATAGTTTTGGAATCCTGTGTACAATAAGGAGATCTTGGAAATGGAAATGGTTCAAAGGAGGGCAACTTTATTAATAAGGGGAATGAGGGGGCTGCATTTGAAGACAGATTGGACAAGTTACAATCATGCACAATAGAAAAAAGTCGCTTGCTTGGGGGTATGCTCACTGTGCACAAATACATTAATGGGCCATACAATAAACTATCTGGGGTATTGTTAACCAATAGAACATGTCAGAGGACACGTGGACATCCCTGAAGACTGGAAGAAAAGAAGTACAGAAGGGGTTTTTCACTGTGAGTACAGTAAAACTATGGAACCGTCTTTCATTAGACATGGTAATGTCAGGTTCTTTGGATTGCTTAAAAAAAAACTGGATAAGTTTCTAAAAATAAAAAAATGTTGCTTGTTACTGTTATTGATGCACTTTTATAAACGAGCATAAACTTTCCACTGCCGGTTAGAGCTGCAGGACCCCTTAAGCCCCAAAAGGCACTTGTCCCTGTTGCCCCCCCCCCCCCGGCAGTGTGCTCCCTGGCACAAAAAACCCTGGCTTTTTCCTTTTCGCCAAGAAACATTATCGCACCGAAAAGAGAACATTTACTGCTGCACATCACTGCGGCAATACTTTTGTGCAGCGGTAAAACGTAACGAGGAGCGGTAATAAAAAAACGCAAAAATAACAAACCCTTATAAATATGTGCCATAGAATTATCCAGGGATATTTTTGATTACCACTTGTAGTCAGGAAGGAGGCAGAAACCTTTTTACACATAGACAGGCTCATACTCTTCAGTTTCCTGGACTTTCACAAGGCACTGCAGGAGAACAAGTTGGGCAATTTTTAAGTTAGGGGGTGGACATGCCCTTTAGAGTTATCAGTTTTAGTTGACAACTTTTAGAGACTAGTGCACCACAAATTATTTGTTCATGTTTACCCTTAAAGAATCTGAAAGATAAGGCAGCTATCCAGAACCTTTAAAAGAATAGTTCACTGCAATAGTGAACTATTCATTTACTACATTGATTGAAGACCAGGAGGTTAAGTAGCTATGCCTTACCTCCCATTCTTCAATCAATTGTTGGAGAGCCAGGAACGAAGAAGCCAAAAGCTTACACACGATTCAGAGTGGCCACTCTGAAAATTCCTGACTGCTTTCTGCTTCTGTTCCGCTATAGCCCGCATAATCGGGCATGTACGTTATAGCGGACCAGAAGCAGAAAGAGGTCGGGACCTGTCAGTGAGGCCACACTGCACTGCGCAAAAGGTAAGCTTTTGGCATCTTCGCAGGGGAGGACTGGCCCAGTAGGCTGAGGGGCAAATGCCCCCCCGGGCTGGTCTCCAATGAAAAATTTGGGCTGCCACAGAACCTGGAACAGGAGACTCCTCAGTCAAATCATTTACCAGTCAGCCCAGTTTATTAGCATTGTTAGTCAGCCTTAAAATTCATTAGCTAGTGTTGCCAGCCCTTCAGATCGTTAGTCAGTGTAAATCAGCAGTGAACTATTCCTTTAAATATTGAGCTAGCACATGTTCAGTCCAGCGACATATGCTGTTAGCTAAATCACAGAGGAGGTGCACTTCTAGACAAAGCTTTTTGACAACTTTTACAACGGTTCCACGGAGAAGCACTGGAATGCTATTTACTGTACTTGTGTATATCCTTAATATTTGACCTTAGGAAAGGTTAAAGTGACAATCTAGGGTTAATTAGTTATTTCTTATACGGGAACTTTGGTCTCCATGCAAGTACCAAGAGTAACAAAGGCGAGAAGCGTACCACATAAAAGTATATAACTTTTTATTCACCACACACAGGGGCATTTCCAGACCCTTTGCCACTAAGACAAACATTTTAAAGCCCCTTACTAATTCTGCCTGTGCGTTGCTGCAAAAAAGTGGGTGTGATGTGTGGGGGTGACTTGTGGAGGTGGGTGTGGTGGGCTGACTAACACTGGCTGGAAAACTGGGGGCCTGACTTGAAGCTGGCTGGTGAAGTGAAGGGCTAAACTAACAGTGGTTGCTGAACCCTCCAGTTCAGCAGACACTACTGTATATAGTCAGCCCTCCAGTTCAGCAGCAACTATTAGGTTAGCCCTCCAGTTCAGCAGACACTGTTAGTTGAACATGCCCTTTAAATAATTATCACTATGATGCGTTATGCCTATATCTATATAAACATGTCTAGTGGGTATTTTCTATTAATGACTCTAGGTAAAATAGTGTTAACTTCAATCTCTTACAACTCCTTTAAGAGAACTTTATGATATGGGCACCCATAAAGCACCCTTTTCACAGTTACTGTACCAACAACCTTCACGGTTTCTTTTTTTGTATTTTTTTTGGGGGGGGGGGGGATTTTTTTGAGCCTGTGGCAGAGATTTTGGAATGCTATTATTTGATACACTTACAAAAAATAGTTTGTTACTGACTAATCCTCTTCAAAAGTATTCCTAAATCTCTCAGCTACTTTTGAGGTTATCTAGAAATTGTATTTACAAGTTAATGTACAAATGATGAGGAAAAAAACCCTGCTGAGGGAAAACTGAAAAAATATTGTTATATAAAGAATAGAGATGGACAGCTCTCATCGGGTTTATTTCACAATTCACTTGCCAATTCTTTGGCAAATTTTATCATACATACCCATTGACCTAAATAGCTGGCTGACAGACTGACTTCCCAGCAGCCTTGAAAATAGCCTGATGACCACAAACATGTAATCATTAGGCAAGATGTCTGCATTTTAACATGCTCCTGCCACCCCAACCTCGATGGTGCATGGCCACATGGAATGGGATAGCCATGATAGCAAACTGTTCTAAAATTATATGGGAAGTAAAGTTTTTTCCTTGCATCTTACCATTCCCCTTAAACAAGAAAGGTAATACAAACTCAAAGGAACACTAAAGCCAGAAAAATAACTATTTGCCATTCGTTTGTATTATTCACAGGGAGGTGAGAACGCTTATTCTCACCTGTAGCTTATGTTTATTTGAAGAACGCACTCTAGAAGGCTTTGTTCATTTTACTGGTTTATTGGTGACATGCGTGCACATCATTTCGGGGAGTGTCCCCTTCCTCAGGTGCCTGTCCCGACCGCGCGCCCTATCTTAGGCGCATGTGCGCCAATACAAAAGATAGGGCGCGTGATCGTGAGAGAACAGCTGTTCAGTGAAGGAGAGGCTGCGAGTGGAGTACGGTAAGGTAAGTTCCAGGTCCTCTGGAGTTGAGAATAAGCGTTCTCACCTCCCTGTGAATAATACAAACAGAGGGCAAATAGTTCTTTTTCTGGCTTTAGGGGAGTTTAGTGTCCCTTTAAAGGTTTTGCATTGGGTGTTAAACCCATGCTAACTCGATATTACATTGGGAAGTATGGGTCTAGCTAATTTTCAGCTGTTTGCAGACAATATTACATCTCCCCCTATATAACAGTACGCTCAGGGGACCTGGAACTTACCTTACCGCCGCTCCACTCGCAGCCGTTCCTTCACTGACAGCCGCTCTGTCCCAACCAAGCGCCCTATCTTAGGTGCATGCGCGCCAATACAAAAGATAGGGCGCGTGATTGGAAGAGAACAGCTGTTCAGTGAAGGAGCAGCTGCGAGTGGAGTGGCGATAAGGTAAGTACCAGGTCCCCCGAGGTCCCCCACCCCAGGCGTACTATTATTCACAGGAAGGTGAGAATAAGCGTTCTCACCTCCTTGTGAATAATACAAACGAATGGCAAATAGTTATTTTTCTGGCTTTAGTGTTCCTTTAAGGTTCGTATTTGCATTACATTGTAGTGTGAAGATGAAGGTTTTTCAAATTAGGACGTTACCTCCGTGCTCCTTACCGATGCAGTAAATCACGTTAAGTAAATACTGCATCACGGTAACCTAGAAGGAAGAGGAGTAAGGAGGGTAAGTATTACATCTCCCTAATAATATGTATAAAGTATATAAATAAATGCATCCTTAAATTCAGTGTAAAATAAACATTCAGGTTAAGAGGTTATTAAGGGTTAAACAGCTATGAGAGAAAGATTTATTAAAACAGAAATGAAGCAGAAAGGGAAGCACAGAAAAGTGTAAATTACATTGAGCTCAGTGTCACAGATCAATATAGTAAGTAGAGAAGGAAATATGATATTACATTACAGACCTGGTAAGTGTATAGACTACAGGCAGAAATAGGTTGCTGCAAGAAAAACCAGAAACAGGCGTCTGTGACTGATCATAAACCATACAAACAAACAAACAAACAAAAAAATTTACAATCGTGTTATTTACTTTTTTGCACATTTGGAAATTCCTTAAAATTGCACAAGATGTTATAAAGTTATAAATATTTTAGAATTCCTTATATCATTAGTTTATTGACTAGGTAAAAAAATAAGATGACTATGCTTACACACAATATATATAAAATGGGGTTTTTGTACATCCATACTAGAGAGCAACTAGAGAACAAAAATAGAATGCACACAAACAAATTAATTCTAGTGAACAAACATACTGTATCTAATTGCTGTCATGACCATGACTGGCTTCTGATAACTGGAAGAACCAGGAAGAACAGAGAAGTTGTCGGCAAACATCGGGCTTAAAGTCTTCCTATACTGTAGATGAGGTGTATTCAAGTTGCACTGCACGTAAGAAAGCTGTTGTGATCACCCTATGAGGGCTGTGCTCCTGGTGAAATCAAGTATAGATAAACCAGGGGCTGGGGGCTAAGAAAAAACCCCTATTAAAGTACACCACATGGAGCACAACATTATAAAACAGCAACTGATCATTTTATTATGCCATACACAGTGATAAAACCAGTATCAAACCCACAATAAACATACAATACCCAGTAAAATATAAAACCGGGGCATCCCACGTATACACTAATAGAGTTCTGAGATCCCACATATGTAACTAGAGTCCTTGTACCACCAACTCAATGTTCAAAGTAAAGGGCACCAAACCCAATGTCCATACAGGTGGAAAGATAGATCACTCCACTATATCCAGCCGATATTGGAGATGCAGCGCTAAAGGACAAAAATTCAACAGTTCACATCAAGATAGGTAAGTAAACCATACTACCCGATCCAGCTCGTATGAGATCCTCTTGCAGGCTTCTCCTGGATTTATGGTACCCGCCCATGGGATTTCTGCCAACAATTGGTTGTCTGGCTTCTCTGTCTCCCCACCGGCACCATAAGTAAGGGCTCCATCACTGGACCTCCTACGAATCTTCACCTGTCAAGGTGGGGGCTACCGTGCAGGGGACAATGGAACATCAGCAGCCTCCGCCTGCATACCTGAGAGTCTGCAGCAGTTACAAAACACAATCCATCTCCAAATGTCCCGCTAGCACCTGATGCAATGCTGTGACTCTCCAATGGACTCAGTCAACATAAGGGTATCCCAGGTGCATCTGTGCTCCATGTGGTGTACTTTAATAGGGGGTTTATCTTAGCCCCCAGACCCTTGTTTATTTAAAATCTTCCTATACTGAATAATCTATTCCCAATGCCACATTTTTCACAATAACTAAATTAATAATGACTGTGTCTTCAAGCAAGGTCTTCCCATTATAATTGACATTAATTAAAAAATGCCAATGACTGCCACAATTGGAATATCGTTTTGGTTTACCTTGGGTAGATAATGGTAAGTAGAAATAATATGATATTCCTTCTTTCTTTGCAGAAGACAGCAGATCCTCTGCCATCACGGCGAACAACACACAGTGAAGAACCATACGAGTAGTGCTCAAACAGCCTTTGTCCGTATGTGTCACCTTCTCAGGCGTCAGCCCTAGTGCACAATATCATATGTGTGTGCAAGGCCTAACTCTCCATTAAATATTTAGTTGTACATCTCTGTTTCTCTCTCAGCTTCATGTTCCATCTTGCAGACACTGTCTGACACAGTTCCAAAGGGTATATTTATTATTTTTTATATTTTTATATTACAGTTATGTGTACCATAGTTTTTTTTTTTAAATGATAGCTTATTTTCAATGGTGCAAATTAGATTGTTTTAAAGGGTATGTCCACCCCCAACTAAAATTTAAATTTAACCTCATTGCCTTCCCAAATCTTGCAAGGTTTAAAGCGTATGTTTTTTTAAACTTTATTTTATCTGTTTAACTGAAGAACGGGAGATAAATTAGTTATGTCTTACCTCCCGTTCTTCAGCAAAACTTGCAGGAGAGAGGAAGAAATTACCCAGATCGCTCCAGTGCCGCTGACAGACTCAGACGTCACTGTGATTCTCCAACTTATCTCCAGCCCTTTGCATTGTGCATGCATTTTCTATTCAGAAAATCCCAGAAAATCTTCAGATCTTCTAATGCTTGTGAGTTACATATTTAAATATTGTATAAACATAAAAATGATAAATAGCATGCAGTAGCCCCCAAGTAAATTGTTTGGTTTTACACATCATAAGAAAAGTGTTAATGTCAATGCATTATTGCACATTTCTGTGATTGCCTCTTGCTAATCCTCAACATTTTCTATACATTGATACTTCATTCACATACTATGATCTGCTTCTGCACACTTTAAATATATAGAATGTCAAGATGGTACTGGATACTCTTTAACACAAAAGGGTCACAAAGTGCAGAAAATCACAAAGTAAGAATTTATCAACACTCAACACTTAATGATAGAAAAGGAATTGCACTTTATTCAGTAGATGGAAAGCAAAGCAATGTTTTGGATGACTCAAAACTAAAAAAAATTCTGATCTGTTAGATTTGATTTTGATGTCTGTAGAGAATTGTTCAATATTCTTATGGGTCTCCATCTGTATATTGACTGCATCTGTATAATGAAAACAGCAGTTCTGCTTTTGTTATGCATTAAAAGAGTCAGGTGATCTAGAGCAAAAATGTGATCCTATACCTTTATTTCTCTTACAATGTTTTACAGATGGCTAATATGGCATCATTTACTGTTTAAATCATTATTGCAAAATGTAATTTTAATAAGTCTGTATAAGCAAAAGGTCATGTGCATGTTTTATGCTTTTCACACCATACATTATTCATAAATCATGACTTTTCTTTGAGTTTAATATTAAAATCCTATTTTGTAATTTCATTAATAATGGTCAAGATGTATTAAAAATCAAAGGATGCAAAAAATCTGGGTAGAATAATGGAAGCATTCAATATGGTAACCATAAAAACTACAATTAGACAACGTGTAGGCAATTGCTCAAAAAAGCTATATAAAATGATGCATGTGCTGAAGAAGTAACCATTACCATTATTCTATTCTGATAGTTTTTACTTTTAGGCTCTATTAATAGCATACTGCTGCAGGATTTCTTTCACGTTCCTTAAAAAAGTTACATTAAAATGTCATCCACTATTCTCAGCGTGACTTCTAACAACTGTTCATTTGAACTTAAACAATATCTTTTAGATTATTTTAGGAGCTTCAAAGATTTCAGTCAGGAGAAGAGCTTAATGGGGCTAGAATTAGATTTTAGTAAGAAAAAGTCCAATGTGAATGTTAAATTGCTATTTAAGTAGCTAAAACTGTTCTTTTAAGGTGCTAAATGTATAATTTTGGTGCATCAATTTCAAATAAAGATTGTTAGGTACCTTAAACATTATATTAAAGGGCATGTCCACCATAAAAATAAATTTTTTCTGTAATGTAGCTTTCCCCCTCCCAACCCTAAACACACTCTGGGAGATTCAATAAATATTCTTATCGTTTAAAATGGTGCTAATTTTGCCCCAACCAATCAGATCTTAATTAACATTTGAAAGCTAACATCTGATTGGTTGGGGCAAAATTAGCACCATTTTTAACGATAAGAACTTTTATTGAATAACCCTGACTGTCTGTTTTTAAAAAAACGGAGTTGTATTGGGTGCTTGGCCGGCAGCCGTGTCTGTGATTGGCTGACAGTCAGCCAATCACAGATGTAGCTGCTGGCTATTGATTTAGCAATGGGATCCCGGGCTGTTAAGTAATGTTCTGAGGAGTTTTTTTGAAAACTGATAATGTGGTTCAGGTTGAGAGGGAGGAATTACAGAATACTGTTTCCAAGCTACACTAAAAGGACAGCCCGATGGATCTAGATGGAGGGGGGAAATCGTCTCCCCAGTGCATTTCACTCTTCCGCCTGGAGGCTACCAGAGAGGCAGATACCTTTATACAGGAAGACAGGCTCCTACTATTCACTTTGGACTTTGGACAAGGACTACAGAGGAACCATTTAGAGCAGAGATGTAAGGTAAGGATTTTTGAAAACTAAACACTGGGGCCAGCATGGGGTTAAATATATAGTTTTGGGGGTGGACAAGCCCTTTAAAAAGTAGCATAGCAATAGTGGGCATCTACAGTATCCATTTTTATCATAAGAACTGACATACAATACTTTTTAGTTTATGCTGTTCCCTCTGCAAAGTGCTTTTCAATAAAAATAAACTTTGTGACTTTATTTTATACTCTTAGGAAGTCTGGTGACAAACTAATGGTGGTACTAATAAAGGATCAATACCAGAGATTTCCATTATCAATCATTTTACCTCCACAGACATTATTTTAAAAGGCTACAGTAATAAAAAAAAAATTGGTAAAATTGCTGCGGTTATAAAGTACCTGTGATGCCCGGAGTCCCCGAGTATACCTTCAGCGCCTATACCCCTATCTACAGCCGCTGTCTTCACCTGTAGACAAACCCCCAATCTTCAGGAGACTTATTGCGCCTCGCTGTGCACGGTTACCCCCAGGTCTTAGAGTGCAAGGTATAGACGCTGAGGCCGGGTATACTCAAGAAAACTGGAACACCAATGGAGCTGAACAGGAACTGGAAGACAAAGAAAATGACAAATGCAAGGATAACAACGAGCAATGAGAAGAACAATGACAATAAGACAAGAACAAGACTTGGCTATCAGGACTAGATATGGCTACTTGAACCAAAAGCTGGGACCACTAGCTTAGCTAAACCAAAACTATAACAGGCAAGGGCTAATTGACTGGGCAAGTAAGGCAGAGAAACCAATAGCAAATGGAGAGACTGAAGTCTGATGCAGGGATTGGCTAACAGGGCAAGTTTGAATTAATTGGAATCTTCTCTGCCCAATCAGCGTTTGCAGGAGCGGAGAAGATAGGAAGAGGTGCCCTCGCACGTCCATGAGGCATCAGAAGACAGACGGGAGTGATGACGTCACCTGCGCCCGACTCTGAAGATCCCAGGCGCCATTGAGGAGATCTGCCGCGGGGGCGCGAAGCAGGTATGTGCGAGAGCCTGATAGTACCAACCAATAACCCAATGTTAGTTTCCCTGATACTGCAAAGTAGTAAGATACCATGTGGTATCGGCGTTTTCCCCTGCAGTTGTAATTTATGACGTGGTAACATAAATACTAGGGGGAATATTTATCAGGGTGTGTTAACTTTTCGCTGCCATTCACATTGCCATTTTTGCCAAACTTGTCCTATTCACATGTCGCTTCTCTGAATATAGCCATACATTACCGTGGTAACGGCTCGATCGTATTTATAAACCGGCAAGTCTGAGGTATTGAAAACATAGAACTTCTCATATATCCCGCCTGCCAGTGGGTCCTTGGGAGTGGTTCTTAATATTAGTAAGGGTTTAGGCTATTTTCCAGCATTTACTGTAATAGGATCGTCAGTTTCCGGTTTCCTTAACTTTTTTAACGTTTATTATTTTACTAATAAAGTCAAATGAGGGTCTTAATTTAACATTTACATAAGTGTTTTTTCTGTTAAAATCCCCCCTTTAATGTTAGTAAACTCTTGCATTCAGCCCGGTCTGGTAATGGACGACATTTGAGAGCATTTTTTCATTTTGCCTCGATAACGGACTTAATGTAATGAATACGGGGATGTTGCTGGCACACATTATTGTTACTATTGCTGCACATCGGCGCGAAAAATCACATCTAGAAATACAGAAAAAATAATAATATTTGGCATTGCGATGTCCTACGATAGCAAAATGCTG
This sequence comes from Hymenochirus boettgeri, assembly GCA_019447015.1. Lineage (NCBI taxonomy): Eukaryota > Metazoa > Chordata > Amphibia > Anura > Pipidae > Hymenochirus > Hymenochirus boettgeri. The sequence continues at coordinate 259,059,138 of CM033469.1, read as the reverse complement.
AAGCTAGTAATCGTTTATAAATATGCCCCTAGGTGTATTTTGCGACCATGATAAGGAAGAGATAAGGAATTCTAAAAAAAGTTTCAACTTTAACAGCAATTTGTACAATATTCACTCATTCCTAAGGAGCACACCAATGCTCCAATAGACTTAAATCGTGTTCACTATTGTTAATAAGCTATGCCTTACAATGAGATAGGGGTTATATATTATTAGTTATGGGATTGGTGTATATTTGTGTCATTTGATATTAGAATGTACAGTATATGAGCATAAATAAGAGTTTATTAAGTATTGTAATGAGTTAAATTAGATACAACAAATATTTTTTTTTAGTTGTAAAAGTACTTTCAGAACTGCTACAGTACCGCTATTTTGAAATAGAATAAACAAAATGAAAGGTCCCCACCCTCCTGTATGTAAAAAAACACTGTATGTGTTTTAACCAATTAAAATATTAGGAAACTTTAATAAGGTTGCATCTTTACCCAATTATGTCCTATGTTTAAAACACACACCGCTTTTAGCCAATCATAAAAAGTATTGCATGCTAGGCAGAGAAGTTATGATACCTCTATTATATACCTTTGTGCAAGTGATGTCAGTGATGAGCATTGAAAAATCCTATGAGATCTGCCATGTTTGGACGCCAGAGCAGAGATGAACATGAAATCAAAAGCCTTTAAAGTGAGATTAAAGATTTTTAATTTGCATTTCTCCCCATCAAAAGTATCTCTACTCAGTATGTTAGTTTTCACTTCCCTGCTTCCCCTCCTTGCAAAGTGTTCCTAAAAAGTGCTGTCTTGGGATTATGAAAGATGGATGAATGACTTAAAGTGGCCATACACAATTACGATCTTAAACCGACCAATACTTTGATAGACAGATGTACAATGTGAATTGTACTAAGATGTACCATAAATATTGTTCGACATTCAATTTGTTTTGTGATTAATGTCTAATGTCATCTATTGTGAGGTTACATTACATTCACATTTAATCAGAACTTCAGAAAACACTACAATCATTTTACCAATCGACTTAAAAAAACAGCTTTCCCGATCGTAATTACGATCGATTTTACGATCTACTGTCACATGATAAGAATGGGAAAATGTACAATTTTTCACCCAATCGATGGAAATGTCGGATTGTATGTTGAATTGTACATAAAATCGGCCTAATATATGGTCACCTTTACACAGTACAGTGGGACAAAGGGGCACATATGTCAAAACATACATATTAATTTTAAGAAACACTGTCCACTTATCCACATAACCCCCTTGCATACTAATCCAAACTTATACACACTCTATATTTAAATATCTGTGAATAGTGTTACATCTTTTAAAAAAAATAAACATCCTAAAAAGTTTTTTCTTTGTCTATGTTTAAATATTTTTATAATTCGTTAGGAGGTAGGAGCACTTGCTTCTATCTTCTGTAGTGTCTCACCAGCCAAAATATCATTAGGCGATCAACAATCCTGCAGCTTTGCACTGTGTCCTCTCCAGCTCCGCCTTTCATCAGACTGCTGTTTGCCATGCAATGGGGTATGTTGGAGGTGTGACCAGGAAGGACACAGTGCAAGTAAAATAAAAATATTTGTACAACTATGACAGTTCAGTAATAGAAACACAAGTTTAAATAACCTGCTCCAGGGTGCCAATTATCAGTAAAAGCAACCAGGTGTTTTGATAATAAATGTAGGCAAAGGCACACACGAAATGAAAGTAATAAACAATCTCCACATATCCACATGCACACAAACATACACTCACATGAATCCGAAGTTCACTACTCATGTAAGTAGAATATAAACATTTGGTGTTGTGCAACTATAATAGAATGCTAATTCCAGTTCAGTCCAAAATAAGTCAAATACTTATCTCCAGTAATAATATTTATAAAGACGGTATTATATTTGCCCCCTTACACAAGTCCAAATGTCTTGTCCATACTAAAATATCTTTGGTAATGATGATAAAATGTCCCATACAATACAGAGGCTGCACAAGTACAATAAAAATATTATGTGTTTTGCAACTATAACAGTTAACTAATTCAGTAATACAAACACAAGCCAAATAATTATCTCTGTAAGTAAATATTGTTAGTAATGGTGTTATATAATGTCACATATATTAAGAGGGTGTTGTGCACATATATTAAGAGGGTGTTGTGCAACTATAAGAGGATCCATTGGAAGAAACATTTATTTGTTACAGTACGGTAAAAATTACAAATAAATGTTAAGTGGTAAAATAACATTACAGTATATATAGGATAGTGGGTATATCCTTGTAACTTCCAATTATATTAAACCATTCAAACTAGCAACATAACTCCTGTTGTTGTGGATTTGGGGGAAGGGTTAGAAATAGTGGAATTGTTAAGTACCATAATAAATGCTTTATAGTTTTGTTAAAATAATATGATCCTGTAGATTAAAGTTGTTCAATTATTGAATTAAGGATGTGCTTGAAGTCATTGTCTTGTATCTGTGGTATTAAGTATTAATCTGAATTCAGAATGACTTGCACATTGAGAAAACCAGTCATGTAACTAGCAAAACTTTGAGAACTACGGAATACCACAGATATACCTTGATCTGGGTGAATGAGAATCTTCAAGTTATAGTAATTGAGGTTGAATAAAGACATACGTCCATACAGTTCATACTAATCAGCAATATCCAAATTTCCTGCCTAACTGTTGAGATCCACAGGAAGGCAACCCCCCCCCCCCCAAAACACCATAATAATGAAGGGGGAAAAAAAATTCTCCAACTCCAAGTGGCAATCAGAAATATCCTTGGATCAACTCTACTTTATGTATCAATACCAGTAACATGCAACATTCCTTGTTTTTAAAAACTCAATGAACCTGCCATTACCACTACCAATGGAAGACCCAGGTAGTTTATTGTTTGTCCTGCTAATGTATTTATACACAAAAATCAAATGTATTTATTCACAAAAATGTATACACAAAATTTTTGTCCTGCTAATGTATTTATACACAAGTGCCTTTTCTCTACTGTACATAAATGTAACTTATCCAAACTGTCTTCATATTCAAGCTCCCCCATTCCCTTTATTTTAGTGGCCTGTCTCTGAACCCTTTCCATTTACAATATGTCCCTTTTGTACAGAGGATTCCAGAATTGCACTGCATATTGCAAATGAGGCTTTATGAATGCTTTGTAAAGAGGGAGAATAACATTTTCCTCCCTTGAATCCATACCTCTCTTTGTACAAGACAATACCATGCTGGCTCTGGCTGTTGCTGCCTGGCACTGCTTGCTACCTTTATGTTTGTTATCCACCAAAACTCCAAGATTCTTTTCCAACAGGGATTCACTTAACACAGAGTCATTTACAGTATAAGTAGCACATTTATCAACATTGAATCTCATCAGCCCAATGTGATCTCTCTAGATCCTCCTGCAAAGAATGCACATCCTTTAAATTTGTGAAGGTTCTCATTCATCCAGGTCATGGTATATGTGTTGTATTCAATTAGATCAACTGGACTTAAAGTTTAGTTCTTGAAGACGTTTCGCTAGTCATCCGGCTTTCTCAATTCAGAATGACTTGTACAAGAATCTGTTGGCAATTATGTACCCTGGAAAGTCCCAATTAGCATATCACAGCCAGGTGTTAGGGACCTTCTGAATGCAAGGCATGATTACATTGATGCTAAGAGGTGTTATAGGAACTGCCCAGGGTAAGTTGTCAAAACAGCATTGTACATGGCAGACAGTTGGTGCAACATAATATATGGAAAGCAGAGTGCTTGATCGTTTAAAATAAAAGTAAATATACAGTGTAAATATATGTTTCATTCCCTTAGGGACCATCATAAGGATCCCCTAGGGTGTGCTCCAAAATATACCTTTTCTATTTGCAACAATCTTCAGATAAAGCACCCTGGTGGATGTTCGAGAAGCGAGAGTGCAGTCAGCCAGCTTGTTTTGTAGTATGTATATATATAAAGTATCACTTTGTTTCTTATATGTGTCAGTTCTTCATTAATTCATATAAATAATATATATATGCTTTTCATCTAAGAAGGAACCAAGATAGACTGGAACTTTTTTGCCTCCCTGTGTTAACATGGTTTTAGCATGGAATAGCCAATAGCGCTTTCTATTTATCACCCTGATTACAATATGTATTGCATACTAAAGCATGAAAACTTTTTCTTGTTGCTTAAATTAACAAAAATCAATTCTTGGTTGCAGTTTCAGTTATTATTTTCAATGCAATTAAAGAATTACTATACCAAAAAAAGTTACATATTCAATTTCAGTCTTTAATTATAGAGAAGGTAGAAGCTGATATTCTTACATTCCCTGCAGATTTGATTTTAAAGCGATTGCCTTCCAAAGTTTCAATGTTGGTTCATGGCTGTGTCTGTGTTTTCTGGCTTGCTCTTTTTCTCAAGGAATGTAGGCAGCATGGAACAAAGCTTAGATGCCCTTTCATAAGCAAAGTTCCAAGTTGGGTCGGAAGATTGGGGTTTACACAAACGTACATTTAAACTCTGACAGGCAGATGCTTCAAAGGGACAGCAGTAAAATAATAATAGCAGCTCCTAACTTTCTTATAATTATAGATTAAAAGGGGTGATTTTTTTTTAAGTGTGGATGTGGCCCTTTAATGAAACGCTGTTCATTTAAATGCCTTTCTCGTTACTTCTACTTTTCACTTTACAATGAAATGTTCTCCCATATTTGAAGTTTACAATTCTTTTTGGTTACAGCAGATTTATGTCCTTAGGAGTGTCAGTATTTACACAGATGTTCATATACAAGATTGAATATTTCTGTAATGAGCAAAGATTATTTTTAACTGTATCAACATATTGTTGTTGATTTTACCCACAGGGATTAAATTATTCAAGATATTTTTGTCTTCCATATGTCAGCGTAATGCAAACCCAGGCCCTCGGGGAGTACGTGAACAAAGTTTCAGCCAATACAAAGGTAGTTTTTGCTTTTTGTTTAATGACAGCAATCATTTGTAAAATAAACAAACCATATACGAGTAAACTCTAACTATATTTGAACTGTTAGATAGTGGGTTTCCGATATCAGTTTTATATACATAACTACAGGGTTATACTTCGGAGATGAAACATAACAGAAGCTACATAAAGGTGATACCTCTGGTTTGATAGGATACTACAGTCCCCTTTAAAAGACTAACAGGGAGACTTAATAAAAGTTCTACAGGGTTATTTAATAACAGTTCTTATTGTTAAAAATGGTGCTAATTTTGCCCTAACCAATCAGATGTTA